>JANBXA010000007.1:116505681-117119772 GCA_030556225.1 Cricetiscus sungorus
AGACTGAGTCCCAAAAGTTAAAGTCCTTGAACATTTCTCATGAATATTTAATTTAATTTGACATTTTCTAGTCAACCACACTGCCTAGTGACATATTTCTGTACTCTGAGTTTATATAGAGAGGAACTAAGAATCTTTCCTCCATTCAGCATAGTTGGATCATAACTTAGGTATAAAGTACCAAATACTAGTTTCTTTGACACTGAAATTTTCACAAAGGGTATAAATCATGGACTTTGACAATGTCATCACCCTGTATGTTGTTTACTAATCTTTTTCTTACCATGACAAAATATATAACAAAAGTAACTTGAAGAAAAGTTTTTGGGTTTTTTTCACACTATTTGAGGTTACAGTCTATCATGTTAGGGAAATCATGACAGCCCCTTGATGCAACCAGTCACATTGCAGCTTCCTTCAGTATACAAGGAAGGATGAACGATGGCAATCAGCTCTCTTTCTCCTTTTCATTTTGTCTAGGACCTGAGTCAGTGAAATGGTGCCTTTCTTAGTTAAAGTGGATCTTCCCACCTCAATTAGGCTGACATAGATAGATACATTTCCTCAGATCTGCCCAAAGGCTTGTCTCCTAGGTTAGTCTAGATCCTGACAGTGAACAATAAATATTAACCATCTCATTCTGTTGGTCATCACTAATTTTCTTGACATTCATTTCCCATATATATATATGCCACCTTTTCTAGTCCCAAATATAAGTAGAACCTTATGGAAAAGTTCTACTTGGCATTTTGATCATGTCTTTTTTGCGTACTTATTCAATGATTACAAATAATCACATATAATTTGGTAGATCACACAGAGTGATAGTTATTAAAATATCCATTTATCCCATACAGTTAAAGAGTGTTGAAATAATAATAAAATGATAGCTATACACACACACACACATTTTTTCTCCTTTTGCAAGAAATAAGCATTTTTTTTTACTTTCTCAATATATTTCTAGAGCTGTAAGTTATAGGGCAAAGCCTCTAAAGGTTTAAGCAAAGAAGTGAGAGAGCTGTGAACGTGTGTATACACACACACATACATACATACATACACACATACATACATATATAAAACTGGAAAATGCAAAGGACAGTATTCATGTATCTTTTAATCAAACAGGCCTTTAACATCTCTTTAAATATATTCCACAATTGAAGTATTTCTAATTCACTTACAAGTGAATGTTATACATTGGTAAATGATACCTGACATGTTGAATACACAATACTGATTTAAAAATTAGTCCTGAAATTGTTTGTTGAATTTCTATTTTAACTGGGTAGAGTCAAAAGCACAATTGGTAACAGTGTAAAATTGCAAGAATCATGTTATAATAAAGTTACCCTCAAAACTAGAAAACCCAGCCTTTCTTAGATAATGGAAAAATTCTAAAGTTTTCTTCAACTTGAATATGATGTAAAAAAAAAAAATAGTAACTATAGTTTTTAATGTGACGGCACTGCTGCAAGACTCTAGAATGTCAGTATTAATTAGATGGACAATATGTTGAAATAAGTAGAATTCAGTACACATGTTTAAATCTGAAGAAAACAGAAATGTCAGGAAACAAAGAATTATAACTGATCTGTAAGAGGTCAAGTAGTACATCTTTCTCGGGAGAGTTTCCTTTCTTCCCTTTTTCAGATTTGTCTCCAATTTCTTTTGGCTCAAAAACTGGAGGCTCCACTATAATTGAATTGAATTGAATTTCCACTATAATTAAAAGTCCCAGAACATCTGAGCCTCCACACTAAATCTGTAGAGACAGCATCTCAGTTTCTTACATCAGTAAATCCAATGACATGATCTTGTGTCTTCCCATCTTTTGAGACGTGCTAGTGTGGGAAAGGTTTTAATGTATGCTCGCCTCCACAGCTGGCTGTCCACATCCAGCTTCAGAAATCTGGTGTAAAGATGCATACTATACAAAATTGTATTTTACTCCTGAATGACGCGACTCTGCAGAAATAGCAAAGCTCCTTTTCACTTTTCTTATTCCCTAAAACATCTCTCTCACTAGAAATTTCTCTGCGTTTTCTCTGCCTTAAATGTCACCCCTGCTTCTGCCATGGAGTATTCCTTGGTGTCTCGCATCTCTTTACTCTGAGCTCTAGTTCATCTTCAGCCATTTGGTCTGGTTTCTGGGCTTCGTAATTCAAGTAAGTTTCCACTGGTGTGGTTGGTAGTCTGAAAAAACTGGACTTCTAGGATTTTTGAAAAGTCATCAACAGAGACACCACCTTCCTGTTTAGAAAATGTGCTCTTGGTGTGGGGCTCTCAGGAATGGCTGTGCAGTCAGAGAGCAGCCTGGGTTCAGCCTCATTGCAGCTATAGATGGCTAGCATTCATGAATCTTATCGATGCTCAGAATCATTGTCACTGAAAGAGATGTCTCACACGTATGGACATGTTTGTATGTTTACATATATTTACATATATATCTGTATATGCATACCATACATGTGCAAAGGAAAAGTTCACAACCAGCTTTTCCAATTTTTTCCCCTAAAAGAAGCCAACAGAAGCGGAAGGGAGACTTTTATATTATCCACATAATTACCTGACTTGGTCCCTTCATTTTGCCTGGACAGAACAAGTTGTGCAAAGCTAAAGGATGAAGCAGACCCTTAAAACTTTAATTAACATCCTATTGCCAGAATTTGCTGCTAGTTGTTGAATGTTGTAGCACCTTCCTTCTCCATGAATATTTCTTTTCTCCCACTACTAATTGCCTTCATAGATTTTCTCTAATGATGTGCCTTTGTCCTTCACCTCACTAGCAGTGTGAGAAAGACAAGAAAGAAACTCACTGAAAACTGGTGAGAGCTTGCGTATGGAGCTTTGATAATAGATCATGAATTACTGCCATTTTAATGACCCTTGTGGTATATTTTATGCAAATAATTATGAATAAAAATATTTTGGAGTGGTTGCCTGAATTTTCTTTCCATATATATAGAAGTGTTTATGGTAACCCTGTTGGTGAATTGAAGTGGATAAGAAAAGGCAAAGGAAGCACAATGTCCAAGAAATCACTTTATAATGACTTCATTGGCAATTTAACAAATAAATGTCTTTTCTTGACTCCTAAATAATCTAGATTATGGCCAATTCTCTTCTTTGGGTACATTATCAAAAGTATGTCCTTCCACCCTTTCCTGATTTACTTTTTATTTGTTTGTTTGTTTGTTTATTTATTTAAACGTATATATATGACATGTATGCATTATGTAGTTATGCATGTATATGAGTACACATGCCCATGAATACTCATGCCACAAGATGGCATGGGTGTCCTGTTTTACCATTTGTCACATTATTCCCTTGAGTCAGGGTTTGTTATTAAACCTTGGTTGGCAGTCCCCAACTCCCAGAAAGCATCTTGTGTCTATCCCTGACAATGGTGGGGTTTCAGGTCCCCTCACAATGATGTTCAGAGTTTTACATGGTATTGCAGATTTGAACTATGCCCTTCATGCTGCAATGGCTCAGAACTTCTGACCAACTCCTCAGACCCTAGGATGTTCTTCCTGAAGAAATCTGTAGATTTAAAAACTAGCAATGATATGGAAAAAATACAAAATTCTATACTGCTTTATCTCTATAAATTCTTTTAAGTGTGTTGTCATTGGCAATAGTATGAATTTGACCATCTGTCTCCAGCTATGCAAAACATGGTCACACAGTTTCCCATCTCTGCCTACCCCACAATATCCCAGTGTATATAGAAGATATGAGAAAGATTTAGAAGTGTTCAAAGTTGTTTGCATAATAGATTGACATTTTTGATAGTTGACTTGAAATCATACCTTCCTTCAGGTCAAGAAATGATATGAATAAGGCAGATAACAATGTGGCCACTTAGTCCCAAACTTGGTCTTTAATTTTAATTCCTCCTCATTTCTGTGGTAACTATGATGCCGAGAACAACAGTGGGAACTCTGAATCTCAAGTCCATCAACTTCTCACTACCTGATGACTCTTTCAGTGCTAAGATATCCCTCTTCTATCTGTAAAAGGATATTAATCTTACCTGTCCTGTTGAGTTTCAGGTTTCCCACTCTTTGGTAGGGTGACTGTAGTGGCCACCAAACTTTTAGTGCACTGAAGTAAACTTTATTAATGCAAAGATTTCCATATTGCTCTAAGACTTTCCTCAGAGAAAATAAAAGTAGATAGTAAATGCATGTGCTCAGCAGCAATAAATCAGGCCTTCAATAAAGTCACCTTTTATTGATGTATAAACTATTCTGAGCTAACTGTATCCTAAAAACTACAACCTTCAAACACAAGAATTTGTAGAAGAAAAAACTCGCTGTTGATCCTAGCCTGCATATAATTTTCAACATGCAAAATGACTATGGAAGTTTGAGGCTATGATTTATAGGACTCAAGGGTTCTCAAAGCATTTGGATTCCTGAGATCTCCCTCTGGGTCTTATATTTTACTTGTAAATTACCAATGATATGGCATATCATGCCAAAATAACCACTCTGGAGATAGCTTTATCTGATGTTACAGACACATTTCACTTGTCCGTCTCTGCTCATAAAAGCAGTCTCTGAGTGAGACTGTAGCTGTCCATTAGTGTCCTTTACAAGGGAATTTGAGAAATGGAATGTGTGTATTATATAAAATGATAAGCTTTTGAAATAATTTCCAATCTAGGATTATACATGGAATCATTTTGCCTTAGTGAATCACAGTGCCTGCTTGCCCCATGTAACATGTTTTTATATATAAAGTGGGCTTGTTTAGAAACCCTAATGTTTGTATTTGCCGAGGGAATGAGATGAATAAGTTATTAGTGCCGTTTGGGAAAAATCCTCACTCTCAGCAAAAATAGCCTATTTACAGGGACAGTGTTAAAGGATGGGATGTTTTTCATTCTGTCCTTCAGTGGCACAATCCAGAAACAACAACAACCAAAAAAAAATATGACAGCTTTTCATGGACAAAAGTATAGGTTTCAGTTTGGGGCTAATATGGGATTATGTTTGCATCTGTTCTCACTAGGTAATTAGTGTGTACTTTCATCTACTTGCAATGTCTGTTGAGATCCAGGTCTTAATAGAGCACCAAGTCATCCAGGTCAGAACAAAATGATAACAGGAATATAACAAACCATTTCACATTTGAAACTGTGGTGGTTTGAATAAGAATGGCACCCACGGGCTCATATATTTGAATCCTTAGTCACCAAGAGGTAGCACTATTTGAATGCATTAGGAGGTGTGGTCTTTTCAGAGGAAAGGCCTTTGCATCACTGGGAGTGGGCTTTGAAGTTTCATATGCCCAAGCGAAGCCCAGTCTGTCTTCTCTTCCTATGGATCTGCATCTGAATTCTCAACTCCTTCTCCAGTATCATATATAACCAAGTACTGCAATGCTCCCCCCCATAATGACATGGACTAAACCTTCAAACCTGTAAACAAGCCACAATTCTTTCTTTTATACCAGTTGCCATGGTCATAATATCTTTTCACAGCAGCAGAATACTAAGACAGGAACCTAATCAGAAACCAGAGTTAGGGCTCACTAAATATAATGGCACACCTTTCTTTCAAGTCAAACTCAGGACTTTCAAGACCTATGTTAAGTGCTCAGGTTCCAAGCCGAGGAAGCCTGAATACGTGGAGGAAGAATCAGTCATTTATCATTTACTCATTGTATTTCTACACATTGTATTTTCACATATTAGCAGAAACAAAAATCAATGAATGTATACTCCTATAACATCGTGGGCTACTACATTAATCCAGCTATTTGAAACTAGGTGTGTTCTGCTGCTGGTGAGGTTGTAAGGGAAAATGACATGCTCATTCATTGCCATGGCAGCAGCAATTGGTACAGACATATACACATTTTTATTCAACCTAGAAATTTATCCTGTGGAAGCAATTCAAGTTGGAACATAAAGCTATAAGCTTTAAAATATTTATGGATATATCTTCTATGATTGCAGAATTTAAATGCATGTAAGAATCTAACAATAGGAGGTAGTTAAATCAATTTGAAGGTTAACTGCATAGAATATTATAAAGTCATTAAAAATAATTATGAATACTCTGTAACAGCATGGAAAATATTTATGATATACTATTAATTGAAAAAAGCAGACTATAAAGTTACTATGATTGCTACAATTCCAACATCATAAAATGTGTGTGTATGTTCAAAGCCTGAGTAAAGATATAGAAAAGTAATAAAAATACTTTATGTTTGTAAGATTAAAAGTAAAGTTTTTCAACAATATATTTGTTTGAGTGCCTTTAAAAGTATTGAAAACTCTCTCTGTATGTGTGTGTGTGTGTGTGTGTGTGTGTGTGTGTGTGTGTGTAGAGAGAGAGAGAGAGAGAGAGAGAGAGAGAGAGAGAGAGAACCCTTAGTCTGCTAAATGAAGTTTGAAAGTTAACAGAAACTTGATGTGTGTTTGTGTGTTTGTGCGTGTATGTGTGTGTGCGTGCGGTGTGTGTGTGTGTGTGTGTGTGTGTGTGTGTGTGTGTGTGTGTGTGTGTAGGTAGGTAGACAGACAGACAGAATATAATATAGATGTTCTATTCTCTGTCTCCTTTTCTGTGTCTACTTGTTTTTCTGTCTCTGCGTGTATCTTCATCTGCTTTTCTCTCTGTGTGTATTTCTGTGTGTGTGAGTGTGTGTGTGTGTGTGTGTGTGTGTGTGTGTGTGTCTGTCTGTCTGTCTGTCTGTCTGTCTCCCAACCACACCCCAGTTAGTCTCTTGACCAAGACTTATTCACATCCATAAGATGACTGAATATGTGAAGGTAGAAAGTATTAGGCTATTCAGTTAAGCTCAGTTTCCTGTATTAAAGCAAGATGTTACAGTCTCATAAAGTTGCTGTGATGATAAAGGTAAACAGATGTGGTCTGCGTGCTACTTAACCACTCAATATAGGTTAACTTTTGTCATCATTTTAAAGGGCATGAGCTTCTCAGAAAACAGGCCTGAGGATGCTGTAGGAAGTTGCTTGATTTAATCCTAAATTACCACAGCTCTTTAATTTGGAGTAATGGGATGCAGAGGGGAGAGCAATTAAATGAAAAGTGTCCTTTGTAAAAATGCCAGCAGTTTTCTATACATTTGTAAACCAATATAAGGTTGACCCACCAGAATAGTCAAGAAAGCTTTCTGCAAGGCTAATTTAAACAAAAACATGATCTATGACATGATAAATAAAACCAGAAATCTCTTTATACTCCATCTGGAAGTGCCTGTATAAAATTACAGATGGAAATTATGCTCACAGTCTGGAAATGCATGGATAAATTCTGGTTGTGTCTCTTTCCTTTAAATCATGACAGTGTGTGGCCTTTTCTAATGACACTGATTAACCTGATCTAGAAATGTATGGCTTGCTGCTTGACAGCCTCAGATCAGACATTTATGACACAAGCAACTGGAAAGTGGTGCTGGACAGTGTGACAGCGGTGGCTTCCTCAGTCATTCACAGCTTGGTGCTTCCTAAGTTTCCTACACCAGATGGCTGTTTATTTCTTCCTGGATTTGTAGGCCACAGTGGTCAGGGCTGTGGATAATTTCGCTGTATCATGTTATTAATCCTCTTGACTCCAAAAGGTAGATTTCAGACCATTAAACTCATTTGTCCAGATGGAGCAAGGCACCATATCGTCTTATGTTAGCAATCTAGTCTTACTAAAAAATCTTTATTGATCAATATGCATATATATTGGTGGGAGAACCAAGAAGATTGATGTTGAGAAAGTCTAAAATATTTAGTGTTGTCTGTGGGGAGTTCTAGGTACCTGCATATTTCTGGAATGAATACAAATTGCTCTGACCCAACATAAAGGCATGTTGGCAATAACCATAAAAATGACAGATGCATGTATCATCCAAGTCAGCAGGTTAGTCCTGTTAGATTGACCCTCTTCTGCTCCTATAGCAGTAGGCACAGAATGCTCAGCCTACTTAATGCAGCTATCCCCTGGAGTTGATATCTCCTCATATTCCATGTGCCACCTCAACTCCTTTCCAATCTCCTGCCAGTGTTCCTGTCTGTGTATTTGCCAGAGGCCCCCCTCTCAGTAGCTCTGAAAGCAGGCATATGGAAGCTGCTAGAGTCCCCTTCAGTAGGGGCCAGGAACATCTGAAGACAAATGTAATCCAGAGATGGTCTAATGAGATGACTCAGTGGGTAAAAGTGCCAGCTGTGTAAACCTGTTGTTATGAGCTTGATACCAGAAACCCATGTAACTGTGGAAAAGTAGAACCAACCATAATTCATATAGACAGGAAGGACATGGGCCAGATAGCTGCAATTTGGGGAGCATGACCATTTTTCATTTGGGTCAAGTACATTATAAAAATAGAAGGGGTTGTTTCTGTTAGCATTTTTTAAAATCTACCTTAAATTGCTTTTAGAGCATATCTGTTTGTCACAGAATAGTCACCTGGGTGCTAACTGCTGTCTAAGCCTAAGGAGTGGCTCCAAGTGGATTGAAAATCCAATATTCATTCCCCTTCTATTTCTGGAGATCTCTGGGTTTCTGGTATCATATTCTCTTGAGGAAAGGAATCAGATGCATGCTCTGAAAGGCTGTGGGTGGTGTCAGAGGGCAGACTGCTCAGCAGGGAGTGGGGGTGATTTCTGTGTGTATCAGGGGATCTGGGGACATCAGAAAGATATACAAAGGATTTGCCAAGACCAAAGGGGTCTTAGGAGGCCTCAAAGCTTCTGATAGGGTAAGAGGATATTTTTGCTTGATTAAATGAGCTAGACAATATTGCATCTATTCCCAAATGAAATGTCCCAAGTAAGTAACCACAGAAAGAAATGAATTTAGTAGGCTTCTGAGAATTCTTAGGCATAAGGAACTCCGAGGATTCTGAGGGCAGTCTTCCTTGACTAGTCCTCCCCATAGGTGCTGCTACATTGGGTCTTAAGACAGGAATTAAGGATAGAAACAAACCTGTCAATTTCTCAGTGCCTTCTGAGGGAAGTGTATAGGGTCCTGTGTGTTTCCTGTAGACAAAAATTCCTGTTGGGAGCATCTGAATTACAATCATAAAACTTAACTGTGTCTGATTCTAGGATTGTCTTCCTCATTATTAGAGTTTTCGTAAAATATTTTTGTAGTGACAGGAGTTTTGGGGTTGACTCCTGGATCAAGGTCAGATAATGGGAGATGTTATTCTGTAAATATGTTTCTTGTATTGGTTAATGAATAAAGCACTGTTGGCCAATAGGAAAGCAAGATAGGTGTGGCTAGGAGACAAGGAGGAAAGAGGAAGGAGGAAGGAGGAGTCAACATGGAGAGCCCAGGGAGGTAGAACGCCCGCTGCTCTGGCTGGTAAGATGAGCCACGTGGAAATACTTAGAATAGGAGAAATGGGTTAATCATTAAGACAAAGCTAGCCGGTAAGAAACTATTAACTGACCAACAGCCTTATATCAAATACAGAGTCTCAGCATGTTATTTGGGGCTGGTGTGGCAGCGGGACCAGGTGGGCTGGGGGAAAACAACTAGCTACAGTCAGCTCCATAAACTGCAGAGCTCCCTCACGTTCTCCCATTGCCCTTGCAAATGCCCCTCAAAACAAAATCAGATTTAAAAGAAGAACTAAAACCCAAACAAACCAAACAGAAACAAAAGCAGGAGGAGGAGAAGAAGAAGAAGAAGGAGGAGGAGGAAAAGGAGGAAGAGGAGGAGAAGAAAGAGGAAGAACATGGGGAAGAAGAAGAAGAAGCAGAGAAGAAGAAGAAGAAGAAGAAGAAGAAGAAGAAGAAGAAGAAGAAGAAGAAGAAGAAGAAGGAAACCTTGTCATGAAAGCTATCGGCTGTTGTATGGCCCATTGAGACACACAGTTTACTCTTTAGTTCATTCATCTTTAGTTGGAAGTGCCATTGCCATGAGTCATTGGTCTGGATCTAGGCCTCTGGTTTCTGTTACACCAATAATGGGCTCTCACTGGGGTTCCTTGGATATCCTTTTGTTGTCCCATGTCATGGAGATCCTTCTGTTTTGGATTTGTAAGTTTGTTCCCTTCACAGACTCCAAGAGATCATAGGTTTGGTGGACTTAGGTTGGGCCAACTCACAGCTCTGGTTCTGGGCCTGGGTAGTAGCTGGGTTGGTCAGATCACTAACTTTCCCTCATTATCATTACCCAAGCAAGCTCTCCAGCACTGTCTCAGCTAGCTCACCCAATACAGACTGCAGTGAGGAGTAGGCCAGTTCTCCTGCTCTCAGACTGTCAGATCTTTAATAAATATGCCTATTAATTCTTTGAGAATTTTATATAATGTATCTTGATCATACTTAGCCCAGTTCATATCCTTAACTCCTCTCAGATCCATGTCTACCTCCTTCATCCCCTAACTTCCTGGATTTTTGTTTGTTTGTTTGTTTTTAATTTGTAATGTACGGACTCAAATTTGTGCTACCTATATGCTTTTGGGTGTACTGCATCCCATAGAGTATGGCTGACTAATCAGGAGTAGGTCAACTCTTAAAGAAAACTGACTCCTTCCTCCCAGAAGCTAGCCATGGTTTTTTAGCTGGGGGAAGGGGCTCAAGTACCTCTCACTCCATGCTAGAAAGTTGACTGGCTTGATTTTGTGCAGACAGTCACAGCTGCTATAAGTACATGAATGCTGTCATCTTGTCATGTCTAGAAGAGACTACTTCAATATGGGCCTCCATGGCCTCTGGTTCTTACACTCTTCCTGCATCCTTTTCTGTGATGGTCCATGGGTTTGGGAGGAGAGATATGATATTAATGGTTTATTATGTAGCTGAACTTTTCACAGTCACTTATGCTCTGCACTTGGACCAGCTCTTGAGTTCCTATGTTAACAATCTACTGCACAATGCATCTCTGATGAAATTTCCTCTATTCACAATAACTAAGACATGGAAACAGCCTTCATGTTCATCAGGTGATGAATAGATAATAAAAATACGATGCCTATATACAATGAAATTTTATTCAGCTGTAACGAAAAAAAATTAAGAAATTTGTAGGTAAATGGATCGAGATGAAGATCATCCTGCTGAGTGAGGAACTCAGATCCAGAAAAACAAATATCACATATTTTTAATCATATGTAGATCTTAATGCCAAATCCTTACACTTATGTATTTAATTTAGACTCCCTGTAGAATCCAGGAAACGAGCAAGATATTATTGGTGGGGAAGTTTCCTGCTTGCTGGCTAGCTCTGATAGTAATGGATTATGCAGGCTGGAGATGGGAAATAGTGATCAGTAATTCTACCCAGATGTGAACTCTACAAACTATAATGATGGCTGGCATGGTAAAGTATGCCCAGAGATGCAATAGAAACACGAATGCTATGGGAGTGACCAACCAATTTCTGGCTGGATTAAAGCTGCTCTACAGGAGGAAATGAACTGGAAATCTTGCCAAGAATCCATAGTTCAGGAGTTTACAGGGCCCATGAGTGAACCAACTATTACTATTTTGCTAAATGGACACACACTATCAAACTTCCCTTTAAATTTATACTCCACTACCCATAAGTTAGTGCAGATGCCAGACCTCAACATTGGAGTTGCAAAGATTTCTCAGTCATTCATTTCACTCACCAACAAAAACATGCATGTGCTTTCCCAGACTAATTGTTCATAGTTGCCATAACTAATGTTTGGTTATGGAAGTGAAATAGGTTTTCTTTTAGAAATTGCTTTTATCATGATGTTTTGTCACAGCAATAGAAAATTAACTAACAAACATTAATTATATTTCCTCTATGCCAGTTACAAAATAAAATATTGAATTATGAGTATCTAGCAATAAATAAAGGTTTCAGAAAACATTTTAAAATTAGGATTTTTCTGAACTCAGATGTACCAGTACTGTATATATACATTCATAAGTATATTCCTTCACATTCCATTGACTTAAACAATTTTTAAATAAAGTGCTAATTAAGTACAACAGGCACAATGTTTTTTTAACATGGTTTGATAAGTACAACTATCATATAGAGTTTAAGCATCAATGAAACTGACTTAGGTACAGTTTCATTGGTGGGAGTAGAACTGTAGAATAGTAAAGATGAGCCAACTAACACGAGCTATCAACATTACCTCTGCTCACACAAAGAATGTGTCAGACCAGCTTGCCTTAAGGAAAATGGAAAGCACCATTTCATTTGGACATGTGATACAGAGGAAATTCTTCTTCAAATACTTTTTCTATTTCAAAGGAACACCCTCAAGTGTTTCTGTTTCCTTAAGGTCTTCATATAAACTCAAGGGGCCTAAGGAAGCCCATTTATTCCCTGTCCTTCCAAATGTCACTGCTTCCCTGAAGCCATAACCTCCACCCCATGTGGGGCTATCCACTCCTTCAGTTATGCCATATACTCTTACACAGCATTGCTTATGTAGTATTGTTTGCCTTTCTGTCTCACTCCGTACTTAGAAGGCATTGTGTAAATATTCCTGGACATGTTTGATCTCATAACCTGTAGTTATTCCTAGGGCTTCTGCCTTCTTATAAATACAGCCTCACATCATTGGGTAATTGGTGTATATTTTGTCAGTTTTAAAACTGAACATTAATTCTTTTGCTAAATAGTCTTTTCAAAATCTTTCAGTGTATACCCACTTCTTGGAGGGGTGTTAGGCACATGGGAAATTGATATATATTTGAGCTTAAATTTCTCTATAAATTTCCATTGTCAACTTTTCATGTTTTTTAGGGATTGACTGGGAAGCATACATTTAGTTGCTATCTCGTTGTTATTTTAGGGTCACAGTTACCACTATTAACTTGTTACTATAATAATCATTGTAAGACTTTTGATTATAATAATCATCTAAATAATCACTTCCATGTAGTATTTAAGTGATGTTATCAATTGAAAACCTTGAAGTGAAGTATCATATTAAACATCAAAAAGTATCCAATGAGTTGAAATATGGAGCTGTAATAAAAATTTCAAGTGATCATTTCATTTTATTGTTTTTGTGAGCTATATGAACTCAATATTTCCTTTGTGCTAAGCAACATGGAGAAGAAAGAGCTTAAACTCTTTGGCTTTAGCATCAATATTGTAAGAAAATATAAAATATAATAGAATTATGCACCTTGCTAATTGCATTCCATGGGCAACTTCATCCTCATATACATCCTGGTAGTGCTTGGTATCAGCTTCTATCACTAACAAATACTTAAAGTAGCAGGTGGAGAGATGAAGTAGTCAATAAAATGCCTTCCATGAAAGCATGAGACATCAGTTCAATTCCTAGCATCTATGTAAAGTTTAAAAAGAAAGAAAAAAGGAAGAAGCAAAGCCTAGAGTGGTAGCTTGCATATACTATCCAATACAGGGAGTTTGATGTTTAGCCTGCCTACTCATATTCCAAGTTCAATGAGATACCTATTGTGGATTCAGTTAATCCTAAAGTCTGCCAATCCTCAGGGGGGGTAAAATATATAGCATTGACTCAACTAACATGACAAGGTCAGATGCCACTATTATACCAGCAGGCATGTCTTGACAGCCCAGACACTGATGTAGCTCTCAAGGTTGAACTGGCTAATATTGGCTATTGCTTTTCTCCTTAGCATGCATAATAATATAGATGAAATTCCCAGGTGAAACCAGCTTGATATATTTTTAAACAGTCATATGGGAACCTACTGAAAGGCTTCTTAAAATATATACATACATATAATTTTGAAAAATGAATACAAATTTAATTTTTTCATCATGTATATTCATTATACATGGTACTGTTTTACATGAGGATTTTTCCTACAAGTACATATTGCACACTGAGCATATTTTTTCCTATACCTTCCTCCCTTACCATTTTCATTTCTCTCCCTCCAATTAGTCTCCTTTGTTTCTCAAGACTATTTAACTGCTACTTTTATGTCATATATACATATATGTATGTATGATTTTATGTAACTATATTAAAAATATAAGAACCACAAATGAGAGAAAACAGCATTTTTCTATCTGGCTTAATTCACTTAGTATGATTAATATAATTATTACTAGTTGTATAAATTCTCCTGAAAGGAATGAAACTTCATATGGCTAAAAGAAAATCTATCATTTTTATATGTCACATTTTCTTTCTTCATTTTTCTGTTGTGGGGCACCTATGTTGGTACCATAATTTAATTTTTGTAGATATTGATACAGTGAGCAGGATTGTAAAAGTGTCTCTGTGGTAAGTTGATTTCATCAACCATTTATACCATGTAGAAATCAAGGGACTAAATACATTTAATATGACTTAAATATGATATGTTTCATACATGTGTTGAAATGTAATATGTTACCCCATTAATTAGTAGAGTACTTGTATTTCATGTATTAGTTGGAATATATAAAGAACATATAATCTACAAATGCATATAAATAGATACGTTACTGGAAAAGAGAGAGAGAGATTTTGGTAGCCATGTCTGATGATCCCTGATAGTCATCTCAAGCACTATATTAAATAAATGGTAACTTCTTAAAGATTAACTACAATGCAGAATCTGAAGCCATGTGGCAGAGACAGCTTCTTTACCTGGTGGAAAAAGACAAACATATGATCAGGTGAAGAGCAAGGCCCCACAGTTCCTTTAGAAGGCTATTTCTATATGACCTATAAATTCCTATGTGTATTACCTCTTGAAGGTTTATAATACATTTGTGAGACATCCCTAATCCACTCTCTACTCACAGACACATCCAAGTTAGTGGAGATATAAGAATATTACATATGATAAGGTAAAATTTGTCAGAGTCACAGTGGTTAAAGATTCGTCTGTTCTACACAGCATCTACAACCTCATCTGGGATTGTTTGAATGTCCAGAAAGCTAGTACAACTCACTTTATGCAAGAAGGCCTCTACACTCACATGTCTGGTATCTGGAGGCACATGGATAGAGTAGTGGATAACTAGAGCCGTTATTGACTCTTTGAGTAATTTGTACTTCTTCAAAACATGGAGGTCACAAGGTGTGGCTTGAATATAACTGCTCCTCTCAGAATGAGTACTTTAAGAGTCAGGAAATCAAAGGCCCAAATTTGCATGGCCACTTTCAACATATTGTACCAGTTTGTGAAGTCACAGAGACAACCCGAATTTAAGAGCATTTATGCTGATGATGTAGCAATGTACTGTGCAAAGAAGCATGGGAGAGGGAAGGAGTGGGCATCTCTGGAAAGTACCATAAGTCACAGAGTAAAAGAGGTGGAAGAAAAGGTAACATTATTATTTAAAAAGTCCAAAACATTTGGGAAACATTTTAGTGCTCTAAAGTAAGGTTCTTGAACATAATACAGACTATTACCTATTTTTATAAGTAAAGGCTTATCGTAATTCAGCCACTCTCATTTATTTGGGTACAATCTATAAGTACTTTCATGCCAAACTCTGAAGCTCAATCTTAGCAACAGAGATTATGAGGTCCATAGAAATCCAAAAAATCTATTATTTAGTTTTTTACAAGCCAGCCCATGTTCTGTAAAGTAAAAAATTAATTATATAGTGTTAAGGTTCAAAAATAAAACCCTAAAGCTACATGTAAGCAATAGCCAATGAATGTAATTTTAAATAATCTCATAAATAATTTCATAAATAAATTGAAGGGAGAAAAGAACTAATTAAAGAACTAGTTGAATTTAGTGTATGGCTGTATAGCTTCTGACTAAGAAGAGAGGATCATGTAAACAGAGCACACTTCTTTAGAGTGTGTGTGTGTGTGTGAGATCTAGAAATTCTTACATTATTTTATGGTTATTATAAAAAGGCACAAATGGCAAAAAGTGCTGGTCATCATGCCTAAAGGACACTATAGTGTTGAAGGGAGGTAGGCAAGGGGTTGGGCTGAATCTATAGGTATCCATGCACAGCCTGCTAGCCAGTGAGACACACTCAGATCTAATCCTGAGGTAACACAAGAAGCAAATAAACACAACAATCCTCTGTCCCAAAAGGATGTCAAGATCACAGAAGACAAAGCCAAGCCAGGCAGAGGAAAAGATGGCTATTTGTAAAGGACCAGAGACGGACCACAAAAGGCAGGGGACTAGTGACAGAAACAGGAATTAATTCTAGTCCAAGTTCCTCAACAGGAGAACTGTGGTTGCATACGAGAATACTCTTGCTTCTAGGAGAATTTCAATGAAGAAATATTGACAATTAAAAGAATGCACATAGTCTACCTTCAAATGGTTCAAGAAAAAATAAGAGATAATGAGAGAGGAAAATATTATAAAGGAACTTTAAAGTGTTCTTTGTACTATTCTTGCACATTTCATTTGTGTTTGCAATTAAAACAAAAGGGGAAACTGAAAATATTTTAAATTTCATTTCTAACTTTTTATTAGACTTTTGTGTTTTATTTTGTATGGGGGGATGTAACACGTGCAAAGGTAAACGTGTGGAGGTCAGAAAACAGGATGTGGGGATTAGCTCTCATCTTCCACCATGTGGGTATTGAATTGAATTTAGGTCATCAAGCATGGCAGCAGTCATTTTTACTTAGTGAACCAACAATGTCTCCTTCTCACTAGCTCAAAGTGTGTGTGTGTATGTGTGTGTGTGTGTGTGTGTGTGTGTGTGTGTGTGTGTGTGTTCACTTGCATGTACACATATTTATGTGGGGGGGGGGGTGGAGAGATGGTCTAATAGGTTAAGAACATTTGCTCTTACAGCGGACCAGATTGCAATTCTTATCATCCACATCAGACAGCTGAGAACAGCTGGAACTCCAGCTCTAGTAGATCTGACACCCTCTTCCAGACTTCTCCAGGCACCCACAAGCACATGCCTCTACACTCACACAGACACACATATACACAAAAAGAAATGTCAAAACAAAGTCTGAGAACACAACTGATCAAAATGTCAACACATGGCAGCTTTGTTTCCTGTTTGATTACTAAAATCACTTAAAATCATTGCCAAAAAAATCTGAATTGGAGAAAAAATAACTATCAAAATTTTTCTCCCCTTACAATAAAAAAAATGGCAAACTGATATCCTAGTTTCTCCCCAAACAAAGGAATATAAAGTATTTGAGGGTTTGGATCACAAGTCATCTTTTACTTGGTAGTTATGTGTCTTATAATCTCTTGCAAAAAAAAAAAAAACTGAACAAAGAATTTTGTGGTTTCATAAATAAATGACTTAATAAATGGATTACACGTGTGCGTATGCCCATGAACTCATGTACACACACACACACACACACACACACACACACACACACACACACACACCACAGAAAGAGAGACAGAGACAGAGACAGAGAGTCAGAATGGGCTAATACTCAATTTTCCCTTTAGATACTGAGGAACACCAGGAAGAAATTATTGCTAAATATAGGAGTGGGCGACCTTTCTTTTTCCTTGAAGAATCTGCAGGAGTTTTATAATGTGTTCTCTTAGAGCAAACCAGTGTGTTTGGACTCACTGAGATTAAAAGGTACAGCATAAGTCCACTTCCATTTGACAAGTGAGACAAGATTGTAAAACAAAAGAAAACTAAGAAAAACCTCAGCCAGAACACAGTTGACACAGATACATTCTGTATGTGTGACCCCTTAACAATACCTTCACACCAAGTCACTCTTGAAGACACTATTTAGTGCTAAACAGCTTAATTATTTAGTTTTTCTTTTATGTTCTCATGCAAATTAATAACATTCTTTCTTCACTTCTACCAAGGAAATAAAGTTACTAAATTTATGAAAAGGCACAACATTTTTCTTCCTTTACTATAACATTAGTTGAATAACAAAATGCCAGTCTCTGGGCACTGTCTTCTTTGCCACATGAACAATTACCCCTCTTAATTTGTGGTTTCTTTACAAAAGATAGCTCTGTACTTTCCTGTCCTTGTAGTTTCATTTACTATATGTCAATAAGCAAGACATACTCAGCACAATCATCTGTTGTCTTAGTTATGGTTTCTATTGCTGCGCAGAGACACTGTGACCTCAGTAACTTTTATTAAGGAAAACATTTAATTGGTTCAGAGGTTCAGTCCATTATCATCATGGTAAAACATGGTCAGTGCAGGCAAACATGGTGCTGAGAATTCTACGTCTTGATTCAAAGGCAACAGGAAGTGAACTGAGACACTGGGTGTGGCATGAGCATATATGAGACCTCAAAGCCCACTACCACCCTGACATACTTACTCCAACAAGGCCAATCTACTCCAACAAAGCCACACCTCCCGATAGTGCCACTCCTTAGGAGCTTATGGGAGGACCAGTTACATCCAAACTACCACACCTGCCCTACTTATTCACATAGCACATCCAAGGAGGATCTGCATCTCCACTGAAATGATTATACTTCAAACCACCTTTTTCTCAAGTTTGAGCTAACATAGCCTCCTAGGTGATGTGTAAATTCAACTCAATCCCTATGAAAATCCCATTAGCAACTTTTCAGTGGAAGTATTTTTAAGAATTCTAAAATTTGGGTGGAATCTTGAAGCATCCTAAATAACTAATAGCATTTTGGAGGAAATAAGAAAACAAAGTAGGAGACCCTGCATTTTCTCATTTTGAAATATCGTATAAAGCTATAGTAATCAAACAGCTTGGCACTGCCATAGAGACCAACCAAGGAATGGGATAGGCGACACAGAAAAGATCATCAAATGATCTTGATAAGGGTACTAAGACATCATGAGGGCTAGAAAGGAGAGTCTTTCTAAGGATACTAGAGCAACGAACAGTCACATGCAAAAGAATGGAGTTGGAAGTAGGACATGATGTGCAAACCACTGTACCTACTGAGCTTCAGCACAAATCATAATTTATGTACCTCAAATTTATAGCTTCTATAACTTAAGAACAAACAGACACTTTATAAACTGCATTTTAAAGGGGCAATGCATGTGCCACAGAAATGCATGCAGCTGTAGTTTAAAGCCTGAAATTCCCCCAGGCCGCATGTGGTTCTCTCCATCTTTCACTGTTGAGAAGCAGTAGCACCTTTAAGAAGTAGGGCTTAAAAGGACTCTTATAAGTCATCTGGGAGCATACTCCAAACAAGATAATAAATCTCCAGCCCCTTCATCTCTCTCCTGTACAGTGTCATGAACTTAGAGACTTTGCTTCACCATATACTATCACTGTGATCTTCATTTCAGATCCAAAGCAATGGGAACTATAGATACTGGACCAAGCATCCTGAGATGGGGATCTAAAACTACTATTTTTACAATAAACTGATCACATGAACATCTTAGTTTTTGATTTCAGTGCTGTAAATCTCACTAACCACCATGTTAACATCACAGTGAACTATCACCCCACATCTGTTAAAATATCTATTATCAAAAAGACAAAAAGAAAATTAACTGTTAGAGAAGATGTGGAGAAGAGGAAGTCTCTGACCACTGTTGGCAAGAAGGCAAAATAATACAGCTGCTATGGAAATGGCATGGAGCATCTTGAAAAAGCTCAAAATGAGATTAACCATACAATTCAAATAGCCCACTCACACAAACATATCCAAACCTGAGAAAGCAGAATCTCAGGGAGTCCTTGTAGCCATCTTCATAAAACACCACCCACAGCAGCCAAAGTTTAAAGCACCTACACTTTATCATGAATAGATGAATGAATAAATACATTTTGGTATATACATATAACCAGATACCATGCAGGTTTTAAAAAGAAAAAAAACTATATTACATAGTGAAACATGATAATATTGAGAAAGTCATGCTAAGTTAAATAATCCAGCCCCCAATAAAAAACAAAAAAGTGTATCATTCCACTCAAATAAGAAAGGGAATTGACAGAAAATAAGATGACAATGGCCCAGGCTGGGGAGGGGGGAAGGATCACGTCAATTGTACTATGTCTTACACCGCTGGACACTGATGCCATGCCATGTTTTTGGTTTCACAATTAAATTTTTTAAAAAATAATTTTTAATTTCAAGAAATGTTTTTCCCATACTCTCAGGGGAGGGGAACTCCTCCATAGACTTATTCTACAAGAGGTGGATGGTGGAGTCTAGGACCTATTTCTTGATTCAGCCCAAACCAGCTAAGCAGCATGATTTTCTCATATGTTCTTTTGTGTCATCAAGTCCGATAAAGCTTTTTCCTACTGTTGACACATTTTCATTAAGCACTCATCATTTCCATTTCTTTCACCATTAAAAAATAAGTATGCATTATTTGACATATCATTGCATAATAGATTCATTTATTTATGTATTTACTGATAAGCATTCACTGTGCATAATGCTAGGTTTCTTGAAGGTGATTTCTTTTGAGAATTTCATTTAATATTTGTCTTTTTTAAGGTCCTCATGCTCTCTCTCTTTCCTGACCCCAGCCCCTTCCTGGCAGTCTCTGTCCTCTGTCTTCTGCCTTCATGTCATGTTTGTATATATTATAAATTCTAGGCCTTGAAATAAGAGGAAAAATGTTATTAGTCTGACCTTGGTTTATTTTGTTTAGTATAAAAATTTCTTTCATGTACTATTACACAGAAAAGAATGTATGGCATAGGGATAGCTTATAGGATTTTTTTTTCCTCTCATATAGTTTTCACCAAGACCATGTTGCCTCAATGTCTACCCATTAACCTTCAGCTCTGTTGTCTATCATTAAAGTCTCTTGTGTTTAGAAATAGGGCTAGGATTAGGGCTAGGAGCTGCAGGTGTCATGACTATGCTCAAGGCAGCTAGTAAGTTTAGGGTAATCCATAAATCCCTGATGGGAGATGTTATTCTGTATACATGTTTCTCATACTGGTTAATAAAGCTCTGTGGCCAATGAGATAACAAGATAGGCGGGGCTAGGAGACAAGGAGGAAAGAGGAAGTGGGAAGGAGGGGTCGAGATGTAGCCCAGGGAAGAAGCAGGACGCCTGCCGCAGCTCCCTGATAAGACGACCACGTGGAAATACTTAGATAAGTAGAAATGGGTTAATAATTAAGACAGAGCTATCCCATAAACAATAATGGTAATTGGTTAACAGGATTATATCAAATACAGAGTCTCTGAATGTTACTTGGGGCTCACATGGTGGCGGGACCATGGCGGCAGGACCCGCTGCAGCCGGCGGGAACAACCTGCCCTAACAAATCCCTAGGCCCCCGATGACATTCTGCAACTTATATTGTTTCACACAGCTGGAAGAAGAGGAAATATATATATTTTGGGATAAACTATTAGCTATCTCTGCTCGGTTAAAAGTAATAAATTAGCTAAAATTAGATAAATTGGTGGCAAAATACAGCAATTTATACTATGAAAGACCCACAGAACTTATGGGAAATGTCATTCTGTAAATATGTTTCTCTTATTGGTTAATGAATAAAGCACTGTTGGCCAATAGGGAAGCAAGATAGGCGGGACTAGGAGACTAGGAAGAAAAAGGAAGAGGAAAGGGAGGAGGAAATTCAACATGTATTTGAGATGGATAGGCATTCTTCAAACCTTTCAAAGACCTACAGAATATGGCATTTAAAATGGTTTGGGGATTTTTTTAACGGTGAGGCACAACTGCTCCTGGCAACACCATCTGTGTCAGAAAGGAAGATGAACATGGAAGAAACTCATTATGGGGTTTGCTTCCAATATGGCAAGACAAGCCATTTAGGCAAGATACTGAACTTTTCTGGACTGTTTGACTTTATTCTGTACAAACTAGACATGCGGAACCCACAGAACAGTGACTGCTGAAACAAGATGGACATTGCTGTAAGGTTCCTGCTTCATGGAAAAGTCTGTCAGACAGCCTGCAGGACACAAAGAAAAGTGACTGACAAACTCCCAATACAGGTAAACAGTTAAAAGATTCCTGCTTTGCTGAGGAGTCTGTCAGACACACTATGACCTATAGGCTGAAGATGGAACATTACAGAAAAACTTCAGGTACTGACAAGGTAGCAAGATATCTCTGTCATTTCTAGAATGTATATATTATCCTTCTGTGGTCTTTGAAGGAGTTGAAGACAGATAGTTATGATTATAGTTTTCTTTAGTTAGGATTAAAGATAAGTTACATATAAGACTCACAAAGATAGGATAGATGATAGAATATTTTCTTTAAATCTTGCTAAATGTTAGTGGACTGAACATTGTTAACTGTGGTTCTTATTTGAAAATTGTTTTGTTATATATTTTGCTATGTTAAGGTTAAAACCCTAAAACCCTTCTTTTTATTTTAGACAGAAAAGAGATGATGAGAGATGTCATTCTGTAAATATGACTCTCTTATTGGTAATAAATAAAACACTGTTGGCCAATAGGAAAGCAAGATAGGTGGGACTAGGAGACAAGGAGGATTTGAGCAAGTAATAGGGAGATTCAACATGGAGGATGGAGAGAGCAGAATGCTTGCCCCTCTCTCCGGTAAGATAAGACCACATGGAAATACTTGGGTTAATAGAAATGGGTTAATATTTAAGACAGAGCTAGACAATAAGAAGTGCTAGTGTCAGGCTAATAGTTATATATCTATTACAGAGTCTCCGTGTGCTATTTGGGACAGATGTGACAGTGGGACCAGACCAGCTGGGAAAACCTACTCTTAACAGATGGAAGTAAGAATGATGCTTACTTAGAAGATGGGGAACCAGTAAGGTATTATATGTTTTGTCAACAACATAATGCTGACTACTAGGAAAAAAATTAAAGATTTCTTTACATTACTAGCAGAGTGTCTTAAGAATATTATTTAAATAATTTTAACTTATCAAAGAGACGATGATTGGTTTCCTTAATGTTTCAAAGAAAGCCTGAGGCTACTCTAGCCAATAAGGTGAACCTCAAATAGCCTCTATAAGTAAAGCAAAAACAAGAGAAGCACACATTTTAGAGCTTGCACGTCCAAATGAGTCGCCTTTTGAAATAACAATGGGAACCTGGATAACAGTTTGCTAAAGTTTCTACTTTTCTAGAGCAGGAACTGGGACAGAAGAAGATATCATCTGAGGGTATGGTTTATAAAAACCTATGGAAGTTTTCACTTCAAGAAGAATGTTACTGAAGCCAAGCATAGTGGCACACCCTAGTGATCCCAACACTTGCAAAGCTGAGGCAGGAAGATCTCAAGTTTGAAGCCAGCCTGGTCTACATGTAAAGAATTTGTTTCAAAGGGGAGAAAAAAAAAGATTATTGTGAAAGAAGAGGAGGAAAATGATCAAAATTCACTAATGTGTCCACTAGTCCTAGCTCCAAAGGACTTTTCTTCATTCCCAGGAAAGCCTGGCCTCCATTAAGACTGATTCTGTTTATGCACTGAAATTTGTCACTTCTTATTCTCGGGCCTCATTTTTTCTTCTTCTGGAAATTATGTGCAAGGACAACACAATCACCAGATTCTTATAGAATGACTTCAGTAAGCCTATAAGCACTTCTGGTGGTGCCAAGTCAGGTTATCACAAAGAAATTAATTTATTTATGCATTGATTAGCTTATGTTAAGACTTACTTGGTTTTAATACATTTTAATTAATATATAATTACATCACTTTCCATATTTCTTTTCTTTCCCCCAGCCCCTCCCATGCCACCCACTGTCAAATTGATAACATCATTTTTTATTGTCATATACGTGTGTGTGTGTGTGTGTGTGTGTGTGTGTGTGTGTGTGTTTTATAACCTACTGAGTCCAGTTTGTTGTGTGTACATATGTTTTTTTCAGGGCTGATCACTCTGTACTACATAACCACTTAATTGCATTTTTCATTCTCTGGAAAAGCAAATATTCCCTCTCCCAGTTGACTATAATTATTTGTCTAAGAGTGGGACTCCAGAAAATCCAAGCATGTCTATTTATATTTCTATTGCTCTGATATTATTTATGAGGCCATATCTAGGAGAGGCTTGTTTCAAACCAAACTTCCTGGTATTCTGGCTTTTACAATCTTCCCACCCCTTTTTCAGTGATGTTCCCTGAGCCACAGAGGCAGGGGCTATGGTGTAGATATATCCCTCAGAGCTGGGCCTCCCATGATCTCTACAGAATGTCCAGTTGTGTTTTTCTATTATGGTCTCTATTTGCTGTAAAGAGAAGCTTCCTCTATGATGGATGTTAGCTACACATGCCAGGGTAAGATATAGAATGTAGTAAGAGATTATGCTGCTCTACCACAGTGATGGTAGTAGATTCTTTTATAATGTCCATGACCTCACTAGACCCTGGAAATTGGCCAGGTTTCTATTATTAGGCACAATTTCCCATCTGTTGAGTTGGCCGTAAATCCAACTAGACCACTGTTGGTTATCATGAACATGTAAATACCACATATTGGACCTTCGCGGATATCTTGCTATGCTGATCATTGTTATAGTTCAAATAGGTCACAACTGACAGAATTACTAATTGTTTCACTCCCCACCATCCTCCATAGTGTTTTCCGAAACCATGGAAGCTGGACTCCAGGAAGGAGACTTTCAGGCCAGATACGGCTTGAATCATCTGAGTCCTGTGTCCTGTGTATGAAGTGCCTTCAACAATATAGGCTTACCTTCAGCCTGTGAAAGGCAACCAAGGGCTACATCAATAGTCTATATTCTTTTCTAAATACATATTTTTTTGTTCAATCTTTGAGAATTTCACATCACACACCCCAATTCCACTCATTTCCCAGTCCTTCCATATTCACCCTCCACCCTTGTAGCCCCCCCCCCACCACCACCACGACAAAGAAAATAAGGAGAGAGGTAGAGACAGCTCTCCCATGCCTATATTACTGCTTGTGACACCATGTGCTGGCTGGTGAGGGGCAGAGACAGGTCCTTGTGGCCCTCAAATATCAACATGCAAACAGGCTGCAGTACAGACTACAGGCATCCACATAGCCTTTGGTGGTAACATAGGCCAGGAGAGCCAACACAAACCCCTCCTGCAGTAGGGCCATGGACTCAGACATGGCCTCTGAGCCAGCACATGCCAACCACCACCATAGCCTTAGGTGACTGCACAGGCCTTTTACATCAGGCTATTCCTCACCACCTTCAAGTCTCCAGTTCTGCCTCTCTTCATAGCACACAGACCATTAAACATCTCTTTCTCTCCCATCTCTCCACAGCATGCTTGCTTCCAGCCTGCCTGCCCAGCAACCCAGTGTCTCTGTGCGCTTCTGGCTGTGGTCCAATAGTCCATATTCATTTGGGAGTCACTTCCGCTTCCCTGATCCACAATTCAAAAGGAGATATCTTGTGCCTGGTACTGGGTTGTTAGTCTGTCATTCTTGCGTGGAGCATTGACAGCCTAACAGTAATGTGTGTGTGTGTGTGTGTGTGTGTGTGTGTGTGTGTGTGGTATGTGTGTGTGTGAACACATATGTTTATACATGTATGCATTGTGTATAACTTTTGGTAAGTATAAAACAATGTGATTACTGATGCTTTATCAAACAACCTTTGTGTTATTTGTATCTGATTTTTTCTTCTTCTGCATTGACCTCCATTCCTCCTCCCCGCTGTTGAAGCCCCTTCCCCATTTTCAGTTTCCCACTTCATATCATCTATTTTATTTCTTGCTAGTTCCTACTCAAGTCCCATCTGTGGCTATTCCATGTTGTGTATTCGCATCTGAGGATCTAGAACTAGGAACCACAGATGAGAGGAAACATTCATTGTTTGTCTTTATGGGTCTGGGTTACCTCATGCAATATAGTCTTTTCTAGTTCCATGCACTTACTTTCAAATTTCACAATTCCATTTTTCTTTACAGCTGAATAGCATTCAATTGTGTACAGGTACAGAATTATCATTAGCTATTCATCTTTTGAAGAACATTTAGATTGTTTCCACTTCCTAGCTCTTGTTAATAGGCCATCAATGAACATGGATGAACAAGTATCTCTAAAGTATAATGGCTTTGTGCATATGCTAAGCAATGATATAGCTAGATCACATGGGATATTTATTTTAGTCTAGTTTATTTACTCTAGTCTATTTAATCTAATCAATTTAGTCCAGTTAATTTAGTCTTTTTAAGATTCTCCATGATGATTTCAAAAGTAGTTTCACCAATTTGTGTCCCTCAGAATAGTGATTGAGGGTTCCCTTTTCCTCACAATTTCACCAACATTTGTTGTAAGTTGTTTTGTTGAGATCTTAGCCATTCTGATTAGGAAAAGATGAAATCTCAAATGTTTTAGTGTGCTATTACCTAATTCTGAGGATGATGAACACTTTGAGGTATTTCTTAACTATTTTATTTCTTCTATTAAGAACTCTTTGTTTAAGTATCTAGTCCAGTTTTTAAAATGGAGTCATTTGTTTTCTCAATTTTGTTATTTTTTTAGTTCTTTTTATATTTTCAATAATCCTTTGTCAGATGAGTCACTTAGAAAGATTCTCTTATATCCTATAGGATTTGTTCTTCACTTAGTTGATTGTTTCCTTGGCTATATGTCAACATTTTAGTCTTATAAAGACTCAATTGTAAATTTTTGGTTTTAATTCCTGGGCAAATAGAGTCCTGTTCCATGTCCTTTCCTACACCTATATCTTGTTGTGGTTTTACCTTTCCTAAACCTATATCTTGTAGTGGTTTTAGTGTTTTTGGTTTCAAATTGAGGCTTTTGATCCATTTTGACCTAATTTTAGTGAAGGGTAATAGATACAGGTCTAATTTTATTCTCTGCATGTTAACATCAAGTTGTCCCAGCACCTTTTATTGAAGATGTTTTTTGTCATTATATTTTTAGAGGTTAAGAAGTATTGGTTCTAAAGCTTTTTTTTGAAAGTCAGGTAGAATTCTTTTATGAATTCATACATATCTGTACTTTTTTTTAGTTGGAAGGATTTAATTTCTGGTTTAATCTCCTATTTTGTTATGGACATGCTTAACTTGTTTGTCTCCTCTTGGTTGAACTTTGACAGTTTGAGTGAATAAAGAAGTTCACCTACTCCTTCTACATTTTTCAATTAATGGGGTACAGGTTTTTAAAAACAATTCTTTTATAACATTCTTAAATTTTGTTTGCTGTTGTAATGTTTCCTTGCCCATTTCCGACCCTGTTCATTTGGGTCCTCTCTTTCTCTTTGGTCAGTTGGACCAAAAATCTGTCAATCCTATTTATCCTCTCAAAGACAAGCCCTTAGATTTATTGATTCTTTGTAATGCTTTCTTTGTTTGTGTTTCATTAATTTGTCCTTTGATTTTTATTATTCTTTCTGTATACTGGGTTTGGGTTTGGTTTGTTCTTGTTTTTCCAAATTCTTGAGTTTCATCATTAAACCATTTATTTGTACTCTTTCTGATCTTTTAATGTAGGTACTTAAGGCTATAAATTTCCATGTTAGAACTGCTTTTAATGTGTCCCAGAGGTTTTGTTTCATTTTCATTTTCATGTCATCTCATTTCATTCCAGGAATATTTTCATTACTTTCTTGATATCTCCTTTGAACCATTCATCATTCAACAATGAGTTGTTTAATCTCCCTGGGTTTATATACTTAGGGAGTTTTGTTTGCTGTCAGCCTTAAATTTTATTGAATAATCGTCAAACAGAACATGGAATCATTCCAATTTTCTTGTATTTGTGATGGTTTGTTTTGTGTCCCAGGATGTCATCTGTTTTAGAGAATCTTCCATATTGTGCTCAATAGAAAGCATAACTTTTGGTATTTGGATGGAATAATCTGTAGAAAGCTGTTAGGTAGATGTGTTGTAGATGATACTTATTTCTGGATTTTCTGTTTATTGTTTGTCCAGAGGAGTGTTGAGATGTTGAAATCATCTACAATTATTGGGTTTGTGTTAGTCTGTGTCTTTAATTCCATTAATATATTCATTTCCTGGTCTTTTTACCTCTTTTCATGTTCTTTCATTATTTTGTCCAGATCCTCTACTTAATCTTTCAGTCCTGATGTACTATCTTCTATCTGGGTTATTCTAGTTATTGTCTAACTAGGATACTGAATATTTTCCAATTCTATCTTAATTTCTGTTTGGTTTCTCTGAAATATTTCTATCTCTGCATTGAAATCAGTTTTGAAACTCTGAATTATCTTTGTCATTTCATTCAACAATGTATTTGCGTTTTCTTGAACATCACTCAAATATTTATTGTTATCCTCTTCAGGTTTAATGAAGTGTTCATTTGTATCTTTTTTTAAATTTATGTAATTCTTTGATAAGATTTATGATTGTTCTTTTAAATTCTGTGTTCTGGTCTTCATCTACTTTGTTCTCATTAGAGAACTTTTTATATAGAACTGGTGGGTTTTATGAGAGACATGCTGCCTTGGTCCTTCACATTGTTTTTGTTTTTATGATTTGACCTGGGCATGTGGACTTCTTTGGTGGTGAGTCTGATGTGAAAATCTGGACTTTCTCAGATTGGGTCAGTACAGAAGGTGTGTGACATGAGCTAGAAAGCTAGAAACAAACTGTTTAATTAGACCAGGGAAAGATGGCTCCCAAGCCCTAGGCCTGGAGCTAGGCCTAGGGGTGTAGCGATAACAGCTGGCAGGGAGAAGGATGGAAGAGAAAAGAACCATCTCACAAGTCAAAAGTGGTTCTTGAAGAAAGCAGCTCCAGTCTGGGGCTATGCTTTTTGGGTGTGAACATGAATACAGGCATAGGAGTTGTGACACAATGGGGGGGGTGTGAAAATGAGAAAAGGAGAAAGTGACTTGCCCCATGAAGGTGTCTGGGTAACTAAGGTTTGAGGTCATGGTCTGAAAGTAGGCTTGTGGATTTGCAGATAGCTGTGGGTTGGGAAAAGGGCAGCGAAAGGGAGATGTTACTTATTCAGGAAAGGTGGCTGCCGAACAAAGAGGGTTCATGAAACTTGGCTCATCTAGTAATTTACAACTGGTAATTTACAAATCTTATTTTTGCTTAAATTAAAAATATGGGTTACTAAAATCCCATGGTAACACATTAACACGCAGCCATGCATATCTTGTATGTATTTATGAATAAAATAAATGAATATTTACAATGTTTTTAGGAAATTAAAAAAAAGCACGTAGTAGTCAAAACTTAAGCTAATTTGTGTTACTTTCATGGTGAATTCTATAAAATTTAAATTTCTAAATGAGAAGAAAGACAGAAAGAGAAATTAAAATTCAATAAAAGACTGTTGAAAATTAGACATTTTTTAGCAACTTCTGTCATTAAGTCTCTGTGATTTACAAAGGCTTCTATAGTAATGCCCTTGTAGCTATCATGTCACAAGGAGTTTTTAAAGCTAATTGTTAAACAGTACTATTCCCAACCTAATGGCTGCTGTGTTCTGCAATCTACATCTGCATCTAGCAGTTCCTCTCAATGCCTAGCCTTAGTTCCCAGAAGTCATTAGACACACACTCAGAGTTATGTGAGGATCAATACCAGGAATTATAAGGCTGGCTTTGCAATGTGAGCCCCAAGTTGACTTTCTTAAAAAGTGTGCTCTGATTCATGCCCTTTTTATAAATCCCGAGTAGCTGCATGCCAAGTATGCCTTTCCCACTTCCACTGAATGGCAAACTTCATAAGCATAGACATTTCAACTAGCCATGTCTGGAAGACAGTGTGTTCCTGTGACTGTAGGCCACAGCTTGTATTGTGAACACAAAAATCTTTGATACCTAGAAGAGTATTAAGTTTATCTGAGAGGTTTCAATTTTATACTAAATCAGTGCTTCATTTCTTACTTGCTGGATTTTTCAAACTGTTTACAGATGAAAAGAACTCTGTGTGCATTGAACCATTCAATCCAGTTTGGTTAGAAGTATTATATTTTCAATTTTAACAAAAGTGCCTGTAAATCCCAAAGCAGCCTCATGCTGGGTTTTCTTTAATGTAAATTATCCCTGTGGACTGCTACTTAAAAAGTTCAGACAATATATAAATTTCCTGTTCCCTGCAGTCTTTCTGAAGACATTTTCTACGACCTAGAAAAGCCCAGCTAGTTAGAATCAGATTGCTATGTTTAAAACAAGAGATACAAGCAAGCTGATTTACGACAGCTGAGCCACAAGCGATGGCTCTAGTGGAGAATTGATATAACCCTGCACACATCTGGCTGATTCTTTGAAATCTTTGAATTCCTGTTGGTAATCATATAAAAAAAAAAATGGAAGAAAGAAACCATGGGACAATAGTTGAGTTGCTACAGTTACTAACAGGGGAGAGAACAAGAACGATGTCAATGGGCCTAAGAAGACAGATTCATGCCAATATTTGTCTGAGCTCAGGGAAATGCACATGCAGAAAGCACATAGGAAGGTCAGCGGTCACAGAATCCTGGTGGAAACAAGTGACAGCTATCTACTATAACAAAATGACCATTATCCTACTCTGTATCTCAGCAATGGGATGAACAAGAAGCCCATGGGGCTGTTATGGTTTGAAGTGTGCTTGGCTCACCCTGCCTAGGGAGAATACTGTGTGCTTTTCTCTATCTTAGAAATCTATTTTCAAACAGCAATCTCTTAACAGAGTTCGGGAGGGGCAAACAACAGGGACCCTTCCTGGCTGCTGCTTCTTTACCTCTGGCTCCTTTGTGTTGCTCTGCCACTCACTCTCTGCTGTGGTGCTCTGCCACACCACAAGCCCAATCTGTCCAAGCCAAGCAACCACAACCAAAACCTTTGAAACCGTGAGTGCAAAATGGGGAGATTAATAGAGGAGAGCAAGAAAAGAGACACATCAATAGAGGGAGCCATTATAGGTTTAAAGAGAAATCTGGCACTAGGGAATTGTACAGAGATCCACAAGGATGACCACAACTAACAATCTAAGCAATAGTGGAGAAGCAAAAGCAGATACCCACAGCTAAACACTGAGCCAAACTCCTGGAATCCAAATGGGTCAAGAATGGGCTACAGAAACCCACAGAGACAGCTGAACTGCACAAGGGGGAGCTCATGGATCCCAGACTGATAGCTGGGAAATCAGCATAGGACCAACCCAGACCCCCTAAACGTGGGTCTCAGAAGGCCTGGGAAGTCTATGGGACCTCTGACAGTGGAACCATGATGTATCCCTGGTGTATGGAGCCCATTCCCCATGGAGGGATACTCCCTTAGCCTAGAGACACAGAGGAGGGCCTAGGTCCTGCCCCAAATGATGTCTCAGACTTTGATGATCCCTCATAGAAGGCCTCAGCCTACCTGGGGAGTTAATAGAGGATGGGAGGGCGGTGGGAGCATGGGAGGGAGAGAGAACTGGGATTGATATGTAAACTAAGAAAAAATATTAAATAATAATAATAATAATAATAATAATAATAATAATAATAATACAAACAAATAATAAATCTAACTATTTGGAAAAAACCAAACAAACAAACAAACTCCCTCTCCTTTAATGCTGTCTACTACATCTATTTTGTCACAGGAAATGGAAGCTAACTAAGAGTACAGACGAATCAGAATGCCCAGGAATCAGAAGGCTTTGTCTATTTGTGCTTTTATGACTAAAAGAGCAGTGAACTTGCTGCTTCCAAATACAGCTGAATCACAATGTGCCAAAAGTTCTATTGGAGACAAATTTCTCCTCCCCCCCCCCACTCCACCCCTTGAAGTTCCTACAGTGGTTTGTTAAGGCTTCACACTGGGCTCTCTCAGAAATGGCCTGAAACTTGTAATTCATTTCTTTAAATCACAAAGCACCTATTGGGAGGTAACAGGACCTGCTAAATTGACAGACTCTAATAAAGCCTCATTCTGGAAATGAAGCTGATTTAATTATCAGTCAAGTGTATAAAACTCAGATAAGAGAGTTTCAAGACATCCTAAAGGAATTTAGGGTGTTTGATTCCACCTTTTCAGAGACAAAGCTAGCTGTATGAGTTGTAATAACTGTTCTTATAGTATTTATGTTTGTGTTTTTATACAATTTCCTACATTGTGGGATCATTCAATGTTTATCCTCACCCTCTTCTCCCAAGAACTAGTATATCATTTAGTAGCAGTAAACTGTCAACTGAAGTTGGAGAAATGAGACAATTGAAGTTGGCAAATCAATCAATCAATGCCACATTTGATGAGAACATCTTTGTGAGAATTTACACACTATGTTTTCCATCCTTCCATCTGAGAGTAAACTGATCTGCTTTTCTAAACTACAGAATCCACAGATGAGCCACTGAATCATCATTTGTAGAAATTTTCATGTTGAGGTTTTAAACCATGCCATGTAGAAACACAAAGTTTCTTTACAAAGGAAATCATGAACTTTCTCTTGAATCCTTCAGTAATATATTTTTCATCTTTCCAGTCTTACATTTCTTTTTCTTGTGAAGTTTTTAAACTAAGAGTCACACCTTTTCAATATAGCAGCTGTTTCTTGTATACCTAGATGAGTCTCATTATCAGCTTTCATTTTTGTCAGTTTGCAAGTTGCATAAACAAGTCATGTTTACCATCAAAATAGTATTGTCAACTATTCTATTCATCACATTATAAAGTAACAAGCCATCCCCAAAGGAAAAAGTTTAAAAATAAATGCCCTTACTTGATCTCATGGCTTTGGGTAGCATAAATTCAAGATCACAGTAGACAAAATTTTTGTTGGTATATCAGCTAGAATTATCAATCAGGCAACACTGAAAACATGAATAGATTTGGTGGACCCAGGAGGACTTTGTTAATAAAGTTGCTATCTAAACAAGAGTGTGTTTGATTACTGAACTTGACTGACAGGAATCTAGCTATATGCCTTCATTCTTGAGACCTCTACACATTGTCTACTCATCAAGACTTTTTGTACTTTTTTGTCCAATGGCTTAGAATTCCAAGAGACCGGGGCGAAAGTTTGTAGTCCTCCTAGAAGGCAGGGCTCAAAACCAGTGTGGTGATATTCATATCATGCACTATGAAGGAAGTAGCTACAGACCTGCATAGATCCTTTCAAAAATCAAAATAAAAGTAAAGCAAAGATGTTAATCACAATTTCCTACAAGAAAACATCTTGTGGACTTCTGGGTTTGATGGTAGATTAGAAGCCACATTGATGCAATCAAACAGAAAGAATAGGATAAAATCGGACTCTATTCATATAAGAGAAATATCCAAACAAAAGGTTAGGTGGGAATCCTACCAGTACCATGTTATGCCATGCTTACTCATACTGGCTTGGGTCAACTGTAATTATCAAAGAAGTTGTCTCAGTGGTAGAAACCAAGAGATCCAGAGAGAAAGGGTCAATGATGTGGAAATGCAGCAAGAGGCTAGATATGGCATGCATGGAGAGAAGTACCTAGCAGAGAAGGCTGTGGAGGCCAAAGATAAATAGCAGCAAAGGAGGCAGAAGTTGACACCAGGGGATATTCACCTCAGCCTTCAACTTTGCCTTTCCCTGGGCAAGCCACACACCAGAATTGTGCGAAGTGTGCTGCAGAACTTAGCACAGTTATATGTATGGTTTCAGAGAGGACTAATACAATCACAGGAGTCTTCCACACCCCCTGAGCCTTAGTCACAAAAAGCCCAGTGTACAGACAAAGCAATCCAGAAAGGACAGAGACAAAGTTGTTTGGCATCTGACCTGGGAGCTCTGGCGGAAAATGGACTCCAGCCACAGAACTGCTCATCGGAAAGGACACACTGACTAATTTGTTTGAACTGCTGAGAGTGGAAGTCCGCTTCTCCACCTGTGAGCACTTGTGAAAGACAATCCAAGGGTAAGGAGAACACTCAAAATTTCAATGAGGCTTGACTGCTGATGGAGGTCATAGTACCTTCTTTTTCATTTCATTGGTTTTTAAAATCATTTACACTTTTTACTTTAATTGTTCACTCATGTTTTTACTTCTATCTCATTGATAATAGCTTTTATGTATGTTATTTTCTTTCTCTCACCTCTCCACAATATTTTCTAATACCCATTTACTCATATAACCTATATACTCTCCTTTTCATTCATGCCTTGCTCCCTCGTTTCTCATCCCTCCTCAATTTATATCTTAAATATTGATTCCTTTAGCAATAACAATAAAAAAAACCTATGTGTTCCTCAAACCAAACCCTAGCAGTAACTCTGAGCCTTATCAGGAACACACATGATATACACAGGGCCCTCTATTTCAAGTTAACACCAAGAATGATACCAAATCCTTAGATGTGTTACTGTAGTCATCTTCCCCTCTAAAAAGCAGTAGAGAATATAAATCTTAATGAAGACTAACATAAAACCAAACAAAAAGAATGGGTGAAGGGACTGAGGCAAGGATTTGAGGATACAGCTGATGCAGGAAACGCATAAAACATAACAGAGAAATGAAAAAAAATGAAACAATAGTCTACTATGACACTCCAATGAGCTCAAGCTCCTCAAGACCAGAAACCAACGATAATGAGATATCTGAAATGCTATAGTCCTCTTTAAAAGAATTGATGGCCACATGAAAAGACTCAAACAAGAAAATGAAGGAAATAAGGAAATCAATTCAGGATCTAGAAAACAAAGCTAGTAAAGAGGATGATTGGTCAATACTTACAGGGAAAATTTGAAACACAAAGGCCTATCTTTTTATAATTTTTATTTAAATTTGAAACAAGTTTGTTTTACATATCAATCTCAGTTCCTGCACCCTCCTGTCCTCCCCTGCTTCCCCCACCAAGCCCCATCCCATCCCCTTTCTGTTTTCCATGGAGGGTAAGGCCTCCCATGGGGAGTCTTCAAAGTCTATCATATCATTTTGAACAGGGTCCAGGCCCTCCCCTATGTGTCTAGGCTGAGGCAGTATCCCTCTATGTGGAATGGGCTCCCAAAGTCCATTCTTATACTATGGAAAATACAGATCCACTACCAGAGGCCCCATAGACTGCCAAGTCCTCCCAACTAACACCACATTCAGGGAATCTGGATTAGTCTTATGCTGATTTCCCAGCTATCAGACTGGAATCCATGAGCTCCTCTTTCTTCAGGTCAGCAGTTTCTATGGGTTTCTCCAGCCTGATCTTGACCCCTTTGCTCATCACTCCTCCCTTCTGCAACTAGATTCCAAGAGTTCAGCTCAGGGTTTAGCTGTCTGCTCTGCTTCCATCAGCTACTAGATGAAGACTCTAGGATGTTATATAATGTAGTCATCAATCACATTATCAGGGAAGGGTATTTAAGGTAGCCTCTCCACTATTGCTTAGATTGTTAGTTAGGGTTATTCTTGTGGATCTCTGGACATTTCCCTACTACAAGATTTCTCTTCAAACCTATAATGGCTCCCTATACTATGCTATCTCTTTTCTTGCTCTCCTCTATTCTTCCCTGGCTCAGTCTTTCTGCTCTTTCATGCCTACCTCTCCCATCCTCTTCACCCAAACTCCCTTCCCCCTCCCCCAATGTTCACAATTTGCTTGGGAGCTCTTGTCCCTTTCCACCTCTCCAAGGGAACATGTGCATCTCTCTTAGGGTCCTCCTTATTTCCTAGCATTTCTGGCAGTATGGATTGTTAGCTGGCAATCCTTTCATCCATGTCTAAAAACCATATATGAGTGAGTACATATCATGCTTGTCATTTTGTGACTGGGTTATCTCACTCAGGATGGTTTCTTCTAGTTCCATCCATTTGCTTAAGAATTTCAAGATTCCATTTTTTTCCCACTGAGTAGTATTCCATTATGTAAATGTATATTTTCTTTGTCCATTCTTCAGTTGAAGGGCATCTAGATTGCTTCCAGGTTCTGGCTATTACAAATAGTGCTGCTATGAACATAATTGAACAGATGTCCTTGTTTCATGAATGTGCATCTTGGGTATATGCCTAAGAGTGGAATTGCTGGATCTTGTGGTAGATTGATTCCCATTTTCATGAGGAACTGCCATACTGATTTCCAAAGTGGCTGCATGAGGTTGCACTCCAACCAACAGTGGAGGAGTGTTCCCCTTTCTGCTCATCCTCTCCAGCATAAATGATCTTTGGTGTTTTTTATTTTAGCCATTCTGACAGGAGTAAAATGGTACCTCAGAGTTGTTTTGATTTGCATTTCTCTGATGGCTAAGGATGTTGAGCACTTTCTTAAGTGTCTTTCAGCCATTTTATATTTCTCTTTTGAGAATTCTCTATTTAGTTCTGTACCTCATTTTTAATTGGATTATTTAGTGTTTTAATAAAGAACTTCTGAAATCTTTGTATATTTTGAAGATCAGTCCTCTGTCAGATGTGAGGTTGGTGAAGATCTTTTCCCATTCTGTGGGCTGCCATTTTGTCTTGTTGAATGTGTCCTTTGCCTTACAGAAGCTTTTCAATTTCAGGAGGCCCTATTTATTATTGTCGATCTCAGTGTCTGTTGGTGTTATGTTCAGAAAGAGGTCTCTTGTACCAATTTGTTCAAGGGTACCTCCCACTTTCTCTTCTAAAAGGTTCAGTGTGCTGGTTTTATGTTGATGTCTTTGATCCATTTGAATTTAAGTTTTGTTCAGGGCAATAGATACAGATCTATATTCAGTCTTCTACACACCAGCATCCAGTAATACCAGCACCATTTGTTGAAGATGCTTTCATTTTTCCATTGTAAAATATAAGCTTCTTTGTTAAAAATGAGGTGTTTGTAGGTGTGTAGGTTAATATCAGGGTTTTCTAATCGATTCCAATGGTCTTCCTGTCTAATTTTGTGCCAATACCAAGCTGTTTTCAGGACAAGCTTCCTGTTCCCTGGTGCCCACCTCTCCTCTCCTCTTTTTCCATTCTCTTTCTCCTAACTCCTCCTCTCTCTTCCTCCATGCTCCCAATTTGCTGGGGAGATCTTGAACATTTCCCCTTCTCCAGAGGATAATGTATGTCTCTCTTAGGGTCCTCCTTGTTTCCTAGCTTTTCTGGCAGTATGAATTGTAGGCTGGCAATCCTTTGCTCTATGTCTAAAATCTATCTATGAGTAAGTACATACCATGTTTGTCTTTTTATGACTGGGTTACCTCACTAAGGATGGTTTCTTCAAGTTCCATTTGTCTCCCTGAAAAGTTCGTGATTCCATTGTGATTTTCCACTGAGGTAGAACTTCAAGTACGATATATAAGAGATATTGAGAGAATAGACAGCCTTTTCTTCTTCCTGATTTTAGAGAAATTGCATTGGTTTTCTGTCCATTTAGTTTGATGTAGGCTGTCTGTTTGCTGTGTATTGCTTTTATTATGTTTAGGCATGTTCCTGTTATCCCTGATCCTTTCAAGACCTTTATCATAAAGGCATGTTGGATTTGGTCAAATACTTTTTCAGCATTTAGTGAGATGATTATGTGGTTTTTCTTTTTCAATTTCTTTATATGGTGGATTACATTGATGGAATTTCATATGTTGAACCATCATCCATACATTTCTGGGATGAAGCATACTTGGTCATGGTAGATGATTTCTCTGTTGTGTTCTTGGATTCAATCTGTCAATATTTTATTGAGTATTTTTGCATCAATATTCATGAGAGATATTGGTCTGTCGTTCTCTTTCTTTGTTGTGCCTTTGTGTGGTTTGGGTATTAAGGTAATTAGGTAGCCATATAAAAAAGAGTTTGGTAAAGAGTGTGCTTCTATTGTGTGGATCTCTTTGAGGATTAGCTGTTCTTTGAATTTCTGATAGAATTCTGCACTGAAACCATCTGGCCCTGGTCTTTTATTGGTTGAGAGACTTTTGATGACTGCTTTCTATTTCATTAGGATTTATAGGTCTATTTAAATTGCTTATCTGTTCTTGATTTAATTTCGGTAAGTGATATCTAGCCAAAGAATTGTCCATTTCTGTTGAATTTTTGAATTTTGTGGAATACAAGTTTTCAAAATATGGTCTGAAGATTCATTGCATTTCTTCAGTGTCAGTTGTTATGTTCCCCTTTTCATTTCTGATCTTGTTAATTGGCATGTTCTCTCTTGGCCTCTTGGTTAGTTTGGATAAAGGTTTATCTATCTTGTTGATTTTCTCAAAGAATCAATTCTTTGTTACAATGATTCATTGTATTGTTTTCCTAGTTTTTACTTTATTGATTTCAGCCCCCAATTTGATCACTTCCTGCCATCTACTTTTCCAAGGTGAGTTTGCTTCTTTTCATTCTAGAGCTTTCAGTTCTGCTGTCAATCCTCTAGTGTGACTATTCTCCAGTTTCTTCATGTGGGCACTTAGTACTATGAACAGTCTTCTTAGTACTGTTTTAAAAGTGTCCTGTAAGTTTTGGTATGTTGCATCTTAATTTTCATTGAATTCTAGAAAGTCTTTTATTTCTTTCTTTATTTCTCCCTTTACCTAGGAATGTTGCAATTGTGCATTGTTCAATTTCCATGAATTTGTAGAGTTTCTACAATTCCTGTTGTTGTTGAATTCTAACTTTAGAACATGGTGGTCTGATAAAATATAGGGGGTTATTCCAAATTTTTTACCTATTGAGGTTTACTATATTGCTGAGTATGTGGTTAATTTTGTAGGAGGTTACATGTGGCACTAAGAGGATGGTACATTCTTTTGTGTTTGGATGGTACTAAATGATGGAAAGATTATCAGTGTTCAGAGACTGACCACAATAGTAGTGCAAATATGGCTACATCACCAAAGTAGTTGTTGTAAAGTAGTTTTCTCTAAGATTAAAAGCTGCCATCTAGAGAGAAGCTTATTAAGACACAGTGTGTTAAAGGGGAGGTAAAACATAGAATATTTTAAGATATGATGTTATAGAGCTAGTCACATTGCTCAGCAGTTAAAAGGCCAGGCTGGTCTTCCAAAGGACACTCATTCAATTCCCATCACCCACACAGTGGCTTGCCTGTCTTTAACTTCAGGTCCCAGGGGATCTGACACCCTCTTCTGGTCTCCAAAGGTAAAGTATGCATGTGGTACACATACATATATGTAGACATAACACTCATACATATAAAATAAAATTAAGTGATTTTTTAAAAAAAGAATGTTAAAAGTGAAGTAACACAAGAGAATGTTCTTGGGGAAGGTGAAACATTCCATTATGCATGGAAGCTGGTTAAGTTCAAGAAATAAAAATTCAATAGCTTCAGGAAGTCCCTGAAACAGAACAGATTCACTAGGCCTCTCCTTCCTGAGCATATATAAGCATTAATAACTGCTGATAGTGACAGCTGAGCCACCTGGAAAAGACAGAGATCATCCAAGCTCTCTGTCAAAGTTAGAGATGAACTGAACTGCCTGGAAGGAAGTTCAAACCAACTGAACTTCCTGTGGAGGACACTCTCAAACATATAGAGTAGATTCCATGAGCTGTTACTCATACTGGGGTGAACTTTTGATGATGAACTGTCTTTGAATAGCTTCTGTTCCTATACATAATCCTTTAATCTATATTCTTGTCAGTAACCTCAATAAAGTTCATCATGTTTTACATCGATGGTATTCACACTTTTGTCATCAGTTCACTACCTGTGGTGAATATACTTTTGTTCACAACTCCCCCAAGAATAGTGCTAGACAACACCGGTCTGTAGATTCAAGACATTCCCCATCAAAATCCCAATGATGGCCAATACATGCCTTTGATTCCAGAACTCAGGATGCAGAGGCAAGGAGATCTCTGAGTTTGAGGCAAGCCTGATCTACCAAGTAAGTTTCAGGACAACCAGAGCTACACATAGAAACTCTTGAAAAAACAAAAAAAAAATTCAATGATGTTCTAGGAAGATTAATATTGAGAATACACAAAGAACTCAAATAACAAATGATAAAGAAAACAAATGACCCAATCAAAAGCTGGGCTACAGATTGAACATAGAAGTCTCAAAAGAAAAAGAAAGGAGCAGGAGCTATTGTTAAAAGTGTTCAACACGTTAGTAATTAGAGAAATATAAATTAAACTTCTGTAAGATATTTTCTTACCCAAGTTAGAATGACCAAGATCAAAAAACCATTTGTCAACCAATTCTGGTAAGTATGTGGGGAATGGGGAACCTTCATTCACTATTGGTCAGAATGCAAACCTGTGTAGCCACAATGGAAAGTAGTCTAGAGAATTCTTTACAAACTAAAACTAAATTTACTTTACAACCCAGCCATACCATTTCTTGATGTCTTAGGCAATGTTCTATTGCTGTGAAGAGTCACCAATGACTTTGACAATTCATTTAATTGGGCTTGCTCACAGTTCAGAGGTTAAGACCATTGTAATTGTGGCAGGTGGTGTAGAGTAGCTGAGGGTTCTACATTCTGATCTGTAGTCAGAGAGAGACTTTGGCTTGAGCTTTTTAAATACTAAAGCTCACCTCCCAAAGCCACACCTCCTAATAATACCACTCCCTTACAAACAAGCATTTAAATCTATGAGCCTATGGAACTATTCTTACTTAAACAACCACACATGTCATATCCCAAAATACAATATCCCAGGTAAGACAAACATCTCTTGTTCTCACTTACTTGTAGATCCCAGTTTTGAATCTTTAGGTGTGAGTATGTAACCTAGAATAGCCATAGAAACCAGAGAAATAAACAGGTATTGTGGAGGCCAGAAGAGGAAGGAGCTCTAGAGTGGATGACAATAGGACATAAGTGCTATCAAGGGGGCGGGAATGATGGAATATTTGGGACTTTAACTGTTGAGGGGGAGAAGGCAATACACAGTGACAGGGAAGAAGAAAAGACAAATTACAGTAAAGGTGTTTGAAAAGGCCATAGGGAAACCTTATTTTATGCTTTTATCTAAAAGTACATATATAATATTTAAGTGTGTGTGTGTGTGTGTGTGTGTGTGTGTGTGTGTGTGTGTGTTATGAAATTATGGCACTTGGGATGATAACACTTTCTGAAAGAGCTGTAGACCAAACTCCCTACAAAAACCTCAGTGTCGGGCATGAAAATCCCTACTTTGGGTTGTTGGCCAGGGAAGTCCAAGACACAACACACAAAACAATACAGGTTATTGCCATTGTCTTTGGTTTCTTCCAAGATCTTGAAGGTAAGGCCCTACTGCTGCAGATACCACATATTTCAATGGGATTTGGAAGAGTCAAGCTGGAACTAGTCTGGAAGCCTCTTTCTTGAGGACTACCCACCCCCATGTATCAGAAGGTACTATAAAGTTGCCAAAGGTGAAAAGCAATCAATAGTTCTACCCAGCTGTGAAGCCCATGAACCATATCAATGGCCAGCACAGCAGGATATCTCCAAGTGTGCAATAGCAGCATTTTATCTTAGGGGTAACTAGCAGCCATCTAATTTGGCTTCAAGCCCTATCAGGAAGGAATCCATGCCTTGTACTGTAATATAGATGATTAGCTGGGGAGGCCACAGAATGTGGAGAAGAATCTGCTACTGCCACTTTCCTAAACAACTGTAACACCTAACTGCATTTTAAATACTTATATTTACACACAAGGGTAAGGTGAGTTCTCAACCCTCATCAGTCAGACAGACAATTATAGAAATCTACAACTGGTCAAAATGCAGAGGAAAATTGACAGTGGGGTGTCCCCCAACTGACATATCTATAATATAATCTTTATACCTAAGGCTAAAGAAACATTGACAAAGATGGGGAAGAAAGATTGTTAAGAGGCAGAGGGCCAGGATATGTACTGCAAGATAGTGTCTTCAATAAATGACAGGAAAGTTGCAGCATGGTTTCCTAACAATATGGTTACCTAAATAAGACCCACCAGTGTCATGCTAGTGCAGATAGGGAAAGTCTAACAAGGCTTAGCACTAGATAAAGAACTGTAAACCATTCATAGCTACAAAAAGAGAGAGAATTAGTCTTCTCTAGAGACAAGCTCCCTGATCGGTTACTAAACATATATATATATATATATATATATATATATATATATATATATGTATATATATATATATATGTATGTATGTATGTATGTACGTACGTATATATATACGTATATATATATACGTATATATATGTATATACATATATATATACGTATATATATACATACATATATATATATATATGTAAGAGAAAACTACATATGAGCAGCAGGTTTGGGGGTTTTGTTTGTTTGTTTGTTTTTTGTTTTCTGTATGTGTGAAATTAAAGAAGTCAATAATTTGAGAGGGAATGGCAGGACTGAGGAAGAGTTGGAAGGGGGAAGGAGAAGATAGAAATGATGTAAATATAGTATGAATGCATGAAATTCTTAATTAAAAACTTAAAGAAAAAATTTAATTGTATTTTTAGTGTTAATATGAATTTGAATAACAAAAAACAATCTACATGCAGAAAAGTGCAAATAGATGCTGCAAACAGGCCACCATCATAGGAGGTTTGAGAGTAAACGAAGCAGATATTTGCACATCAAATAAAAGGTTTATCATTGGTGATATTTCAGCTCTTATCTATGCTGATGTTAGCAGTTCAGGAGAGAAGAAAAACTGCCTACAAACAGTAGTGGGAGAGAAGTGTTAGCATAATGCCCATGAATACTTAGGAAGAGCTGTGACCCAGCACATATGGATCACAAAAGAGGGAGGGAAAAACACTGGCGCACAGATTTTAATGAGTGGGAGGATGAAGATGTGATAGTGGGAGAAATGAGGCAAGAAGGTTTTAGGGATTAAAGTAAAAAAAAAAAGGGATGTAAGATAGTAACTACAGAGAGTGAATAGAAGAAGAGATGTAGGGCTTGAGAATGCAGAAAATTAGATGGCTCGTCCATGGAGCTTCTGAAGTTCTGGGCAGCTCTTCAATAGGAGTGGGAATGACTTTAAGTGTGAGTCTTTCCAAGTACATCACAGTAACGAGCCTAGCCAATAGGTCATGGCCACAACAATCATTATAGCAGATTCTAAGAGTTAAGTATCACACAAAAATCATGGCTAAGCAAGGGAGACACATAATATTTTCAAATGTTTTCAAGGTGCTATAATTAGTAAGAGGAAGTAAGTGCAAAACCTCTGCTGTGATTGCTCTACTTTACACTCCCACAAATAGTGCAGCCATGTTCAGATGTCTCTGCCTCATTGTCAACTCGTGGTATTGTCTAGTGTTTGGGCTTTGCTTGTGGTGACCTGATGACTATCAGATAATGTTTTACTGAGATTTTAGGTTGCATTTCCCTGATAGTTATTAATGCTGAGTGTTGTTTCATGTATTTGCTGGCTGTTATGTACCTTTGGAGAAATGCCTATTCAAGGCTGATGACGATTTTGTTATTCAAATATAGCATCATATGTATTTTAGATAATGTCTTATCAAATTAATTGCATGCAAATATTTTTGTAGGTTACCTTTTCTCTACTAATTGTTTCCTTCACTGAACAGAATCTTTAGGTTGGATATAAAGCTAGTATATGTGTAGTGAGATATCCACCCCAATTGAACCTGTTGCACTGACCACGCCCATTGGGGGTAGGGACATGGGCAGACATGATTGGAAGAACTAGGTCTGTGGTCCAGGACCTCGGAGCTCTCTCTTGCTTCCTGGATGGAGATAGAGAATATCTGGAGGCTGGAGAGACAGAGAGAATCCTTGGGACTGGAACCTGCTGGCATTCATCTGTCTCTGTTGTAAGACATTTCTCCCAAGTAAACATCTATTCAGCCTATCTTTTTTACCCTGATGCTTATTTTTCCATGACATCTGATGCTGTATTCGATATAAAGCTGTCAGCCTGTTACTAGTGTTTCTTATTGGCTATCTCTGTCTTAAATATTAACCCATTTCTATTAATCTAAGTGTTTCCACATGGTCTTATCTTATTGGAGAGGGTCTGGACCATCTTCTCTCAAGCCCCTACATCTTGACTCTCTACTACATTTGCCAGAATCCTCCTTGTCTCCTAGTCCTGCCTATCTTGCTTTCCTATTGGCCAACAGGGCTTTATTCATTAATCAATAAGAGAAACATATTTACAGAATGACATTTCCCATCACATATGTTCAAGGAATCTGAGTTCTCACAAGAAACAACTGAAAATGGATCTTAAGACAATCTTTGCACTTCATGTTCATTATAGCACTGTTCCCAATAGCCAATATGTGGTAACAATCTTCATGATCATTCTCAGATAAATGACACACAACTGACACACTGCTGACACCACTGTACTGTACACATAAAAGAGGAGACAAACCTCTTCCTATGTGATTTTACTGCAATTAAGACATAGGAAATGGATTTTTGGTACCAAAAAAAAATGGCATACACAACAATTACAAATATAAATATCTAGTTTCACATTCACATTCACCCATTAAAAATCTGGTTTCTCATTCCCTTATTTTCTAAAGACCCAGATGGTGCAAACATATCATAATGTGCTATAGTCAAAAATGCTCCTACCCACCCACCACCAAAGACCACAAGAGCTACACAGCTGTAACACTGTGCTATTTCTTATTTTTATCAACTCACTCAAACAATGTGGAAAAAAGATTTCTTCAGTTTTATATGGGAGCAGTTTACTTATTTATTTTTATTAATTTAGGAATCTGGTTAGCCAATTATAACCTTGCTAATTTCCAATGGCCAAACTATTGGATTTGAGATAGTTGTGTCTTGGGGTGACTTGTGTAACATTGGTTTAACATTGCCTTTCTTCTTACTAGCATCCTTCACTAATCCAAACCAAAGATCTCCTATCAACATCTACCCCTACTCTGATCACAGCCCTCAAAACCTAAACAAGCAAACAAATGTTTACTACAGTTGCTTGTTTCATCTTTTTCTGTCTCTCCTGCCTTTAGGTTGGATATGCATCCCAGCCTCTGGAGCAGATGGTAAAGATGCTGACATGTTTGCATCTGATCTTTAAAGTTTCCTTCATTGCTGTAACCTCTCCTTTACCCATGGATGGCAAAGAAGCCTGTACTGAAAGCTGAATACCTGAATACCCATGAGTCTTGAGAAAAAGCTATTAGAAGAGGATGCCCACCAAACACACACAGTAACAGACAACATAGATGGAAAGTAAATGACTTCTGTCCAAAACTATGAAAATTAAGACATTCACTTTTTACTGAATCATCCTCTAGCTCTCCTGTATCCAACACAGCAGCCCAGATAATGCAATTTACCATGTTGTAAATGACTGTTGTATATTTTTTATTAACAAACATAAGGGGTCCCATTATTTTATATAAAGGGGTTTTACAGAACAGAATTACCTCATAGCTTCATAAAGAGCTTGGATCTGCCAAGGATACCTCCAAAACTGCCACCATGGCTTGTGTGGAGAAGGGTCTTCAACATGGCCCTATGTGTCATATGACTTGCTTTCTCCTGACAAGCACATAGCACCATTGGATAAGATTTGACAACCACTTCATGGTTTTTAAGTCTAAAGACAGGGATTGTTGCAGCCTCAAAGAATATTTTCCTACATTCCTAAAGTCAACTAATTTCAAGACAGTACATGACCAAGTCTACAATCTCTAAGCATTTAGACTGTATTGTATATGAATCTGAGTCCCCAGGTGACACATCCATGTCTTCTTAACTGGACCCTTTACCATTGAAAATAGAACTTGTCTAGACACATATTTAAAATGGAATTCATCAATTGCTTTTAGGTGCGGTCATAAACAATGTTCAACAAACCCATGACTATTATTCTTGCCCCTGACTAATCAGTCTGTTTTCAGAAAAAGACAGCAGTGGAGACAGGATACAGCTCTTCTAACAGTTCCTGGCAGGACACTGTCTGTATACAGAATGTCTGTGCAACAAGCCTACAGATCATCTGCCTCACTGATTATTTTGAAGTTTCCTAGAGTTGGCACATCCTGGGCCTAACATGAACATCTCCAAAAATAAATGATAAGCTTCAGTAGTAGCCTGCTGTGAGTAACAATAATAATAATAACAATTCCTTGTGTTACTTTAAAATGAAAGGCCCAGTCACTTTTTCTGAATGTTTGATTCTGTTTTATTTTTCCTTCAAAAAGTGTACTTTCCTACTGCACGCTCTATTTCTAACCATCAGCTGACACTCAGAATCACTTAGAAGTCTGTTATGATACTGGCATACTGGTATACCTGTCTATGTATGTATTCCTGAGTTACAATGTAACCTTACACTATATTTAACACTCAGATTTTTTAGTGTTAAAACGTGACAAAAAGCAGTACGGATGCCTACTCATAGCTTAGTAAAGAACTGGCTTCTGGCTTCATGTCATGAAAGTGTGGGTTCTGATTTCAGATCTGCCATCTACTGTGTGACCTTGAATGAGATTCTTAAATTTTCTTAACCTGAAGTTTCTAGTGATGGTTCTGTGTGACTCTAAGAATTAATGAGGCAATATAAAAGTTCCCTAACTCAGTGTGTGATGCTTTGTAAATATTCCAGACCACAAGGAAGACCCAACAGCCATTCTCACTGGGTCACTTTTACCAGATACTCATAGAGAGAGCTGAGGTTATATGGCTATATCTGTTTGTACTAGGGAGGGAGAAGTAGTGGCTACAGAAAACAAATGTACCCCAGTCTTATGACATCTGAGAGTCAGAATTTTTTTTTAAAAAAAAGAGTGTCTATGTGTGTCCCTGTCAGACAGGCAAGGCCCACTGTCCTAAAGTCAGAAGATATATCGACTCAAAGTCTAATGAACTAGGAAAGAAATGATGTTCCCAATACATATTATCCTATCACAATTCCAATGTGCCTACTGAGGTTGGGAAATGTCAGAGGAGGACTGTATGTTCATCCACAGAATACCTGAATTGTAGCTTCATTACTTCCTGGATTAAACCCTTTGGGCACAGATCTTTAACAAGAAAGAAAGATTGATTAGGGGAAGGACTAGTGTAAAAAGAACAAAATTCAGATATCACCCAGATATCACCCAGAGATATCTGAACTCATATTTATATATTTGGCCCAGACTCAGCTTTGAGAATACTGAAAGCATAAAAGAGTCTGCATGACTATTTTCTAACCTCATTATTTCTGATTGGTACTGCCAAAGGCTGTATAAACATCACATTTTCTTCTACTCTAACTCTGTACTTTCAATGAATATCATTTCTTTCTTCTCAAAACTTAAGTAAGTTGCACATATTTCTCCTTACATGGAAAGGATAGGGGAGAGTTAACAACCATACAGACCTCAACGTCAAGCAACCCTGAGTTCAAGGTCTGTCTTTTCCCTTAACTCAACATGTTTAGTTCTTGCTGAGCCTTAATTATCTGAAACATAAGAATGTACTGCACAAAAAGATGATGAGCCTTAAAATCCTGCATGGAAAGCATTAAGCAGAGTGTCTGGCTCAGAGAAAACATTCAAAGTATTATGGTTATGTTATAAATGTGCCTGTTTCCATTGTTTTCTCTCTTATGCTTTAGCATAAATTCGCAAGGAGTTAGAGAAGGGTTTTATTATGCATTGTCTTCTCTGGAGGATTGGGGTGAAAAAATTATGAGAAAATATTTGCTGAGTATATTTAAGTTAGATATAGTGCTTGGCTTTTGACAGGATGATTTTACATCTGATGGAGACCACAGTTAAACAACTTAGATAAATGAAAGGTTATTAAGAATAATACTGGCTCTTTTACTCAACTGAAGGCCATCTGACTAGGATGGAAAGAAAGGCAGAAAAAAAAAACCTGAAAAAAGAAGAGAGGCACCCAGATTTGAACAATGAAAAGTTAACTAAGAATGATGTACAAATAAAGAATGAAGAGGAGAAAGGAAGCATTGTTTTTCATAATAACAAAATAGCTGCTTATTTTACCCAATCCCAAAATAAATAACAAGTGAATTTGAATAACAAGTAAATTTATAATTTAAGCAATTATATCCATGTTCTTCTTTTAATATATAACCTGGATATCATTGACACATCAAAGGGGTTTGACTTTGACACTAAAAACAAAACTAAAAGAAACCCACTCTTATTAAGAAGTCACTGGAAACAGAGAGGACCCTGTTTTTACTGCTTGAGGGACAGTGTCAACTCAATTTGACTAGTACACTGGATTCTTGACCAGACAGACATCAGAGAAGAATTCAGCAACTCAAGATCAGTGGCAATGTTGTTGTCATTTCTTTGTGCTTAGAGGGTGTGGAAAGGTTGAGTTTGTTGCAGTCAGAATATTAAGAGTCACCAAAAACTATAGCCTCTTTCTGACTACTCTGCAAGGAGATTGCCATGGAAACAAACTCTTGCCCTCACTCTCTTCCATCCACTGATCTGCTGGAGCTCTCAGCAAAGCTTCTGGCCAGAATACAAGAAACCCCTGATACTCAGGTTGGCCCCCAGGCCCCACAGCTAAGATAAACTGTGTAAGCATTAAACTCAGGTCACCGGGAAATGGTCCTGATGTACACATGTCTCCTGATCGTGTCACATCAAGACTTTAGTCCTCACTTACTCGGTCCACATGGTAAGAGATTTAGAATAAAATCAAAACCTCATATAATGTCATTATTCTACAAGCTGGGGGAGAGCTGAAAACATTTTCTGCTTCAGCACATGGATTTAGCAAGGGCTGTTTCCTCTCTCCTTCCCTGGAGATCCGAGGTATTCACAGAACATCATTAAAGCAACACCAGGGAGCTGGCTGCCTCTGGCAGCTCTTAGAGACAATGACCTTCGTGGCACAAAGCCCTTACTCTACTCTGGCCACATGCTCTCTTGCAGCATTGTAAGCTCCACTGCACAGCTTCCAGGGATCAAGACCCAAGGCTGCTCCTGTGGTGTGCAGTGTTGACAGAATTACGGCCTCTTTCCTCCTGGTTTCTAAAACTCCCCACAAGGAGAGCAGGGGGATTACAAGAGGGGAGTACACATGGGCTATCTTACGAGGCTTTCCATGTCCTTCCATAGACCCCAGAGAGCCTTTTGCAACATGCAATTGAAGCCGCAAGTGTGTCCAACATAAATTTTTCCATCTCTTGGGGAAGCATTAAAATTGTTATTCTAAAACTAATACATGTATTACCAAACTGTATCTCGCCTCACATGCCAGTATTTGCTGCATTCCATAAGAATGGAGAAATCAGCTCTTTTCCTCTCCTTGCAAGTAGCTTTCTCGCTGGAATTCACATTAAACATAAAAGATCAAAATCTCCATTCCCAAATGAACTTTATGGAACACTCAACTGCAGACTTGGTTCACCTTTGCAGTCATGATTCATTTAAAATACTGAATTCAGAAAAAAAGAGAGTGAGAAACAGCAAACATATTTCTGACACTACTTACAAAGCACAAACACAGGATTCATTGATTTTTTTTTCTGGACTGTGATTGTGCAACAGAGTAGTCCATTGTCACTACTGCCCTTGTCTTAAATTCCGATTAATTGACAAGAAACTTCTCTGTATTGGTAATTTCTGCGTATTGGTTCCTAGCTCAAAACCTTTGTGCTTGGCTATTGATCTTTAAACAGTGCCTTAATTTTTATGAAGACAAACCAGATACAATAGCACAGCATCACCTATGAAGTAGGGTGTCACCTCACAAGTAAATAAATGGATGCTTAAAGCAAACTCCTGTCTTCATCATTTAGACCTGTCTATACAATACCACAAAAACAAATCATCAATCCCTGATACCAACCAAATGCCTCAGGACTAATGACCATTAAATGCTCTGATTAAAAGGTTTGGGGAATCTTCTAGTAATCCTACCATTTGGAGAGCCTGTTTGTGGTGGAATGCAGTTCTCCTTGGTCTCACCTTTGTCAAGTAAGAAAGAAGATGTTGTGTCTTTCTCTCTGTGATAAGGGCACAGTTGTTTCTTCTGTTCTTCAACAGGGCTTTGTTCTGTATTCCTGGATCACCTGGTATTCACTATAAAAGCCAGGTTGGCCTAGGACTCACAGAAACCCTCTGGCCTTAGGCTTTGGAAAGCTGAGACTATAGGCATGTATCACTATGCTTGGATGACATTTTTTAGCACAATCAAAATTTTCAATACTTCAAAAATTTAGCCAAGGGTTTTATAGAAGCCCCCAAGTTCCCTCGGATTTGAAAAAAGTAAGTTCGGTGCATATAACCAAATAAGATAGTGTGTGTGGAATTACCTGCACAGCACCTGCCACCATGCAGACTGTTAGACAGGGGTGAATCTGAATAATTTCATTAGGACTTCCTATCATGGTCAACATATCATTTTGCATTAACTCTGGAAAAGGGAGAAAAAACAGCCATTTATTCTTCATCTTTCTAGTTTAATATGCAATCATCTTCACAAAGTTATAATGGATTGGTGAAGGGATATATGATTCAATAATAATATGATACTAAAATTAATAATAATGGCCAAGAAATATGTGTGTGAAGCATAAATTCAGAAGAGGTAGATTCATCTTTCAAGATTGCCTCTCACTCCTTACAAATTCATCAGACCCTGAGACCATCCTGAATTTGTTAGCAAGCGTGTGATTTAGTTTGCACATGATTTAAGATGAAGGAAATGTGCTTTTACAATCTTTCCTGGATGATGAGGAGTCACCAGGGAATTGGCTCATTTTGTTAGACTGTTTGCACCAGCCATGAGTCATGTCTCTGCCGCCTGTGCTAAATTCCCCTTTTTGATCCTCTCTTTCCCTGCAGAAAACACAACATGCTGTAACTCAAGACATGTATATGTGTATGTGCTATTCTGTAGAACTATGTGACTCAGGAGCATAAAACTCAGCACCATTGATTCAGTTTCTTTCAGAGAGACATAGACCCTCTGCAGTCCTTTGTTTCATGACTCTCTTCCTTCTTAGTGAAGAAGTTTGTGCTGTCTTTCAGCTTCCTTTGTGGCCTAGTGTCCAGGAAAGATAAAAATATTCTTAAGTGTCCTTCAAAAGATTATTTTCTCAATAACTTCTTAGTGAAATTGGTTGGTTTATTAAGTAAGCTTGGGCAATTTTTTTCCCTATGGGTTTGTTGTTGTTCAGTTTTAATACTTAGTTTTCTATCCTAATGTTTTCAGAGTAGCCCCATTCAGCTCCCAACTCCATCTTCTTAAACAAACAACTCTTTTCTTCTTTGGGAGGAAAACTACAAAAAAAATTCCACAGAACAAATAGGAGCAGCCAATTAGGTAGTCAATTATATTAATTTTGATCCATGAAAACTAGCAGGGTATAGATGACAGTTCAGCCACACTCTGTAACTCAGCAAATGTATGTGGGACACAAAGGTGGAATACACTATTTGCTCATGCTGCCTCTGTCAGGAGCCACTTGCTGTCATCCACTGCGTGTACAAGTGTACACAAGTAGAAAACATACAGGAAACAGGATTTTACATAATCAACTACATCAGCATTGCAACAAGATGGAACTTTGTCTTTGTCTTTTTCTCCTGCTCCTTGCCTTCCTCCCCCACATCCTTTGGTGCTCCAATGTATGTAAGGAGCACTACAATGCACCAGCTAGAATGCTGGAACTCATCCCTCAGTTCTTTTCCCATTTACCCAATTTTCAAGGCATGTTAAATATCATTCGAAGGTGTCAAATTTTCTTCATCTGTTCTATTACCACCGAAATCTAAGTGCCTCTTCATTTTCCACTGTGACCAGTGATGAATCTAAATGTGTGTGTGTGTGTGTGTGTGTGTGTGTGTATGCTTGTGTAGAGGCCAGAGATCAACACTGGTTATCGTCCTCAATGGCTTTCCAGCTACTTTTTTTAAGAAACTCTCTCAGTGAACCTGGAGCTTGCTGATTGGGTCTAACAAGCTGCATGGGTCTTCCTATTTTTGTTTTCCCTGTGCTGACACTGTAGGTGTATACCACCCAATCTAACTGTTTTTACAAGGGGGCTGGGGATAGAACTTGGCTCCTCATACAAATGTGACATGTACTTTACTGAATGGACCAGCACTAACATTTTCTTTAAAAAGAAATGTATTAGTATGTATCCACCACATAAAATAAGACTGATACTTTTATTCAAGCAGATCATGTATGTTGTCCTCCCCCATCTCCCCCGCTTAATTCCCACTAGCTCTAGCCCTCTTCTTCCTCCTATTCCCAAATAAACCTTTTCCTTTTATGTCAATCTCCTCATCCATTGTCATTTCCTGCTTGAAGTTGGGAAGCAGTGTAAGGTAAATAAAAATGAATCCAGTGAAAAGATAGAAAACACGGAGAGGGAGGACAGGAGGCAGAAGGTAAGGGGGGAGAAGAGCACATCACTAAGAACCCCAACCTGATGTAGCATGGCAGAGGACCACAGAAACTGCAAAGGATGAAACTATCACAGCTGGGGAAAGGTTAAAAAACAGTTAGTGATGGATCAGCAAGAAAATGATAAAATGGGACTGGTTAATTCTGGAAAAGAACAAGAATTACATTGCTCCATACTAGAGGGGGAAATGATGGTAGTGGAGTTTTGCCTACCATACTTACAAATCATAATGCCCCAGGTTAGAAAAATAAAGTAAGAATAATATTTTAAATGTAATATTTTGGAAACTAAAATCAATTTTAAATGTCTGCTTTTTGGTAATATCTTGTTTCTACTCTAACAAATAAAGCTTGCCTGAAGATCAGAGGGTGGAACTAGCCACTAGTTAACAGTAGATAGAGATCTGGGGGTCTGTAGAGACAGACAGAAAGTGATGTGGCTGGGTGGAGAGACGAAGTGATAAGGCGGGAGGAGACAGGAGCTGACTCTCTTTTCAGCTGGGAAGTTGAGTAGGTAAGATGGCTGTGGTTTGCCCCTTTGTATCTCTGATCTCTCAGCATTTCTCCCTGTATCTGATGCTGGGCTTTTATTATTAAGAATTAGTAGAAGTCATGTTACACTGCTTTTTGAAAATTGAGATTAAGGAGTGTAAGCATGGGTTTTTTGCCCTGGCAGGTCCCTAAGCCCTTGAGCTCCAAATGGACATACAGATGCTATATTAATTATGAAATGTTGGCCAATGATTAGGGCTTCTTATTGGCTAGCTCTGTCTTAATTATTAATCCATTTCTACCAGTCTACGTATTGCCATGAGACTGCGACTTACCTGGTAATGACTGGTATGGTATTACTCCCCCCAGCAGCATCACGATTCTCTCCAGCAGACTCATCCTGCCTACCTTTCCCAGAATCCTCCTCCTCTGGTAGTGCCGCCTGTCCTTCTTGCCTGGCCACTAGCCACACAGTGTTTTATTCATCAACCAATAAAAGAAACACAGAAGGACAACACCATCAAAGAAGTGGTAAAAATTGAACTTTGTTTGTTTTTTTTTTGTTACACATTATAACATAAATTGACACTTTAATATTATGGCTATGAGGCTGAGAATGTCTAGGAGATCAAGAGCTTTTCCTACAAGTGTGAGGACTAAAGCTCAGAATCCCAAAACCCCCTTTACAGCAAGAAAAATATAGCAGATACTGGTAATCCCAACACACTGGACACAGACACAGGCTTTTTTAGGGCAAGCTGGTTAGCTAAAGCAACCATTCAGCAAGCTATGGGTTCCATGAAAAACCTTGCCTCAATTAATAAGGTGGAGAGCAACTGAGAGAAGCATGTGACATCAACTTTGACCTTCCATGTACACATGTACACTCATGGACCTGCATATCCACTTGCACACATTTGAACACGCATACACAAATGTGCACACCACATATAGATGCACAGGCAAAAAAATCAATTAGTAAATTAAAATTATGGTTATATATCACTTTTATGAAATTTAACTAATTTAAGATTTAACTATTTAAAATGATGGAAATGATTTAAAAACATTCTGATAAAATATCAACTAAAGGAAGCAATATAAATATTAGGGAAAGTAATTTAGTCAAAAACATTATCAGAATAATGCAAGTTTTGTTCAATGCTAAAAAGGAGAACTTATGAGGAACTTATTAGAACTCCTTACCTTCATTTCTCCAAAAACACTAATTCAGATTATAGGTAGTAAAGGCTGACAGAATTATATAGAGACTTTTCTTTCGGGGGATGGTGAGCTTTATTTTTTTTTATTTTATTTTTTTTTTTTTGGTCTGGATAGAGGATTAATTTTCTCTTGAATCTTCGGGGGGGGGAACTAGAAGAAAGCACAGCATGTGGAGGTCTACTCAGCATGGTCATCTCCCTCTTTCTCATCTTTGCTATCCACAGAGAGAGCAGCATACTTGCTTGCAGAACTGAACTAGGAGGCTGAGGTTCCCTCAGAATTTTTTTGACTCAGGTACAAATCTGGAGCCTTGATCTTTTTTGCCATTTTTTCCCATCTAACTCCTTCCAGTGGTCTTTGTTTCCTCCATCTGCAGGACCACAACTCGAGATCGCAGTTTGGCCTTCTGGGACACTTAGCCCATCTATTTTATTTTCATCTTTTCTTGATGGTCTGTCCTCAGAGCGCACCACTTGTAAAGGACTGCTGCTATGTGTTGGAGCTCTGAGATCGAACAGGAAGGTTAGTGCTTCACTTCGCCCACACATTCACCTTTGGTGGAGGGTCTGGCATTACCTTTCGAGGCTGATCTGGTTTAGAAGGTTTGGAAGTTGAAGAGTGACTATCTTCTTCTTTCTTGAGGGTTTCATTTTCTAGAGACTTTTCTCTCTCCTACGTATATTTCTGTCAGATGTGGCTAAGGTCCCAGTGTGAGTTGACTTACTTCCTGTCCTCCACCATTCTCTTTCCTGAGTTTCCTCACTACACCAACTTGGGTGTCTCTCCCGTGGCTGGCCGTCTAGTTTTGGCTCATCCAACTGCCATTGCAACTTCTCTTGCTCCTTTTGTATCCACTCTTCTACTACTCTTTCTCTAGCAGCTGTGTCAACAGGCTTTGCCCCTCCAAAGATAGAAGCCGCTTGACTGGACTGAGAGGTGCTAACTTAGGAGTACTCCAAGGCTTTAGATTCATTATGGGTCTTTGCGAGGGTGGGGGAGACCTCTGTCATCACTCTTAAAATCATCCCGAGAGTAATCACCCCATACTGGTCTTCATAGTGGCCCCCACCTCCTCTGTAGTTATTATCCCTGTGGAACCTACTACCAAATGCTCGTCTGTCAGTGCCTATCCTGGAGTCATAGCCTTGGTCATAGTCTCTGCTGCCTCGGTCATCATAGCGATCCAGGTCCCCATAGTGATCCATATCTCTGCATGATACCCATCCCGATATCCAGCCCGATACCGATCTGAATCATAACGATCTCGATACTTGTCTCCAAAGCTATCATCACCTCTTCTAGATGGGTAGTCATCAAAGCTGTCTGTGGCAGGACGGGACCTCCAGTCTGTGTCTGTTTTGTCAGAATCCCGATTTCTATCTTGACCAAAAGAATCATCATCCCGACCTTTATCCTGTTCTTGATCAGCAGTGTCCACTCGAATTCACCTGTTACTAGAAACTCTTCATTGATACTCAGAGCAGTGAGCAGAGAATACAGGTCTTCAAATTCTGCATAGCCAAAGCCTTTCAACCTGTGGGAATTGCTGGGGTCACGTGGTAGGCATACAGCACTTATATTTAATCTTCTAAAGAATTCCTTAATGGAGTCTTCTGTCACATCATAGGGCAGGTTCCCCAGAAAAGCGGTGTAGGGTGGTGATTTGGGAAGGCGACTCAGGTCAATATTGGGTTCCTGAGCAGCCAGTGGAGCAGTGGGAAGGATGGAGGGTCAATTGGAGTGCCCTACACACACAGTCGTCGTTGTTACTATGCCAAGTTGTTGACACATCTCCTTCCAGATCGTCTGTTTCATCAACCCAGCTGACTGGTTTGGGGACATAGGGGCTTCCTCCACCAGTACCCCCATCCTCAGCTAGAAAGTTTGTTAGTGGGATGGTCTTTCCCTTCCTATTCTTCTTTTTTGCTGAGGCAACCATGTTGGCAGAGGGAGAGAGAATGCAAAGGATGAGAATATTTTTTAATTCCACAGTAATTTCAATGAGGTAAAAGGGCAGAGAAATGCATATACTTAATGCATGACTCAACAAACTATTTCTTGGGGTTTTTTGTTTTGTTTTGTTTTATTTTATTTTAACTGTCTTGCCTGGCATGATTTTACTCCCAGCATAATTATTCACATTAGATTAGCCCCAAACTAGACAAAATTAATTTCTTCCAGACAATAGGTAGTGGACAAATAACTTATGGTATCTTCATCAATAAAGACCTATTAAGCAATAAAAAAGGAAAGAACTGCTTATCCCTAAACATTAATAAAGTCAAACCCTCAATTGAGGTTTACAAAATAGTCTTGTATTTAAGACTGAAGAGTAAACAAAACTAATCTATGATGATAGAAATAGATTAGTTTTCTAGAAATGCAAAGAAGCTAGAGAAAGGAAACATTAAAGACAAAGATGCTCCCAGAGAATTTGGAAGGTGGTGATGTTCAGTGGCTTTATTGATATTACACATTTGTCCAATTTCATTAAGATATAATGTGATACTTATTTGCAAGTGACAATTTGACAGATCATGGGATGCCCAGACAACTGGAAGTGTGCTTTATTTCTTTTAATTGTTATCACAAATACTTGAAAAAAACGATTTAAATATGAAGTATGTATTTTGGTTCATGGTTTCAAAGGCTGTCATGGTCATCTGGCTTCATTGCTGCTTAGGGCAAAGGTGAAACTTCACGACTTAGAGAATAAGCCAAACAGGAAGCAGGAGGGGGTGAGAAAGCAAATCCCCAATGGCCTACTTCTTCCAACTAGGCCCACCTCCTAAGAGCCATTCAATTAAGAGCTCATCAGTGGATTCATCTATTCATGAACTTGGTGATCTAATTATTCCACTGTTTGGGGGCCATGTTTTAACATATGAGCCCTGTTAGGGGAGACTTCATATCCAAATCATAATAATGTATCTGTGAAGGAAGTTTTGGAAGATAACAACTGAATGAGTAGACTAAGTAAAAACTATTTATCCTCTCCAAAGTGAGTATATTTTGTTGAATCAATTTCTGTACTGGTATTGAATTTGTTGCCCATTAAAACAAGTAGAAATTGGTTGTTGCCAATTTTGGTAAGATTAATTTGTCTTTATAGACACCTCAAGACTTGTGGAGCCAAGAGTTTATTATTGCATTGAAAGGGCCTGTGTGAATACTAAAGCTCAGGCTTATGTCTGAAGAAACTCATGTACTAACTATTGGCATGGTGTATTCTCAGCAATGTTGAGATGCCTGAAACCAATGTTATACCCTGGGAGAGCTTGAAAATTCACAAGAGTAGGAAAAAAGATTGGAGAAAATTACAGGGTTCCCAACAGGACTGAGTACCTGAAATCATGGGTGAAAACAGTTTATAGACCAGTACGTTCATGATCATTAGCTTACTAAATCTTGCACAAATCTTGGGGGGAAACTTCAGAGTAATTTGAGATAAAGGCTCAGGATAGCCAATATTGAATTGATGGGAGATGTTATTCTGTATATATGTTTCTCATACTGGTTAATAAAGCACTGTGGCCAATAGGAAACAAGATAGGTGGGGCTGGGAGAACAGGAGGAGAAAAGAGGAAATAGTAGGGAGGAGTCAAGATGTAGAGCATGGAGGAAGGAAGACACCTGCTGCGACTCCTGGATAAAATGAGCCACGTGGAAATAATTAGATAAGTAGAAATGGGTTAATAATTAAGACAGAGCTAGCCCATAAACAATAATGGTAATTGGCCAACAGGATTGTATCAAATACAGAGTATCTGAGTGTTATTTGGGGCTCACGTGGCAGCAGGACCATGGTGGCAGGACCGGCTGCAGCTGGCAGGGAGGAAAAACCTGCTGTAACATAATGTGTTGGAAGTGGAACTGAGAACTTTCACTTAAAACTTAACAAAAGCTTAAAAAATACTTTTTAGAAACAAGGGAACAGAAACTAGCAAGACTTCTTGGTAGCAGCATTTTCTCGGTTGGTTTTGTTATCCTGTAGACAGAGATGTGTGCGGCTCCTTTTAGGGAGGTTTCCAAAATTAGCATAAGCGGCAAAAAACCGCCTTGCTTTTAAGGAGCTCTGCTAACAATTCATTGGTGTGTACGAGAGCTACAATGAAGGTTTACACTGTGTTTTAAAAAATACGCTGGCTTGGGAGAGAAAAAGAAACAGGATACAATGGTTTAAAAAAGTAAAAAGGAAGTAGAATGGATGGGTATGATTGCGCACGCCATTAATCCCAGCACTCCGGAGACAGATCTCTGTGATTTCAAAGTAAACCTGATATGCAGTGAATTCCAGGACAGATAAAAGTTACACAGAGAAACCCTGTCTCAAAATATGTAAAAATAGAAGTAGAATATATAGAGTAATAAAAAAGCCACATAAAGATGGAAAACACAGAGAAATTTTGGATGCTATATGCGCTCCTGTTGTCTTTAAATTATTTGATTGCTGAGGAAATAAATACTGATAAAAGAAATGCTGCTGGATTAATACAATTTATATATTTTAAAAATGCTTTGACTCCAAAATTTAAGCCTAAGGACAAGTTACTGGGGAAAAGGATTTCTATTTTTGTTTCCACAGAAAATGAAAAGCTATGGATTCTTTCCAGACTTATATGGTTTGATCAAGCCAGACCCCCTGAAACAGCTCCCCAGGTGATCCAACATTCAAAGCAGTTGAGACAATGCCTTGCAGACTACAGCCAAGACTTCTGCATCTTCTTTGAACCCCCATGACAGCGCCCCCTATCAGCAGGAAATAGTTTGGAAAGAACGATGCCCAAATTCCCAAATATTGTTTATAAATGTTTGCTTTCATTTAAATGGACTTGGTTATAAATGGCTATGACCACAAGCAATCTTTTTAAAGGTAAAAAGGGAATTATGGTATAGATATGAATACTTTGCTTTGAAATGGATTTTCTTTTATTGATACAATTTAAGATCAATTTTATGATATGTATATTTCTCCTCTTGTTTAGGTATTGTGTTTATATAGCTCATTGGAAAATGTAATGTATAATTTAGTACAGATTATAGAGAGTTACCTATCATAGTCAAAACTTAGAGTTAAGTTAGTTAGGATTTCAAGATATGCAGAGATGTATTTGAGATGAATAGGCATTCTTCAAACCTTTCAAAGACGTACAGAATATGGCACTTAAAATAGTTTAGGGTTTTTCTTGACAATGAGGCACAACTGCTCCTGGTAACACCACCTGCATCAGAAAGGAAGATGGACATCGAAGAAACATGTTATGGAGTTTGCTTCTAATATGGCAAGACAAGCCATTTGGACAAGATACTGCTCTTGTCTAGACTGACTATATGCTGAATAAACTGGACGTGCAAGACCCACAGAAAAATGACTGCTGATACAAGATGGACATTGCTACAGGATTCCTGCTTCATGAAAAAGGCAGCCAGACATTCTGCAAGACACAGAGAAAAATGACTGACAAACTGTCAATACAGGTGGAGAGTTTAAAGCTTCCTGCTTTGCTGAAAGTCTGGACACATACTATGGCCTATGGGCTGAAGATGGAACATTACAGAAGAACTTCAGGTGACTGACCAGGCAATGAGTTGTCTCTGTCATTTCTAGAGTTTATATATTATCCTTCTGTGGTCTTTGAAGGAGTTGAAGACAGTTTTGGTTATAGTTTTCCTTAGTTAGGATTAAAGATAAGTTACATATAGGACTTTAGACTCACAAAGATAGGATAGATGATATTTTCTTTAAGTCTTACAAAATGTTAATGGACTAAATATTGTTAACTGTAATTCTTATTTGATAACTGTTGTATGATATATTTTGCTATGTTAAGGTTAAACCTCTTCTTTTTAATTTAGACAGAAAAGAGGAGATGATGGGAGATGTTATTCTGTATATATGTTTCTCATACTGGTTAATAAAGCACTGTGGCCAATAGGAAACAAGATAGGCGGGGCTAGGAGACCAGGAGGAGGAAAGAGGAAATAGGAGGGAGGAGTCAAGATGTAGAGCATGGAGGAAGGAAGACACCTGCTGCGACTCCCGGATGAAATGAGCCACGTGGAAATAATTAGATAAGTAGAAATGGGTTAATAATTAAGGCAGAGCTAGCCCATAAACAATAATGGTAATTGGCCAACAGGATTGTATCAAATACAGAGTCTCTGAGTGTTATTTGGGGCTCACGTGGCAGCGGGACCATGGCAGCAGGACCGGCGGCAGCTGGCAGGGAGGAAAAACCTGCCGTAACATTGAATGATGGGTTTCATCTCAGAAATTGAAAGTGAGCCTCTATTACTGCTGAGGACACCACACACTTAGGAAGATGCTTGGAAGGAATAAAGCTTGAACTGACTTAGAAGCCTGCTCTCTGGCTACTAACTCTCATAGTATCAAAAGGAGCTAGGCAACCTTCCAAGGGGAGAAAAACTGATCAATGATCTTATCTAGCTGTAAACCCTTTGGACCACAACAGTGTCCTGAATGGCAAGATGTTCCCAAAGTTTCAATAGTGGCACTCATATCCAAGATAAAAACCAATAGTCCTCTAACTGGACTTAAGGCCAGCTCAGTAGGAGGTAATCCATGCCTGGTACTGTAACCCTAGAATAATGTTTGTGGCTGGTGAGATCATGGACTTAGAGAACAGCACACTACTGCCATTTTCCTAAACCAGCATAATTTCTAGCAGCATTCTGAATACTAATCCTTATACCCACAGATCAGTGTAACTCTCACTGCTTATCAAAGAAGCTTCTTTTTGCAGTAGACAGAGACCACTACAGAAAGATACAACTGGTCAAGAAACAGAGAACAATTGGCAGTTGGGTGCCCATCCCCTAGTAGCTATTTCTACAAAACAACTCCTCTGGCAGAAGGCTCATGAAGTATTACAGAAAAAAAAAATGGACCAGAAAGATTGTAAGAGCCAGAGGACTAGGCCCCTGCTGAGAGGATGTTCTACATAATGACAGGGAAGCAGAATCCAATAAATCTAAAAACTATGATGACCTAAACAAAACCTGCACAATGACAACATCAGTTGACATGGCAGTATTAGATGGTCCCATCCAAGATGAAGAGCTATAGGCAATTTATGGCGGCTTGGAGAGCAAGAATCAGCCTTCTCTAAGGACCAATTCTTTACAGGTGAGCCAATCCCAAGTTATCCCTAAACACAAATACACAGAGCAACACTAAACAAACTCAGGAGATTGTATTCATAATCATATATATGACTATGAATGTATTATGTATACATATATACACAAAATAAAAGGCCATCAATTTGACAATGAGGGGAGAAACATTACAGGAGTTGGAGGGGAGAGAAGGTGGGAGAAAGTTGTGCTAATAGAGTACTCACATGAAACTCTCAGAAACTAAATATTTTTAAAAGAATAAAAGAAATCAATGATAGCTTAACTATGCTACTTTTCTAATTTCCTCACTAGCTATGCCTCCATGTGACAATGACAGTCCTTGGAGCACTTAACATCCAAACTAACATGACATTGTAGTCCCCAATGTTGGTGAAAGTCTTGTACATAGATGGTTCACTGGCCATCTATGTTTTGCTTCTGCATTAGTATGATACTTAAAACCTGATCCTAAAGGTATGTTCATAAGAAACGGTCAATAATCTAGATCCCTTGATGGGTAGGAAGAGCAGGTAGATAGATCTCCAAGGACCTGATCTTCCTGTTATTGACCAAGGGACCTACTTTGGTGACAAGGATCTAATTCTTATCTCGGCCTTTATTTCCACAAGTCTCTCAGCCTCAACCATGTCTGGACCATGATCACATGTCTGGGGGGTCACTGCCAAAGACTGTGTGAAGCTGAAACAGTTTCCCAAGCCAAAGCCCCTGTGTCCTCTTAGTCCTCTGAGTTAGCAACCCTCCTGTCACACTGATGTCATCTGACATTTCCTGAGGAAGTCATATTAGTTGACATTCTCATGATGCATTGGTACATTAATTTTTAAAGCGTCTATGGCTCTAAGTTTGTTAACATCTCTAGAGAATTAGTAAAATGACTCAACTGTCTACACAGATGCAAACTTCAGACTAATGCGTATATAGTCACTTTGGATTTAATGAGCATACTGTGCCAGTAATTGCCCACAGCCAAGAGGTCCAAGCCAACTTGTCTTGTCCAACTTGATAGAATTTGTCTTCTTTCATCAAAACTGCAGCTGGCAATACAAATAAAATAGGCACATGACATTCAAAGGTGTGATAATCAGAGTTGTAACGTGCCAGATAATAATGTCTCACAGGGAGAAAAAAAGCCTTCTGTGTGGAGTATATTGCCTCATTTCCAGCACGCCTGATTTGAAACAGGGGTAGTCTTCCCATTAACCTTGGTCCCAGAAAACAAACATGACAGCATTTATCTGGCCAGAGATAGATCTTAAATATTTTAGACAAATGTCCTTTTATTTTGCTACACTTGAATGCCTTGAGGGAAGTGTGGTTAAGGGAAGGAATTGGCTAATTAAGTTTAAAAGTCTTTCTGGGTAAAATGAAACTCAACGTAAGTGTGTTCTCATCATAGAAGAGACCTGTTTTTTTCTGTTTTGTTTTGTTTTTTTTTGTTTTTGTTTGTTTGTTTGTTTTATTTTGTTTTGTTTTTGTCTGTACTTTGAAAAGAAACCAGGCAGGCCGCTTCAGAGATGTCTTCTGCAGCACACAGAGCAGAGAGCCTGAAATCAACAGTACCTGTTGGAAGAGGCTTTGGCAGAAAAGGACATGGCTGTCCAGTTCCCTATACAAAAACCAGGTTGAGTACTATTCACTTACAGGCATCTCTGTGCAAGCTTCTTGAGAAGCATTTTGTATGAAAAATATATTAACCACATCTTTTTTTTTTTAAACAAGTCCTGTGGCTTTCAATCTAACTGGGTTGATGATTGATTTTTGAGGCAAAGGTCTCACTGTGTATTTCTGACTGGTCTGGAGTGCGCTATGTAGACCAGACTGGCCTCAAACTCAAAGAGATTTTCCTGCCTCTGCCTCTGAATAGTTGGGATTGCTAATTAGTAATCACTAATTACTTCTCATGACTGTGCTCTGACATTTCCTTAGAGGACATGAGTGGCAGAATTTTGCTTCTTTCTGTGGAGACAGCTGACTAACGCATTGGCTGGGCACAAGTAAAGATGTTTTATGTCTCCTATATTTGGGCAATAAAGCATAATCTCAAAACCTCATTAATTCAAACTGAAAACCTGTACCTTCCTTGGAACATGGTTTCCTACAGTTCCCCTGATCATCTCTCAGTTACACAAGACAAAATAAATTAAGAATCATAATCTTTTGAACATTTCTTTCATTTATCCAGGCATCAGCTTCAATGTTTATCAAAATTCACTCTCTACCTCCCACCCCCAGAAATACGTTTAATTAATTGGCAAAATTAGTTAGCATGTTTCCTTTTCAATCTGTGGGTCCTTTGCTGTCATAAACTTGCCAGTATATATGAGGTATGATAATTCAATGCCTGTAGACAATGTTCAGGGGAGGGGAATTGTTTTTAAATAAATAAATAAATCTGATATTATGATATATACACAGCTTCTCTCCACCTAAGTTTTTCACATAGAATCATAGCATTAAAGAACATAAAGATGCTATCTGGTGCTGGAATAGACTAAAAGATGGTTTAAGAAGCATCACACTGTTAGTCAGGGTGGTCCACTCCTGTAACTTCAATGCTAACGAGGTAGAGGCAAGAGGATCACTAGCTCAAGGCCTGTGAGATCCTGTGTTAGAAAAGGAAAAAGGAGGAGGGGGAGAAAGGAAATGTGAAGGGGAATAGGAGTAAGAAAGAGGAAAGTGGAGAAAAGGAAGAGAAAGGGGAGAAAGGAACCAAAGGGATAGGGAGGGGAGAGTAGGAGAGGAGAGAGGAGCAAAAGAACCACATGATCCACGACTAGGGAGGTGAGTTAACAAACTCATTATTTGTAATCAAAGGACCATGGTTTAATTCAACATTTTCTCTTTAATTATATGAACATGATCAAACTTTTAAAACTTCTTTGAACGCCAACTTTCTGGTTAATATAAAATAAAGATGGTTACGGGCCAGCCTGGCTGAAAGTATCCAGCCTGGAGTTGTGGGTGCCATTATGATGAGCAAGTACATGACAGAGAAATGGAAGAGAAAGAGAGGTTGAATGGTTCACGTACTATGTATAGTAAGAGGCAGTTCTGAAGAAGTGAGGGCGGTGAAAATGGCCTGATGTGGTGGCCTGCTTATTATCAGGACCAGGTTGATATCAAGGCCTGGGTTGCTGCAGAAGGCCATGTTTGGGTCTGTGGTCCTAACACAGCCAGGGTTTGCCTGTGCCTCCTGATGCCATCAAAGGTCATTCCAGTGGTCTAGGCCACCACCTAGAGTCATGTTGGTGTCCCACAACCACGTTGTTTCTGGAGCCATGCCGATCTGAGTGGCCTGCACTGCCAGCTGGGGCCAAAGTGACCTCTGGGCCCAGGCTGCTGATGAGGATCCTGCCTGGGTCCATGACCTTACCAAAACAAGAATCTGTATTGATGTCTATGGCCCATGGAACCACCAAAGGCCATGTGGATGTCTTTTGTCTAGGCCACAGTCCGTGCCATGTTGGTACCTGAAAGTCATGTCACCATAGAGGCCACACTAATTTGAGTGGCCTGCTCTGTCACCCAGGACCATGATGTCACCTGGGCCAGGGATGATACCAAGAGCTGTGCCTGGGTCTGTGGCCCTACCACAGCCAGGGTCTGGGTTGATGTCCATGGCTCCTATTGCCACCAGAGGCTGTGTGAATGTCTGGGGCCTTGAGATCATTTTGCTTTCTGAGGGCCTTGCTGCCTCCCATACTTATCTGAGTTGGCTTTGCTGCCACTGTGGCCACAGTAATGTCTGGGCCTAAGCTTCTGCCAAGGGCCACATCTGGGTCCATGTTCCTTCTACAGCTGGGGTCTGTGATGATGTCCATAGCCCATGTTACTACAGGACGCCATAGGAAGCATGCCTGTTGAAACATGAGGGCCATGTTGATCAGGCCCTGCCCCTGGATGACCCTGCCCATGACTGGCCCTGCCCATGGCTGGACACTGCAGCAGGTGAGCTGGTCCCCATCCCCCATGGAAGAGCTAGCACCTGCACTCAGGAGACATGGCCTACTCACCACTGGTGTGGAAGAGCTGGGCGCGACTGTTTTAATTTTTAAAAAGCAGCTCTGTTACTTACGTAACAGAGTTCAAGCAGAGGGAATTTTTATTAGGTGAAAAGGATCATAAAAAGGGGGAAGGGGAGCAGGGGGCCCGGCCTCCTGGGACAGGAACAGGGAGAGAGAGGAAACAGAGGTAGGGACAGAGGCGGTGGGAGGGGGGCAGATAGAGAAGAGATACGAAGACAAAGAGTGAGAGGGATGGGAGGTGGGCAGGGCCCTTTCAGAGGGAACATAGTGAATAGGTACAGGTGGTACTCTTTTGTGGCAGCAGCTGAGGGTATATCCTGTCAGAACTCCAAAGACAGACCAGTACAAATGCCTAAACGATGGTCCCAGTGACTCAGACAAACCAGATCAGCTGTCACACAGATCCATATCCTGGGCTTTGGATTGGCCAACTCATACATCTGCCCCATCTATGGCTGGCTGAATTGAGTGAAAGGACTGGTGCTACAGACCAGTAACTCCAGTATTACTATGACCAGGCAGGGCATCCAAGAATTGCTTCTGTGAAGTTCCAATGATGACGGGGTTCTGGAGGCCTTGAACCAGACCAATGACTCATCGAAATGAACATTTTGGGGATGGGGCTAGTTGGACAAAAAGGTGCACTGTGTGACACACCACAGCTCCTGATGCCACTAGGATGAATAAACTAGGCAGAGTACCTAGGTAGGTTGTTTGTTTTGTTCTTAATTTTGGGGAGATTCTCTTGTTGACGCATGCTTCAGGGGTGAGGGGCAGATATGGAGAGACAGGGAGGTGAGCAGGATTGTAGTGCATGCTATGAAATCCCCAGAGAATCAATAAAGAATTATGATTTTAAAATAGAGATGGCAAAAGTAAAAAAAAAAAGTCTTATTATAATGCCATCATCATCATTATTATATCACTAGTCAGAATGACTAGTGGAATTAGAAGAGTGCTATGTAATTTAGAAAGATGATTAACAATTAATTGATCTTCGATGCATTTGTCTGGATTTTTCCTCTCATAGTGGGGAGATAGCTGTTTTAGGTCACCTGTTAGCAAACCTCCAGTTCTAGGGCAAAACCTCCAGTATTCTGCCAGAGACCAGCAGAGATCCATTAGGTCATCTGGGACATGGTTAAAGACCAGTTGACATCCACAAGGTCATTGGGACGTGGATAGAGACCAGCTGACATCCATGAGATCATCTGGTACACACTAGCAACTTTTTTTTTCTGTTCTACAGAATATTTAGCCTGTATTTGGGTAAATGATAATTTTGTTGCTTGTTTGATGCTAAAGTATTGAAACAAACATGTCAGATATGCCTATATGTAATCTACCTGAGGCTTTGCATGATGTTTTTAAAACATATTATTAGAAGCTGAATATTTTCACAGAAATTGGCATCTAGATGAGCTTTAAAATTATTTATGTCCTGCTCAAATATATTTGCAGTGAACACTTGGGGACCGATATTTTTAAAAAAAATGAAGAAAAAAGTATGGCTTTTAGGGAAGGGCAAAAGCAGATAACTAAAGATAGGGGTGACTGTCTATGGCTTCACTGGAAAAGTTTTCCCACGTGGCAGCAGTTTGTGGATGCTTTTTTGTGGAACTCAGCAAATCAGACTATTGGCATCTTTTTGTTAAATCTGCCTCTGCTTCCCAGAGAGAAAGCCATTAGGAAAACCCATTTCACCCTCTTGTTAGTTTGATTCATGTTCAAGGGTCCTTTCAACCATTAGGAGATGAAAAGGTTCATTAACATGGACCCTCCTTGCAGATCTCCTTCTGCAGGATTAGAAACAGTCTGTTCTTTCTTCTGCTTCAAGAGGGGGGCAGGTTTGCAGCTGGGTCGGGCTGTTAATTGCTTCCCTCCCTTGGTAGCTTGCATAATATTTTCTGGAACCATGGAAGCTAGACCACAGGAGAAAGGCTTCCAGGTCAGATCCAGATTGAATCATCTGAGCCCTGTGTTGTAAGTGTTTGGCAATAGGGACCCACCCTCAATGCCTGAAAGGCAACCAAGGGCTACATCAATAATCTGTTGTTTGGGGAGTCACCTGAACTACCCTGATCAACCATTCAAAAAGAGGTTTCTCCTGCTTTGTACTGGGGCTTACATTTGCCTGTGGTTCTTATGAGGAGAATTTTCAGCCCAAGTGGCTTAACTTCCTCTAATATAGAACCAAGATAACTATCAGAATGGCAACACAGGCTTGAAGGCACAATAAGTCATGCTCACATGTTGGTGGCAACAAACAGTAGTTCAATTAGACTTAACGGCCACTCAACAAGAGAGATGTCATGCCAGGTACTGGAAACTCAGCTATTTTCCCAGGGCTAGTGAGGTCATGGACTTTAGAAAAGAATCTACTACCATCACTGTGCTAGACCAGCGCATTTCCTTACCATGTTCTAAATCTTAGCTTTATAACCACAGATAAGTGTAGCTACCACCCCCATCAAGGATGCCTTACTTTACAACAATAGAGACCATTATAGAAGACTACAATTGGACAGATGTAGAATTAACAGATGTGGGAAGCCCAGGCTCAAGGGATACTTCTACATTACAGTTACTATGTCTACGGCTCAGGAAGCATCACATAAGACGGGGTGGTAAGATTGCAAAAGCCAGAATACCAGGAAGTCTGTGAGACAGTCTTTTCTAGAAATGGGCACATAACACCAGAAAGTGGTGGTATCAATGGATATGTTAACATGGAAGGGAGAAAAAATTTCTCAGGGTCCCCGCCTAGACCAAGACCATAGGCAACTGAGCATTGGGCGAAGGTGAATTTACATTTCCCTGGGATGACCTCGCTTATTGGAGAATGATCATCCTTGAAACCATATTCACACCACCGACAAGGATGAATTCAGCTGTGTGTGTGTATGTGTGTGTGTGTGTGTGTGTGTGTGTGTGTGTGTGTGTGTACACGTGCACATGCGTGGTTTGTTCATACAGACAAATACACATACATGTATGTACATAACAATGACAATCAAAGAAAAAAAGGCAAGTTTGTGAGGTGAGGGGAGACAGGAGAGATTTAAGGGAGGGTGGCTGGGAGAGGATGGATAGAAAATAGGGGTCAAAAGCGATAATAATAATAATTATAATAATAATAATAAACATATTTTAAGAAGAGAAAGGAGTTCAGGGGAAAATACAAAACAAGGTGAAGATGAGAAACATGTGCAGACAAGTCAGATAATCAGACATAGGTCTTGTGACCTAATCACACTTGCTTCATTTTTCAGTAACATGTCTGGTTTTCACTTACAGAGATGAGGACAGAGGTGATGTACACTAGATAGCAGGACACACAAAGTAGTTTCAAAGTCCTTGTTATCTCTGGGATCCCCACAAATGTATTTAATAGGAAAGAAGCTACGTACCAAACAGCATGAACAATTGTTCTAGTGTCTTTTCTGCTGCTGTGATAAAATGCTGTGACAAAAAAAGAAACGGAGAGAGAGAGAGAGAGAGAGAGAGAGAGAGAGAGAGAGAGAGCTTTATTTCCGCTTACAGTTCTAGGATACTGTCCATCATTGTTGAGAAGTCAAGGCAAGAACTTCCGTCAATTAGCCACAGTCAAAACTGGAGAAAAATGAATGCACACATGCTTGCTCACTTGGCCTCAGCTCAATTTCTTCTCCCTTAGGCAGGACTCCTTGCCTAGGAACTGTGCCTGGGTGCCTACAGAGGCCTGGGTCTTCTCACATCAAATAACTGAATAGCAATAAATCCATGTTAACCCAAGTCTAAACCACCCAAGATATTTTTTTTAATTTTGGACTGTCAAGTTGACAAAGCTAACTATCACACCAAAATATTAATGTTCAGGTTTTAAAATATCTATACTAATGCACACACATACACACCCACACACATACACATTACACACACATTTTCTATGAATATGTCTCTAGAAAAGCCAATAAAACTATTAACATGATTACATTGCTTTTGCAAAAAAAAATGTATGGGAGAAAAGACAAGGGAATATCTCTTTGTATTGTTGAATTTTATAGTCCATTTATACATATTATCTGGTTAGTAAAATCATTTTATGATAACATAAATACAAAGTAAATGTGACATGAAATTAATGCATTATAATCCTTGTCCCATTTGGCATTTGTTGAAAGGGAAGATATACCAATATTAGAGAGATTTTAAAAACCAGCACTTAATAGGAACTTTCTCCTTTATGTATTTGGAAGTTTTGAAGAAGAAGGAGAACATTTCTAACAATTTCTTCCTACAATTCAATGATATTTAATGCCACCTTCATCCTCTCCATATAATTGTGGCTCTCAGGAAACTCTTATCTCATGGAAAAGGTAATCAATCTGGAGTCATGGTTCCTAGTCTCCGAAGCTCACTATTTTCTGAGTCTGTCTAATTCTCAACTGAACATCTCCCAAGAGTGGGGTAAAGTTGGTACACACCTTTAATCCTGTCACTCAGGAAGCAGAGGCAGGTCAATCTCTGTGAGTTTGAGACAAGCTTGGCCAACATAGCAAGCTTAAGGACAGCCACAGCTAAATAGTATGACCTTGTCTCTAAATAAATAAATAAATAAATATCAGAAATCTTATATTTAGTCTAATTGTTTGTATAACAAGATATGCATGTGCCTCTCGTGGGCTTTTGTTTACTGTCTTATAGCTTGAAATCTGTACTTTAAAGTAGGTTGAGAAAGAGGGGAAGGCAAGGGTTAGAAAAGTTTGTCGTGGTCTTACAGCAAACCCACTGAGGGAATGGAAGGAGCAAAATGAAGAAGCAGGACAGGGGCATTGCTCCTGGAGTTTGAGTGAAATAGGATTGTTCTTCAACTGGAAGGGGAAATATCAGAGAATGTTTCTATCAAACCTTCCTGGAGCCTAGATTGTGCTTCCAACTTTGTGCAGGTTTTGAGCCACAAGTCAACAGAGAAGCCTCAGTTTGTTCCATCACAAATGTGTAACATTTTAGGAGTCAACGCTGTGTGAGAAGCTGTGTTTATATAATGACACAGCCATCATAGATGAGTCACCCATGCAGCTATCTTTTCTGTTCTTGTATTCTCTGAGGAGTACAAATATTTGCCAAAAAGAAAGCATCCCTGGAACAATAAACATGAGGCTCTCTAAGCTAAACAAAATAGCACTTGTTTTTGGAGGGGAAAACATTTTCTCAGAGCCTCCAAAAGTGGTTGTACCTCCCTACATAAGTCAACATAAGTCAACAAACTTTTCCTGATATCTCTATATCACCTTCCTATACCACCTTTATTTCTTACATAATATTTATCAACAATTATATTTTTGAAATTTTGAGTTCAGAAAATTTACTTTAGTCTGAATGACCCTGAATCCCCCATATGCACAATTAATAAATGGTGGGAATAGGTGATTTAGTAAAGTTGTGTGGCTGTTCTCATAAGGCATGTAGTATTTTGTGTCCTCTTCCAAAGAGTATACAAGCATGGATCTATTTTTATGAAAATGTTGTAAGCAATGCTCATGGAAGTGTGCAATACACTCTCTGTATTCAGATGGACACACATGTGGTGCCCTTCACAAATTTTCATTCCAATACACGAAATGTATCAGAGACATAAATTAGTAAGTACTCCAATGGGTTCCTTAAATTTCATTATTTCTTCCTAAAATTAAATCTTCATTAGATTGCACTTTTGCTGAACTTCTCAATAAATTTAGTGCCCTGCCACATTTCAATGTGCCGTTATATGGGACCTCAAAAAGAAATTTAATGAGAAATATTCTTGGCCAGTGAAGAAAGAGTCCTCAATTTTGTGGAACACTTCCTTAGGCACATGCTGTCCTCATTGTATGGATTAACTTTATTTGTTGGTTAGTCTATTGTCAACTTGACACAGCGAGAGTTATCTTGGAAGACAGAACATCAGTTGAGAAAATGCCACCACCATACTGGCCAGTAGGATAGCCTGTGAGACATTTTCTTGTTTGACAATTGATATGGGAAACCTCAGCCCACTATGGGTAGTATTACTCCTGGGCAGATGGTCCTGGATGTTATAAGAGAGCAAGCTGAGCAGGCCATGGGGAGCAAGACAGGAAGCAGTATTCCTCCATGACTTCTGTTTCATTTCCTGTCTCCTGGTTCTTTCCTTGAATTACAGTCCTGACTTCCCTCAGTGATAAACTCTAATGGAGTCACTGTAAGCCAAATAAAGCCTTTCTGCTTCAAGTTGCTTTTGGTCAAGGTGTTTTCCACAGTTATAGAAACAAAGCCAAAGCAACTTGCTCAAGGTGCTTTTTTTTTCCAAGTAAGAAATGAAATGGAAGGACTCAGTGGTAGCAGCACGAGAAGCATGAGAAGGGTTTTGTCTGGCAAGAACACAAACGGGTAAAAATGGAAAGGCTTTAAATAAAGAACATGTGTGGTTCTTGACAGCCCAGACATATTGGCCCGAATTATGAAGCCAAGCAAAACAGAGAGAACTTCAGGTCTGAAACTATAACCCTCTTTCTATGGTGCTTCTGGGGAAATGCACCATACCCTGAAGGCTGTAGTCTCTACTTTCATTCTAGACCATATATATTATCCACGCTATCACCCCAGTCCTTCTCTCCTCTGAAGGTTCTAATGGAGGCAACTACCTCCTTCCCATGTTATTTCTGTTATGTATGATGATTTAAAAATATTGAGAATTAGTGAGCAAGGTAGTCTGGAGATGGATGGTTACTTATAGCACAGGCTGACTTCAACCTGTCAGGGACCATGGAGAAAATGATATTCTAGTGTGGTTGGTGAGAAAGTACTCTCCATTGTGTGCAGGTGTAGAAATAAAAGTTGCAGTTGTCTTGCCAAGAACATTTTCTTAAACAGGAAGCTAAGCTGACTCCGAATATTACCAACTATTTGAAACATAAGAATTAAGACTCAGCAATAGTCTGCATGTATCCCTCAGCACAGCAGCCTCTCTACCATTCTTTGGTCGCAAAAGTCTACTTCTCTAAGTGGCTTAGTATATCTGTGGAAATGCCAGTGAAAAGCCAGCTGAGAAGCCGAAATTTTTAGTCAAACAACTCTGAGTGTGCTGTAGTGAAAACCAAGTAGGACTGAAATAGTTTCACCATCATCACCCACAGTGATTGCTGGATAGTAGGCAAATGACTTCTCACAGTATTCTGTGGTTATCTCTACCACTGGATTGTTCTCGCACATTGAAATCTTCATTCTCTACAGAAAACAAGACCCTTGAAGGATAAGACTATGATCACTGAGTCTCCTTTGTGAAGAACAATGCTGGCCACACAATAGGAAATTGAAAGGAGTCTCTAGAGCTCACTGGAATTGAACTGAAATTACCCTTGAAAGAGGTAAACATAGACTGACACTGATTACACACACACACACACACACACACACACACACGCATATATATATATATATATATATGCGTGTGGGTGTATATATTCATATACATATACATATACATACATATATTTATACATATACATATGCATGTGTATGTGTGTGAGTATGTGTGTATCCAAAGACTCCTAGAAAATGGATGTCCCCTTATGACACAGTATGACAGGAAATCAAAGTGAAGCATGTTTCATGGTACAACTTGTAAGTTCAAATTTGATGTAGACACTGAGATCCATAAAGAAACAAACCATATTTAAAAGCAACTCATCACCACCCTTGGACCCACAAATACGCAAATGCCCTTCACCCTCACAAGCCAAAGCTGACTCTTGGTTTTTCTCTGCAACTATAGCAAATTTGCAAGAGACAAGCAATGTGATCTGCTCCTACCACTGGTAGACCTGGGTTCACAGAGCTTTATTACATTTTGATATCTAATGTAAGAGCTTGCTTGATGAATTAATACATAGGTGAGCCTAGAAGAAGAACAGTTATTTCTGCAATACTTTGCTCTCTTAGAAGAGAGCCAATCCTTTTTGAAGACTGGAGTCAGTTTTTATGTAATCTTGTGTATTTCAATGATGTTTCAAATATGAGCTTGTTTATCCAATCCCATAGTCTGTCTTTTTTAACATAAATGTACTGTTTTCCATTTATGACTACACTTCTAAAACTAAGAGATGAACAGAGTCTCTGTAATGAAAAAACACATTTCCCTTGGGGCCACTGGCATTAATGTTACTTTAATGTCATTCCAAACTGAACAACGTTAAACTTACAGATATAAAAACCCTTATGTATCTAGCTCTCCAACAACTAAAAAGTTTTAAATTAAATACAAACAAAACTCCGAGCCAATAAGTTTTAATTAGCAATCTTAATCCGATGTGATGAATGGAGGTGCATTGCTGAAAAGCACACTAATCTCTGCTTGCAATCTGTGTTCAGTGTCTATGACCGTAATGGGTCCTTCCCTTCTTCAGGCTTAAAGATGTAGACATCATCTTAAGACTTACTTCTCTCTGTGGAATTAGTGAGGAACCTTCCTTCATAAAATGTGCATCATTTACATATTAAATAGGCCTCTATTATTTTCTTATTATCATGAGATAATTAAAGTTGTACCACTTGGCAAGAAAGACATTGGCAGTATTTGTACAAACACAGGCACTAAATTCATCCTAATGATCTAGGTACCTGTCAGAATTCCTTTTAGCTGCAAATACAGGAAAACCCAACTTCAACTGGGTTATAAGTTAAAGAAACCCTGGCTGTCACATTGCATGGACTCCTGCTAGGTTACAGGCTCATCTCTTAGGCCAGTGGAAACTTCATCAGAGCTGACACCAAGAGCCATAGCTGGAGGCCATCTCACTCATGCTCTGTGCTTGAACAGGGAGAAAGGGAGAAAGGAGGCTCCTGAAGGAACCTGCAGTGTTGTTATGAAGAAAATTCAGACAAAGAGTACCAAACAATCAACAATAAATGGCTACTACACACTTTTAAATTATGGTTAAAATACAAACACAAAGTCTGAAAAGCTATTGTAGAGAATTCTCATATACTGGGGGAGAAAATGGTCCTTAGACAGAACTTATCAGATCCAAGTTTGAGAAGTATTTATTTAGATAGAGGGACATATCATAATTTTAAAATCTACTTTAAGATTTCAAAACTATGGGTCCAAATAAGTAGACAGAATCTGACCAACAAAATACCTAAATTCATCCAGAGTCCATAGAAGCGAGCCACTATCGTTATTTAGATATACTAGTTTTATTATTTATAGAAATAAAATCAGACCCCAGGCAACACACATAAACACACATACACACAGCTCACATCAAATGACTTTTCACTCAATTTGTAGTTCCCATTAAAGCAACCTGACTTGAACTGTAGCTTATATAAATTGATGAAATCCACATGGTGAGCATCTAAGAAGCATAATAAAGAGTTAATACTCTACCTGGAGAAGCAGGGGATTGAGAACATTTAACTATTAACCAGAAGAGATGTCATGTATGAAGAAAAATAACTGTAGTTTCAATGTGAGGTTTACATCAGAATTTCAAAGAGTAGATACCTTGTGAAACAGGAAGCAGTTTACCCCTGTAAAGAAGTTACTTCTCTTGGTAACAGAACAAAGCAACAGAGGCATTACTAGCTTATTGGCTCAACAGTGGTCAGTAATTCTTATGAACAATACATGGAAAGTCATGTGGATTACAATGCAAAATAATGGGACCTCTGTGAGAACACTCATGCCTGTTCCTGCATAGGTGAGTTCCTGGACAAGTGGTAAGGTGCAAATTTGAATCTCTTTCATCTTTACCTCTTTTGGGCTGACACACAGTCTTCTGAGGATTGACTTCATGAGGTACCCACTGTTTGCCACATTTATCGGTGTGTTAGCACAGTCATTATCACATGAAGCAATGTAGGTAAGGCACTGGCATTTGTAGAGCAGGGCACCAGGCCAGAATTCCTTTTGCTCCTGATGGAATGTGATATTTAAAGGGATAATTTCTTTGTACTTAAAACTTTCAACTTCCATCCCATTGTGCATCTGAACAGCAACCCAGCCCCTCCTGATTATGTCAGTTACTACATGGGGGGATCCAGGACAAGTCACTTAATGTTTTCATTGCTTAATTCCTCTATATACAAAAAGGACACTGACTTTAACTCAATCCCACACATGAGATAGGTGAAAGAATAAATAAAGGAGAGCTCAGATTAAAAAGAAATGTTTTAAAACCTGTGTGACAATGATAAAAAGCCCGATTCAATTATACAAGTATTTCTTGGCTTTCTATTCTCCCCTTAGACTATTATTGATACCCTAGTTTTGCAATATGTTGAAGAGTGTATAAATTCAAATTTACAAGATTATCCCCCCCCCAAAGTGACCCAAACCAGAGCTCTGTGGTAATCTACAGATTTTGATTGCATTTCCTATAAGCAATCTCATTAAAACACATCTGCATGTACAGAGAACCAGAGAGAAATGTGGCTCAGTCTTAGCCCTTGAATTACTGCTGCAGCCTGATTGCCTTATTACTCTGCTTTAGCCAAATTCTCCTTCCTGGTCCTTAAAAGCATAAAAATTCAGACAGGCTGAATACAGCAAACCATTAAGTAGTCATTTTTTTACTCACAGGATTCTGTTTTAGGACATGAAGGGGACAATATTATATTGTAATTACTACTCTTAATAGTAGTGAGTAATACCTACCCGTTACCCAAGTACCAGAAATTGACAACATTTTTGTGTCCTGTGGCTGCAGGCTACTCCCCACACCACCACCCAAGACTGAGAAATCCAATAACATTTTTCATAATGGGTGTGATGTGAATTGAGAACTATCTGTTTATGATTCATGCTAAGGAGCAAGAACCGTCTGCTACACACCAGTAAACTGCTTCACCTCAGAGGAAAACACATTCTATGTTATATTAACTCAGTTCTGAAGCAGGATATCACATGTATACCATCCAATTAGAGACTGGATAGACAATGCTCTCATCTGCTGGTCTGATATCCTTTCCACACCATGGTTATCAAAGGGCACATTCAAATGGCTGTGTAACTGGTATGGTCAAGCCTATCCTGTAATAAGGCAGCTGATACAGAGCAATGGCAGTTAACCTATATCTTGCTTAGAAACTTGCATCATTTGTGAGAAAGAATTGGATTCTGATTCTTAAAAAATTTAAATCTATAAACATAAATAGGCAACAAAAATAGTAGCTATAGTACTTGGTTTTTATTTGTTTCTTTATCCCTTCATTTGAGTTTAAGTTCATATCCCAGTCAAGCCTAAACTAAGAAAATTATGAAATGAACCATTTTTGTGTGTAGAGATCTTCAATTTCCACTGTCTCCTACTCTGCAGGGGTTTTTCCAAATGCCCATCAAGGATCACATCTCCTTGTAGAATGCTGCAGGTTAGCAGCTCCAGACAGAGAGCAACCTGACAAAGGTACAAACAACTCACCCATTGTTCTTTCATAAGTGCATGCGTTGCACTAAAATCTCTATACTCAAAGACTGGTAAGGTGATAGCATCCAGTATCTAATGTAGTATTTAATAGGCTACCACTTGGTTAGAATTAAAGTGTGGAGGAATGATGTACTATATGGGAATGAAAACTAGAACACTTATGATTGTGGTAAGGAGTGATCTATGAAAACTCTGTTAAGATTCTTTTAATCTTTGTGCACTATCTCTATAATTTGCTAAATTACCAAATCAACTCTTAAGTACCTGGGAGCTTTCAGATAGATCCTGTGTCCATACCCCTCTTTAACCTATTCAGCACTGTTAGGCATCTCCTGGAATCACACACTGTGCTCTGTGAATGTCATCCTTTAGTAGACAGAATGTATTAGGTGAGGTGATGACCTAACACACCATTACTACACCATGAGTGAAGCAGACAGTATTGGGAGGTTTACAGCATGCTTAGAGTATGAAACAGTTCACTTTGACTAAGAAAGATTTTCCCAAACAGGGAAGATTCAAACAAAAACTTAAAGCATAAGTATAAGGCACACATCATCAATGGGTAAAAAGTATGATAGGCAGGGTCTAGGCATTACCCTACGAAAGGCAAAAGACTTGGCCAATCTAGGCCCAAATGCTTGTATATTTCTATGACTGCCACGCTGAATGGAATGTCTCTTTGTATGGCCTACTTGGCCTACTTAATTTACTTACATGCTTAATGCCATAAACAATTTGATTTTAGATTCCTGGTGTGTTGATTAAAGCCTGAGTTCACATGACCACAAAACACTCAGTGGACTTACTCAACTAAATGTAACTATCACTTTATGTTGTTATTTTGAATTGGCTTATTTACTCTTATTTTATAACAAATTTTAATACTTAAACTTGACTATTTTGACTATCTATATCCAAAATAAAGAATTAATGTTGATTACCAAAGCAATAATCAATTAGTCTGTAAATTTTAGACAAAGTTGGTTATGTTCAAGATGGTATTTCAATAGACTGTTAGGTAAATTTTAGGGCAAGTGGTCTTACAAATAGCCTTATGTTGGTTAGTTGTATTTCAACTTGATACAAACTAGAGTCATTTGAGAAAAGGGACTTGACTGAAAAAAATACTTCCATAGGATTGGTCTATACATCTTTATTTACATCTTCTTGATTAATGATTGATGTGGGAGGGCCAAAACCCACTATGAGTAATTCCATCCCTGGATACATTGTCCTATGTTGTCTAAGAAATCAGAGGGAGTAAACCTTGGGGAGCAAGCCAGTAAGCAGCAATCTACCATGGCTTTAGGTTCCTTCCTTGAGCATCTACAGTGATTTCATTCAGTGATTGACTGTGACCTGGGTGTTGCAAGATGAAATAAACCATTTTCTTCCCAAGTTGCCTTTGATAGTATCTTATCATAGCAATAGAAACCATAACTGAGGCAGCACCAAAGTTAATGTAGTCCATCTATTCCTGTGCACTCAAATACCACCTTCTCCCATAACCGTTTAAATAGAGTTCTGCTTTAAATAGGTGCATTTGCATGGGTGGTACTGGGTCAGCTAGACCTCACAGATCTTGCTTATGCTCACATGATACAGTCTATGGTGCTGCATAGACAGTGGCAATGCCCAGAGCACTTCTCATGGTCTAGATTGAAACATCAGGATCCCAACAATCCCATAAGCCCACAGCTGACTAACCAGATTGCAATGTAAACAGTCCCAGCTTGATCTCCTTGCCTAAAGTCAGGTACATCTGAAAACATTGAGCAGCTATCTACAGGGAAAGAAATGCATGCATGTACATATATGTGATACATAATTTAGAATACATGCTGCCACCTTTTAGAGAAGATCAGATGGCTGTGTTGAGCCGCCTCCCTCAAAAAAAGGCCCTATATCTTCTACAAAGTTGCAATGTCTTCAGAGAGTGGGAGAATATAGTTCCTTGCTAAGTTTGGTTTTGAGTCTCTGTTTCCTGATTATATCTGACTACACAAACAGCCTGAATGACATGGTTGACTGCAATCTATCCACAGAGTTGAATAACATGCATTAAATCTACTATCATGCTTCCATTCCAAAGTCAACACATTGTGCCTCCTCATTTCTTGTTGCTTTATTTACCTCATTTAAAACCACTTCTCTCATGGCAGATGGAACTGGACAGTGTTTTGGCGTTTTCTTTATACAAGGAGATGGAAAGCAAAGTGAAAACAGCAGTAGATTTGAAAGTGAGTGGAGTGTAAGCAGTAGATGAGAACACAGAGACTGTGTGTGTGTGTGTGTGTGTGTGTGTGTGTGTGTGTGTGTGTGTGCACAATAGCCTTAATAACAGCTGTGTAAAAATATGAGCAAAATCTGAAATAATACTCCAGAAAACTAATCATAAGCAGTGGGTTTCTAAAGGAAAAATGTTTTAAATTGGTGGTAGGTGGGTGTGTGTCTGAAAATTCAGATTCCAGCCATTTTTTCCTGATTCATTTTGCCCAGAGTATACTTATTCACTGTAATATTAGTCTCAACTATGTGGTCAGAGCTGCCAATTTGGATGGTTTATATAGAGTCTCAAACTCCATATGGCTGCCAAATTCAAGTAGAGACCAAAGTTATGTCTACATGACCAGGTAGAACAAGAAAAAACAGAAACAAAAGCCACTGGTGCGTTTCCCAAAAGCTGGCTCTTCTAAGACCTTAAAAGGAGTGCCCCTTTGTGGAAGATATCTTAACAACCCAGGGAACTGGGCCAGCTCAATAGACATCACCCTAAGGCAGACAAAGAGAAAAGCTGACTCGCATCAACCCAAATAGGATTAAAAGTCCTGCCCTGAAACACAATATAGCCATTTGTAATAAAATTTAATAACAGTTGAGCATAAAATCTTGATCTATCCTGATATATCCCTACTGATAAAAAATTTTAAAGCTGTTTTAAAAAATCTCAATTGAGACATTCATATAATTTTTCCTTTCTTATAAGAAAAAGCACATATATTTATATTTATTCAGCACTTTCTTGTTCTTTTTTGCCTTTTGGCATGGTTTATCATATTTATTTTAATGTTACTTATCTTCATAACACTTCATAACACTAGAAAGAATGGCATTTCCAAAGGGCCAACCAACAAACCCAAGCTCCATTGTCTTTGAACTTAAGAATCAAAATATATGCTTAGGGCTTTGTTAAAAAGCCATCAGTCTCTTCTCATTCTTTGGTCTAATGTTCATCTTGCACATAAGACCTCAGGTTTATCAGCAAAATCACTGTGTGTCATAAATTTTCATCTGTAGGAATCAGAGAGGATCATAAGGAAGAAAGAGTGTACCAGAATTTGTAGGCCACAGCAGCTGGCACCAGTATGTACCCTTTCTGCTTCTCTCCCTTGGATTTTCTTTTTAAACACACCATTGCTTATAATACTAAGCTTTCAGCTTATGCTTTTCCAAAACATCTATAATATATTTCTCACATGGAACCCAGCCCTTCCCCTCCTAAAGATCAACTCTACAAGGAGAGTGCTAAAGAAATGGAGGAGTGTCAGTGTAAACTGATTATTTTAGTAAACATTGGGTTTCTACATTTTGGAATGAAGAGATCCTAGATCACTTTAAAAAAAAAATAAAAGCTCTAAAGTGGAGAAAATGAGGAGTTAAGACTGGTGCTGGCTACTATTGGTTCTCTTGTCTATGCAACTGGAATGTCTGTCTGAAGGAGTTTACATGGGGTGTGGAAAATGAGTACCTGCTTGGCAGTTCCAAAGGCTTGAGTTAGGAGAATCGCATGGACTGAGTGGACAGAGCCTCCTCCAGAAGCAAGGGTTCAGATAACAATGAGGGACTATCAGTAAGCTGAAGTTAGCTGGTAGCTCCCAAAGCAACTCTCCTGGGAATCAGAGTAGAGGCATGGGGGAGGGGAAGATACCAGAACCTAGAGCAGTAGTTCTCAACCTTCTGAATGCTGCAACCCTTTGATACAGTTTCTCATGCTGTGGTGACCCCCCAACCATAAAAATATTTTGTTGCTACTCCATAAGTGTAATTTAGGTTATCTTGGTTATATTAAAATTCATAATATTTTTATAAATAGTAATGTAAAAAAATTATGATATGTGACCTTCTGTGGGGGTCACAACTCAAAGGTTGTGAGAAGCACTGTCCTAGAGGACCTCATCATTATTCTGGCTCTATCATAGTGCGTCTGAGACTAACACAGTGGCTCCTTGTGCTTTCTTAGAATGCAGCACTCCTATGGAGTACTTTTATTTTTTAATTGAATGAGAGCTACCTCTCTAGACTGAACAGTCTGTGACCCTTGTGAAATGATTCCCCTTTCCAGGGAGGTGTGTGCCACACATTGCTGAGAGTTCATTCTGAGCAGAATTTCTGATTGTCTAGCAACTGGATTCGATGAGCACACTGTCTACTTATACTTTCCAGTGGGCCAGACATTGATATTGCCGATAGTGTACAAGGTGAAGTAATCACCAATTCCTGCTTCTGAGAAAATAACCAGTGGAGGATCATGCCTATGAAAGAGTAGGAGGGCCCCAGTCTAGACAAACAGAATGTTTTCTGCAACAATGAAGACAAAAGGAAAGCAGGATCTAACAGAGAAGTGGTCTGAGAAAATGAAAGTAGTAAAGAACTCAAGCGCACAATAGGTGCAAAGAACCAACTAATAAAGTCTTATTGAATACTACCCTTGAAAACAGTGCTTTACAAGAACAAAAGAAAACCAGAGACCCTGTCTTTCACCATATATAACCCCATACAAAAATCATATAAAATGAAGTAAGAATAGATGACTTATGTCATAGTAGGAATGATACACTGTACACAAATAAAAGGATGAATGAATGTAGATGATAACATACACATGACAGACATATCAGAGATGATAGATGACTGATACTTAGATGACAGATAGGAAGATAGATGACAGGAAGGTAGACACATAGATGATAGATAGGTAGGTGAGAGAGAGAGAGAGAGAGAGAGAGAGAGAGAGAGAGAGAGAGATTATTGATGCACATGAGATATTGCATGTCATCTACTCTCATAAGGATATTACAAACATTTTATTTGAAATTTCATAATAAATCAATTATGTACTTAAACTTATTTTACAGATTCAGGGAAACAAACAAGTTTAGAGGGGATTTGAATAACTGATGGGGTACAGCACTAGGAAGTAATAGAGCAGGGATTTGAACCAGAAATCACTCTGTAACTGCTGTTTCTGAGCTCTGCAGTGTGTGGGGCCTACCTCTGAACACAGCTATTCCTGGGGAGATGAGCTCCTTGACTGACTGCTTTCTCCTTTTACTCTGCTGACAGGTTGGCTCAGTCCCAGGCTTTCAACTACACTTGTTCTTATAATTGGCATATTTATGCTATCTGGTTCATTTTATTGCAACTGTCTTATTTTTTGTTTTTTGTTTTTTGTTTTTTGATGGTAATAGTTTTTATTTAAATTTGAAAAAAGCTTGGTATACATGTCAATCCCAGTTTCCTCTCCCTCCTCTCATCCCCCCGTTCCCCCCAAACCCACCCAACCCCCTTAATGCTCTCCAGGGAAGGTGAGGCCCTCCATGGGGGAATCTTCAGAGTCTGTCACACCATTTGGAGCAGGGCCTAGGCCCTCCCCTATATATCTACGCTGAGAGAGTATCCCTCTATATGGAATGGGTTCCCAAAGTCCATTCATAGACTGGGGATGAATACTGATCCATTACTGGAGGCCCTATAGTCCTCTAACACCCACATTCAGAGGGTCTGGGATGGTCCTATGCTGGTTCTCCAGGTATCAGACTGGGGTGCATGAGCTCCCCCTTGTTCAGGTCAGCTGTTTCTGTGGGTTTCTCCAGCTTGGTCTTGACCCATTTTCCCATCACTTCTCTCTCTGTGCAACTGGATTCCAGGAGTTCAGCTCAGTGTTTAGCTGTGGGTGTCTGCTTCTGCTTCTATCAGCTACTGAATGAAGACTCTAGGATGGCATATAAAGTAGGCACCAACCTCATTATCAGGGAAGAATATTTAAGGTATCCTCTTCACTATTGCTTAGATTGTTACTTGGGGTCATCCTTGTAGATCTCTGGAAATGGTTTGTTGTATATTGCTTGTATTATGTTTAGGTGTGTTCCTGTTATCACTGATCTCTCCAATACCTTAATCATGAAGGGATGTTGGATTTTGTCAAAGGCTTTTTAGCAACTAGTGAGATGATCATGTGGATTTTTCTTTTTCAGTTTGTTTATGTGATAGATTTTCATATGGTGAACCATCCCTACATCTCTGGGATGAAGCCTACTTGGTCATGGTGAATGCTTTCTCTGGTGTATTCTTGGATTCAATTTGGCAGTATTTTATTGAGTATTTTTGCACCAATGTTCATGAGGGATATTGGTCTGTAGTTCCCCTTCTTAGGTGTGTCTTTGTGTGGTTTGGGTACCAAAGTAATTGTAACACTGTAATAAGAGTTTGGTGATGATGCTTCTGCTTCCATTGTATGGAACAGTTAGAGGAGTATTAGTATTAGCTCTTCTTTGAATTTCTGGTAGAATTCTGCACTGAAACCATCTGGCCCTGGGCTTTTTTGGTTGGGAGGCTTTTCTATCTCATTAGGGGTTATAGGTCTATTTAAGTTGCTTATTTGTTCTTGATTTAATTTTGGTAAGTGTTATCTATCCAGAAAATTGTCCATTTCCATTACATTTGCAAATTTGTAGAGTACGGGTTTTCAAAGTATGACCTGAAGATTCTCTGGATTTCTTCAGAGTCAGTCATTATGTGTCCTTTTCATTTCTGATCTTGTTAATTTGAAAGTTCTCTCTCTGCCTTTTGGTTAGTTTGAATAAAAGTTTGCCTATCTTGTTTATTTTCTCGAAGAACCAAATCTTTGTTACATTGAATTTTAGTTTTGTTTACCTAGTTTCTACTTTATTGATTTCAGCCCTCAATTTGATTATTTCCTGGCATCAACTCCTATGGGGTGAGTTTGCTTCTTTTTGTTCTAGAGCTTTCAGTTGTGCAGGTAATTCTCTAGTGACTATTCTCCAGTTTCTTCATGTGGGTACTTAGTGCTATGAACTTTCCTCTTAGCACTGCTTCCAAAATGTCCCATAAGTTTGGGAATATTGTATCTTCATTTTCTTTGAATTCTAGGAAGTCTTTAATTTCTTTCTTATTTCTTCCTTGACCCAGGTATGATGCAATTGTGCATTGTTCAGTTTCAATGAGTTTGTAGGGCTTCTTTAATTTGTGTTGCTGTTGAATTCTAAATTTAAAGCATGGTGGTCTGATAAGATACAGGGAGTCATCCCATTTTTTTGTACCTATTGAGGTTTGCTGTATTGCCAAATATGTGGCCAATTTTAGAAAAGGTTCCATGTGGCACTAAGAAGAAGGTATATTATTTGTGTTGGGATGGAATGTTCTATAAATGTCTGTTAAACTCAATTGGGCCATAACTTCTGTTAGTTTCTTTTATTCTTTGTCAAGTTTCTGTCTGATGGTTCTGTCTAGTGGTGAAAGTGAAGTGTTGAAGCCTCCCACTGTAAGTGTGTAATATTTTATGTATGATTTGAGCTTTTGCAATGTTTCTTTTATGAATGAGGATGCCTTTGTATTTGTGGCATAGATGTTCAGAATTGATACTACATCTTGATGGGTTTCTCCTGTGATGAATATGAAATGACCTCTTTCATCTCTTTTGGTTGATTTTAGTTTAAAATTGTAGTTTAAATTAAAGTCTAATTTGTTAGATATTAGGATTGCTACATTTACTTGTTTCTTGGGTCCATTTGATTGAAAAATCTTTCCCCAACCCTTAACTCCGAGGTAACATTTGTCTTTGAAGTTGAGGTATGTTTCTTGTATGCAGCAGAATGATGGGTTCTGTTTTCATATCCATTCTGTTAACCTGTGTTTTTTTATAGGTGAGTTAAGACCATTAATATTGAGGGATATTGATGACCATTGATTGTTAATTCTTGTTTGTTTTAGATTTGGTGGTGGTGGTGGTATTGTGTGTGGATTCCCCCTCCACCCCATTTTTCTTTTGGCTATTGGTAAAGTGGGATTATCTATTGCCTCTGTTTTTGTGGATGTAGTTAACTTCCTTGGATTGGAGTTTTCCTTCCAGAACTTTCTGTAGGGCTGGATCAATTAATAAGTATTGTTTCAATCTTGTTTTATCATGGAATATCTTGGTTTCTCCATCTATAGTGATTGAAAGCCTTGCTGGGTACAGTAGTCTTGGCTGGCATCCTTGGTCTCTTAGTGTTGTAGAATATCTTCTATCCTGGACCTTCTGGCCTTCAGAGTTTCCATGGAGAACTCAGGTGTAATTCAATTCAAATAAACACAGACTGCCATTTGAGGAGGGTTTTCTTCTCTCCCCTTGACAGCCTGACTTCTAGGCAGAACACTGGTCTGTAGACTAGAGTGGCAGGTAGCCTTGTCTATCAGAATAGGATTCAGATGCTGGGACCTGATGTCAGACCTGCTTCAAGAGCCATTTCCCTTCTATAAGCCATTCTCAGAAAGCTCAAGTTTCATTTGAAACATAGTATTCCCTTTCCCTGTCTTCCATGCCTACTTGAGAAGTTTGCAAAGCTAAGTGAAGGCAAATGATGGGATAGCTCCAATCTTTCATAATTGCTTCTCAGCTGCACTCTGACATCTTTAGGTGAAGGAATTATCCATAGCTCCAGAATCCCCCAAGGAGAACATCACTAAGAGGAATGCTCTTAAGGACAAAACTACTTGTTTACCCTCTGGGGGGGGGGGGGGGGGAATCAGCCATTTCAAATGAAGGAAATGCACACACAGAGGTTGTGAAGTATGACTTTACTCACATGCCTCAAAGTTTATGGCTTGCATGTTCACTCCCCTGTCAGCATGACCCAGTACCTTCTCAGGAAGGACTACTTTTCCTCATCATTGCCATCGTTTATTAAATGCCATTCTGTATATGGTGCTGGGTACAATATAGCACCAGGTCCTTTATACGCTTGGATTATAATTCTGTAACATCAACTTCTTTATTTTTCATAGTTTTGTTTAATAAACAATAAGGCAACTTCTACCACCAATAGAACAGGAGTCAGAGAGTTGGAGCTGCATGAAGAGACTTTATCAGATGCCAAAAGAATGAGCTTTTTCTACCTGGACCCTCCAACAGATACAGCAAGTGAAGGTGTTTTGCACCAAGGCTTTTAAAGGGATTGCTCTTAAAGACAGAACTAGATGCTCAAGAAAATAGAGAGAATGATATATCCTGGCTTGGTTTTCTTTTTGTTTTAGACTTAAAATTTATGTCACATGCGATACATACTGAAGAATGCAAACAACAAGTGAATGAATTATAAAACAATAGATAAATAAACATTCTGGACCCACAAACCAACTTGCTTTGCTTTCAATGCCAAATCTACTTGTGGATCTGCTCCTACTGTTTCCAAACATGCCCCTCTAGAAATGCACACTGAGCTGCAGATGGTGACTCACTGATTTGCCTTATAAACAGGCAATGTATTATTTGCTCTGTTTTGCATTTGAACTTTATGGAAGGGGTCCTAATTTGCATTCTGCTGCTCACAAATGAAGTTGAACATCTTTTCAAGTGTGTGCTTGCTATAATTTTTACCTCTTTAGCAAGAGGCCTGCATTTCCTCAGTTAGGTGGCTCTTTTCTTTTTAAGCTGATTAGTGATTATTTTGTTGATTTGTAAGAATTTCTGTGGGACCTAGTGCTCAATTGTATTTATTTATTAAGCAAATTCTAATCCTTGAAATTTTATTTATCTTAAAGAGTCTTTAAAAACATTAGGCTAGTGCTTTCTGGATCTTATTAGAACATGTGCCATTACTCAAGGTTGCAAACCTCCCATGCATTTTAAGGAAACATCTCTTTCATGCAAATGCATTAATTTTCCAAGTATTTATTTACAGTGTGACTGGGACTCAAATTTCATCTTTTTTTACCTAAATTATTAATTCTAAGCAACAAATATATAACACTACCTCCTTTCCTAATTACTCACATAGCCAACATTGTCACAGAAAATTCTCTGTATGCATCCATTTGTGGAGGATTTTTTCCCTTTATTTAAGTATATATTTGTGGGAAATTATATATATATGTATATATATAATTATATATAATCACATTAAGCATGAATATCAGATAACATCATCCATTCCAGCATTTAACTTGAGTCTGGTTTTGGCTATCTTTGGTATATCTCTAAGTATGAGAATTAGCTTGTCAAGTTATTCAAAATGTACAGGGGGAATTTTGTCCAAAGCTGCTGAAAATCTACTGTTCAAATTAGAAGGAAGTTATCAGTTTCAGTACCCAAGAATTCTATAAACAAAATTACATATTCCTGATTTTATTTAGCTGTTATCAGCTTTCAATAAAGTTTTATAACTACATAAACATGTTTCTATATACAATCTTGGACATTGTTTGAGAAAGACATTCTTAAACTTCATTTCTACTAATGCTGTAGTATATTTTCTGTGTGCTGCTAACTGTAAAAGTCCAGTTCTCACCACTGAATTTATTTTCATACCTTTACTACACAGGCAGTGTTTCTAACCTGTGAGGAACTGAGGTCCTTGTCTTATTTAAGATTGTAATGTGAATACCAGGGATCAGGTGTGTAAAGTGTGTAAAGTGTTGGCTGTGCAAACACAAGGACCTGAGTTTGGATCTCTAGTGCCCATGGAAAAGTCAAGCTATTGGGAGCACAGCACAAAGACCTCTGTGCCCACAGAGCTCCGGGGAAGTCAGGAATGTTAAGCATGCAGGATTATCTTTCCAGTGAGAAAGATGAAAAGCCTGTTCTTCCATGCAGAAAGACAAGAGGTGGAAGTGAGTAATCGTCTGGTGACCTGTGTTATCTGTTGGGCCAGGACATATCAAGCTTCCACAACCAGGACCAGAGGTGGCTGGTAGCCTAAATGACTTCTATGGTATCTGTATAAAGGAGACAAGGCCAGAGCCCTCTTTAGGCCCTGAAGCTAGTACAGGTAGCCTATCTCTAGAACCCATCTTTTTGGAAGAAATGTCATGTACCCTGAGTTAAGTTTTGATGTAATTATGCTTCCTTGTGCACCAGGAATTGTATTGCATCAGGGAACTCTTTTTCCAAATTCTACTGTGTTTAAATTTGTTGGGAATAAACCACCCCCACCTCCCAAGCCTTGATCCAGGCTGAGGAAGTCAATGTTTTCATTCTCACCTCTTCAAGGTTTGCTTCCCTGACTGCTATGACCACCTGCAGGGTTCCCCTTCACCAGGCCTGTCAGCACGAGCTTGTGAGCCAATGCTGTGGAGAGCAGGAGACAAGCTTATCCTAGGGCCTCAGTGACCAGCCAGGCTAATAAAAATGTGAAGCTGCAGGCTCAGCAAGAAATCTTGTCTCAAAAACAAAGACAGAGGGGGAAACATGAAGTTGGGTGGGTAAGGGGTGGGGTGGGGGCATGACCTGGGAGGAATTGAGGGAAGGAATATGATAAAATACATTTCACTTAAAAAGATTTTAAGCAAAAAAAAAAAAAACAAAAAACAAAAAACAAAACAAAACAAAAGAGAGGTAAGAGCAAAAGAAGATACCCAAAGTCAATCTCCTCCCTCTACATGTGCACACAAAGGCCAGCATACATGCACACACATGTGCATGTATGTGTACATCACACAGATACATTTCCCACAAATGCATACCCTTCACAACTCACTCACTATTGAGAATCATATGACCTCAGAAGTTAAATAGACACTATTTATTCATTGCAGCAAGGCATTTTGACATATTCCTAATTTGCTCAGAATCTTTGCCTATGCAGTCATCTAAAATTGTTACATTTTGTCTTTTAACTTGTTAGTGTAGTAAAATTAAATTTGTTAGATTTTTAATATTAAGCCAGCTTTACACTACCAGGAGGGAAGTGACCTTGTAATGCTGCATTTGTATTTCCCTTTGCTAATATTTCTCTTAATGTCTTTGTTAAATGAAACATGACTATTCTTTAATATCTTTATGGACTTTAATACCAAGTATGAATTGTATGATTTCCCTGATTTCATTCAAAGTAGAATTCATATACTATTGAAAGCATTTATCTGTTCTTTAATGGTGTTTTTGTTGTTGTTAGAGAATAGGATCGCACTCTGTAGCCCAAACTGCCCTGGAACTCACTATGTAGTTTCCACTGGTCTCAAACCTATAGTAATTCTCCTGCCTCAGCCTCCTAATTACTAGGATAGTAAGTATGAGCCACCACACTCATAAAATAATCTATTCATTCAATTGTTAGAGATCGCCTAAGATGTCACCTATATCTCAGGAAAGATTTGGCTTTCTTTGCTCTTAAAGTCAGATTTGTTATATCTTAAAAGAATTTCATATTTTGCTTCTGTTTAGATAAACTGGCATGAGATTTTCATAGAGATCTATAGTTAGCTTACATATGATTATATCTTCTCATATCTTTTTTCTCAGTTGAGTTTTTTTTATTATTCAGTTTAAAGATGAGTATACAAATATTGACAATCCATTCAAAAATATAATTTTCAGATTACTAGTATTTCTACTTATTTGTCATTATTTACCCTTGAGTTGTAAGAGTGTTTCTTGTAAAGAACATTTAGCTGGATTTTATTCTTTCCATGATGTGATAACTTTATATAAACAATAGACCATATAACCTAATAAATACAATACTATATTATATGTGTATATATTCCATATACATATTCCATAAGTATAGAGTTCTATTATCCATGGAATATTAATCAGAATTCTCCAGAGAAAAAAGTGATACTTCAGAAAGTATAACCTGGACAAACTGACATAAAATTAAACATCATTTGAGATTTTTGCCCATTTTCTGTCTCTTTGCTTTTCTTTGAGCTTTCTTTGTTGTGTTGTTGTTACTTTTTATTTAGGCTAATTGAACCTTGTATGTGACAAATGTCACATCTTGTTCTACTTTATCTCTTGATTTCTCTTTCATATTTTAAAAATATTTTCTTTGTGATATGTTCCAGATAATGTTTATGGTTATGCCTTCAACTTAACCAATAGTCACTGCAGCTTTCCATTAATTTTAATAATTCATTCAGCTCTTAATTTTGTAAATTATGATTTTGTTTCTAGTGCACTATTTGATTGTTTTATAGATCTTCCTCAATAGTTTCATATTTTTTTACTGCTTCTCACTCATTTTTTTTTATTCATTCTCTCCTTATATTTCTTTTAATACTTCAAGTAGAATACATTTATATTTAGTATCTGGTAATTCTAATAAGTGAAATACATAAGAAAATCTATTTCTCTTTTGATACTGATTTAAAACTATAGTATGTCTTTATTTCTCTAAATCTTTATTTTCAATTTATATTTTTGTAGACTTAATTTATAGTCTCCCCAAATGCCAAAGAAAATATTGTTTCTACCAGAGGAAGTATGTGTGATTTCTGTGAGAGCAAAGGATACACTCAATTTGATGTACATTGAGGATCCTAGCTTGATGTAGAACTCTTGCAGGTTTAGTACCTTTTTTTTTTTTTTTTGTCTTGACTTAGTCATCCTGACTCAATGTGGCATTGACCTCAGGGTACCACTGCTTTGAGATCATGTAATGTTGACCTTCTTGATCCTTCACTGCTCTCAGCACCACAACCTTGCATGCTGCAACATGACCTGCACAACCATACATGGAGGCCATGATCACTGTGCTTATTTACTGCCACCCCTTGGAGACTTTTAAATTTATTTTTCTTATTTTATTGATCCCAGTTCCCTTTCCCTCCCTCTCTCCTGCCCTCCCATGCCCCCCAACCACCCTTCTATCCAACCTCCCCCTCCCCACTGCATAGGGAGGGTGATGCCTTCCAGGAGGGGTCAACAAAATATGTCATTTGGAGTAGGAACTAGGCCCTCCCTCCTGACTCTAGGTTAAGAGAGTATCCCTCCATGGGGAACTTGCTCCCAAAGTCCTTTTGTGCACCAGGGATACATCCTGGTTCCACTGTCAGAGGACCCTTAGACTGCTCAGGGCTTCTAACTGAAACCCATGTTCAGGGGGTCTGAGTCAGTCCAATGCTGGTTTCTCAGCTATCAGTCTGGGGGCCCATTAGTTGCTTCTTGTTCAGGTCAGCTGTCTCTGTGGGGTTCCGTAGCCTGGTCTTGGGAGACTTCCATTTTTAGGAGTAAACTCAGAAATGCATAGGAAATATTCTTTTCAGTTTTTCAAGACCAAGTCGTATTTAGTGAAGCTCATCAGAGTACCTATTCCTCTAGAATGCAAAGAGTGTGTTTTTGTCTCTTCATTACTCATTGCTCACCAAACCTCTGAAACCTGGCTTCAGTGTCCTTGAAATGGTGATACAATAATTTTAGTTGTCACTTGTTTGCAAAACCCCCTCATCTTTAAGAGGCAGATATGCTCCCCTCTACATCACAGTACCACTGAACCTTCACCTTCTTTTGACTGCAACTCTCTAAGTTTATCTACTACATATTCCCTGTTGCCTTGATGTAGTCAACAACACACCGATCATCAATTTATTCCTTTACCATTCACATTGTTCTAGACACAGAACATTTTGTCCTAGGTCACAGGGAAACCAAGATATTTCAAGGCATATTTTAGCTTTCAGGTGCCCAAGAAAAGTTCCAGGTGAAAGACAGAAAGGGTACATGAACAGAGAAGTAGCCATTTGCCCCACCCCTCAGAAAATCTTCTGAACTGTGAAAGGAGAAAACAAAGAGATTCTTTACATCCTCGGGAACAAAACACTGGGACTGTTTGTAAAGAATAAAGGTTTATATATTGAAAGGCAGGAGGATAGCAGGTCCAGGGAAGAGGCCTCAATCTGGCATGGACTTCATGTTGCTCAAGGGTAGAGACAAAAAGGTGGCATGCTGATAAGAGCAGTAGCATGAGATACATTCACTCTTTATTCCTACAATCAGTAATATTAATCTACACTTTAAAAATCCATCTTTATACTGCTGTGTTCAGGGTTAAATTCACAGCACATAAACTTGGGAGATTCATTCAGCCCACAGCAGGCCCATAATAGGTGACAAAACAGAAACAGGACAAAAGGAAATGCGATGGCAGGAGAGTTAAGTTCCAAAGTCCTTGCTACCTTATTCTTGATCGCCATATATTTTTGTTAATATCAGAAATGTTGTGTGTGTGTGTGTGTGTGTGTGTGTGTGTGTGTGTGTGTGTGTGTGTGTGCGTGCGCGCGCTCTGCTCATGCCCTACACCACTCTTCTCAGTTTTAATGAGCAGTGGCATCGCCATCCTCCTCCTTAGCATTCAGTGAGTGCCTACCAAAGTCAGCAGCCAGTACTTTCTCATGCGGAACTCTAGTTAGACCTGTTTCCTGCTGATCACATTCCTGCTCTGTCCATCCCTTCTTGCTTTTCATCACTGGATTTGCTTTTCTCTTCCCACTTAAATACTTGCTTACTGAGAGTTTGTTGCAGCCCTCCTTCCCTGCTGCCTCTTTATTCACATCCATGTGACTGTATCTGAACAAAAGTCAAAACTTACTTTACAGGTACACATATTTTTAAAAGGTGCCATGGAAACCAACATGGTGATATACATCTGTAATCCCAAGACCCAGGAGATGGAAGCAACAGGGTCATGAATTTAAAGCGAGCCTGTGCTATAATTCTCTCCCCTGAAAAGGGACAAAGTGTCATTAAACTACTAATGAAGCTTGCTTTACAAGATAAGTCATAATGATGCAGATACATCCTTGGAGAGTGATTGTCAAATGACCCTAAAGGATAGCACCACACTTCCCTGAAGAGATACAAGAGACCAGTAGAATAGAATAGCCCAAAAGAAAGGATGGCTGCTTGATTAAGACGAGACTCCTGCTGGTGTGGGTAATTGTTTGGTAGCTACATGCTTGACTCTGGATATCTTCTCAGCAATTTACTAAGACATTTCCAAAGTGTCATAGTAGTGGCATCAATAAGATGAGAGCTTGGTTACTTTCCTCTATTATGGTGATGTGAAAGTCCACTCATCTTCAGTTGGAGCCAAGTGGTCCAGACAAAGTGAGCTGTTCCCACTAATCCTAATTTTAGTTTTCCATTGAATTGAAGCATAATAAACCATTTTCCCAAGTCATAGGATGAATCAAACTTTATCTTACAAAAAGGAACTAACTCTGCTGCAACTTTATAGTCACAATAACTAATATTTTCATTACTTGAATATAACAGAGACAACGAAAAGGCCAAACACATTCTCAGGTCATTAACATCAGGGCCAGAGTCTGCTGAATGCTTCTGAGATGTGTGTGATTGCCTCCAGTAATGCACATCTTGTCATGTTTGTTAGTGATTCTTCACTGTTTAGTATCAGTCTTCCACTTGCTACAACATTGGAGTTCATTGTAGGCCTGACATTTGCAACAACATCATCAGTTTCTAAAGAAAAGGCAAAGACCATGCCCTTGAAGACTGAAGAAAGCAATATTTACAGGCCAAACAGAAAGGGGGAAACTATTTTCCATGAGGAAGTTTGCTCATTAGCCTCCTGTTTTTATTACTCCAAACCCTTGTTTGATGGCTTTATGTTCAGTATGCTTCTTTCCTTGTTGCATTGTTGCAACATATTGCCACTTACACACACATACATACACACAGTCATACACACACTCACACACACAATACACATACATACATTCACACACGCACACTCACAGTCATACACATACACACACACACACATACACAACTTACACACATTCACACACTCACACACACTCACAAACGCAGTCATGCACACACTCACACACACACACACACACAGAGAACAGAGACAGAGAGACAGAGACAGAGAGAACAGAAGTAGCAGCAAGCTTACAGATACCAAAAGGTTCTTTTGTCAAACCAGCACACTATGAAAAGCCCACACAGACTCAAGCACTTCCGGAGCACACATCATACTTCTTCATCTCAGACAAACTGTGCACTGAGTGTGCTTATGTTGCAGGAGACCCTTTCAGATGCTGAGCTGAGGAAGGTACAAGCTCTCACACAAGGCACGATAATGATTTTTTTTTCTGACTAGACCTTCCTTAAACTATTTTTTGAACATATTAACACATGCAAGCTGTATTTGCCAACATCAACAGCAATGTGAAATGTTTCCTTAAGTCATGTTTTCTTTGCTATTTTGTCTATTGTTTCCAAAATGTAATTTCTGCTATTGACTAAATGGTAGGATATTCCATCATATGACTAAGAGTTCTAAAATCTCTTTTGAATCACTGGAAGCTTTATTTCTTTAATTACTTCCTTTTAATTTTAAAGAAAAAGAAAAGAATACCTTTTCTTTCCTCCTCACAAAAATAACAAAAAGAATAATATTGTGGCTTTCAGAGCCTTAGGTTAATGTGATATAGAACATAATGAGAAGGAAGTGTGCAAGAATGCATAGACAGACAGAGGCACATATTAGAATATGTGTAAAAGCAAGGTACTAGGAATAGTACAACCTTATTAAATCAAAACCAATAAAACGGTAGTGTTTTAATGAGAAAAACATTAAAAGTAAGTAAGAGGGTTACTTACTTTATATAGCTACTGGTATGAATTTATTTAGAAGTATAAATCCATGGAGATAAGAGTTAAAGAGTATTGATGCTGGATAAATAACTGTTAAGGTTAGCTTAAAGATTTATTTCTCATCACTTTCTCATTAACTATGTGTGTGTAGGTGTATCCATATGAGGGTATCCATATGAGTTAGGTTCTCAATGAGGCCAGAGATGTCAGAGCTTCATGAAATTGCAGTTATAGTTGGTTGTGAGCAGCCTCACTTGAGTGCTGTCAATAAAACTTGAGTTCTCTGTGACATGGGGCCATCTCTCTAGCCCCTTTGTCCAGTATGTAACTCCAATTTTTTTCATAACTCTTAATTTTAGATTTTGTTTACTATATCAAATGGGCAATGCTGGAATCCTAGACTGAGGGTCTATCAGGCCCAGGAAAATGCCCTGTCTGCCCCAGTGTGAGAGAACATTTGTCTCATGTAAGAGAACAGCTATAGAAAAGTAATTTTCACAGCAATAATGTCTTTGCTTTGTGGCAATATCTGGATGCAGAGTAGGTGTGAGGCTAACTCATGTGCTATTTAAAGAATGGACCACTGTTGGAGGCATTGATGGTCAGAAGTTGTGGTCTATTGTGGCCTGGCAGCTCTCTCCAAAGCTCAACAACATGAGAGAGTCCCGCCACAGCGAGACCTTCTGTTCTCAACCTGCCCTTGTCTGGAGAATATCTCTGGGCCCAGAGGACTGAACTTATCTGAAAGCTGTCACTAAGCCAGGATGCCTGGTTTATCTCTAGCATGACCCTTGGTGCAGTTACCTACTAGAAGTTTTCCCACTGCTACATATATGGTAACTAAGACTTGTATTAGGAGCTTTGCTACAGGACCCTACTGCCACATACGAAGCCTCATAATAGGAGCATTCCATTTAATGCAAATTAGGGCTTGCCCCCAGGCTTCCCAATCCTATGTATTTCCTCCATATTCTGGAGTAATGCTGAGCTGAATAACTAAAGTCATCTCCATTGTGTTCACAGGTCTTCTGAAGAGCTCTTTCGTCGCTTCTGTCCCTTTGTTTTGTGGACTGGTGACCACACAGACCACAGACCACAAAGATAAAGGGCATGCCACAGACCACTAATCCTGGTCTCAAAGTGGGTACTTGAGTTCTAGAGGCCATATCCTCACAGAACATAAAAGCAGATATGGCAGCCCATCCCTTCATCTTTCTTTTCAGCAAGAAGGGAACTTTCACTAGCGGCTTCTGAGATGACAGATTCTCTCATGGTCACAAGCCATTTCTACAAGGGAGACTGAAAGGGCAATGCTGGCCATTCCCAGCCCCCCTGCTGATGGGCAAAACTGCTGCCCAAGCAGACTGGAGCAGAGAGCTAAGCTCATCCTTAGGAATATCTTCTATTCTGTTTCTCTAAAATGAAAAAAAAAAAAAAAAAAAAACTTTAAAGCATCTATGAAAACAAAATGGGTGCATCCTCCTGAGCTGCTTCACCAGTTTCCAGCCAGTCAGCTCTGAGTTCTCCTCTTTCCATTTTACATAATTGTGTCACTTCCTGGCTACTCCCATCATTTTTTTTTTGGGGGGGGGGTATGGGGCAGGGGTTGGAAGTCAGTATCTTCCTGGACACTTTGAGAAACAGCTTAAGAGTTGGTAAATGATGTTCTAGGTCTGAGAATGTGCCCTGCCTTTCATTAAAGTGCGGTCATAGGCAAGGCTTTTGGCCTTGAGTCCCAGCTGTGAGGAGGAAATAACAATCCTGCCCTGCCTATTTCTGGAAGTAATTGTAGGGGCCAAATGAGGTAAGATGTGTGAAGTTGTTTTGTAAGCTGTCAAGCGCTGTGCATATTAAAGGCAACTGTGACATCCTAGGACCCTGTTTGCATTTATAAACACCTACACCTCTCATCACTGTGTCTCCTCCACTAAGCTGAGGTCATTCTAATGAGAAAAGTGCTTTGTGTGAGTCACTGAGTCCCAGGTACTGGCAGGAAAGCGCCATGGTATTTGGTTACTAGTGAAGAGCACACGTGTCAGCAGTTCAGATCAGAAACAGGCACAACAGCCCTTCTCTCCCTTTGACTATTGCTCCAGATAAGTCTCCACAGCTAATTAGTTGAGTGGGAACTGTCTTCCATGCAGTGTGATGCACACTTAAGAGAATGTGAAGGCTCCACTATTTGAACCTCCATCCCCCGGAATGCACTTGAGTCTGTCACAATGTAGAAAAATGTGGCAGGAAACATAGACAGAACAAAGAAGCTTACTTCATGGTAAAACAAGAAGGGAGAGGAAGATCAGATCCTAATATCTCTTCTTAGCATGTGACCTTAATGATCTCGTTTCTTCTCATAAGGTCATACTTTCTAGAGTTTTTCTACTTCCCAATAATGCTAGTAAGGTTGGAGAGCATGCCATCAACATTGGGCTTTGGAAGAATATTTAAGATCCAAATTATAGTAGCATTTATTTATGATATTCTGGAAGTAAACACACACACACGGGAGGGGGTTAGGAAGAAGAGGGAGAGAGACATGATAGATAGACAGGATAGATAGATAGATAGATAGATAGATAGATAGATAGATAGATAGATGATAGATAGATGGAAGATAGATGAAAGAGTAATATAGAATAGAAAGACTAAGGCATAAAAGATCATATAAGAATGTTGTGCGACACTAATTTCAAGAACAAATCAGAAATTCTAGTGTTCAGACCTTTTATATTGAACTCAAAGCAGAGAGATAAGGAAATTAGGCAGGAGTATTGAAAATGAATATAAGGTAGCCTTGTGAGGATGGTCTTATGTTTACAAGTAAGGGACTGAATATGACCAAGTACAGGACTGAACAGCAGAACCACACTGGAGAAGGGGCTACATGTGCAGAGCAGATAGATGGTGGGGATGGGGGCATGGTTGGCAGTGTTCTATTTTAGACTCTTGTTTCCCCCTTGGGGAAAAGAGATTCTTTGCTTTTCTTCTTCTTTCCATCCCTTCATAACCTTAGTGTCTCATTTTCCTCTTCCATAATTCTTCCCATCTACCAAAAATCACTATCTGGGAAAGACCTAGGAGACTTATGGTTTGACAAAAGTTAAAAGCATCTGAACCTTTAATTTAAATCAGGACCTACTACCAGAGACATTGTTTCTTCGTGAAGATAAAATAGCATCAGTCCACAGCAGACTGAAAACCAGCAGAATTAAAATATATTCGAGTCTCTGCTCTAATCATGAATCTCTTCTGTCACATGGACCAAGTCATATGACCCTTCTTGAAGTCAATATCCCTGTCCCTGTAAAATAACCCTGTCATTCTGATGTCACAGAGCCCATAGAAGGCCCATGATACATATTCACTCCATTTCATCAGTCTGAGCACTCACAGGCCCCAGGACAGTCTCAACAAGAGGCTAATGGCTCTCAGAGGTGGGAATCCAAGTGGCCTCTGTATTATTGTTCATGCCTTACCAATCTCCCCAATCATTGCTTTTAAGACACATAGATAGCATGCTGGCCTGATTAAGCAAGACCACTGGCATGCTTGTGTTTTTACCCAGAACATTCCACCCATAAAGATACCAAAACCAAAAATCCACTTGGACCTTTTCCTCTCACAGGTGTCAAGCGTGAGAGTACATGGGCAAAGCAGAGAAACAGCCCTTTTGACATTTGGCGTTTGTTGTTGATCTGACTGGATCACAGAAATGTCTGGGACTGGTGAAAAACACCTCTGTATGACTCTGAATGACTTGGGGAGTTTCCAAGGAGAATTGCTCTGTGAGACTGTGACTAAGGAGAAAGACCCATGCTGAATACAGCACATATCTTTCCATAGGCTGCTCAAATGACCCAAAGCTGTACAAGCCCCTTTCTCGTCTGTGTGAGGGCACAGATAGCTGCAGCTGTGCTGATACTGCTGAGCTTCCCAGATTGTCCAACTGCCTAATAACACTGCCTTTCCAGCATCCAGAAGGCCACCTTTGGCTTACCCAGCCCCATCCTGTAAACCAACCCAAATCTTCTATTATACTAGGTGTATACATTTTATTAGTTCTATTCCTTTAGACAGCCTTGGATAAACCCTGTTCCAAATCTGAATTCTGACCTGCTTTCTTTTTCTAGTTCTACTCTTATCTACCCATGAGAACTTGGATAATCCAGTCTGTCTTTTTAAAGATGACCCGTGATTTTGGAGGTTTCAGCCCATTTCTTCTACAAACTGAAAATGATATCACCAATCCTGTCTACAACCCCATCATAAGACACATTCTGCAAACGTCTGTTTTGTTCTCATTTGTAACTGTAAGAGAAGAGCCTCTGGGCACTTCTGGATGCCTTTGAAAGCACAAGCTGTCCTTAGGTCTAACTCAAACCCCACGTTCTTGAGGACAATTTTCCAGAAAGAATTCTTCTCCACTCTCTGTGTCTCTGGGCATTTTACATCCTTACCAAGGCTTTTGAAACCCACGAGTCCTATGTCTCACACCTTTGAATCCCTGGAGCCCAACACTGTCCTGTACATTGACTTTTTGCTAGAAGTACTTGGATAAATGAAATTTCCTCAACAGTTAATTTGTTCTGGACTGATTGCCTTTAAGTCAGTAGTCTTTGGCTTGGAGTCTGGACACTTTTTAGAAACTGTAAAGACTTGTCTACAGTTCCAGAAAGGAACTGTACGGGAATTTGATAGTATGGGACTGTCTGATGCATTATGGGCTATTTCATCCCCAATTTTCTTTGTCCTTGGGGCTTTAAAGTCAAGGTGGCTTTATCCTTTTGTTCTCTTCTGTCTTACAAACTATATTCTTAAGATGTTTCTCAATGAAACACTGGAGTTAGAACTGAGATCACATGATCTTATGGATGAGCGACCCACTGCTGAAAACCTGACAACAGAACAGCACTAAACTAACGTTTGAGCTCAGGGCTTCATAAAATCCATAGTCTCCTGTCCCCAGGTGCTGGTGCCAAGAGACATAATCAAGATACTTCCTTTGTAAAGCAGAGAAGTATAAATCAACTAGATCAAAAAGTTTGAGGTTTCCCCCCTACTTCAGTATGATCTCAAGCTGAAATGCAATCCAGGAGTTAAAAATGGAACAATTTGAAGGTATCTGGTTCCAACACATGAAACATGCAAAAATGTAGTCTGAAGACTGTTGAGTAGGCTGGCTGTCAGACTTGCCAGCCATTCTTGCGTACTTTCTAAAGGGAAGTATTACTGGGATTCAACAAAGCCAGGCAACATCCCAATAATATTAACATCATTTGCTCCACTGCTTTCCATAGTAAGAAGAACATCCCGTAATGGTGTGTAATCATATTGCACAATATTGTGTCTCAAGACATGCTTTATTAAAGTGGAGATGTCCACTGATGTGTTTCTCTGTGTGATAAAGTAATCGTTATGCTTTAAAAGCATCTAGCAAAAATGGAATAATACAAATGGTTCAAAACGCTATGGAGAGTTAAAATAAATGGGTTGTCCATACCTCTTTAGTCAAGATGCCATTCTTTGCAATAAAATTGTCCCCTGAGAGGAATGTGTGCTGATTGGGGTTTGGAACACATGTGTGTATGCTTCTGCTCAACAAATTGGAATTCTTTTAATTGCATGCAATTGTTAAATTTCAGGAAATAGTTTACAACTCCGCTACAGATACATGGACTTCCACTATGAGCTCTCAGACTGGGTTAACTTTCTTCTCTAAGTTCCTTCATTTAACCTATTTAGCAGTGCTATTATTGGGAAGTAAAACTTGGGCTTAAGGGAATAAAGGCTTTAGGGGTCTATGCATCTGGCCAATACTTCAGGACTAATAATTAACAAAGCTACCTTCTAAGTGAGATCTTACTAACTCTGAAGTCCACAGACCTGCTGTTGTTCATGAGGATACTGCAACCAAGTGAGGTTTGAGCAAGGAACTGTTTGTATTGCAAATGTCGGAAACAAAGCCAGGGGAGCTTGATTCTCATTTAGGTTTTTCCCTATGACAAAGTCATGCTGACTCTTGCCTTCCCCTGAAGTTCTTAAAATCCTTTAAGTTGGGAAATGGGGTGGTAACTCTCAGCTTTTGCCAAGCTGCAGCCTCTTTATGCATCTAAGAAGTTTAGGAGGTGGATGGAATCCTGAGTGCTAAGAGAACAAGGTTCTGTCATAATTTCAGCTGTCAACTTGATACAAACACAGAAGTCACCAGGAAAGAAGGATGTGGTGGTATCTTGCTTGTACAAATAAAGCATGTTTGAAGGTCAGAGAATAGAGCCTGCCACTAGCTAACCATAGAGATATGGAGCCCTGTACAGACAGACAGGAAGGGAGCTAGCTGGGTGAAAACAGAATATAAGCAGGGAGAAACAGGAACTCGCTCTCTTGTCAGCTGAGATGCATTTTCCTCTATTGAGACTCTGGGTTTTTATTACTTAGACCAATTAAGAACTCCTTTTACAGAGGGACTCTCAAGTGAAGAATCACCTCCATCAGATTGGCCTGTGGGCATATATGTGGAGCATTTTTATTTTCTTTCTAGTTATGAAACAGGAGGAGCCATAGACAGCTAGCTGAACATAAGCCCTATTTCTGCTTCAGTTCCTGTCTGAGTTCCTACACTGACTTCCCTCAATGATCAACTATAACCTGGAAGAGAAAGACAGTAAACCCTTTCTTCCCAGTTGCTTGCGGTGTTTATCACAGCAACAAAAAGGAAGCTAGCTATAACTGATTATGTCATTTTTGTGGAACCACCTGTTAAGTCCGGTCTGGAGCCAAAGGCCTTGCTCTCTCTGTGTTATAGAGTCTACTTGACTAGGTCTGTGCTACAGGAGTCTTACTGGTGATCTTAGTATTCCATGGCCTTGACCATTTTTCCCCTCACAGAGTTTTTGAGCATCTCCCACAACTTTAAAGGTTTATTTTTAGCATTTTAAATAATGTGTATGTCTGTGTATAGGTATGTGTATGTGAGGGCAGGTGCCTGAAGAGGCCAGGGGAGTCTGAACCCCCCTAGAGCTGGAAATACGGGCAATTATTGTGAACAACCTGGCATAGGTGCTAGGAGTTAAACTTGAATCCTCTAGAAAAGCAGTAATGCTCCTAACTGCTGAGACATCTCTCCAGCCTTGTCCCTTGGATTTAATAACACATTTAGGCAGTTTTCTCTTTGCTTGAACAGAGGAAAGCTTTAGGGACACACAAAAGCATAGCATAGGTATAGACCCTGCCTTCAAGGATAAAAGTCAAAACCGATATTAGCATTTGTCAGAGCTATTCTGTGGTGGTTTGAAAGAATGGCCCCCATAGACTCACATGTCTGAATGCTTGATCACTAGTGAGTGGCCCTATTTGAAAAGATTAAGAGGTATGGCCTTGTTGGAGGAGATGTGGCTTTGTTGAAGGAAGTATGTCACTAGGGGATGGTCTTTGGTTTTTCAAAAGCTCAAGCCAGGTCCAATGTCTCTCTTTCTCTCTGCTTATTAATATGTATGTAGAACTCCCAGCTACTCTCAAGCATAGTGTCTGCCTATGTTCCACCATGCTCCCCACCATGACAATAATAGACAAATCCTCTCAACTGTAAGCAAGTCCCAATTAAGTGTTTTGCTTTATAAGAGTTACTGTGGTTACGGTGTCTCTTCATAGCAATAGGACACTGACTAAGACATACCCCTAATCCTGTTACATGGTGTGTCATCGGTACACCTAATGTTCTCTGTTACAGATGAAGACCCTGAGCCATGCATAAGTATAATTTTCTCATGAACTGTTCCCAGACACAAACAAGAAGATGAGCCTTGCTAATCTGGGGAATTAGACAGAGTTAAGAAATGGTGATAAGGACTGACAGAAAAGCTTTTAGATGAGTCTCAGAGGTCAGAAAAGGCTTTCCAAAGATCACAGAATGAACTGGAATTATCCAAGGAAGAAGTGAGATACAGCATAGGTCCTGGAAAAAGTCAGTGTGCTGGGAGGAGTGAAGATGATGCCCACAGATAGAATCACAGCAGCCTGGTCCTTCAGTGCCCATTGCCCAGATTTAAGATCCTCTTTCCAGGATCAGAAACAGAGGATCTTCTAGGCCTTGACCATAAGCTAGACTGTTAGCCAAACACAGGAAGGCATGGTGCATCTTCCCATTTTCCTCTCTTTGCACCAGATATATTCTGGGTCTGTTGTTGTTGTTTATTGTATTAGCTGATGTGTGGATATTTTGCCTGCCTGTATGTCTGTGTGTCATGTGTGTGCCTGGTTGCCTGGTCCCCACAGAAGTGATAAACACAGCATCAAATCCTCTGAAACTGGAGTTACAGAGAGTTGTAAGATACCATGTGGTTGTTGGGAATTGAACCTAGGTTCTTGGGAAGAGCAACAGGCTCTTTTTGTTATTGTTGTTGTTGTTTTGTTTTTGTTTTTGCTTTGTTTTTGATTTTGAGACAGATCTCTGTGGCTTTGGAGACTGTCCTGGAACTAGCTCTTGTAGACCAGGCTGGTCTCATACTCACAGAGACCTGCCTGCCTCTGCCTCCTGAGTGCTGGGACTAAAGTTGTGTGCCACCACCACCACCACCACCCGGTGAGCAACAGGCTCTTAACCACTGAGCCAACTCTCTAGCTCCTGGGTATATTGTTTTGTGTCCATCTGTAACAATGAAAAGAATTAGGGGAAATAACCTTGTCTTTATAACATTTTCTACAGGAAGCTCTTCACAAGATGTCAACATGGCAGCTTATCATCTCACCCAGTCAGATGCAAGCAAGCCAGCATACTACTTGAGCCTGGACCCTTTTCTAGTCTTTCTCTGAGAACAATGCCTCCTAGAAGAATAACTCAAATCATTCCCCTCTGATCATGTCATCCTAAGAATCCACTCTTTTCATATCTCCTAAGTTAAGGGCCTTGGACAGGAGGGTGGCTGGCTATGTGCAAGATAACAAATGAAGAAAGCCAATACTAAACTCTATTACTATATAGGATCTCTTGGGGCTTGTTGGCAAGCCAGTCTGTCCAAACTGGTGAGTTCCAGGTTCAGTGAGAGAGTCTGTCTTAAAATATAGGATGAAAGGAGGTACCCGATACATACCTCAGGCCTCTACATGCTCCCACATGCATCAGAACCCACACATACGTGCAGCATGAAAAAAAATTAGTATTTGTACCTTTAAACTCTTTCATAAGCAAACTATCTTTTCTTTAGAATGCAGTATCATTATGAAATTTAGAAAAGTAAAACTATTTTTTCACAGCCTATTTGATTTCATTCTTGAATTCCCCTAAAGATCCAAGTTTGAGATTCCCTTGTTAAACTGTGTCTTTTATTTCAATACCTGTTTTTACATTTTTAGACTATGTTTATGTTCCTGCTCACTTCTTTGACCTATCAATGATAATTTCAGAGGGCACATCATCCTGATCCTCTCTCCCCTTCCTCTGCCTTCTCACCCCTCCACTTCCTGCAGGCTTCCTTAGCAGTATTATTTGAGCATCCACTTTGTACCAGTGAAAGTCTTAGGGGATTCCAAATGGTAGATACAGAGAAAGCCCTGTAGAAGTCTCACTTCCATTCTGGCATCTACTGCACAGAAACAGCAGAGAGAAGCCATGACTCCATGTGCTTCTGGAATGTTCTGCCTTTCTTTCAGGTTGACTCCCCAATCTAGTTTTTATATTTAGTCTTGCTCCACTCCAAACTTGCTAAAGATTGGTTTTTCAAACTTCTTTAAATAAGATTCGAAAATACTGGCCTCAGGACTGAATAATGCCAATGAATATGGCCTCCTGGGGCTTTTTCTTTAAGTCATTCTGAAGATGTCCTGGTGAGAGCATTTTAGCACAAATAATTGCTTTTGCAAAACATTGCACATTGTGGCCTATCATCTTCTAAGCCCATCGGGAAAAACTTTGGAGGTCTGAAACTCCTGAGCTTTCAGTTTCTCTCTTGCTACCCGTGGGTATTTCTTCTCTAACCATTAATGAAACAGCGCCCTCTTGGGTCTCCATGTCCTTAACTAGAAAGACAAAGGTGGCTATGGCTCATCGTATCTACCTTTGTGGATGATTCCAAGGTACCTGAAGTGGGGAGAGTAAAACAGGTTCCCCTAACCGTAGAGAAGGGAATCCCTTCTCCTTTCATAACTGCAGGACAACAAAGCCCAATAAGGCCAGTCCTGTCCTTGCTGGCAATTTCTAGCTTGACCTCAGCTACCACAGATACAACATGCTTAGCAAGGAGCTTTTCTTTAAATTTCCTCTCACCCTCAGAGCCTGACCAAGGGGACAGTCTTTAAACCCTCTGCCCCAACTCAAACAGACCAGGCTAAGCAATTAGGGGTGATAGAAACTAGCATTGTGAGTAGCATTGTGTACTGTCAGTTTGGTTTCCATTTCATAGATGGAGGATTTTCTTTTTAATAAAGAACTATTCTTGCAGGGCTGGAGAGATGGTATAGTGCTTTGAACAATTGTTGCCCTTGCAGGATACCTAGATTTGGCTCCAGGCACCCACTTGACAGCTGATAACTGTCTATAACTCTAGCTCCAAAGGATCCAACACTTTCCTCTGGCCTGCTTAGACACTGCATACATGTGCATAGATTTACATGTGGGCGGGACACCCATATATAGAGATTTTAAAAATAAGTATTTTTAAAAGAAAAGTATAAAAATTTGTGCTTGTGTGTGAGAACATTAAAAATTCTTTTTTGAACCCGGGTGCTGGTGGCACATGCCTTTAATCCCAGCACTAGAGAGGCAGAAGCAGGTGGATCTCTGTGAGTTCAAGGCCAGCCTGATCTATAAAGCTAGTTCCAGGCTCCAAAGCATTACAGAGAAATCCTGTCTCAAAAACCAACAACAAAAAAAATCTTTTTTTGAGCACCCAGACAAGTTATAGGAAAGGCTGCCTCCCAGACAGAAGGAAGGATTGTGTGTGACAGATCTTCCTGTAAGAGGGATATGGAAATCATTTTCAGTAACAAACTTCAAAATAGGCTGTGGGTATTTTCTCAGCAACTTCTCCTGTGTGCCATTTCTCTCTATTAGCTTTGAAGGGATCACTTCATCCCTCCCAAAGAACTTTGGGATTTGTCAAAGGCTGTTTTTTTTCTCAGAGATGCCTGGAAAGGGGGGAGGGGGTAAAAAGAGGGATAAAAAAATTAGATATCAAATAAAATTCTCTAGGGCATGGGATGTGTGAAAGGCATTCTATCCCCTTGTCAAAGCTGAGAAAGTTATTGAATTAGTCAAAATGGGTCTAGAGGGAAAGTGGACTGACCCTGCCTTAGTTTCCATGACTTTTCTGAGTGTAGGAATACCTGAGGAAGAATCTTAAGGGAAAAGGCTGATCGATAACGTAATCCATTCATTCAAAGCTGCCCCATTTGCCTAAGAGAGAAAAACCATTCAAAAAGTTTCTACAATATCCTATTCACACAGCGTTTGTTTCATCAGTCCTCTAAAATATCAGGCCTGTCTTTTTGTTTTGTTCTTCCCTGATGAAGTCGGGTTAGTCCCTAGAAAAAAAAGTTTATACACACACATATGCATATGTGTGTCATTGTTTATATAGATATAGATATGTTTAATGATTAATAATATATCATTAAAGAGTGTAAAAGCAGTCTTTATTAATTTTTGCCCTCTCTATTACATGTGTGGGCTTTTTTCAACCCAAGCATCTTTTAATCCAATACAACTCATTAAGAATGGGTGAGGATGTTCTGTCACCCATCTATATGCCTCTGGGAAGAGAGGAAAGCCATTCTGGTGATGTACTTTAAACTGAATACCAAAGATTGCCGTGCAGCCCTTGGCATGGTGTGCTCTGCCTGGGGGAGTATGCAGACTGAGCATTCACAGCCAGGGTAAGCAATCAAATGCAGACGTTCCAGACAGTCTGGGAAAAGGGGAGCACAGAACATATCAGCATAAAGCTATGACTGGGAGTTCACAGGGGGCCTTGTAAGTGGAACCACTGCAGTGTGGTCTTGCTCGTGCCCTTGCTTGCTATCTACCACCTTACTGGAGTTCTGGCCCTCCCTGCTTTGTACTACTGGCCTCCACAATATGTTTATCTGTGTGTCTCCTCTAAATTTTGAACATGCAAACTTCATGGTCTTGTCCTATCTGCCAGGTGTTTGATGGATGGTTTTGTTCCCGAAGAAGCCAGTTTCTGGTTTGGGGATACTGGCTCTATGCTGTCTGTGATCTAAGGCTGAGCTGCTCATCCTGATCTTGATGCCAGGATACCCATGCCAATTCTTGGAAGTTCGGTGGCAAGTACAACACATCCTTCTTACCTTTACCAGTGTTGGTAACTAGAGATGAAAGCACACATTAATCATATCACTCAATAGACATATAATTCCTAATTACAACCCAGACAATTGAAAGAATGCAGTATTGTGAAACAGATTAATAGAAATGGCCTTTCCAAGAAAATGATATTAAGATAAAACCTGAAGAATTAGCAGGACAAAGAGCTTTCCAGGCAAGAAAAACAACATGGTCAAAGCATTGCTGCCAAGAAAGAACTTGGCACAGGCAAAAATGCTGTATTGAGTTCAGTGTAACTATGGAGCCGTAAGCATGTGGCAGACAGAACAGGGCTGCAGGATTAAGCAGGGGCAAGCAAATCTCACTAAGGTGATGTTCTGGTCTCCATCCACGGGGACACTGAGAATTCTAGGCAGAAGAAAGGCTATAGTATTGTGTATACTGTTTAAAAGTGTGAAACTCATAGTAAAGAGAACCATCAGAGAACACTGTCACACACTCTGGGGACAATGATTGGGCTCACTTTAGCTTGCTCCCACTTGAATCTCAATCCCCAGCCACAGCTGGGAACTGTTCTCATCCTGGCTGTGTGTGTGTTCTTCTTTTTGGGTGTCTGGGAAATCCAACACCACAGCGGCTTGTTCCACTAGAATCAAATATTTGGAAGGGATCCCCTTTGTTTTCAACAGTCTCCTCTTCTGCCACACAACAGTCTCACGGGATCAGCTGCTCCCCTTTTCTCTGTTCCTCCCAAAACCACCATCACTAATAGAGAGTCAGGGGGTAACTGGGAGTGAGGAATTAGAAAAGCAAATCTAGAACCTGGGTTCAAACATTGCCAAGTACTACTATTTAGAACATAAACTTCCCCCAGGATTCCCACCCCTGCCCAAGATCCCACCCCCCCTCACCCCATCCCCATGATGCACATGGCACAGGCTCAGCTTGTACTATTGGGACTCAAGACACTTTGAGAAGTAAGGCCCATTCACTGGGCCACAGTGTAATCTTGAAAGTGACTAAGGGACCACAGCCAGTGTCACTTCCTGGCCATAAGCTGAGCAGTTTCACTCCAACAAGTATTCCTTCCATGACCCTGTCTCATGCTAAGCTTCAGAGAAGCAGGACCCACCAATCAGGAACTTGAACCTCTAAAAGTGACCAGGATAAACTTCTCTTTAAATTTTATTGTCTCAAGTATTTGTAATTGTGACAGGAAGCTAACACACCTACGTCACCTAAGCATAATTAGAAGGTAGAAAGGGCAGTCTCAAAAACACATGAAGTACTTATTATAGAAAATGAAACACAGCAACGGGATGTCTCTAGACAAAATCCAGAAAGTGTATGTTTCTGTTTCAGGCACTGTGTCAAATAACCAAAACCTAAATGTCTGTGAGGGCAAGACTAACCTTTGATCCTAGGGACTAAATCCTTACATAGAGCAGAAAAGCCAAGTGACTGAAATTGCACACTCAGATAATCCAGGTGCAAGCCCCTCTCACAAATATCATCAAATCCTCCCAGACAGCAGGAGGTCCTGGGGCCAGAGACCGTGAGACGGAAATGCATACAACCCCAGATGGATGGAAGAGAAATTTTGTAGACATCTTTTTCCATGGTTCGGAAATTAGAGGTCAGAGTTGTGTTACAGGAAAGTTCCAGGGAGCATCAGTTGTAAATATTCATAGAGAACCACAGAGAAAGTTGCTGAATTTTGTGGACCATATTTTAATGTCTATACAACCCTTTGTGTGCTGGGGGAGGGAAAGAGATTAATGTCATGTGTATGTTTAATTTCTTTGAAATAAGGGTAATAGTGAGCTCCAGAGCACTAATTATTTCAGTGTGCCATCAAGACCACAATACAGTCTTACCTTACAGACAGATTTTTGTTTTTTCATCTTGAAAACTAACTAAATAACTTTGGTTAACTCATTTTACAACCTGTGCTATAAAACCAATTATGTGTCCAGCTAGACAGAAGTGGGTTTCTTATAGTAGGGCCCTCCTCTGATGATACTTTTAGAGAGAGCAAAACCCATATGGGGAGAGAAGGGAGAGGCTTTATTTTCAAGCTATGAGCTCTCCTGTATGATACGTTATGATGGATGGTGTATTGACTCCAGACCTGACATTTTCATGATCCAGCAGGAAACAGGGAAAAGAAGTTTCTATGGACTCCACATTTACCTCTGATGCCAGAAGCATTCCCCAGAGATGACACACTCGCCATCCTGAACCTGGAAGAGTATGGAGTTGGTCAAAGCAGGAGAGCCCATACTGCAGCTCCTACTTTTGCAGGCTGTTCACTGATACTCAATGGCATTTTGTCAAAACCCAGAAGAGTGAGTCATGAGACGGAGTAGGAACCAGCAAAATGTTCAGGTCATCCTAGACGAGAACTTCGTGTTTTGGCTGTTCTATCTTCTAGAGTTGGCAGTAGCTTCCCACAAGTCAGACATGTCTGCTGGGACCATAATAAAAACACTGCTCAATGCTAGTAAAAATAATTTTATATTCGTCTATCATACTATCACCACCTTGACCCCAAAAAAAAAAAATACCTAAAGCAGTCTACCTAGGAAGTAAATGGAATGTGCCATATGAGAGTTGAAATTAGATCCAGGAAAGAAATCATTTTTTCCTTTACTCTTTGTCTAGATAACACTAGAAAACAGCATACCTTAAGAGAAATTCAACCTATTAAACAGTCCAAGGTTTTACTAATATTTCCTGTGAAGGTGCTAGATCCAGCTTACTTCTTCAAAAATGTATTTTCTGACCTGGAAATGTAGTTCAGTTGAGAGAGTGTTTGCCTACTATGCACAGGGTTCTGGGCTTAATCCTTAGCATATGCCAGACATTCTGGACAGCCATTATGAATGCTAAAAGAGAAAACAATATGGAAAGCCCAAACATGGTTTGGAAGCAAGCAGGTGCTCAAAACAAAACACACGTTCTTTCTCACCAAAAAGTTATTATATGGGCTTAACACCCAGAAAAGGAGGCACAAACAAGATCAAACAAACAATAACATAATTTTCATTTTTCTGTAGTAGGACCTTGGAGTGGAAGCCATGGGACCAGCTCAGTGGAAATTTCTATTCATTACAATCTCAGATTAGAAGTTTACCTCCGTGGTAGAGTATTTCCCTAACATGCGTAATACCTGTGTTGCTATCTCAGAGCCACCAAAATAAGCAAACAACAGCAACCAAAAAAAAAAATCTCTATAAATAAACCAACCAAACTTTAAGGGGGTAAAGATTTTGAAGAATTCCTATGTCTCTCAAATTTTTATTACAGTTAAAAAAGGAGAGAAACATAAGACTATTTACCACCACTTAGAAGTGTATAACCAACCAATATATTCACATTTGTTACCCCAAATCTCCACAATGTTTTATTTCCCTCAATTGAAACTCTGTCCACTAAACAACTCATGCCCCCTCCTCAGCATCTGGTAACCATAACTGAAATTCTACTTGTCTTCTGGACTTTTGCATAAATTTGGCTTCTATAGACTCCCACATGAGTTAGATCACACAGACTGTGTTGTTTCATGACTAGATTATTTAACTTCATACGATGCCCCAGAGGCCCTTTCATATTGTTGGTTGCACATGTTAGGATTTCTTTTTTTTTTTTTTAACCAAGTTAAATACTTAGGTACATACACATTTTTATAGCCAATCAATTCAGTTCTCTTAGTAGTCTTATCCAAATCTTTTAAAAATATGTAACTTCTAGCTCTCATTTTATAAACTCCAGCTCGGTTTTATTACATTGTATCTTGTTCAGAGTAAACAGAGCTGTGGATAAAAGAGAAGTTATTTGTGTCCCCTGCTCCCACTTTCTCATCTTCAAAATTACCATATTTGCAGTACAATTTCCTGCATGTTTAACTAGATCTTCCTCCCCGTGTCCACCCAGACAAACTGAAACACTGTTGCAAGCTTAGCAGTGGGAACATGCTCTGATAAATTATTGTTTAGTGGTTTTCAGTCTCTGAATAAACATCACAAAATAATTGCTGTCATGCTGTAGTTTAAATACTACAATAGCTAGAAGAGAAGCTTTCCAGAATCATTGCCATCTTCTGAGACCACCATTGTCCTTATGGTCTGCCTGTGACAGATGAGAGGACTGTCCCTGCCCTTTACTCTCTGGACATTCTTGCTCTACACTGGCTCAATATCTAACTTTTTTGGTATGGGAGAGTATTTATTTGTTTTAAAGAGAAAGGAAAGGACAGAGAGATTCTCCCATAAAAATCCTTCTAAGAGAGAAGAGCTATGCGAATTAAGAGGATAGACATTGGGCATCAGATTTTGGGGGCCCTGTATCCTCTGCTGTCCCTTTTATCTTGCTGAGATTTCTTTGAATTGTTCTAATCAAGCCAAGGAGTAAAGTAAATACTCATGCCACAAATTTTCTTCTTCGGAATATTTAAATTCCATGCACCAAAATGGCCTGCTCATCCTTTTCCAGGAAGTCTTTTAGAAGCCCCTTCCTCTGTAGCTATACTTGCTTCATTCAGATGCCATCTAGATTTTAAAGTAGTCTAGTCTTCCTTTTATTTCCAGTTGAACCACAGCAGGGAGTCTTAATGACCCTGCGCAATAAAATGGCAAGGTCCCTCTTCATTCTTCTCTCCAAGCTGGCTTTCAGGACACAAGCACAGAACCCAGTGTCTGATCCAACATGATCTCATGAGCAAATGGAATCAAAGATTTCCCTGGGTTGAGCCTAAGGAGGACAACAGGACTTTGAAGATCTAGACTACAAAAGAAATAGTGTCAATAGTGGTGAGATAGATTAAAACAATCCACAAGTTCAGCCTAGGTAAACTATCCCATAGAGACTCTAAAGCCAACTATCTAAACCCTTATTCCAACTTATTGAATTCCTTCACTTCCAGTGACCAGAGGAATACACTTGAGCCTGTCTCTTACCTGTTGGTCTTCCTTCAGTAAAGATCCTTTTACAAAAACCCCAGGGAATCTTGTGATAGTGGGTGCTGTCACTGGGCTTCTAGATGTTCCATGAGTCACTGGCACTGTCTTTGAGATTCTCTGAACACACATTGGACCATCCCTACCAGAGCAGCACTGTTTTTCATGACCCCTAGAGCTGCAGCTTGCGGGGGATGCCCTACTTCTGATCCTCCTGTGCCCTGATCCTCCTGTGCCCATACCCTACACTTGTGACTCATCCTCAGCTGGCATGTCTATTATGTCATCTTTTTGCTCTCTGTTGTCCATGCTTTGACTGCTAACATGGCAGAGACTATATGCATGTATCTGGGGACTGCCGATGAGCCAGTGATCTGACAGGTTTTCCAAGAGAAACGTCCTAGTGGATGCAAAGAGAGCCGGGATGCCAAGAAGATCTGGGAGCTGAAAACAATTCTGGAGGCTTAAACATGGAGACAAGTGTGCCCTAGTCTATAGGTGACCATATATACTTCATACCCACATGTGATTACATATATTTTACATGAAATTAATCAGAACTATATACAACCTGAAACTTAGCTCCTAAGCCATGCTTGAGACATTAGCCATACATCAAAGTGATCAGGAGTCACATATGACCTTCAACTCTAGACACAGATACAGGGATCTTTCATCAGTGCAGAAAAGCTCATATTTCGAAATTACTGCTCAAGAGAATTCTAGAAGGTCAAGTTAACAAAGTGGGTCCAGTATGTACTATCAGTAGCATAGCAATCAATTATAATGCACTATTCAAACAAATCCTTCTGAGAGAGCAGGGCTGTCACTTATGATCCCATATGGCCTGGGCAGATTCCCACAAGACATCACATATGCAAAGCCTTAGCTCAGTTCCCAGCATCAAAATAGAAAACAAAAATGAAAAGGGCTCTACTGGTAATTATGCTAGGATCTCAACTAGCCCTGAAGCATTGTCACCTTACCAACGCATTCCTCCTGGGTACCACGTGGGTAGAGTCTAATGTGAGCAGTGTTGATAGGCACTGAAGGGAGTTGAGAAAATAGCTTGATCTGATGTCTGCGTTTCAGTATTACTCTGGGTGGGGGTGGCCAAGTAATTAAAGAACTTTATACAAAATCCTGAAGATCCCCAGGACACACATAAAACACTAGGTATGACAGTGCATGTTTGTGACCCCAGCCCTGGGGAATAAAGATAGGTGGATCCTAGGAACTTGCTGGTCAGTCTAGCCCAGAGGTTAAGCTATAGATTCAGTGTGAGACCTTGCCTCAAAAAATTAGATGAAGAGGAAGACCTTCAGTGTTGATCTCTGGCCTCTACATACACATGCAAGTATGCACATCTGAATACACACATAGTTGTACATACCACAAAAGAAAGAACAGAGAGATGACAGAGAGAAAGAATATACATAAATAGAGAGAGAGAGAGAGAGAGAGAGAGAGAGAGAGAGAGAGAGAGAGAGAGAGAGAGAGAGAGAGAGAGAGAAGGGAGGGAGGCAGGAAGGGAGGGAGAAATGGAGGGAGGGAGAAATGGAGGGAGGGAGAAATGGAGGGAGGGACGGAGGGATGGAGGGATGGAGGGACGGAGGGAGGGGGGGAATTGCTCTGGATGCTGCATGCAAAGTAGACTAGAGAATTATCCATCCAGTGGGATTCCCATGCCAGTAGCTTGGCTCTACCTGAAAATTTGTTAGCAATGTATATCCCAGACTTCCTGAAAATGTTGGTAGAATCTAATATTCAATGCTTCAGTGGGCTTTCTATGAGATTTTGGTGAGTGAAGAGAAATTGAAAATGAATCATGAAAGATCAATAAGGAGGCTTCTTTAATTAAAATCACCATTTCTGTGATGAAGCACCATAACCAAAAGCAAGCTGGAGAGAAAAGTGTATATTTTACTTTTGTTTCCACATCACTTCTCATTATCAAAAGAAGTCAGGACAGGAACTCAAGCAGGGCCAAAACTAGAGGCAGGAACTGATGCAGAGGCCTTGGAGGAATGCTGCTTACTAGCTTGCTCCTCATGGCTTTTTCAGCCTTTTTTCTTATAGAACCTAAGGTCATCGGCCCAAGGATAACAATATCCACAATGGGCTTGGCCCTCTCACGCCAATGACCAAGAAAATGCCCTACAGTCTTGCACACAGCCTGATCTTATGGAGGTATTTTCTCCATGAAAAATTATAAAAAGTTCTGAGGTTCTCTTCTCTCATATGACTCTAGTTTGTGTCAAGTTGACAGAAAAACTATCCAGCAAAAGTCATAGGTAGGATGCTGTCTTTCCGGATACTTCTTTTTACAGACTTGACCCTTTACCATGGGAGATGCTTTCTTAAAGGTAGACTATCCTGTGAGTAGTATGGAGGGGTGGGGAGTCAATGATGAAGATATTCTCCTGTCTTCTGTCAAAATCAGTCATTTAGACAAGGTTTCTAGAAATTTTCCTTTTTAATCTTCATCTTTCTTGCTGGAGGAGGTAAGTAAATCAAAAGTCAACATTCAGACCTTAAAAAGTGAAAACCCAATACTTTTCATATCTATACCTCACTAATCAAAAAAAAAAAATAAGATTGTGAATATGGAAGACGAGTTTATTTAAAACCTGTGCCTCATATAGACCAAAGTCTATAGTATTCCACCCAAATACAATTTGATGAAATGTTCTAGCTCAAGAGTAAAATTAATTATGAAGTATTGTTACAGGATGAATCCTGTTATGTGCTCAAAAGGAAATTTTATGTATTTCCCCTTCAGCAGGCAGAGGAAACCCATTTCTGTGCACACTTTACTTCCATTGGAGATCCATACATACACACACACACACATACATACACACACACGCACACACACACGCACACACACACGCGCGCGCCACACACACACACACACACACACACACACACACACACACACTGTGGGACCTTTTCTCTGGCATCAGTGAAAATTCACACTCCCTAGAGGAACTACCACAATTTGCTGGGGACAGCCACAGCCACATCCAGATATCTAAGGGACCTGGGAATCCCTATAAAATGCAGGTTTCATGCTAACAGGGTAAAATATGCCTATGATTGCCGCAGTACTGATGGAAATAAGTTTAATGGATTGTTTGGCCAGCCAGCTAAACAAGAAATAGTAGCCACTGGGGGGTGAGGAAGCATAGGTAAGGAGACAATCAGGGATGTTAATCTCTGGCCATCAGAGGAGGTCAGAATAAGGGATGTAATAATCACTGGAGAAAGTAGGTCATTAAAAAGCATGGAAAGACCAGAAATGTGCTGAAGTAGAACAAAATCTAAGAATTGGCTTAAGTTTTATCTGACACTGCCTCTTTCTGTTGAGTGACATTGAGCAATTTGCACTAATTTGCTAAACTTCAGTTTACTTATCCATAGAGTGGGTATCATAGTTAGAGCTACTTCAAAGTTATATTACAAGAATGAAGTATAATCTTGTATTTTAAAGCCAAGAGCTATACTCAAAACACAGAGGAAATTAGTAAAGATAAAAGTCCTGTCTTTCTTTGACTTCCTTTCATTGAAATTTTGAAATCTCATGTTTCTAAGGATTATTAGCTCACATCCTCACTGAAAGCCCAAGAAGAGAAGGTAAACAGCTTCTCAATCCTTAAGGGATAGCTATGTGTCTCCAGAGCACACACCTTCCATGGATGTCCACCCCCACAGATTCTAATCAGCCATTCTCAGCTGCTGTTACACAGTAGAACAACCCTCCTATGTCATTCCACCAGTATGTACTTTAAGGCTCAGTACATGGACCTGCAATAAGCTTGCAGGAAGGTAAGGATGAGCAGAGCATCTAAAACTCCTCCACTCAGAGGCACAAGTGACAATTGCAAACCTCCCCCAAAGAGCATCTCTCCCATGGTACAGATATTTGTCAAAGTCTAGAAAGGACTTTGGGCTACACAGAACAGACCTCATTCTAAACAGATTAAAACAAAGAAACACAAACCAGAAATAAACAAAACTGTTTAGTGACTTGACCACTGTCACATAACAAATTAGGATAGCATCATTGACACCAAGTCCTATCAACTCCACACTTCTCACAAGGCACAACTGTTCAGTCTGGCATGCAGGACTCCATGTTCTCTGAACAATTTGTACTTGGGAAGTAAAACTATCTTTAGACATCCTTACTGTTCTCCTGGGACCAAACACTGAAACGCTGGTTTGAAAATGCTTACATTTTAGAAAACAGTTGCAAAATAGAATCATTCATTATGCCCCAAAGCAACAAAAAACACCCCTGCTTCACCATACTTTCAATTGATATTCTATTTGTAGGGAGGTGTCCTTTTTCCCCGGATAGCCAACATTATTTGTAGCCTAATAATTGATTCACAAAATTTTATATGTGTTTCAGATGCTGCCTCCCTGGGAGACTTGGTATAGTTAATGATAGCACCACAAATACACTGAATGAGACTGTGCAACTTACAACCTAATAGAAAAGAGTATGCTAATAACACCATTTGGTTTCTGTATGAAGGGGGGGAAAATTTCCTTTGGATGTGTTGGCCCTGAGATGTGCCAGAGAACTGTGTTCTGAAAGAGTAATATTCAGCAAAAGCCAAGAGCTTGGGTCATAACCCACGGCCAGCACTGGGAAGACAAGCACTAAAGAGCAAGAACACATTCTACTCCCCCAGTCTTCTCTGTCTGCCTCACAGCCCGTCCTGGAATCTGTTGCCTTTTGTCCCAATAAAAAAATAAAAGGACACAGACAAATTGAAACAAAATGGAGTACCAACACAACCCACTAGTTCAGCAAATCACTCCACAATGTTAAGATCCAACTGATATCCAATATCCCCCCAAATAACCATCTGAAACCACAGGGCCAAGTTACTAGAATATTTGGTGCCTTCCTCTTAATGGCTGCTTTAAAATATTCAATCGGATTAGAAGTTCAGAATTCCACAAAAGAAAAGAGATTGATGATTCTGGCATGGCCACTGAAAAGAAGGTCCTTTTGTCTGATGGTTCCACAGATGCTACTATGGATGCTACAAAGTCTCCTGTGTCACCTATAACAGCTGCCCATTTGAATTCCCACAGAGCTGTGCTGGATCTTCGGGAACAACGATCCTGAGTCCTCAACAGTACAGTGTATCCACAACAGCTTTCCTTTTGCAGTCAACCCACTAAGGCCACACCCATTTCCCATTATCATCACCTGAACTCAAATTTCTGCCCACAGTGGACTCAGCACCACTATCTCAGTTTCTTGTTTGGAATCCACTATTTCTTCCCTGCATAACATCAGGCAGCTTTCCTAAGTCATCATTAAGATGGGGGAAAGGTCTACCCATTCACCATATTGATGGGTTACCCAGATTGACACTCAAGGACCGCATAGCTTCAGAGCACAACAGATTGGACTAGAATTAGGGCTGCCTATTTCCTTCAGAAATTTGCCCCAATACCTAATGATTTGGTGTATAAATTCTGCAAGAAACACATAAGGAGAAAAAGAGATAAATATGAAATTAAAGTTTTCAGTTCAAAGTAAACAAGATGAATCTTTATTAAACTCATGTTTATTACATTCATCTTCCTTCATTAGAGTACAAAAATAGAATCTAATTCCATCCAAACTCAGATATCACCCTATTATGAGCCAAGAACTTGAGACCCCCTACATGTAGCTTTTTCACTAATATACCTGTGCATGGCTGGAGTTTACAGACCCTTTACCCAATATGTAGTAGCAATACTTAATGTGCTCCATATTTTGTGCAAGCAATGACTGGGAGAGAGCCAAAATTGAAAACCAGCATGTGTGTTAAAATATGTAATATTTCAACAGAGCTCTGCTTATGATTTAATAGTGATCTATTTTATTTATCTGAAGCTTCATAGCCTTATAGGATATGTGTCATTAAGTTTATTCTAATGATAAGAGAAGTGAGGTTCACAGATATTTAAAGTACTCAATAACACATGTCTGAATTTAATTTTCATTTTTCTCCATATTTTCATGTTTACAAAGGAGAAGACAGAAAAAAAGCTTGGTCTTCCAGCTTCTAAAATAAAAGTCCCAGACTGAGATGCAGGAAAAAAATGAATATTCATTTTTTAAAACTTTTGAGTGCTACCATGATCCTTGCAGAATTCTTAGTGAAAACATAGACTCTAACTGCCTAAGTGGAGCTCCACTTTGGAATTGGAGGCAGTCTGGAAAGCAGCTTGTGAGAGATCAGAGATGCTGTACCAGCAAACACAAAGTTGGGTGATTACCACAGAAGGAGGAGGGTGGAGCATAAGCAGAGGTAAATATAAACCTAGACAAAGAACCAAGTTGTCAAGAGGAACATACAGTGAAAAGGGTTCTGATGGGAGATGTGATTCTGTATATATGTTTCTCATACTGTTAATAAAGCCCTGTGGCCAATAGAAAACTAGATAGGTGGGGCTAGGAGACTAGGAGGAGGAAGAGGAAGTAGTAGGTGGAGTCGAGATGTAGCCCGGGAAGAAGCAGGAAGCCTGCCGCGCGGCTCCCCGATAAGACGACCACGTGGAAATACTTAGATAAGTAGAAATGGGTTAATAATTAAGACAGAGCTAGCCCATAAACAATAATGGTAACTGGCCAACAGGATTGTATCAAATACAGAGTCTCTGAGTGTTATTTGGGGCTGGTGTGGCTATGGGCCCAGACTGGCGGCAGGCGGAGGCGGGCTAGCAGGCTGGAGCTGGCGGGAACAACCTGCTGCAACATAATGGTGTCAGAAGCGGGATTGAGAACTTTCATTTAAAACTTAACAAAAGCTTAAAAAATAGTTTTTAGAAACAAGGGAACAGAGACTTCTTGGTAGCAGCATTTTCTCCGTTGGATTTGTTTTGCTGTAGACAGAGATTTGCGCGGCTCCTTTAAGGGAAGTTTCCAAAATTAGCATAAGCGGCAAAAAGCCTCCTGGCTTTTAAAGAGCTCTGCTAACAATTCATTGGTGTGTAGGAGAGCTGCAATAAAGGTTTACACTGTGTTTTTAAAAAATACGCTGGCTTGGAAGAGAAAAAGTAACAGGATACAATGGTTTAAAAAAGAAAAAAGAAAGTAGAATTAATCCTAGTACTCGGCAGACAGAGGCAAGCAGATCTCTATGATTTCAAAGTAAACCTGGTATGGAGTGAATTCCAGGACAGATAAAAGTTACACAGAGAAACCCTGCCTCAAAATATGTAAAATTAGAAGTAGAATAAATAGAGTAATAAAAAAGCCACGTAAAGATGGAAAGCACAGAGAAATTTTGGATACTATACGCGATTCTGTTGTCTTTAAATTATTTGATTGCTGAGAAAATAACTACTGATAAAAGAAATGCTGCTAGATTAATTCAATTTATATATTTTAAAAATGCTTTGACTCCAAAATTTGAGCCTAAGGACAAGTTACTGGGGAAAAGGATTTCTATTTTTGTTTCCACAGAAAATGAAAAGCTATGGATTTCTTCCAGACTTATGTGGTTTGATCAAGCCAGACCCCCTGAAACAGCTCCCCAGGTGATCCAACATTTAAAGCAGTTGAGACAAAGCCTTGCAGACTACAGCCAAGATTTCTGCATCTTCTTTGGACCCCTATGACAGCGCCCTCTACCAGCAGGAAGTAGTTTGGAAAGAACGACGCCCAAATTCCCAAATATTGTTTATAAATGTTTGTTTTCATTTAAATGGGCTTGGTTATAAATGGCTATAACCACAAGCAATCTTTTTAAAGGTAAAAAGGGAATTATGGTATAGATATGAATACTTTGCTTTGGAATGGATTTTCTTTTATTGATACAATTTAAGGTCAATTTTGTGATATGTATATTTCTCCTCTTGTTTAGGTATTGTGTTTATATAGCTCATTAGAAAATGTAATGTAATAATTTAGTACAGATTATAGAGAGTTACCTATGGGAGTTAAGTTAGTTTGGATTTCTAGATATATAGAGATGTATTTGAGATGGATAGGCATTCTTCAAACCTTTCAAAGACCTACAGAATATGGCATTTAAAATGGTTTAGGGTTTTTCTTGACAGTGAGGCACAACTGCTCCTGGTAACACCACCTACAGAAGAAAGGAAGATGGACATCGAAGAAACACATGAAGTTTGCCTCTAATATGGCAAGACTAGCCATCTGGGCAAGGTACTGCTCTTCTGAACTGTTTGACTTTATGTTGTAGAAACTGGACATGCAGGACCCACAAAAAGGTAACTGCTGATGCAAGATGGACATTGCTACAGGATTCCCGTTTCATGGAAGAGGCTGCCAGACAGCCAGATAGTCTACAGGACACAGAGAAAAGTTTCCTGCCTTATTGAGGAGTCTGGACACACATTATGGCCTATGGGCTGAAGATGGAACATTACAGAAGAACTTCGGGTGACTGACCAGGCAATGCATTGTCTCTGTCATTTCTAGAGTTTATATATTATCCTTCTGTGGTCTTTGAAGGAGTTGAAGACAGATAGTTATGATTATAGTTTTTCTTAGTTAGGATTAAAAATAAGTTACATATAGGTCTTTAGACTGACAAAGATAGGATAGATGATATTTTCTTTAAGTCTTACAAAATGTTAATGGACTAAATATTGTTAACTGTGATTCTTATTTGATAACTGTTGTATGGCATATTTTGCTATGTTAAGGTTAAACCCCTTCTTTTACTTTAGACAGAAAAGAGGAGATGATGGGAGATGTGATTCTGTATATATGTTTCTCATACTGTTAATAAAGCCCTGTGGCCAATAGAAAACTAGATAGGTGGGGCTAGGAGACTAGGAGGAGGAAGAGGAAGTAGTAGGAGTCGAGATGTAGCCAGGGAAGGAGCAGGACGCCTGCCGCGCAGCTCCCCGATAAGACGTCCACGTGGAAATACTTAGATAAGTAAAAATGGGTTAATAATTAAGACAGAGCTAGCCCATAAACAGTAATGGTAACTGGCCAACAGGATTATATCAAATATAGAGTCTCCTGCGTGTTATTGGGGGCCAGGACGCCAGACCAGCGGCGGGCGGGCTGGCGGAAACTTACATGCTACAGGGTTCAAAGTTCTTGGAAGAATTTCATCTACTTTAAAACGACTTCCTGTATGGCTTTGTGAGGATGTAAGTGGCAGGTAGTCCTGGTATCAAGGTGAGCATCTGTCCCTTAAAGTAACCAATGCTCTGCAATCCAGGACATCACTTCCCTATTGCTCAAAGCTGTTCTGTTGCCCCACTCAGATGCTTGGTTAAGGAAGATGTTGGTAGAAAATCATAAAGACATTGCTCGAACTCCCAGCTTCCTTTGATTCTCAATGACCTGCTTACATCTCATCTGGTTTGATGCACTAACCCCATCTGGGAAAAGATGAAACTTGAATAGATAGAAGATGAGCAGCTTATTGGGAAATTAGAAAGTTTCAGTATTAGAATTTTCCTCCTTCCTTCCCCAGTTTACTAATTAGATCTCATCTAATTTCCTTGTTAGGGCAACTCATGTGTCAATCTTAGGATCCTCCTTGCTACCTAGGTTCTCTGGAGCTGTGGATTGTAGTCTGGTCATCCTTTGCTTTATATCTAATATCCACTTATGAGTGAATACACACTGGATTTGGCTTTCAGAGTCAGGGTTATCTCACTTAGGATGTGTTTTCCTAGTTCCATCCACTTTGGGCAAATTTCATGAGGTTATCATTTTTTTTTTTTTTACAGCTGAGTAGTTGGTACTCCATTGTGTAAATGTACCACATTTTCCTTATCCATTCTTTGGTTGAGGGGCATCTAGGTTGTTCTCAGGTTCTGGCTATTATGAATAATGCTAATATGAACACTGTTGACCAAGTGTCTTTGTGGTATGATAGAACTTCCTTTGGGTGTATGCCCAAGAGTGGTATCACTGGATCTGTGGTAGACTGATTCTCAATTTCTTAGAAACCACCATCCTGATTTCCAAAGTAGCTGTACAAGTTTGCATTCATACCAGCAGTGGAGGAGTGTTCTCTGGATCCCAAATCCTCTCCAACATAAGTTGTCCACATAACATAAGTTATCAGCCATTTTGGCAGGTTTAAGATGGTATTCAGAGTTTTTTTTTAATATGATATTTTTATTTAAATTTGAAACAGGCTTGTTTTACATGTCAATCCCAGTTCCCTACTCTCCCCTCCTTCCTTGTTCCCCTCCCCCATGTGTCTAGGCTGACAGAGTATCCCTGTACATGGGATGGGCTTCCAAAGGCCATTCATATACTAGAGATAAATACTGATCCACTACCAGAGGCCCCCTAAACTGACACCCATTTTCAGGGGATCTGGGTTGGTCCAATGCTGGTTTCCCAGCTATCAGATTGGGGTCCATGACCTCCCCCTTGTTCAGGTCAGCTGTTTCTATTGGTTTCTCCAGCCTGGTCTGGAGAACCCCTATTCTCATCACTCCTCCCTCTCTGCAACTGGATTCCAGGAGTTTAGCTCAATGTTTAGCTGTGGGTGTCTGCTTCTGCTTCCATCAGCCACTAGATGAAAGCTTTAGGATGGCATATAATATAATCATCAATCTCATTATTGGCAAGGGGCATTTAAGGTAGCCTCTCCACTACTGCTTAGATTATTAGTTGAGGTCATCTTTGTAGATCTCCAGTCATTTCTGTAGTACCAGATTTTTCTTTAAACTTACAATGGCTCCCTCTATTACAGTATCTCTTTTCTTGCTCTCCTCTATTCTTTCCCTGACTCAATCGTCCTGCTCCCTCATGCCCACCTCTCCCCTCCTCTTCTCCCCTTCTATTTCTCCTAACTCTTTCTCCCCTCCTCCTTTGCCCACCCCCCTCAGTTTGCTCAGGAAATCTTGACTCTTTCCCCTTCTTCAGGAGATCATATATGTCTCTCTTGGGTTCTGCTTGTATCCTAGCTTTTCTGGCTATGTGGATTGTAGGCTGGTGAAAATTTGCTCTATGTCTAAAATGCATATGTGAGTGAGTACATACCATGCTTCTCTTTTTGTGACTGGGTTACCTCATTCAGGATGGTTTCTTCTAGTTCCATCCATTTGCATGAGAATTTCAAGAATTCATTTTTATTTTTTTCCCTGACTAGTACTCCTTTGTGTAAATGTACCACATTTTCTCCATCCATTCTTCTGTTGAGGGGCATTTAGGTGGCTATTACAAATAATGCTGCTATGACCATGAGCAGGAGTTGAATAGATGCCCTAGTTGTATGAATGTGCATCTTTTGGGTATATGACTAAGAGTGGAATTGCTTGCTGGATCTTGTGGTAGACTGATTCCCATTTTCCAAGGGAACTTCCGTACTGATTTCCAAAGTAGATGTATGAGTTTGTACTCCCACCAGCAGTAGAGGAGTGTGCCACTTTTTCTATATCCTCTCCAGCATAAACGGTCTTTGGTGTTTTGTTTTTGTTTTTGTTTTGTTTGTGTGTTTGGTTGGTTGGTTTTTGTTTTTTTAAGCCATTCTGACTGGAGTAAGAAGATATCTCAGAGTTGTTTTGATTTGCATTTCCTTGATGAAGAGGATGTTGAGCACTTTCTTAAGTGCCTCAACCATTTTAGATTCCTCTATTGAGAATTCTCTATTTAGTTCTGTACCCCATTTTTTAATTAGATTATTTGGTGTTTTGGTAACTAGTTTCTTTAGTTCTTTGTATATATTGGAGATCAGCCCTCTGCCAGATGTGGGATTGGTGACTATGTTTTCCCATTCTGGGGGCTGCCATTTAGTTTTGTTGACTGTGTCCTTTGCCTTAGAGTAGCTTTTCAATTTCAGGAGGTCCCATTTATTAAGTTTTGGTCTCAGTGTCTGTGTTACCGGTGTTTTGTTCAGGAAGCAGTCTCCTGTTAATTCCTTCAAGGGTACCTCCCACTTTCTCTTTTAAGATTTTCAGTGTGGCTGGATTTATGTTGAGGTCTTTGATCCATTTGGACTTAAGTTTTGTGCATGGTGATAGCATGGGTCTATCTGCAATCTTCTATACACCAGCAACCAGTTACGCCAGCATAATTTGTTAAAGATACTTTCTGTTTTCCATTGTATAATTTTAGCTTCCTTGTAAAAAACCAGGTGTTCTTAGGTGTGTGGGTTTAATGTCAGAGTTTTCAATTTGATATCATTGGCCTACCTGTCTAGTTTTTCACCAATACCGAGCTTGAAGTCAGGGATGGTGATGCCTCTGGAAGTTCCTTTATTATACAGAGTTGTTTTGGCTATCTTGGGTCTTTTGTTTTTCCATATATAGTAGAATATTATTCTTACAAGGTCTGTAAAGAATTGTGCTGGGATTTTGATGTAGATTGCATTGAATCTCTAGATTGCTTTTGGCAAGATAGCCAATTTTACTGTTTATCCTACCTATCCAAGAGCATGGGAGATCTTTCCATTTTCTGGGTTCTACTTTAATTTCTAATTTCTTTCTTTAAAGGCTCAAAGTTGTTATTATATAGAACTTTCACTTGTTTGGTTAGCATTACCCTAAGATATTTTATGTTGTTTCTGGCTATTGTGAAGGGTGATGTTCTCTGATTTCTTTCTCAGCCCCTTCATTGTCTGTATATAGTAGGGCTACTGATTTTTGAGATAATTTTGTATCCTGCCAATTTGCTAAAGATGTTCATCTGCTGTAGGAGTTCCCTGGTTTTCCGGTCACTCAGGTAAACTATCATATCAACTGCTAATAGTGAAAGTTAGACTTCTACCTTTCCAATTTCTATCCCCTTGATCTCCTCTTGTTGTCTTGTTGCTCTAGCTAGAACTTTAAGCACAACACTGAAGAGATATGGAGATAGTGGACAGCCTTGTCTTGTTCCTGATTTTAGAGGGATTGCATTGAGTTTCTCTCCATTTAGTTTGTAGTTGCCTGTTGGTTTGCTGTATTTTGCTTTTATTATGTTTAGGTATGTTCCTGTTACCTTTTATTGCTCCAAGACCTTTATCATGAAGGGGAGTTAGATTTTGTCAAAGGCCTTTTCAGCATCTAGTGAGGTGATCATGTAGTTTTTCTTTTTCAGTTTGTTTATATGGTAGATTACAGTGATGGATTTCTGTATGTTGAACTATCCTTGCATCCCTGGAATGAAGCCTACTTCATAGTGGATGATTTCTCTGATGTGTTCTCAGATTTGATTTGCCAGTATTTTATTATTTTTGCATCAGTGTTCATGAGGAATATTGGTCTATAGTTTTCATTCTTAGTTGTGTCTTTGTGTGGTTTGGGTACTAAGGTAATTGTAGCCTCATTAAAGAGTTTATCAAAAACCCTTCTGCTTGTATGATGTGGGACACTTTGAGGAATATTGGTATTAGCTCTTCTTAGAATTTAAGGTAGAACTCTGCACTGAAACCATCTGGCCCTGGGCTTTTTTTGATGGCTGCTTCTATTTCATTAGGGGTTATAAGTATGTTTAAATTGCTTAACTGTTCTTTATTTAATTTTGATAAGTGATATATACCCAGAAAATTGTCCATTTCCATTAAATTTTCAATTTTGTGGAGTACAGGTTTTCAAAGTATGACCTGAAGATTCTCTGGACTTCCTCAGTGTCAGTTGTTCTGTCCCCCTTTTCATTTCTGATTTTGTTAATTTGCGTATTCTCTCTGCCTTTTGGTTATTTTGGATAAAGGTTTGTCTATCTTGTTGGTTTTTCTCAAAGAACAATTTCTTTGTTATATTGATTCTTTATATTGTTTTCTTAGTTTCAACTTTATTGATTTTAGCCCTCTATTTGATCATTTCCTGACATCTATTCCTCCAGGGTGAGTTTACTTCTTTTTGTGCTAGAGATTTCTGTTGTTCTATTAATTTTCTAGTGTGATTATTCTCCAGTTTTGTCATGTGGGTACTTAATGCTATGAACTTTCCTCTTTGTACTGCTTTCAAAGTGTCCCATTAGTTTGGGTATGTTGTGTCTTCATTGTCATTGAATTCTATGAAGTCTTTAGTTTCTTTATTTCTTCCTTGACCCAGGAATGGTGCAATTGCACATTGTTCAATTTCCATGAGTTTTTAGGGTTTCTGCAATTTGTGTTGTTGTTTAATTTTAACTTTAAAGCATGGTAGTCTGATAAAATACAAGGGTTATTCTAATGTTTTGTATCTATTGAGATTTGCTATATTGCTGAGTTTGAGGTGGATTTTATAGAAGGTCCCATGTGGCACTGAGAAGAAGGTATATTCTTTTTTGTTTGGATGGAATGTTATATATATATATGTATATATGTATATATATATATATATATATATATATATATATATATATATATATCTGTTAAACCCAAATTGGGTCATAACCTCTGTTATTTCCTTTGTTTCTTTGTTAAGTTTTTGTCTGGTGGACCTGTCTCATGTTGAGAGTAGGGTGTTGAAATCTCCTACTGTAAGTGTGTGAGGTTGTATGTGTAATTCAAGTTTTGGTAGTGTTTCTATTATGATTGTGGGTGGGTTTGTGTTTGGGGCACAAATTTTCAGAATTGAGAGTTTGTCTTGATGAAGTTCTCCTGTGATGAAAAATAAATGACCTTCTTCATTTCTTTTGATTGATTTTAGTTTAAAATCTAATTTGTTAAATATTAGTATTACTACACCTGCTTGTTTCTTGGGTCCATTTGATTAGAAAATTTTTCCCCAGCCCTTAACTCTGAGGTAACATCTGTCTTTGAAGTTAAGGTGTGTTTCTTGTATGCAGTAGAAGGATGGATTCTGCCTTCATATCCATTCTATTAGCCTTTGTCTTTGTATAGGTGAGTTAAGACCATTAATATTGAGGGATATTAATGACCATTGATTGTTAATTGTTTGTTTGTTTTAGATTTGGTGGTATTGTGTGGATTTCCTCACATTTTTCTTCTGGCTATTGGTAAAGTGGAATTATCTATTACTTATGTTTTTGTGGATGTAGTTAACTTCCTTGGGTTGGAGTTTTCCTTACAGAACTTTCTGTAGGGCTGGATTTGTTGATAAGTATTGTTTCAATCTTGTTTTGTCATGGAATATCTTGGTTTATCCATCTATAGTTATTGAAGCTGATAGGTATAGTAGTCTGGGCTGGTATCTGTGGTCTCTTAGTGTAGTTTGATTATCTATCCAGGACCTTCTGGCCTTCAGAGTTTCCATAGAGAACTCAGGTGTAATTCTGATAGGTTTGCCTTTATATGTTACTTGGCTTTTTTTCTTTGCTGTTCTTAATACTCTTTCTTTATTCTGTATGTTTGGTGTTTTGATTATTATGTGGCAAATAGACTCTATTTGTGGTCTACTCTATTTGGTGTTCTGTAAGCTTCTTGTACTTTCATGGGCATGTCTTTTTTTAGGTAGGGAAAGTTTTCTTCTATTATTTTGTTGAATATATTCTCTGCACCTTTGAGTTGGGTGTTTTCACCTTCTTCTATACCTATCATTCTTAGATTTGGCCTTTTCATAGTGTCCTATATTTCCTAGATATTTTTTGTTAGGGATTTGTTGGACTTAAAATTTTTTTTTGGTTGTATCTTCAACACCTGAGATTCTCTCTTCCATTTCTTGTATTCTGTTAGTTATGCTTGTGTCTGTAGTTCCTGATCATTTACCCAGCTTTTCTATTTCTAGCATTCCCTCAGACTGTCTTTTCTTTCTTTCTTCTCCCTTTTTGGGCTTGTCTTTTGTTCCATTTCTTTAAAGGATTTTCTCGTTTCCTCCTTTAGCGTCTCTATCATCTTCATGAAGCTGTTTTTAGGGTGTTCCTTTCTGCTTCATCTGTGTTGGGATGTTCAGGTCTTGCTTGTATGAAGTCCCTCGACTCTGGTGGTGTCATAGTGATCTTTCTGTTATTGACTGTGTTCTTATTCTGTTGTCTACACATCTCTTCTTCCAGTGTGTACTGATTGGGTCTCTCCCTCTCCTATTGGGTACAGGACCATAGTTCTCTTCCTGTGGTACAAGCAGGTCCAATACTCTAATGGCTCTCTTCTTCCAGTGGGTGGTGCTGGGACCAGAACACTGGCAGACTGTGGATAGGCTGGTCTGCTGGAACAGGTTACCCAGTATGTGGGCAGACCCCAGGCCTCAGGAGGCTCTGACCAGGGTTCCGGAAGGGGGACCAGAAAAAGGCAATGCTTACCCCCTCCTGAGAGTGAAAGTGGGGCCAGGAAGCTGGTAGACTCTGGACAGGCTGGTCAGCCTGGATGGTCTCCCCTGTGTGTGTGTGGAGGCCCCAGGCCTCAGGAAGCTCCTAGCTAAGCCCCTGAGAGGCAGACTGAAAACAGGCCCAAGCTTACCTCCTCCAGTGGTTGGAGGTGGGACTAGGACTCGGGCAGACTCTGGATGGGCTGGCCTGCTTGGACTGCTCCCCATCAAGCAGTCTCCAGTCCTCAGTAGGCTCTGAGCAGGGCACAAGAAGGAGGGTTCCTTCCCCTCAGAGTTGTTTTGATTTGAATTTTCCTGATGATTAAGGGAAGGGGTAGTAAGGGAGAGAGGAAGAAGAATAAAAACATGAGGGAATGGGGTGGTGGATGAGGGGAAGGATGCAATACCCCCAGCTAGAGACTGAGCTTTGAGTGCATATGCCTGCACAGACAGTTCACATTCATTTAGACAGCTCCTTGTCAAAAGCTCATATACTAAACCAAGAAAACTACACTTTCTCCAAGGAGATATAGTCATGGGCAATGGGATAGATGTTTGAATGGAAAGATACAAAGGGGAAAAAAAGAATGTCCATAGACTGGGAAGGCACGCAGATTGGTATATTGCTGAATTTGATGTCAGTGTCCTAGAGGAGACAAGTCCTTAGCGGGGTTGAGGGACTATGTATATAAAGGATGCTGAAACAATATCCATGGCCCCTGAGTCTTCTGAACTATTTGGCAAATGAAGTATAGTAAGTTCTCATCAGCTTTTTTCCAGTGGACAAATGCTAGAATCATGATGAAACAGCCATCCTCTCCCAGGGATGTTTTATGGCTCTAGATGCGCTCAGTGCTGCCATGCTCATATGATTCTCAGGTCCCTGGTTATCTAATGGAGCTGCAAAGGGTTTCCTCCAGCTACAGCTATGAAAGGAAATGTTTTTTTTTTTCTGCTTACTATTTGTTCCCTTTGTTCCTCAGTATTTTTTCCACACTGGAAGCCAGAGATAGTGTGAAGCTAGTAATAAAAAAAGGAAGCATTGACAGTCCCTGGAAACTGTATCTGCCAGTTTAAGGAAAGACATTTCCCAAGGAATACAAGGAAGAGCTACCTTTTGAGGAATGTGAACCAGAGCAGCTCAGCCTCAGACATTAAAGATTGGTCTACCTAACCAAGACGAAAGAGAACTAATGAAGAACACTGTATCACACTTTTCACAATGGAGGCTGATCATTAAAATTCTGTTCAAAGCGCAGCAACTACATCTGAGTGTAGCACCTAGCCCCTCCCTGCAGTTCACAGTAAGTCTCCTAGGCACTGTTGCCTCATTACTGCTGCTGAAGCAGCATGTAGGTGTTTCACAGTGGGTCTGCCAGCATGCAACACAATCTATTTGTCTTTTGCTTAAAACCCATCACATTACATCAAGGTATTGGCCTAGAACTCATGCCAGGGCCTCTAGAATCAATCAATCAAGCTGTGCACGGCAGCTACAGAGCCACCTTCTTTCCTTCTCTTCCTAAATACACAATTGGTTGGAAAATGTCAACCCAGTTAACAATGCAAGCCAGTTTGATAATCTGCTATACTGCTATACTGACAAAAATTTTATGTTACCCATAATAATACTCTGGGGACAGGAAATTATTTAAGAAAACAGAATAAAAGAAATTAAAAGAGCCTAGTTATCCATGCCTTCAGACTTGTTACTAAATGAGGGGTTTATCTGTTACCAAATCACATGTCCAGTCTTAGGTATTTAGAAAGGAAAACAAACAATTGGTAAGAACTGAGGAGTGTTTCCCTGTTCCCACTCCCTAGCTGAATGTACGTTTCCCATGTAGCAAGAAACCTGTATCAAAGTTTCCCACAGCTTCCCCACCAGCCTTAAACAGTAAATGGCAATGGAGCTCTGCATGTCACCCTAAGTTGCTGCATTACCCTCTTCAAGAGAGTTCCAAGCATTTCATTTACACCAGCATTTATACATGTTGGGATGCTCAAATCAGACGAAAAAACATCAACTGTTTGACAGCCCCTCCAATCCCCTCTCGTTTGGATTCCTCCTTAGCCAGAATTTGCAATTTGTCCTGACTGTGACAGGAGATCCTTCTACCTGCAAAAATCCTTATTTAAATGTAAATCATAATCAAAACACTTCAAATTGGAAATGCTCAGAGTTCAGTCAGATGTTGTCCTATTGCAGCAAAGTTGAAACTATTATTTTCAACTCAATGAATGCAGAAACTGTTTTAAGTGGAAATATGGGAGGGAAATTAACATTTTAATATCATTAAAAAAAATTGCCTCTGCTCCATTTAAGTTCCAGCACCATTTTAAACAAGGGCCTTTTGCACAGCACTGGCAACTCAGATGGTTTGATTTAACCTTTAAGACTGTTGGGTGATCTAGGGATGTGGTGTAGCTCTGTGTCTGTTAACTTCCAAGTGTCTCATTTTTGTGGCAGCTGTTAGTGTGATAGCAAAGGTCTCCTCTGAGAAGGGTTTAAGTGGCTCTTTGGATAATGCATTACTGGAGTTTCAATGATGCTTGTTTTCTAGTACTCGCCTCAGTAAAGGCAAAGGGACAAGTTCGCCTGTCCACAGCAGAACTCCTTTTAGCAGATCAAACAACATCCCCCACTGCTCTGCAAGAAATGCTAATGTAGCCCACCAAAATTTCTGTATCTCTAAAGGATCTTATTGGACTGTGTTGATAATCAGGAGGTAACACGGAGAGCCGGGTATTAGAGTAATTTCATTTATATAGGAAGTTAATAAGCCCAATTATCCAGGAGGAAGACACTGGGACATCAAGAGGGCTTGTGAGGACCTAGAGGTTGTCCTTACCTGCCCCTGTGCCTGGCACTGTCACTAAGAACCCTTTGGAGCACACAGTTGGCAGAAGTTGGAAGATATATAATATTCAAAAGGAGTTTGTCCGGTACCACATGACAGAACTGCTTAGGAAGTCAGCACCTGTGTGTGCCAGGCTGCTCATCTCTTCTATCTTCCTCCCAGATGACAGTAAACAGCCTGGGTAGCAGTAACATTGCCCACCATTTTCCAATCTCTATAACTCTTTCTGCTGAGAAAGTCTTCCATTGTTATCACTTTCCAATCTTAATCAATGTTGTTCATTTTGTTGGAATTCTTGGCTTGGCTATCAAGAGGCGTCAGTTAGACTCCTGAGTCAGGGTCACATTCCTCTTCCCATTTCCCCATAATTTTCAATGTGTGTTTATCCTGTCTTAACCTAGTTAAAGTATCTTTGTTTCCCCTGTGGTCTGGTGAAGTTAAGTAATCTGCTTCTCTACCATAGGGTGTGAAAATCCATGTGTCTTTCACTATCCTTTCCTTCCCTGCTAGGGCACAGCATCTCACACTGATAAGGAGATGGTAGTAGAACCACGAAGTGGGAAGGCTCTGGGACCCTGGATGACATTACCAGCCAATGCTGCCCTTTACCCAGACTCCTTGGAAACCTGGACTTTTACCTATGAAAGAAGTAAATTGACTTAAAACAGTTATTATGTTTTATGTTAAAACAGATAGACCGGCATCCTGACTAGCATGGCATATCAGCAACATTCCATGCACAGTCCTTATATGTAGAAAATTAAGTAAATTTAAATGAATGTATGTATATGTGCATGTATATGTGTATGTATGATTGTGTGTGTGTGTGTGTGTGTGTGTGTGTGTGTGTGTGTGTGTGTGTGTGTGTGTGTGTGGTGATGACCCAGATTTTGCATAACCAGCACTGGAAATTAGCCAACAAGCATTTGGTTAAAGAGTCTTATTAGTCTGTAGGTCTCCACACCAAGTTTTACATAACTAAAACTTAAGTCTAAATAATAGTAGATAAACAAGAAGGTGTCAAAAAACAAAAATCAGTTGAGGATCTTACTTGATTTCAATGTCTGGAATACAACCATAAGCATCCCTGAGATAGACCCTATGTACCAAATGTACATACTTCCTTTGAAGATCTTAACTTCATATTTAGTAAAGTAAGGATATTTCTCTCATCCACGATGTTTAAATGATAAAGTGCTGTATTCTCTGTGACTTCTTATTTATTTGAAAATCAAAGGTGTTTTCTTTATCATGTTGACACTATATATAGTATTTCAGACCAGAATCAAGGAAGGTGGCCATTATATAATACACTATGAAAGCAAGAGTCAAAAAATGTCACTAGCGATCCTTATCACTAAAGCTTCGCTACCCCCTGAGCTAAAATAATCCAAAATAAATGCAATGAGACAGATAATAATGGATTTTTTTATAGCTTTTACTTAAACCACATGATGAATTGTGAATTTCAGAATTAAATAGCTATAAGAAAATGAGTCATTAACATCATAAAAGAATTCATACAGGTTTAGAAATTTGCACATAATTTACAAAAGGAAAAGAAAATCCAGTAAGACAGGAAATGAAATGTGACAAAAGTAAGCACTGGATGTTGTGTCAAAATTATAAAGACCTAAGGAATTCAAAAGTATAGATAACATCTGCTGTCAATCAAGAAGGACTTATTTCTAAGGGTATTTCCTAAAAATGTAAGCAGCCTAAAAATACACACACACACACACACACACACACACACACACACGATGAAGGCTCCATGAATTCTTTCTTCTTGACTTTTCTCAAGCACTGGAACTTAAAATGATGAACAGGAGAGCTCTCTATTCATTTGCCAGTGACATCCTGACTAGCATCCATTTGTCATTTCTTATTATTCTACCTGCCTTTTCTTCTTTTCTTGTGTTCAGATAGAAGTTTGCATTTAATAATGGCAACAATTTGAGTCTGTTTAAATACTTCAAAATCTCAAAGCACTAACATGATTATCTCACTTGATCCCCAAAATTCTAGATGGAAAAGAGAGTCCTGTGATTTTTTTTCATCTTTCTCAATTTAATGACAGTAAAGATGGGATCAGAGTTTAGTAAGTTAGCTGAGATCTGACTTATTACAACTTCGGGATCTGTAATAGGTCCCACGCTGTTCCCTCTGTACACAGGACAGTATGATTCAGTGGAAATACCTGAGTCTTGACTGACTAGTAAACTACTTCAACTTGTAAGAATATAATCATACTGCATTCAGAATGACGCATACATAGATTCACTTTCCAATCTTTCTTGAATCCTACTTCCTACTAGGCACTGTAAAACCTACTAAGTAATCGGTGAGCAGAATAAATATGATACTTGTTCTCTTACAGCTTGTCCATTGAGGAAGAACGTGATTAAAATTTCATCCCAGAAATGTATGTGCTAAAATCCTCAGCCCTGAGCGATGGCCATAGAAAGTGGAGATTTTATCCCGTCTTCATGAGTGAAATCACTCCTTTTGTAAAGAGGATCCAGACATCTAACTCTTCCAGTTGTCATGTGAGGGACATAAGACTCTGCCATCTATGAAGCAGAAAGTGGGTCTTCACCAGGTAAGAATCTGCTAATGTTATGATCTTTGGCTTCCCAACTTTCAAAACTATAAGAAATAAATTTCTGTTATTAACAAGCCACCCAGGGAATGGAATTTCATTACAACTCCCAAGCAGCCCAGGAGACACATGAACAATTATACATTTATGGAATGAAAATCCAAGATTGTTCAAAGAGAAAATAAAAATAAATTTATTTAATTGTGTGCTTGACTATGAAAATGTTAAGTGGTGTGTGTGTGTGTGTGTGTGTGTGTGTGTGTGTGTGTGTGTGTGTGTGTAGGTCAGAAAAGTGATTTGGGATGAGTACAAAAAGAAATGGGGTTGGAGACAGAATACCTGTGAGAAAGATAAGGCTGTACACATGTTTTTAATGTTCAACTCCTTCCAGACACTAAGAAAAAAAGTTAAGGAAGCTGCATTTTCCAGCACCAACTGGGAGAATTTTGTGAGTTATTGAAGACAGTTGTCACCACTTTGGTTTTTTTTAAAAAAAAAAAAAAGACATATTGTAAATAGAAATGAACAGACTTCAAGCTGGAGAGATAGTTCAGAGGTTAAGAGCACTGGCTAGCTCCCTAAGGTCCTGAGTTCAATTCCCAGAGACCACATGATGGCTCACAACCATCTTAAATGAGATCTTGGGCCCTCTTCTGGCATGCAGGCATACATGCAGCAGAACACTGTGTACATAATAAATAAATTTTAAAAAAGGAACAGACTTCAAGTGGAAAGTGAAAGATGGTAATCAAGGCCAGCTGATTTCTGTGGGTACCATCATCCATAGAGTTACAGCCAAATAGATGTTTCTCCTACTGCTGCATTTGTGGTCAAGCCCTCACGTATGCATGACTTGAGATAATGAGTTTCATATTCCAGTCTTATTGACACAGCATTTCTTATTCTAGGCAGTAGCAACCTGGTGGTATTTTTAACAGAAACTTATTTTTCTCATATTCATATTGAGATTATGTTAGCTTACATAAAGATGTATTTATACATCTGAAAATGAAGGGAGAAATTGGGGTTTTAACAACTATGGGAACTGTAGAAAGGCACAGATGTGATGTTTTGGTAGTTACTGCAAGTAGAAAAAAGACATCTCCCACCTTGAAGATGCAGAAGGTAATTCTAATTCGTCTATTTTTTATAAAGCCTTTCAAAACTAAATATGCTAAAGACATAGAGGAAAACACAATTGAACTGAAAACCCCCCAGTCTCACCATTTACTGTCATACATACCTCATATTTTCTGTCCTATGCTAAAATGACACTTGGTTATTTATTAAGGTACAATGATAGAAACAGCTAATGATCATAGTTATTAAAACAAATGTGTGCCTTAGAATTTACACATGAATTGTAAGCACATTGTTTTACTGGTGTCCTTTTCATTGGGAGGCTAGGAGTCCTTGGGTGTTTTTATGTACTGGTGCATTTAATCTTCAAGAAAGTACTATTTTAAGAATTTGAGGCATAGGTGTCACTTGGAGCCAGGACAACTACAAGCAAAGCAACTACAAGCAAAGTCTCTGGTGTCTTAGTGTTCTACAGAATGTCTGGTTTAGGGATCCAGTGGAATTGAGGTAACTGTGAGCCAATGAAAGGGTTGTGCTCCAGCAGAGGGCACTGCATCCCCAGTCCTGGTATTTTTCTCAATCTAGGCTAAGTACTAGGTCCATCTGACATAAGCAATTGTCTGCATACCAGGTCATCTGAACTTCCATGCCCTCTGTTTACAACTCTTGCTGGGAGCTACCCAGAGACTAAAGAGCCCAGTAAGACGCGAGAGGAATCGCACCACACCTATACACTGCTTGGAGAAGTAGGCTGCCAGTCTCATGAGAGTTCAGTATTTAAAGCAGCTGCCTTGCCCACTTAGGTACACATGGGCTCTGAATGACTCTGAACTTCAGCCAGCATGTACCATCTAAACTGAGATGATCTCCCAAGGCCATCTTTGGACAGACCTGTTTGATATTCCATATATCACCATTCTTTAGACACAAATACTATTCCTCTACACAGATAAAAAACCTTGGCCTTAATGGTGTGGTTTACAGCTTCACCACATGTCTCCAAGATTACAAAGCAGATAAGTAGCCCCTTGTCCCTATGACAAATGTGAAGACTGAGCTTGGTCTGAGCCGGTGATCAGATCATGCTGACAGCCCTCATATAGTCATCCAGGCTTAGAGTTTGAGGAATACTATTTAAGGCCTAATCTAAAGTCAATGCCTGTAGCCCTGCAGAGAAAATCAGATGGATGAAAACTAAATATGATGCCCTGGAGTTCATCACAGACTGTAAGTCTAAATTAGCCTTAAGATCTTAGGTGTTGAGACTTGGAGAGACAGCTCAGCAATTAAGAGAACTGCTTGTTCTTCCAAAGTGCTTGAGTTCAATTCCCAGCAACCACATGGTGGCTCACAACCATCTATAGTGGGATCCCATGCCCTTCTCTGGCACAAAGTTGTACTGCAGATAGAGCACTCACACACAAAATAAAATAAAGAACTTAGAGTTACATTTGTGACAAGGTGGGAATCTAAGAAAGAAAGCATTCCAAGCTATGTGTGATATGACTGACTAGGAAAAAATATAGAGTAAGAATGGCCACATTTTAGAAACTATTCCATTGTGAAGCTGCAGTGAAATGCAGCACTTCTATAAATTTTTTCAAGATATGATGCAAAATTCAAAACAACAGGAGACCTGAATTTAAGTTCTAGCCAATAGTACCATTGACCAAACAACTTCTCCAGGCCCCCATTAATCAGTAACACTCAAAGATAATGGGTGATCAGCTTTCATGTATTCCTTAATTTTTTCCTAAGAGAAAAAAAGAAATTATGTATACTTCCTTCAATAATATAATTATATACTATATAATAAATATGTGAGATCAAACAGACCTGTGATGACATTTCAACATACAAATATTAACTTTCAGTGTGCATAAGTCCTTCAGATGCTTGGTAGTCATCTGTTGTGTTCATATTCAGTACCTCATTAGTGTACTTTAATAATTATCAGAGAAAGCTTCAGTATTAGTTATGGATGGTGAGACTTATTTCACACGGGCAGAGCCTCCAGGAAAATTATCTTAATCAAAAGTGAAAATCTTTGATCAAAAATAAATACTGCCAAGTTGAAAGAATGTCTGCATTCACATTTGCCATTAGAGGCTATGATAATTACTGACTACTGAGTTAGCACTTTCTGAGTAACCTAGGTGTGTGTGCTTCTTCATGTCCAAAGCAATTGTACCTACCTTCAATCAAGCATGTAGCATTCAATATATTCCTGAAATGATATGTGCCCACAATGGCACTTCTGTCACATCATTTGGAAAGGGGGTCCCACATGAAATCACCCCTTCCTGACTTACAGATGTCCAAATATCCAAGCAGATTATTTCTCATTTCCAGAAAGAAAGAAAGAAAGAAAGAAAGAAAGAAAGAAAGAAAGAAAGAAAGAAAGAAAGGAAGGAAGAAAGAAAGACAGAAAGAAAGAGGGAGTGGAGAGAAAGGAAGGGAGAAAGGGAGGGAAGGAGGGAGGGAGGGAGGAAGGAAGGAAGGAAGGAAGGAAGGAAGGAAGGAAGGAAGGAAGGAAGAAATCCAAATGACACTAAAGCATTCTAAAGCTGAGGCTGTAACTCAAGATGAGTTCAGAAGAATCTACTCAGAAATTCATGAACTGTCAATCCTCTTATATACATAATAGATCAAAATTGATAGCAGTAATTAAATTTTAACTAGGAAAGTTCTTAATGCTAGATCTCACAGCCTCTTTCAGACATCATATGTAAAGGGTTCATCTTGTATTTTAAAAAACACTTTTGATTGCTAAATATGTGGTGTCCTCCATGCCAATCATGAAGTTTCCAAAGGAGAGAAAATAGTCTATGAAAATACACCTATGACCTATCCAATTTGTTCAAAGGACAAAAATGTGGTTCCTAAGAAAATGTGGATGGAGGTTGTTATTCACAAGGCATCCTCATGCACTCAGCTATTCTTTGTCTCTTATCCAGCTGGGATCTGAAAAATAATACCCAGGTCTGATCTCAACCTCATGGACTGGGCAAATACATTCCCTGTCCAAAAAAATGGGCTCTGGCATCTGACCATCTGTGTGACTTGGAAGACTTTGAATTGGTTAGCAGGAACTGTTATTTTGAGGCTGAAACCATTTCTGTTTCAAACAGCAGAAAGTTGTATCCCAGGAATCACAGGGATGCCAAAAGTAATTTCCAGCATTCCAAAAGATTAAGAAATTGAAAACCAAATATTTGGGGTGAAAGCTAGTGTATAATAAGTGTTTATCCAAAATTTTATATAAGAATATTACTGCCAGCACATGCTGGCCTGAGATGTCTGTATTTCATACCCATTCTTTCTGTTTCCATGTAACCAAGTGGAACATAAAATTCTCCAAGCAAATACACAAAAAGCTGTTTCTCTTAACTCTCTTACATATACATTTCTCTATCTGTCTTGTAGACACCCACAATGGGCAAGAATCTGAGTGATTATTTCCTTCTACCACTTTGTGTGGGGGTGGGGGAAGGAAGGAGGTCTGAGGGACACATGCTTGCCTGAAATCACTGCATTACTCTCAGAAATGTGAATGGGAGATCTGTAACTTCAGAACCCCAATTCTCCATCAGAGTTGGTGCTGCAGAATCACCTGACCAGGCTCACATATGAATATTGATCTTTCTCTCTTCCATTGAAGAAGGAAGGAGATCATGGCTACAGAGAAACCATCTTCATGGTTTTTCTTTTGAGGCTTCCCTTTGATTCCTTTCTTCTGACTCCTGAGTACTGATCCCTCACCCCTATAGTATTAATCTCCCCACAGTGTGTCTTCCATGTCAACCTCTATCTAGAATGAACAAAAGTGACCTGCAGAATCCCAGAACCACTAACCATGAGCTTCCCTGAGCCATGCCTCTTTCTTCGAGACTTCTGAACCCTCTGAGTTATTTTTTTTTCAAAATGTAATTTTAATCACTACCATCCTCCTTAGGATTTCAAAGGAATCGCCAAGCCATTCATCTCAGAGATGCAAACACATCCCTGACTTGCTCATTTGTCTCAAGTCACATGTAGAAAGTTCTCTGGCAGCTGCTTGAGAGAACAAAGGTAAAACCCCCAATTAGGAATGACTAATATGTAGTTCTCCAGCTAAGAGTCACCCTGTCTTGTTAACCTCCATTGCTCTGCCCTAAGAGGCAAGAGATGATACACTCAAAATTCATTTATTCCTGTTAAGGGTAATTATCTCGATTTTTGATGATGCCTCCAGCTATTGAAGAGTAATTATCCCAGGAAGAAGATTCTCTGCATTTGGGAAGAAAATACAGGAGACTTTGTAGCATGGATTAGGGCTCAGTTTATAACCATGGCAATTTAATAAGCCTCTCGGAGCATGAGATTCAAATTTAAGCTTCCCAACAGGCTGAGCTTTTTATGTCTTCACTGTGTTCTTTAAATCTAAATGACAGCAGGGATATAGAGCAAAGGACTATGAAGGCAAATTTTGTGATATCAAAGTATAGTCTTTATTAGAAGAGACAGTTCCATGATTCTGAGTGATGGGCAGCCTCTGAGGTAAGGTTCTAACACACAAAATGGAATAGGCTCAGATTTCTCCCATTTCAAGACAGTCATTCCTCCCTGCCCTGGCTTCCCGGATGTTCATGTTCTTATTCATTCTCCCTCCCTTTCTTCTCTCTCCCCATCCACTCTTCTCCTGCTTTTTACAGCCAAGGTTGTTATTATATCATCATCATCATCATCATCATCATCATCATCATCATTTATCCCATCCAGTCACTTCCAAATAAATGCAGCATCTTTGGGTTCTCTCTACACCATTGTATTAAAATTATATTTTCCAGGATTAGTAACACCATTCTTGTAGCTAAATCCCATAAACATCTTCAATGTTTCAGAGAATACAGACATCATTTGTGATAATTTTTAACTCTGCGTCCTTAAAGAAATTGCCTTACTCATCTCCTCACTCCTCAGCTCTATGGCTTATGAATGCCTAATCCTCCCCTACATGCTTCACAAACTTTGTAAAGTATCCTCCAAGAGCTACAATGTGCCAGAAACATGTACACAATAATGCTGTGGGGTCGAAAGTATTGACACCCTTATTTCTGTAGAGTAAAACACTATAGATCAAGATAGTTCCAAAGATGAGAAGCTGAAAGCCCAGATGTACATTTTTCCCAGATGTACAATTAGATCTCTCCCCACATCTGTCCACCAAGACCCCAGGTCTCATTTTCATCCCTCGTTCCAGTTTTTCTCACCTGATTTCCCTTTCTTTCTATACCTTCTCCAGTTTGTTAGTCAGCTTTCTGATTAGCATTGCTCTGAGGGGAAAAACTCCGATATAATTTTTTTTAAAGAAATCTTATTTTGTTTTATGGTTTCAGAGATCTAAGAATATGGCCTGCCATCAGCATTGCTTTTATGTCTGTGGCAAAGCAGAAATGTTATAGCAGCATGGCAAGGCAAAGAAATATGCTTACCCCACAACAGCAAGGAAGGGAAATTGAGAGAGAAAGAGACTAAGAAAGAGGAGGAGGAGAAGCAAGATCACTAGACAATCAAGAACAAAATGAATCTTTCACAGACATTCCTCAGTGACTTCCTGACTTCTGTTAAGTTTCACCTCCTAAAACAGTGCTTCTCAACCTTTGAGTCATGACCCCTTTGAGATCACATATCAGATATCCTGCATACCAAATTTCTGCAATTCTTCACAGTAGCAAAATTACAGTTATGAGGTAGCAAAGAAATAATTTCATGGTTAGGAGTCACTACAGCACAAGAAACTGTATTCAAGGGTCGTAAACCTCAGGAAGGTTGAGAACTGCTGTAAAGTTTCCATTTCTGCACCGGCTAGAGACCAAGCCTTCATAACACATGTGCTCACAAGAACCATTCCATCTCTATCTCCAAATTATAGCACAGGTATAATTATACCAATTACTTAAATCAAACAAATATTTGTTCATTTTCACAGTTTTGTGATATTCTGGGAAAGTGTCCCACAAGCTAGAGAGCTCCCTGACTCTCTCATTCACCAGCTTTCTCATCCTTCTTCCCCAGGACTATTCTGTTAGCTCTCCAAATTCTCCTCCTAGCCTGAAGAGTAAACTTTCAGTCTTCTGAAACCTTCGACCCCTGGTTTTATAATCAAGAATTTCTCAAGATTTCTTCTTTTCCCCTCAAGCTTGTATTTCCCCATAATAACAAACCTTGCATGATGCATTCAGTACAAACAGAAATGATAACTCTCCCTGACTTACAAATTCCCTGTTCTTTATAGCATGTTTGTTTTACCCCTCACCACCCTCTCCTCAACACACAGCTTAGTTTCCTTATCTGAGTTGCCCTGTATCCCTAATTTTTCTTTGACCCCTCTAGGTAACTCTAAGTCATCTTTTAGGGTGGTTTTTATTTGACTCAACCCAATGATAAATATATCTCTATACATACATACATGTAGGTGTGCTTCTGGAGTCTATCTCATGGTTTTTATTATTCCTTATCTATCACATCTGATCCAGAACATCTCATTTCCAATCATGGTTTTAGGGGCATTCATGTCTCTCACATTCTTATCTCTGCCCAAAATTCTGTCCAAAACTATAGTGGTTTAACTGGAACCATGGGATCATGTATTTAAAACTTGGTCCCCATTTGGTAGTGCTGTCTGGGGAAGTTATTTTAGGAGGTGCAGCCTTAAAGAGGCTCATAGCCTCACCACATTTTCTGCCCACTCTCCCTGCTTCCTAGATACTGTTGAGGTGTGATCTTTCAGCCTCCTTTTCTTGCCTCCATATCTCCCCTGTGATTATAGACTCTTGTTCTGGAACCATAAGCCAAAATTTACTCTTTTGTAATTTGCTTTTTCTTTGTTGTTAAGTCAACTTCAATTCTGGTTGAAACCAAGCCTTCAAATGTTCTCATCAAGACTGTCTCTTCCTTCATCATTCAATTCATTTTCCTTATTTGTAATCTTATATTTATATTATTTCTTTATTTGTCTAATAACATTGCTGGCTGCAGGCAACTCCAGGATTAAATTCTGCCAGTGTTGTAGCCCCACATGAAAGTAACTGTAATAACTTCACCTACAGTTCCATGAAATTCCTCTTACTAGGCAGAAATGAATCCATGTCTCCTTCTGAAGCTGAAGAAGACATCCAGGCTCCATCAACAACACAAGCTGGCAAGAGAAGAGGGCTCCCAAAAGAAAATAATGGTGTTAAGTCTCAAAGAAAGAGTATGAGGTTAGAGACCAAGCCAACAGAGATTGCATGAATAAATACTCCAAGATAGATAGATGGGTGATGGATACATGATACATGGGAGTAAATAAAATTCTTAAAACAAAAAAGGAAGGAGTGGTATGTAAGTGATAGCTACAGATGACAGAGAGATAAGAGGAAGTAAAGAAAAACTTTATTTCTCTAAGCCACTCTTTAAAGTACTTGGCTCTGTGAGATTTAAGAATGCAACTCAATGTGTCTTTGTCATTCCAAAGAACAGCATGGAGAAGGATGTGAAAACAGGAAAGGATGGGGAAGAGGATGGAGCTGTGAGATCCCCTGTGATCTTCTTTAGCAATAAATACAAATGTAAACAAAAATGGTTCAACTCGGGAATCGGCAATCCATGCAGTGCGGGGTTCTGAATATCACCCTATGTTAATTGACCACATCTCAGGGTGGCAAATTAAACAACTCTTGAGAGAAGACAGCAACAAGAGGTATTCAGCTCTCAAGAGTTAGCAGAAAGCTGCACAGAGAAGGCCTGAGCTATTAACACCAAGTCAAATAATTCCTGGTTGCAGAGAAGAAAAGTACATGGATGTTCTCTGTAATTTTAAAGATATATTATAGGAAAGATTGGTTTTATCAGATAGGAGGGGCACCAAACTTAAATTCCTTTTAGAAAAACATTTCTCAATTTGTGTTGGGTTTTTATGTTAGTTTCTTGGGGTTTCTAAGGTGTATAAAGATAATTTTAGTGAACCGCAGCATTATATTTCCAAGATTTTCACAGCTCAAATTCTGAATATGACTATTCTTAGAATAGTCATAAAAAGAGGCTTAAAAGTTACTGTTAGGAACTATGTGGTATTATATGGTCCCCTGTAGAAAGGGAATGGGACAAGATCTCCCAAGCAAATTGGGAACCTGAGGGGAGGGGAAAGGAAGTTAGGAGGAAGAGGAGGGGAGAGGTGGGCATGAGGGAGCAGGAGGCCTGTGTCAGGGAAAGAATAGAGGAGAGCAAGAAAAGAGATAGCATAATAAATAGAGGGAACTACTATAGATTTAAAGAGAAATCTGGCACTACGGAAATGTCCAGAGATCTATAAGCATGACCCCAACTAACAATCTAAGCAATAGTGGAGACGCTACCTTAAATGCCCTTTGCCAATAATGAGATTGATGACTACCTTATATGCCATCCTACAGTTTTCATCTAGCAACTGATGGAATCAGAAGCAGACACCCACAGCTAAACACTGAGATGAATTCCTGGAATCCAGTTGTAGTGAGGAAGGAGTGATGAAAAATGGGGTCAAGACCAGGCTGGAAAAAGCCACAAAAACTGCTGACCTAAACAAAGGGAAGCTTATAGACTCTAGTCTGACAGCTGGGAAATCAGCATAGGACCAACCCAGACTCCCTGAACATGGGTGTTAACTAGGAGAACTAAGCAGTCCATGGGGTCACTAGTAGTGGACCAGTACTAATCCCTAGTATCCAAATGGATTTTGGGAGCCTATTCCACATAGAGGGATACTCCCTCAGCCTAGACACAGGGCCTAGGCCCTGCTTCAAATGATATGACAGACTTTGAAGACTCCCCATGGAAGACCTCACCCTCCCTGGGGAGCAGAAAGGGGATGGAATAGGGGTTGGTGGGGGAGACAGGGGAGTACGGGAGGGTGTGTGAACTGGAATTGACATGTAAAACAAGCTTATTTCAAATTTAAAAATTTATCAAAGAAATGCTGTATAATAAAAATCAAAATGGTGTGGTCTTTTACGTCTCTGAACCTAGATACAGATATACTTCTTTGGATGAACTTATTGAAAACAAGTTTTGCAAATTGTCCTCGTGGTATGTTCAGCATCTCATACATAAATCAAACTGACACATCTTTTTATGAGGAAGAAAATACAACATGGCTTTTATAAGGAACAAAATTCTAATATCATATCCACTCAATTGTTTATGCCATCAGGAATTTTCTTGCATGAGAGATTGAAAATGCAAAACCCCACAAGGCATGTACCTGTTTGCCTGAGGTCCCAGTGCACTTGGGGAAAGAGATGGTTAAACACACCCTGGCAGTTATTACACTGGACAGGGTCTTAAATCAGTGGGGCAGAGAGGTGTGATCAATTTCACTAAACATTCATTTTAACTGAAAATCAACTCTATTCTTAATGAAACAATTTCAGGATTTTATAATTTATTACAGTATTTGCTATTGAATTTTGACCAAAAGGCTAGTATATTTAAATAGTTTCCTTTACTTCTAAATTCCTTGAAATTTTTATTAGGAAGAGCTTGAGAATTTTATGATGCCTTCCAGATATTTATTGATATAATCATTGGCTTTCTTCATTTCCTTTGTTGATGCAACAAATTATATTAATAGACTTCCTAAAACATCCTCATGGTCTCAGAGTAAATGCTACTGTTCATGTTACATTTTTCTTTCTAACATACAGCCAGAATCAATTTCTGTTTTCTATGTTCTTATAAAAAACTATAATTTTTATTTTTAATATATTAATCAATACTATAGTATTAAAGTTATTCTGACATGAGTAGAATCAGGAAAGTTTAGTGGATTTTTTTTCTTCAGTGGTCTACAACAATTCAAATATGTTTTTAAGAACTTCAATTTTAGAAAACTCATATATTATATCTTGAACTTCACCTCCTATTTGGAATAAATAAAAACAAATTTGATTCTACAAAAAGGCATTCATTCTTTGGGAAATTGTCTGGCCATCTAGGACTCATTGTCATATGCTGGCTTTTCTGTGGGAAAGACTGAACTGGAGATATCAGTATAGGAGGGTTCTGAGATCTACAGAATATGGCATGTAAGAACATAAGGTTCTTTATTAATGACAATGAGACATGCCTGCTCTTGGAAACACCACTCTACCTCAGAGATGATGATGGGCATTAAAGCAACTCCATATGGAGTTTGCTTTCTTTGTGGCAAAATTTAGCCACTGAGTAAGAAATTGTTCTTGCCTCGACTGCTGAGTGTGCTTTCCAAATTGAATGAACAATCCACAAAAAAGAAAAAGAAAAGAAAAAAAAAGTGGCTGCCAAACTTTGCCAAGATAAGGTGGGACAGTTCTTCCAAATTCCTGCTTCACAGAAAAGTCTGTCAGATATGCTAGGCCTTCAGGCAGAAGATGGATGCTCCAACATTAGAGAGAAAACTTGGGTGACTGTCCAGGCAGCCAGATGTTTCATTGTTTCTTAGTTTTGGAAGTTGTTTGCTCTGCACTGAAGAAAAAAAAATCCACTTCTGTTTACTCAGGTAATACTATATCCTTGTCAGGTCTCTAACGGAGCCCAAGATTATATTGTTATGCTTATAGTGTTCAAAATTCAAAAAAGAAACATATAAAAAGGTGTAAAGTTAGATTGAGAGCCATAAAAAGATAATTTGGGGTTGGTAACACAAGTTATGATAGAAAATGAATAAAGTATAACACTTTGGACTCACTAAGATAAGATAGATAATGGAATATTTTCTCTGAATTTGTCAAATGCAAATGGATTGGGCATTTTTAATGTAATTCTTGCCTGTATAGTCTGTATATAGTTATTATACTTATTTGTACATAGTTTTACTATCTTAGTTAAAACCTTCACTTTTTATTTAGACAAAAATTGGGGAAAGTGTGATATTTTGATTGTGTTCTGACATATAAAACTTGCTTGGAGCCAGAGAACAGAGCTGGCCACTAGCTGACCAAAATTAATCATAGAGGTTTGGAGGACTGTAGACAGAGAGGAGAGAAGTAGAAAGAGGAACCCAGCCCTTTTGGATTGAGGAATGATAGAGGTAGGAAGCAACTGGTGGCTGTTCCCTCCTTCTCTGATCTTTCAGGTTCTTACCCCAATATCTGACTCCCAAATTTTTATTGATAACAATTAAGTAAGTTAACACTTTCCTTGGGAGAGTGGACATGGGGAGGAAAGGATTTATTTTACTCACGGTTCCCTAAAACAGCTCATTATCAAAAGTAGTGAGGACAGGGACTCAAGATAGGCAGTCACTTGAAGGCAAGAGCTGATGCAAAGGTGATGGAGGAGGGCTGTTTACCTGCTTGCTCCCTGTGGCTTGCTCAGCCTGCTTTCTTATACAACCCAGGACCACCATCCAAAATGAGCTGAGCCCTCCTACATTAATCACTAATTTAAAAAAAAAATGTCCTATTGATGGGAGATGTTATTCTGTATATATGTTTCTCACACTGGTTAATAAAGCCCTGTGGCCAATAGGAAACAATTTAGGCAGGGCTAGGAGACTAGGAGGAGGAAAGAGAAAGTAGAAGGAGGAGTGGAGATGTAGCCAGGGAAGGAAGGAAGACGCCTGCTGCAGCTCCCTGATAAGACGACCACGTGGAAATACTTAGATAAGTAGATATGGGTTAATAATTAAGACAGAGCTAGCCCATAAACAATAACAGTAACTGGCCAACAGGATTGTATCAAATACAGAGTCTCTGAGTGTTAATTTGGGGCCGGCACGCCAGACCTAGACTAGCGGTGGACGGGCTGGCGGAAACATACACGCTACAGTCCTATAGGCTTGCTTACAGCTGATCTTACAGAGACATTTTCTCAACTGAGGCTTCCTCCTCTCAGATAGTTCTAGCTTCTGTCAAGTAGACATAAAACTGTCCAGCACAGTATCATATTCAGTCCTGGTCCAACCGTCTGAGAACTGAAAACAGTGAAGGAGCTAACAAGACAAGATTGAGGGCCCAACAACTCAAGCAGCCATAGAGAGACAGGAAATTCTCCTTCCTTCCATCCTGTTGTTCTCTCTGGGTTCCCAGTGTTGCAGGGCAGAGACACAAAGACCATTCAGCATGACAAAACTTGGAACTGAGAGTCTATTTCAAACAGGTCAACACCTGCCTGGAGAGAAATACTTCAAAAAAAAAAAAAAAAGCTTCAAATCTTCCAAATTTTCAAATACATTTTACAGGAAGATTTTAAAGACAATAAACATAGAAAAACTACAGCCTGGTTGGCAGTTGCAACAGGAACTAAAGCAAACAAGTAGTTTAATAGAAGCCAAAAAACATGCAATTAGTTGGGAACATCTTGCCCCTGAGTTTCTAGGACAGACTTGGGTGCTTCCCCCACGGGACTTTTTCACAGTGAGATCAAGAAGGTGAGGGTAGGGAAGGGGAGTTGGTTCCCAATTAAATCAAAGACGGCTCCAGCTAAGACAAGATGGAGGAACTTTTGCCCGATTACACCATGTTATTGAAGTTAATAACTTCAAAGTAATGTGGTGTTTAATGAAATACCAATCATTTTGTGGCTCAGTCAAATTGGTCCATAAAATTTTACAAAGGTGGGGGAAGAGAAGCAGGATTTTCTATCTTTGTACCAAGTGATCATTGGATCTGGGCAGCCACCTAACCTCCCTAGAGCCAAGAATGACCTTAAGAGAGCCTCAATTGACTCTGGGCTTTGGTGGCACACTCCTTTAATTCCAGCACTGGGTAGGCAGAGGCGGGCAAATCTCTGTGAGTTCGAGGCCAGCCTGGTCTACCGAGCTAGTTCCAGGACAGGCTCCAAAACAATACAGAGAAACCCTGTCTCTAAAAACAACAACAACAAAGGCTCAGTGGTGCATCTTGTGTAACAGCTGAGGGGCTCTGAGTGGAGGTATGTGGTGGCACATTATCTACACTATATGTGTTTGGTTGAGCTAAATTTTTAATATAGCATGGATCAACAATTTGCAGTCTCCAGGGTTCCCTTATGCCTTTATGACAACTAATAATTATTTCACAACTTTATCTGACAGCAGGTATGTTAAATGATCTTTGTTTAACATGCTGGTTTTTAGATGGAGCCACTCAGAAATAAACAGACAGTTTTTCCATTTGGCGGGTATCTGATCTTGGTCAGAAGTTTTGAGGCTCTGAGGTAAGCATTTCCTTGTAGCATTAACACAAGTGTAATCACTATGTTAACGTTCAATTTGTTACACTATGCTTTAACATTTTCTGCCTTCGTTGGTCAAAAAATGTTCTCTGGGATTGCAGAATTCCACATAACACATTGATAAGTCTGCTGTGAAGGTAAATCTTAGGGACTTACTGTTAATTGTAGAAATGCCCTTATTTCTATCTCCATGAGACACCTTCATTATTTGCACCCAGGGTCACATTTCATCCATTGCTGTGGATGCAGTATTGATTAGCGGGAGGTTTGAAGCTCTCCAAGATCTGTATCTAATTTTATAGCCTGATGTCATAGTGCGTGCCTTCGCACCTGCCCACCCCCAGTGCTGCCAAGTGCTGCATACTGACACACGCTCTACTAGAGCAGTTCACAAGTGCTGTCTTCACCTGGTTCTGAAATCACAGTTCGAAATTTTCAATTCCTCCTCTGAGAACCATTTTCTCAGACAAAAAAAAAAAAAAAAATGAAGAAAAAGAAAAGAAAAAAAATGAAACTTTCTTCATTAGCTTCTCACTCTCTGGACCACTAAGCATATAGATTCCAATAGTCACATTTAGCAGCTCTCACAATCCCAGACCACGTGCTAGGCTTCTAGATACAGACTGGAGAAATATTCACATTCTCCTATCTCACTATAAACAGCCTGCACTTATCCTGTCTCAGGAATTCTGTCTTTCATCAACCCCAGTGTCAAAGTTTTACCTCTGTCCATGAAAGGAATCTGTTTTATAGAATACTTATCTGCTTTTAACTTTTGTTCGTTTGCTTTTTGAAACACAGGACTTCCCAGTATAACAGCCTTGGCTGTCCTGGGGCTCACTTTGTAGATCAGGCTGGCCTTGAACTCACAGAGATTCACCTGCCTCTGCCTCCTGAATGCTGGGATTAAAGACTTTAATTAATGCTGGGATTAATTAAAGATTAAGCACTGCACAGCTCATATGTGCTTATTTATAACTCCTGTCTTTGCCTCTAGACACTTGCCTTTGCCATTTACTCCTGTGAGACATTATCCTGCTTGCCTCTCTGAATCATGAATGTGGTCAGTTTTATTCACATATCCTCCTGAAATTCTTAACCTCCAATGACCATTTCCCAAGGCTGTGCTCTCCATCTGCCCTGCAATTCTTCAGGCCTCTCTGGAAAAGCCAGCATCCTTTGCTGGATGACAGTGCTTTGTGGGCAGAACTGTTTCACAGAGGAAAGGCAGTTCACTCAGTTATTTACAAACACTGTTAGTTTTGACTCTGAATTCCTCTCACTCTCTGGCATGAGGACTGTTGTAAGGTACAGACTTCTTTAATTCCATTACCTGGAGCACTACCATACAAGGTCTAACCGGCCAGACATTAATAACTTACATTCCTACCATTTGTGGGAAGAGTGGAGAGGATAGAGGGTAACTAGAAAATTCAGACTGGCAGGAAGCCTGCAGAGCTGCACTGAGGAAAAGCACAAACAGGTTAAGAGGTACAAGAACACTAAATTTGTTACTCTGGAGAAACTAAGAGGAAGGATCAACATTGGCAGTTTTGGAGAAATAATTCTTAGGCATGGGAAAATGTATGATGGGGGTTGGAGTAAATCACCCTTTGCCATCATTTAACTACCCCCAAATTATCACTTATTTCTTTCACTTTATCAGCCAGCCTTCTGCTTTTGGAGATGCACTATTGTCCTCTCCTTTTTTATTCTCCTCTTATATTTCAACCACATACTCATCAAAGGTCTCCAAAAACTTACCTTGTTTTCCAAAGGTTCCCATAGTTCCATTCACACCTGACCAAATCTCCATTATAGAATGTCAGAATAACCTGCACGATGGCTTGGCACTTAGCATTCTGACCCAGAAGAGAGAATTAAAATCCCTTCTAATGTCCCCAGTCTCTTGGGTGAGACTGTGGTGTGTGCGCACACATGAGCCACAGGACAGGGGTCCTTGTTATCCTTAAGCAAAAAACCTAGAGTCTTGGACAATCCCTTATTCTTGGGTGTCTTTTGAGGACAGTTATGGTGATCACAGCATTTATCTGCAACCCTCCTTCTGCTAAAAGGACTAACTTTGCTGAATCTTTTCATCCCCATATTTTTCTACCCTTTTATTTCCCCATTTACTGAAATTATTTCTTAGAATGCTTAGAAATAGCCATGAAAAAGATAGAACAAAATGAAAAAAGTAAGCAGTCCAAATCTTTTCTCTGGAGCATAAGTTGAAATGGGTTCAAGTGATTTTTATAAAAGATCAAAAACTGTTCTATATTCATGACAAATTGAAAACAACTCATTACCCACTTTTTGCCACTCAAAACATAATGAGTTCTGGGTACTGTAGGTTTAATGTAGTCACATATCAACGGTTTGGGCACATTTTGATAAAAGTGCTGTTAGACAACTTACCTTGTGTGGTCATCACCTGGATATTTCTACACAGTAAGATAGCATAGATCAGTCATCCAGTGTGACACTGAGATGCCATAAAGAGATATATGTCTTTGTTGCTTTTATGTGTGCTTAACACAAGCAAAGTTACTGGAGAAGAGGAACCTCAGTTAATAACGTATCTGTATGAGATTACCTGCAGACATGTCTATAGTGTGTTTTCTTGATTAATAATTGATGTGGGTGTGGCCAGCACACAAGAGATGATACCATCCTGGGGTGGGTGTCCCTGGGCTGCAGTGGAAAGCAGGCTGAACAGGTCACAGGAAGCAAGCCAGTAAACAGCTTACTTACAGGGCTTTTGCTTCACTTACTACCTCCACATTCTTGCACTGAGTTCTTGCCCTGATGTCAATCAGTGATGGAGTGTGATACAGAAATGTAAGGCAAATGAATTCTTTCCTCCCAAAGCTGTTTGCACTTGAGGCATTTCATCATGGCAATAGAACTAGGACAATATAGTAAACACAAGACAAGTGAGGCTCCTGTCAGAACAGAACAGCTTCGCTGTACACTATTTTTGATCAGTAGAAATCCAACCTAATCTGCTGGTGCAAGTATAGTGTTGAAAATACATAAAGAAGCAACATAGTCATTTATTGTCACTACTGTAACATGAACCACAAAGGTGTATAATATGTATGTATGTATGTTGATATGGTGAAACAGACTCATGGATACAGGGCAGGGCAAGATACATCCAGTTGCACGGTCCTTCTGTTTTGCTCAAGGGAGCAGGGCACTGACTACACACTGCTTCACTCCACCTGATCCACTCTTCACCACCCAAGAGAACACAAGAGCAAGAGGGCAAGAGAGCTTCCTCCTCAGCTTTTTAGTTGTCACATAGGCAGACAAAGATCATGCCTTGGCGCTTGCTTCCCCAGTAGTCATTGGCTAAATGAATCGAAATCCCACAACACATTACCAAGCATTATGTTCTTTATATGACTATATGAGCCATACTTTTATATTACTAGCAATGTGGTAGAGTTCACACCATAATCGCTGCAATTATGAGAGTAATGAACCAGCTGCGCCAATGCAGAACTGTAGGACCACAAGTTGAAAGCCAGTTTAAGCAACTTAGTAAAACCTTATCTTGGGGGAAGGGGATAACATGTTGAGCAATAAATTAAGATAACCACAACGTCCTTCGGTGACAGGAATTTTCATCTCCATGATAGCCATCTTGAATCAAGTTGTATGTGTGAGCTGTCACTGACCAAAACACTGGTGTGTACTGCATGAGTACTTGCTGCCTGAAATTATCTCACAAGAACCCCATGAAGATACTACTCTTTGGGGGGGGAAGCAATGGAATCTTGAAATTCTCAGCAAATGGATGGAACGTGTAGAAACCATACTGAGTGAGGTAACCCAGTCACAAAAGGAGGAACATGGTATGTACTCACTCATATATGGATTTTAGACATAGAGCAAAGAATCACCAGCCTATAATTCACACCACCAGAGAAACTAGGATACAAGGAGGAACCTAAAAGATTCATACAAGGTCATTCACAGAAGGGGAAAGGAACAAGATCTCCTGAGCATATTGGGAGTGGGGGGACAATGAGTGGAGAAAGAGTTAGGAGAAAGAGAAGCTGAGGAGAGGAGAACATGTGGGGCCAGGAAGTTGAGTTGGGGGACAAATACACAAGAGCAAAAAAGGAGATACCATAATAGAGGGAGCCATTATAGATTTGAAGAGAAAACTGACTCTAGCGAAATGTCCAAAGACCTACAAGGATGACTCCAACTAACAGTCTGAGCAACAGTCTGAGTGGAAAGGCTACCTTAAATGCCCTTCCCTGATAATGAGATTCATAACTAACTTATATGCCATCACAGAGCCCTCATCTAATAGCTGATGGAAACAGAAGCAGACACCCACAGCTGAACACTGAGCCACACTCCTGGAATCCAGTTGCAGAGAGGGAGGATTAACAAGAAAAGGGGTCAAGACCAGGCTAGAAAAACCCAAAGAGAGAGCTGACCTAAACAAGGGGGAGCTCATGGACCCCCAGACTGATAGCTAGGAAACCAGCATTGTACCAACTCAGACCTCCTGAATGTGGGTCTCAGTTAGAAGGCCTGGGCAGTTCAAGGGACCTCTGACAGTGGAACTAGGATATATCCCTGGTGCACGAAAAGACTTTGGGAGCACATTCCCCATGAATGGATACTCCCTTAGCCTTGAGGCAAGAGGCCTAGTTCCTACTTCAAATGACTTGACAGATTTTGATGATCCCTCCTGGAAGGCATCCCCCTCCCTGGAGAGTGGGGGAAATGGGATGGGAGGGGGTCTGGGGGACATGGGAGGGAGGGCAGGAGAGGGAACCAGGATTGATATGTAAAATAAGGAAAAATAATATATATATTATTTTTATATAATCTATAAAATATAATATAATATAATGTATTATTATATTTTATATTATATTATATATAATTATATAGTAATATAATTATATAATATATGTATGTATTATATTACACATATTATATAATAATAACATATTATTATAATATATTTACCATAAATCAGATTCTTCTTCATATATATGATTCCTCTTCATATATATATATATATATATATATATATATATCCCCATGAGGAAATATTATCATTCAGTTTTTACCAATAACTCATCTGTATGTCAGATAGCTAAGATAGCTGACAACAGCCAACTAGTAAATACTGAAGGCACGTTTTAAAACTGGGCCTGCCATCTTTCTTGCTGGAATAATGAAGTTCTACTGCCTCCGCTGCCTAGACGTGGCTGGAGGTAGCTTCACTGTCTCTATTATTTCCTCCTCTTTAATTCAGAACTCTATTCATTTGAGTAAGCTTTCATTTGAATGCCATTATAGACACAGAAGATGAGACTTTGTGGACCCTGGGTGTGCACTCCAATACCCTTATTCATTTTACAACTCACCTAACTTTGCTTGAGTTTCTATTGGTATTCATTAGAATGCTTTTAGCCAAAACTAACAGGTAGCCGGCTCTCAAAGGCTTCAACCATGATCACATTTTAATAGGTTGAAAGGTTGGTGAGATTGAATTAGTTAAAAGAGTTTCACTTCTCAGTCCATTCACTATGCTGGCGGGGGGGGGATTGATGAAGGTGGAGTGAGGGAGTAAAATAGCCCTGGGAAACAAGTTTGTTATTCTTAATCTCATATTTTTTTGTCAAGAAGATGTCTACGTTTAGTGTCAAAGGATGACTAAAAGGTGACTCAACAAAAATCCTCTGTCAAGAAGCCGAAGAATAGCAACTCAATACCTTCGTTGTCTTGCTGGAAGCAAGTCAACTCCACATGTCCTGCCCTGACCTCAACAGAGAAGCTCTTTACTTCTCTGGTTGGAGTATTTCATGTTCTATTTCCCATGTAACATTTGACCCATAGTATCTTGTTCATGATCTCCATGCCCTGATTTAGAAACTGAATAAATATCACCGAAATCCAAGGCTTTAATAAAAAGAAAAGAACTAGGCTTTTAAATAGTTATGCTCCATCAGTTATCTTACATTAGCCCTATCTTCCTGTGTGTCGCCTCAGGGTCACAAACCAACCAGCACATCTCTACAATGTCATTCTAAGCAGGGCAAAATAAATAAGGGGAGAGTGTCTTTTCTCTGCATTTTTATGAGAACAGGAAAATCTTTTTCAGATTCTACCAATCAAACTTTGTAGTGACAGGTTACTGGTCAGAACCAAGTCATATGACCACCTAGGCTGCAAAAGCTGCCAGGAAATGAGAACATAACGAAAAAGAGTTCTATGGATGATTTACACAGAGACCAGGTCAGTCCTTGGGGCAGAGCACTGTCTCTCTGACTAAACAGTGGACCTGGCTACTGAGGAGACAGAGAAGAACAGATTTCATTACACACTAGCAGTGTCTGCTATGTGAATGTTCCATTCAGCATATTTGACAAATTTTTTGTTTTGCATAATCCATGCCTTGGGAGAGATACTTATGTGTTTATATAATCTTGAATTAAGCAAAACACTGGATCCTGTCAAATGGTTTCTCATGATCCAGCTTCACAAAGCAACCAAACTCTGTCCTTGTTTTTGTGTGTTTTGTTATTTCATTTCAAATCTCTAAGCGGTCTCAATTTTATTGCTCAATTTCATACTTCATTGTGAGTCATTCTGCTGGTTGCCACTATTAAAGGCTGTGCAATCAATTTCCTAGCACACATACACAAAAACTCAAGAAAGCCCAATTCCAGATGTCACCTCTTACCCTGAGTTTTTAAACCCAATGATGGATGGCTCTCATGCCAAGCCTGCAGGTGACAAGTCTGCCAGGTTTCCTGTACCAGTGGATGATTGCCTAGTCCAAATCATCACCAGCCTGCCTGGCTAAAGCTCATTCTCCCAAGGGCCTATGTTTGAGGGTTTTTGTTTTTGTTTTGTTTTTTGTTTGTTTGTTTGTTTTGGTTTTTTTTGGACAGGTAGTTTGACCTTGAGACCCTTCTTTTCCCCGATAATCAATAGTTACCCAAAGTAAATTCTCAAATACTTTCATGCTTTCTCTCCTCTTCTTTCGTCTCTGAATGAATTAAAAGAGCAAGTGATTTTTTTTTTTGGAGTTTAATTTTCTTTTTTTTTTAATGAAAACAAATATTTATAAACAATATTTGGGAATTTGGGTGTTGTTTTTTCCAAACTGCTTCCTGCTGGTAGGGGGCGCTGTTATGGGGGAATCCTAAGAGACACAGAAATCCTGGCTGTAGTGGTCTGCAAGGCAAGCAAGTGATTTTTATCATCTCTAACTTTATCAAATCTTATTTCCCTCTATTTTACTATCTTCTCAATACCTCTTGATTATTTCAGTATTTAATGCTATCTTCCTAATTGAGAATTTCCCCTTACTCCAAATTCCATATACACTGTAGTAGTCATGTTTTGGAGTAAACATTCAAAATGTCTTGTCAATTTTTGTCTGTACCTCTATGCCAGATTTTAAGACAATTCACCATAATTTCATTGTGGGTACAAAGAAGGAGAAGGGAGAAACCCTGAAAAAAAATGTATAAGAAGCATAGCTTGATAAATACAAATTTATCATATGACTAATGATTAATAATTTAAATTGTGAAGGAAATAAGATTTGTATCAGTAACCTCAGTATTCTAGACTATTCAAATTGCAGTAGGTTAATGTAGACATCCATCTTTCTTACTGTCCATAATTCACTGGTTATATGAGAAGGTGGCCAAATGGAAGCAAAGACATGGACTCACCCAGCTCGGAGGCACTAGACTCAATCCACTGAAGGATAAGGCACCAGTTCTTCAATCAGATGACGATGTGCTTTGATACATATTTATAATCGCTTACTTAGATAGCTGGTTGATATGGAGGGATGGCGACCTTTGCTGCATCACAGATCACTAAAATTACACACAAGTTCATTTGTTTTTGTTTATTTACATGTCTGAGGGCTTTTTCTTCGTGTATGTATGTGCACTGCCTGCCTGCCTGGTGTCCATGGAGGCAAAAGAGCGCATCGGATCCCCTGGAACTGAAGTTATGGGTGGATGTAAGCCTTTATGTGGATGCTGGAGCTGAACAAGCATTTTCTTCAAGAGCAGTGAATGTTCTTAACTATGGAGCTATGGATCCAACTCCACACATTTCATTTTTAATGTTTTTTAACATAATTTGACTCATGACATTCACCCTTCCAGTCCACATGTGTTCCATAGGGCAAATACAACTCAAAAAGGTCGAGGGAGGGAAAAAACATTTCATTCTTAATGCCTTAATGAGTACAAATCACAGAAATACATACAATATATAACATTTTCAATAAGACTGTGGAATTTAAAATCCATCATGGAGGCTTTTAAGAAAAGGCTTTGGATATAGAAAAGTACACACATTCCCACCATTGATGAAGAGCTACAGGTGGTTAATGGATGTTAAAAGAGGGAGAATCAGTTTCATCCATTGGGACAAGCTCCCACATAAGTTGTCCAATCCTGAGCAATGAAAAATAGATTCAATAGTGTGTGTGTGTGTGTGTGTGTGTGTGTGTGTGTGTGTGTAGTTATGCTTCTGTTGTTATAATACAGACCATGATCAAAAGGAGGAAATGATTTATTCATTGTACACCTCCAGATGACAGTATATTGATGAGGGGAGTCAGGACAAGAAATTAAGGCAGGAATTGAAGCAGAAACTCAGAGGAATGCTGCTTACTGGCTTTCTCAGTTTGCTTTTTTGTATGTCCCAGGACTGCCTATTCAAGAATGTGCTACTCACGGTGGGCAGGGACCTCCCATATCAATAATTAATCAATCAACTAATTAGTCAAAACAATATGCTACAGGCTTGCCAACAGACCAATCTGATGGAGACATTTCTCAGCTGGGGTTCCTTTTGTAAAATAACTCCAGCTAGTGTTATATTGACAAACAAAGGACAATATATATAAACATATAACAATAATAATTAAATAAGAGACTATGCATTCAGGACAGATGGGGAAGATGTGAGAGGAGTTGGAGGATGAAGGGACAGGAATGATACAGATGTGATGCACATGTATGAAGTTCTCAAGGACACTTTTTTAAAGGCTCATTGGGTACCAGTAGAAGAGATACTAAGTAATGACTGAGAGGCATTGTTCCAACATGACACAAAATTTCAGAACATACCTCAAGGTTAGACAAGTAATCATCTCTTTTACATATTTTGCAATCCATACATTACAATAAATGGGAAGAACACATAATTTTCAATTGGGCAATGGACTGGCCATTTATTCCCCCAAAAACTATCTTTTAGTTCATATTATATGTTAAACAATAATCTGGTGGGTGTTTGGGATACAGCCAGAGTGGAGCAGACCATTGTGCACTGCTAGAATTACAGGCTTCCAAAGAAGGCAAGGTTTGGACTTCAAGAAGCTTATGAATGGGGGACTACAAGGTTAAATGTCCAAGGTATCTATCTACAAAAGCATCTGAGCTTGATTCTCTTTATCACACTAACAACTTTAAAGCTTATTAACCTTTAATAAAACAATTTCCACATCCTTATACTCACCTAATAGTGTTTTATGAGAATTCAGTAAAATAAAATTATGTGTGTTGTGATCATGTCTTACACTCAACAAATGCTTAAGGAAAAGTATTCATAATATTATGTTATCTGGTGGTTTCCTCATGTATTTTGATGGAATCTATTTTTCTCCCATATTAAATTGATTAGGTTTGACTAAACAAATATATCCACTCATTGTTTCATTCTCCCTTACCCTCCAGTTTACTAGGTTAATATTTTCTGACGGCTTTGGAACTAGATTTCCCTAACAATTAAATTTAAATCTGGTGTGAAAGGTCCAGATAATCTGAGCCATACAACCATCTTCATGGTTCCATCTTTCCATCTAAAGTGTTTGTCTAATATACACTATGTAAATAATGAACTGTGTTGTGCTAGATGCCTATAAAATTGGAAAGAACAGACCCATAGATCCTCCTTGTATTTCAAAAATGGAGACTTGTAAATATGAAAATGTTAATGACAGAAGAGGGGTAGTTCATGACAATCATCTGAATAGTCAGGGGCTAAGGCAGGAGTGTCATGAGTTTGAATATGGCTTAGAATGTGTGGTGAGACTAGACTCTGTCTCAAAAAAAGAAAACCAAAATAAAACAGACTTTTCAAGAAAAGTGAATAAGATATACACAAATAGGAAATGAGGAAGAACAGAGAATGTTGAAAGCTGTCCAGCAGAGACAGACCAAACAGGCACCACCAACAGCTTGATGCTTAACAGCTAAATGTTCCCACTTTTCCCTGCTCTTCCTATCTGTTCTCTCTCTCTCTCTCTCTCTCTCTCTCTCTCTCTCTCTCTCTCTCTCTCTCTCTCTCTCTCTCTCTCTCTCTCTCTCATTTTTTGAGACAGGGTTTCTCTGTAGATTTGCACCCTCTCCTGGAACTTGCTCAGTAGACCAGGCTGGCCTAGAACTCAGAGATCCATCTGTCTCTGCCTCCCAAGTGCTGGGATTAAAGGCGTGCATCACTGCCTGGCTTGTTTTCTGTCTCTTAATAAAATCCCAAACTGCCAAAGAGGGCATCAAATCTATCTCTGTGTTTTTCTGAAACTTTGTCTCCCATTTGCTCCCTTTTCCCCACCCCTTCTTCCCTCCTCTTGCTTACACGTGTACATACCACTGTCACTCCTAAGACTTTTCACCACATCTGCACATTTTCTTGCCATTTCTCTTACATGGCCTACTCCTATACTTAGAGAAGCCTGAGGGACCACGACACTGGCATTACTAGTTGTTCATTAAAAATGCAGACCGCCCTCTGCTGCTGAGAAGCCACCTCCTCTGATGAAACACACAAACTGAATCCAAATCTTCATTCATAACAAGATATTCAGATGCCACCCTGCAAATCAACGTTGGAGAGAGGCTGTTGTGTCATCTGCCTGCTTGACCAAAGGAAGAGACAATGTGGGGTTGTGCTCATCTTTGGCCTTGATGTGGTCACCTTGACCTCCCAACTCTTTTCTTAAATGGTCAATAATCATCTAAGAACTGGATAAGCTGACCCTTTATGATGAAATGTTTGTGCAGTAAGGTCCTACCTAGTCCTCTGGGAAGTGACATGATGATGTCAGACCTCAAAAGGAAACATGTCTCATTTCATTCCATCTCCTGCAACTAAAGTTTTCTTTTCTGCGTATTTCTTAGATTCACGTGGGAGGGTTTACATTCATCAAGTTTCTCTCTCAGCTTCCTAAGAGGCAGTTTTTATCAATATTCTGTACAGACCTGATGTCTCCATTTCAATGCCATCCAATCGTGTGTTAAAATAATACATTCTGTATGTTTTATGTATGTGTTTGACATTCCTAGGTCTTGATCTTTTCAGCAATATTCTGGAATATTATTTTGACATACTTTTAGCTAATGTATGTAAAGGGTCCTATAACTCTTTAAATGCATTTCTCTGCTTTTGACTGAAGCGGCATGCCTTTTACTGCCCATTTAATATTAGTAGCTTAACTCCCCCCTCCAAAAATTACTTCCATTATTTTTCTGCTGGTATTTCAAATACCTTTCTTACCTGCAAGTACTGTAAACAAAGACAGATTGAAAATGGTGGGGGTGGGGGTTACTTTTTTATTCCAAGACTGAAGGCAGCTTCCCTTCCTGACACTATCCACCATTCTGTGTGTGTCACTTCTCCCAGGGAAACCTTTTGTCATGGCTAGTGTATTTAGAATAGATGCTGCAATTCCTCTCATCATCCCCAGATATACTGCTCCTTCTTCACTGCCATTATATGCCTCCATCCCTGTGGACTTTGCTTACAGTTAGTCTCAATTCAGGGTCTTAAACCTACATCGTCTGTGTAGGAAAGGTCTGGGTCTGTACAGATTTTCTATTCCCTACTCAGGGTTCACCCCTCTATTAAAAGTCTTCCTCTCTACAACACTACACCCCCCTCTGTCCATTTTATTGTTCATACCTGTTGCAATTGTAGGGATTGTAGTCTTCAGAACCCCTTCCTTTGAGCGGAGGACATAGCTCAGTCAGAGAGCACTTATCATGCATTTGAGTCTTACCATTGCAAATAGGAGAGGGGGGGGAAGAGAAATAAAAGAAGGTAATGGAAGTCAGGCGTGGCAGTTTGTGTCTATAACCTGAATAATGAGGAGGCAAAGGCAGGATTGCCACAAATTTTAGACAAGCATGAACTACAATGTGAAACCCTGTCTCAAATGTGAAAAAGCAAGAAGTGAGAAATGTAATCAAATTCCTCCCTTGTATTTGTCACAGGCAGAGGTTGGTTATGAGTGATAAGTGTAAGCCACCCTCAAACTGCTCACCATGCTGCTGGAACCACTTGTGTGTGCGTGCGTGCGTGTGTGTGTGCGTGCGTGCGTGCGTGCGTGCGTGTGTGTGTGTGTGTGTGTGTGTGTGTGTGTGTGTGTGTGTTATTTTAGGTGGCCTGTACTCATCTTGTAAGCCTTCAGGAGGGCTCTGCTATAGTGAAAGTAGCAAATCACAGAAAGTCTTTCCCATCACTTTATAAAATTAAGAATTCCTTTTTATCATTTTGCATTTTTTGCTTTTTTTATTGAAAACAGACTATTCTCTAATTCATTATATCTCCATTGTAGTTTCCCCTCCATCTAATCCTTCTAGCTCCTCCCCATCTTCCCTCACCTCTGTATCTGCTCTCTTTATGTCTCTCATTTGAAAAGAATGGGGTTCTAACAAGAAAACATGACAGAGTAAAATATAAGATAAAGCAAAGACCATAATGTTGGGCAAAGCAACACAACAGGAGGAAAAGTGTCCCAAAAGCAAGCACAAGAGTTTGAGACCCATTCATTCTCACACTCAGAAGTCTCATAAAAACACTAAACTAAAATCTATAATATGTATGCAGAGGAACTGTGCATGCTGCTTCAGTCTCTGTAAATTCATAGAGCTTTGCTGGGTTGATTTATAGGGCCTTGTTTTCCTAATGTCCACCATCCCTGGCTCTTAACCTTTTTTTTCAGCTCCTTTTCTGAGGGTTTCCTGGAGCTGTGTAAGGAGAGATTTGATGGAGATCTTTCATTTAGACTCTGTGTCCACATAATGTCTAGCTATGGTGATGGGAGATGTTATTGGAGCTTGGAGAGGAAGGAGGAGTCAGCATGGAGAGCGTAGAGAAAGCAAGATGCCAGCCCCACACTCTCCGGTAAGATGATCCACGTGGAAATACTTAGAATAGTAGAAATGGGTTAATCATTAAGACAAAGCTAGCTGATAAACAATGATAATAAGTGGCCAACAGCTTGTATCAAATACAGAGTTCCAGCGTGTTATTGGGGCTCGCATGGCAGTGGCCTGCCAGGAGGAACAAAGACTGGGACCAGACCCAGACAGGCGGCAGGGGGAAAAACGTGCTCGTAACATTGTGGGTCTCTGCTGGAGGAAACTTCTCTGATGATGACTGATTAAGGCACAGAACTATCTGTGAGTATAACAGAATATCAATAGGAGTCATTTTATATATTTTTGTTGTTTTTTAGAACAGTAGATGTTGGTTGGTTTTAACCTAAGTCTCTGGGCTATCTAGTCTCTGTTTCTTGGTACTACCCAAGCAATGTCAGGTATGAGTTCTGTCTCTTGGCCTTAAATCAAACCAGACAGACTCCCACAAGTCCTATGCCACCATTGTCCTAGCATATTTTGCAGACAGGACAGATTGTAGATCAAAAACCAGAGACACTAAAACATAGGGGTAAAGGCCCTTTGTGGGCACCACCTCAACTTCTCCATGTTTAATGAGTTGTGTGGCTGGGCTGTTGCCCTCAGCAATTAGCCCCACGGCCAGTATGTGGAGAGCAACTCATTCCCTTAGCAACGGTTTGGGTTGTCTGGGATTTCCATGGGACACCCTCACCAACAATTCAATTGAATGCAACCCAGTTCCACTAATGGAAGCTTTATTTGGTAACAAGATATGACCACTTGAGACTCTGTATGCCTATTACTAAAGGACATCATTAGGATCACCTTCACATATTTTAGAAAGTGTCCATTTCACTAGGTTTCCATATAATACCTCAAATTGTTTATCTTAATTTGTTTTAACTGTGGTAAGTGGTATTTATTGAGAAAATTATCCATTTCTTTTAGATTTTCCGATTTGGTTCAGTACTGGTTTTTAAAGTTTGTCCTTACAATTGTCTGGGTTTCCTTGGTGTCTGTTGTTATGTCCCCATTTTTGCTTTTGATTTTGTTAATTTGCATGTTCTCTCTCAGCCTTTTTGTCAGTTGGCATAACTGTTTATCTATCTTGTTGATTTCCCCAACTCTTTGCTTCCTTGATTCTTTGCATTGTTCTCTTTGATTCTATTTTTATTGATTTCAACCCTTGGTTTGATTATTTCTTGACTTCATCTCTTAAATGTGCTTTCTTCTGTTTTTCTAGAGCTTTCCAATGTTCTATTAAGTTGTTAGTATGAGATCGCTCCATTTTTTTTTCATGTAGGCACTTAGTGCTATGAGTTATCTTCTTAACAACACCTTATTGTATACTATAAGTTTGAGTTTGTTATGCTCATTTTCATTAAATTCTAGGAGGCCTTTAATTTCTTTCTTATTTCTGCCTTAACCCACTTTTCTTTCAGTAGAATAGAGAGTTGTTCTGTTTCCATAAGTTTATAAGTTTTCTGTTGTTGATATCTAGCTTTAATCTGTGATAGTCTGATAGGATGCAGGGAGTTACTTTAATTTTTTTTTCAATCTGTTGACACTTGTTTTGCATCTGAGTATGTGATCAGTTTTGTTGAAAGTTACATGAGGTGCTGTGAAAAGAATATAGTCTTTTGTGTTTTGGGGTGAAATATTCTGTAGATATATTAGGTCCATTTGGTTTGTAATACCTGTTAAGCCCAGTAGTTTTCTGTTCAGTTTTTGTTTGGATGACCTGTCAGTTAGTAAGAGTAGGATATTGATATCTCCCACTATCAGTGTGTGAGTCTCAATGTGTGGTTTAAGCTGTAGTAGTGTTTCTTTTACAAATTTTGGTACCCTTGTGTTTGGGGCATAGATGATAAAATTCAAATGTCATTTTAATGGATTTTTTTTTTCCTTTGATGAGTATATTGTTCCTTCCTTGTCTCTTTTGGTTAGATTTTGTTTGAAATTGATGGACAGTAAAATAGCTATACCATCTTGCTTCTTAGGTCTTTTTTGCTTGGAATATCTTTCCCCTACCTTTTCCTCGAGGAAATGTCTATCCTTGATGCTAATGTGTGGTTTTTGGATGCAGCAAAAAGACGGATCCTGTTTCACATCCATTCCATTCTATTTCTGTATCTTTTTTTCTGGGGAATCAAGACCACTGATACTTAGAGATGCCAATGACCAATGACTACCTTCTGCAGGGCTGATTTGTAGATAGATATTGTTTAAATTTAGCTTTATCATAGAGTATCTTATTTTCTCCATCTATGGTGGTTGAAAAATTTCTGAGGTATAGTAATATAGGCCAGTATCTGTAGTCTCTCAGAATCTGCAGAAAATCTGTTCAGGTCCTTCTAACATTAAGATTCTCCATTGGGAATTCTGAAATAACAATAACAAGAAATTTCTTGTGAGGCATGGTGATGCACACCATTAATCTCAGCACTTGGGAGAAAGAGGCAGGCAGATCTTTGTGGTTCAAAGAAAGCCTGCTCTAAAAAGTGAGTTCCAGGACAGCCAGGGCTACACAGAGAAAACCTGTCTCCAAAAAAAGAAAAGAAAGAAAGAGAAGTCAAGTGTAATTCTGATTGGTCTGTTTTTATATGTTATTTGGTCTTTTTCCTTTGCAGCTTTTAATATTATTTCTTTGTTCTGTATATTTAACACTTTGATTTTTGTATTGATTGAGGGGACTTCCTTTTTGTGCAATCCATTTGGTAGTCTGTATGGTGGGTTTTTTGTTTGTTTGTTTGTTTGTTTGTTTTATTGTAATTTTACGAGCATATCTTCTTTTTGGTCAAATGTTTCTTTTAAAATTTTACTGAAAATATTTTTGGGGCCTTTGTGTTCAGATTCTCCTTTGTCTGTTCCAGTTATTCTGGGGTTTGATCTCTTCATAGTATCCCATACTACATGTATGCATAGTTTTAGGACTCATTTTTAAATTTAATATTTTCTTCTACTTCTTCTATATCTTCAGTATCTGAGATTCTCTTTTCCATCTCTGACATTCTATTTGTGAAGCTTGACTTTGTAATTCTCATTTGGTTTTCTAGTTTTTATTTTAAGAATTCCCTGTCTATATTTTCTTTGCTTCTATTTTTATTTTCAGGTCTTGAATAGTTTTTTTTTTTTTCCTTTCTTTCAATTGTTTGGGGTTTTTTTTTCTTGACTTTCTTTAAGGGATTTATCATTTCCTCCATTTTTTGTCTATGTTTTTCTGTTTGTCTATGTTTTTCTTTAAGGGATTTATGAATTTCCCCTTTAAGTATCTCTATCATCTCCATACATATGGTTTTAAGATCTTTTTCTTGTTCATCAGCTGTGTTGGAATAGTCAGGACCAGCTGTGGTAGGATAGATGGGCTACAGTGGAGATATATTGTTCCCTGGCTGTTGTTATCTGTTTTTTGGTATCTAGGCATGTTGGTTTGGTGTGATTGTAAGTCTACATTCTGATTTCTTGATTTGTCTTTACTGGGTAGGTGCTTTGTTCATTAGCAAAAATTGTTTGCTTTCTGGATGTTCAGAGTATGATGGCTGTATGTTGCCTTTTTCTGGTCTGCTCAGGTGGTATGTTCAAAAGGAACATGGGTTAGTAGGTGGTGCCTGCTGGGTTTGGGTGGCATTTCCCTTTCTGACTCAGTTGATGTGTTCCCAGTGAAAGCTTTCAGGGGTTGAAGGCTGGGTAATGGAATAACTTGGGGGAAGGGAGGTTGGGAGAGAAGATCTTTGTGATCTATTAAAGGTGGAGTCAGAGAAGAAAGGGAAACAGTTTTACTATTACAGAGCTCGGGTTGACTCTGGGGGATAGTATCTCAGGAAGAAAGGGAAAAGTGTGGATCCACCTTCACCCTACTTGTTTCCCTGAGGGGCTAGTGCTTGTGGTAGCAGAGGGTGACTGGTGGAGCTGGAGGCTGGAACAATAAAGTGAGTCAGGGGAGGTGGGTTAGAAAGGAAGGATATGTAGGATCTACAGGAGATGGGACCAGGGACAACACAGAGAAGGCTGCTACAGATGCTCTGCTGCAGAGTGCTTAATGAGACTATGGAATTGGATCTGGGGAAAAAGAGGGGCAAGAGAAAGGTTTGCAGGCAGCTTATCTAGTTTTCTAGCAAGCAAGGCCCATCAAAAATAGAAATTCTAATATCTCTTTTAGGAAATATTTAATGGAACCCTAATGAGATATAGCCAACTGACACAGTAAAACCTAGATTTCTTAAACTCTGGAAGTCAAAATTTCATGTATGTTCTCCCAAAACTCAAAAACTAAAAATTTTTTAAAAATTACAGAAAGGTACCTTGGCCAGCAGGGCAGCAACAAGGGCCCGAATCCCAAAGGACCTGGAATGAAGAGATAGGAGACAAGAGAAAACTGGCAGCAAGACAGGCTTTCTGATTAAGCTGCAAAATTTTATTTTTCTCAAGCATGTTATATAGTGGTTAAGGCGGGAAGCTGGGTAAGGCCGGGATTCAGAAAGGGTGAGGTTGCAGAATGTTCTTAGTCATGGGTCATTGAAGGTGAGCAGGATAGGAAATGCAGGTAGAGATAAGCATGTTGTTATCAGGGAAAGAGGTCTCAGGAGTTGCTGAATACCCTGTGTAAGGAGGGGTTGCCAAGTAACCTAACTGCATTCCTGTAAGCCCCAATCTCTGCCAGTCAGGTAGTTGGAGAGAGGAAGAAAGTAGATTAGGACTGAAGGTAGCAATCTTCTAACTCAATGGACTATTCTAAAAATAAGGTTGGCAACCTCTAAGGCTTGTGCCACGATCACCCCTAGCAGAAAAAGAAAAAGAAAGGAAGAGAACAAGGAGGAGAAAAACAAGAGCAAGAGGAATGAAGGAAGAAAGGACAGAAGGAAGGGAGGGGAGAGGAAGGGAGGGAGGGAGGGAGGGAGGGAGGGAGGGAGGGAGGGGAGAGGAAAGTAGAGAGGGAGGGAGGGAGGGAGGGGAGAGGAAGGGAGGGAGGGGAGAGGAAGGGAGGGAGGGAGGGAGGGGAGAGGAAGGGAGGGAGGGAGGAAGGAAGGACAGAAGGAAGGGAGGGGAGAGGAAGGGAGGGAGGGAGGGAGGGGAGAGGAAGGGAGGGAGGGAGGGGAGAAGAAGGGAGAGAGGGAGACAGAGAGGGAGGGAGGAGGAAGGGAGGGAGGGAGGAAGGAAGGGAGGGAGGGAGGGAGAGAGGGTGGGAGGAAGGGAGGGAAAGAGAGAGGGAGGGAGGGAGGGAAGAGGGAGGGGGGAAAGAAAGGAAGGGAGGGTTGAGGAAGGGAGGGAGGGAGGGAGGGAGGGAGGGAGGGAGGAGGGGGAGGGGAAGGGAGAGAGGGAGGGAGACAGTGAGGGAGGGAGGAAGGGAGGGAGGGAGGGAGGGAGGAAGGGAGGGAAAGAGGGAGGGAGGGAAAGAGGGAGGGGGAAAGAAAGGAAGGGAGGGTTGAGGAAGGGAGGGAGGGAGGGAGGGGAGGGGAAGGGAGAGAGGGAGGGAGACAGAGAGGGAGGGAGGGAGGGAGGAAGGTAGGGAGGGAGGGAGGGATAGAGGGAGGGAGGAAGGGAGGGAAAGAGGGAGGGAGGGAAAGAGGGAGGGAGGGAAAGAGGGAGGGAGGGAAAGAGGGAGGGAGGGAAAGAAAGGAAGGGAGGGAGGGAGGGAGGGGAGGAGAAGGGAGGGAGGGAGAGAGGGAGGAAGGAAGGGAGGGAGGGAGGGAGGGAGGGGAGGAGAAGGGAGGGAGGGAGGAGAGAGGGAGGGAGAAGAGGAGGAGAAAGAAAGGAAGGGAGGGTTGAGGAAGGGAGGGAGGGAGGGAGGAGGGAGGGGAGGGAAGAGGAGAGGAAGGAAGGGAGGGAAGGAGGAGGGAGGGAGGGGGGAGAGGAAGGAAGGAGGGAAGGAGGAAGGGAGGGAGGGAGGGAGAGGAAGGAAGGGAGGGAAGGAGGGAAGAGAGGAAGGAGGGGAAGGAGGAAGGGAGGGAGGGAGGGGAGAGGAAGGAAGGGAGGGAAGGAGGGAGGGAGGGAGGGAGGGAGGGAGGGAGGGAGGGAGGGAGGGAGGGAGGGAGGGAGGGAGGAGAAGAGGAGGAGGAGAAACTGCAAGAGAACTCCCACAGCAGTGATGACCACCACCTGCCTTACCACCTGGAGAGAGAATTTCTTCTGTGATTCTCATTGGAACCCCTTCCCTTGCTTATTTCCATGGGCTTGTAATTCCTGTTTTGCTAAACAAATAGAAAAGAGATTCCTTTGGAAAGGTACTGGTATCAATGTCACCATGACAAGGATTAATAAATACTACAGTTTCTCTTCTCTCTTGGTCTTTATCCCCCACATTTTTTTTTGTCTCTTTCTACATTTGATATTGTTAAGATAGGTGGGAGTTTATGTTTGCATCAGACTCAATTTCATATAAAAATTTCTTTCCCATAGAACTGAATTTATAAGTGGACTAAAGCAGGTCAAACTTCAGTTAAAAACTGGAAAGTTTATATGAAAAAAAAAAAACCCACAGAACTAGGATTGGTGGCTCATACTTGTAATCCCAGAACTTGGGAGGCTAAGGCAGAATGATTTGCACAAATTCAATGCCAACTTCGTACTGAGTTATAGGCCATCCTAGACAACAGTGTAATATCTGAAAGAGATAGAGACAGGGAGAATATGGAAATGGCCAGTTTTATGATGAAATGTGCTGCTAAAAGAGAAACGTGAGGTTGCCTCTCCACTCTCTTCCTAGGAGCTTTGCAAAGTTCAGGCATGATGTATTTTTCAGATTTCTAATCAAAAAATCTGAGGAAAGGTTGTGCCTGGTTATTTCTGTGGTTGTTTGTAGTTCGTTATGACACTTTGCAGTCCACTTACTGTTTCGTGAACCAACCAAGCCTGCTGTTGGCTGGATTTGCTGGAATTCCTCATGAATCTATTCACCACACAGGAAGAATGAGTTGTTTTGCTTTGCTTTTAGTCCATTAAGGCTCAGTCACCCTGAAAAACATTTCAAGTGGGCCTGTTTCTCTAAACCTTGCTGTAAATAAGAATTGAAGACAGCTCCATCCTGGCCTTTTTAGAGCCCTAGTGGTTGATCACATCCTGACAGGTGTGCTACCATATCATACCAACGCAAACCAGGCCCAATAGGGATAATGCAACATTGTCAAATCAATGCTAATGTCCTGCTTACATCTACCTTCCCGAATTCTTTTCTAGATTCTTCCTCCATTGCTCTGGGAAATGCAGGGGGGGGAGGAACCGAACATCTTTCTTGACACACATTTTTCCTGAGAGCTGTGTCAAGTGGAGGGAATAGGACACATGGCTGTATTCTAGCCTGAGATTACAGGTGAGAAGGTTGAGACTCAGGGTGACAAAGAGGGATGACAATACAACTACTTGAGAGCCTAGACTCCAGACTCAGCCAGGACTAACAAGCTGACTAACACTTGACAGCTGTGGGACCTTCAGTAACCCACTTAAATGCTTTGCCACACTTTTCTTATAACATATATAAATCAAATATGATATTAACAATGTATCTCCTCAACTGGCTGTGAGGAAGAAATTGGGTCATGTATATGTATAAAGTACTGAAGACTATGCCTGGGGCATAGAAAATACAGAGTGAGGTTGCCATTATTTTAGCTGCTATGATTATCAGGAGCAGTCAGAGACTTATGCCTTCTATAAGCTGGTGGAAAACTGAAATATTTCTACAGAAACAAGAAGCTCTCGGTCATGCCTGGGAAGAACCCCCTCCCCCAAGTCCTCAGTGGCTTACTACAAAGGCCGTTATCCCAACCTCTTCAGCTTTAACTCTTGCCAAAAGATCACAAAAGCTTGACTTGAATGCAAACCTCTAGTTTGCCTCATTCAAATCAACATCTAATACAGAACTACTCCATCCATGTTGCCAATGACTTTAACACTTGCCCCTTTTTTTCCAGAATCCTTTTCCGTTTGAATTCCTGAAACAATGGTCCCTCACTATCAGAGCAGTTGACTGGACTATCTTGTCTTTTAGAATGATTGTTTCCATGTCTTCTTGAGCTAACGTATAGATGAAGACAGATTCCTTTCTTTGTCCTCTTGGAATACTAATGGGAGTGGGAAAACTAGATTTGCCCCAAGAAGGCATCCTAACACTGAAAGAACACCATGCAGTGGCCCCTGTGCCATTCCTTTCAGCCACTTTTCATGAGCCCTCTATACCTACAGAGCTGAGCTCATTATAAGCTACCTAGTAGGAAAGAAGATTTTAAATCAGAGGCAAACACATTGTGAAGCAGTTGCAAATAGCGATGAAATAGGGTTAAAGGAGCCTAACAGGCTAGGATTGTCAAGTACTATCTTGTTTGCATTTAGCTAATAAGGAGTAATGATGTTATTTCAAAACCACTTTGATGGGGGAGAGAAAAGAGTAAGTTTTGCATTACAAAGTGAACACTTTATTCTGCAGTATTAAAAAAGAAGGTTGTACGATCTCTTTCTGAGATGATCTCATTTTTTATTAACCACCAAAAGGGCCTCCTTCAGAATTATTTTCTAAAAATAATGGAAAGCATATATGAATAAAACAAAGCATTTTTCCAAATTCTACCTGAACCTCTAAGGCCATGCCTTTGGATGAAGAACTGGCCCAATCCTGAACAGGGCAGTGAATTGAACTTTATGTAGAATAACACTAGAATGTTTATTTGGAACATCACTGATCTTAAAGCCACAAGTCATACAATGGGACAAGAATGAGAAGTTTTAATTTGCTTTAAGTTGATGTGTGTGCCATCCAGTCTACAGATTAAAAGTTACTTTATGCAGAGCTCTTTCCCCCAAGCACATGCCACCATTCATCCTCATTAATTACTCTAAGGGTTGCCAAAGTTCCTCTAGTATTTTGAACACCTTGTCTTAACATGTCAGAATCCCAGCCCCTTCTTGATCTGCAATCCTCTCAAGAAACACTATCACTGTTTGAAGTTGAGTCTCCCTGGGCACAAATGTACACATACTGAAAACATGTGCACAACCCCCTCAAACGGGGTCACAATATTTTTTCTTCACTTGTATCCTTGATAGTATTACCCCTATCTGAAGCCTTCTTTGGTAATATCCATGTATTGCTGTGGCACTTGTCCCCCACTGGAATATAATCCCTGCCCACTCTAGAAAGACCCTTTTCTTCCTGCTTTCTAATATATTCCCAGGATGGGAACCATATTTGATGTAAACTAGGTACTCAATATTATTTGATTTATTATTACAATATTATTGTAATTGATTGTTTTTGGAAACCTGACTGTGAAGCAAAGATGTGTGTTCAGGAAATACACAGGAGGCAATCTTAGGGAAACTCATGAGAGAAGCAGAACTGACAGAGGGAAGGGATGGAATGAGCCAGGTGCAGTGGAGCTAGTGTGGCTCTTTGGAGATGCACCCAGTCTTGCAGTTCCTCAGAGATAAGTCATTGTGAGGTGCCCTGTGGAACTGGTCATTAGGGACAGCAGCTCCCTTCAGCCTGGATCAGCCCTCCTAAAGCAGTCTTAGCTATGAAGCACCAGCAGCTAAGAGTCAGGACAAGTAGCAAATCAAGTCTCAGACCTACAGGGGATTCTGGTCAGGACATTCCAACACCTCCTGTAGTAAATGAATGAAAAAGTGGATTTTCCCCAGCTACACTCATACAAAAGCATCGCTCATCTAGTTGGCCATATCTAATAGATGGGGCCTGTAGTTGAAGTTTCCTACCTGGTCCCACAGCCATTTTGCCCCAAATAAACTCACAAAGACTTATATTAATTATAAATTGTTTGGCCGATGACACAGGCTTCTTACAGGCTAGCTCTCTTAATTATTAACACATAATTATTAATCTGTGTGTTTCTATATGGCCTTCCCTTACCAGAGAATGCCTGGTGCATCCTTTCTTCTTGGTAGCTAATTGGTGTCTCCCTGGCCCTTCTTTTTGCTTCCTCTCCTCTGGGGCACAACATTGGGCAAGAATTTCCACATAAAATCTGACAAAAGGGATTCTACACAGAGATAAGCACACCTTCTTGGAAACAACATTTTCTCAGGAGGGCTCAGTTTGCTAGGGGCAAGCAGAGGCTTCCTGACTCAGCATTACCAGCAAAAACCATATTGCTCTTTTAAGAGGCCCTGCTGCAAACAATTAAATGGTGTTTGTGAACAGCTGGAAGCATGAGTCTTGGTGGTGACATGAACCTAGAAACTCTGTAGAGTTATGGCAATAAGCATGGCACCCACCAGTACTCTGCCATGAAGCTACTCACAGAAAGCAAAGGAATAGGGTAGTGCTAATCACTGCTTTAATTTTAGCCATGCTGTTTTTAAAGACTTATGTGGCCAGGTTTCTGAGGTTTTCTCAGGCTCCTCATGGTATTCACAGCACTCACAAACAGCAGGAAGCAATTTGGAGAGAATGTCACCCAAATTCCCAAATATTGTTTATAAATGTTTGATTTCATTTAAATGGGGTTAATTATAAATGGTTAATTTTCATAGTCAATGTTTTTCTAAAGAAAAAAGGGCAATATGATATAGAAATCTGTATGAATTTTGCCTTTGCCTTTGTATGGATTTTGATTTATTGATACAAATTTAAGGTCAATTTTGCTATAGGTATACTTCTACTCTTGTTTACATATCATATTTATACAGCTCATTTAAAATGTAATGCATAATTAATACAGATTATATATAGTCACCTATAATAGTCAAAACTTAGTTATGTTTTCTAGATATACAGATATATTTCAAATAAATAGGTATTCTTCAAAACCTTTCATTTAATATGGCATTTAAAATGGTTTGTTAGGGTTTTTCATGATGGTGAGATAAAACTGCTCCTGGCAGATGGGCATCCAAGAAATTATGGAGTTTGCCTTCAACATGGCAGAAATAGTCATTTGGGCAAAAAACTGCTGTTGCCTGGACTGTTTGATTGTATGCTATAAAAACTGGACATGCAGGACCCACAGAAAAGTGACTACTGAACTTTCCAAAACAAGATGGGATAGTCCTTTAGATTTCCTGCTTCTCAGAAGAGTCTGCCAGACATTCTGCAGGACACAGAAAATTGACTGACAAACTGCCAATACAAGTGGGACAGTTTTGAATTTCCTGCTTTGATGGGAAGTCTGCCAGACACTCTAGGCCTGTAGGCTGAAGATGGATGCCCCAATGTTGCAGAGAAACTTCGAGTGACTGTCCAGGAAGTGAGATGTCTCTGTCAATTCTAGAGTTTATATGTTCTCCTTTTGAGGTCTTTGTCAGATAGTTATGATCATGGTTTTCCTCAGTTATAATAAAATATAAGTTATACATAAAATTTTAGAGCCACAAAGATAGGATAGATGATAAAATATTTTCTTTAAATTTTGCCAAATGTTAATAAACTAAATTTTGTTAACTGTAGTTATTGCTAGACAACTGTTTTACTATATATAATTTTACTACGTGACCAGGCAGAACACAAATTCCATCTAACAGGGGCCATCATATGATACCCACTTATTCATTTTAATAATATTCTGCATAAGATGTAGTCATATCTACATATTCCTAAACATACAAGCTTTCTTTAAAAAAAAACTTTGCTTATGTCACAAATAGGTCTAGCATTATTTGTCATCATATTTTATTGTAATCCTTAAGAAGAAAGATGTTGCTCTAATGGACTTACCATAAATATTCTGTCTTAATTTTTAAACTCCCAAAACATGAATCTTTATAAAGTTTTATATCCATAACATGAAAATCTCTGTTGATAGTCACCAACCCTCTAGGTATATTTTACTTATATAGTGGCTCCTGACTATCTGGTTATTTTCTTACATTGAGCTATAATGAAAACTGGAAGCTGGTGATCCCAGGTCCTCTGCTTCCTCTTGGAACCTGACTTGTGATTGTCTCCTGGTGTTGTTGTTGTTGTTGTTTTTGTTTGTTTATTTGTTTTGTTTTAGATATTTTTTATTTAAATTTAAAGCAAATTGCTTTATATGTCAATCCTAGTTCCCATACCCTCCTGTCCTCCCCTGTTCCCCCCACCAACCCCATTCCATACCCTTTATGCTCCCTAGGGAGCAGACTTCCATGGAGGGCATCTTCAAAGTCTGTCATATCATTTTATGTTGTATAAAATGGTTGATCATGGTAATAACAACCAGGAGGAAAGACAGCAAGTCACTAACTGAAAAGTCTGGTTGGTAAATATAGATAAAAGACCAGTCATTTTACTAAAACAGTCCAGGTTAAAAGGAGCTAAATGCCAGCAAAGAGTTTTTGAGTTTTCATGTACAAAGTTGATGTACTGATGGAGGAATTTATGACTGAAGTTACCCAACAGGATGTCTCCTCATCAGTAGAACTTTCTTATAAAAACACCAGTGTACAGCAGAGTAATTAGAAAGCACAAGGAACTCCCTTAAAGTTCAAGTAGGAAAATAAGCTAACACACACACACACACACACACACACACACACACACACACACACACTAAAATATTTCTAACATCTTTTCTTATCCAAACCAGATGATGCCTGGCATTGGGTTTCTGACTAGACAGAGAATCTGAGGTCATTCACCTCTGGGAATAAGGGAATCATGTGAGTGAGTCTCAAGAAGAAGGATCAAGGCAGACCCTAGTAATTCCCATAGCATGAGGTCTGCTTCCCCGAACTAGCTGGCACAAAGTACACTGTTGACTTGGCCTGGCTTACAATATCAAAAAACACAGTAAGGATTGAAGAGGTCCCAACCTTAAAATAACTAGGAAAGAACTAGCCTGTATCATGAACAGCGATGATGAGAAGTAGGTAAGGAAATAGCCTGCTGTGATATACTGAATGAATTTCTGGCTAATTCTTTCTCATTTCTCAGACTGACAGATTAGTTTTCCTAACACAGCGCAACAGAACTTCCTAACATCCCTAGGCTTGGTTTCTACCAAAGATAGTCACCAATTTCAAATTACCCATTCATTCACCTTGTGAACATGGTCTATAAGGGTTATTAGCTCTTTGCTAAGACAAGAGACAAACAGACATGAAAAAAAGAAAATACAAACTGAAAAGAAGGAAGAAATCTGATTGGGGAGTTATACTGAGATTGTGGAAGGAGTACATAAATATGGAGTGTTATTAGCTCTGAAAAGACACAAAATGATAATTTTCCCACTGCATCTGAAAAAAGGTATGTTAGGCTATGACTTGTTATGATTTATGGGTTATGATTTAAGAGTAAATACCATCTAACTCATTTTCTATACCCAATTTCTTGGAATACCCTTCCACCCTTTTGTCCTAATTTGATGCCTGTTGTTGAAAGTGAGCAGAAGAAAATAAGAAGATGGATACTGCTTTCTATCTAACCCAGTCTTTTAGTCTGTGTCTTTTTATTGGGATGTTTGGTTCAAACACATTGATTTTGTATGTTGTTTTGTATCCTGCTATCTGTTTTACGTGTTTGTCAGCTGTAAATGCTTTCTGGTGAAGTATTTATGAAATGATTATGTGGTTTCTGTCCATGAGCATTTATGTGGTAGGTTATATTTATTGATTAACATAAATTGAGCCATGCTTGCACCTCTGAGGAACTAACGCATATCTTTTGATGATAAATACTCATGAACAGAAACCACATGATCATTTCATTAGATACAAAAAAAAATGATTTTGAAAAAAATCAAACATTTCTTCTTGGTAAAAAATTCTGGAGAATCTCAGGATATAAGAGATATAGACCAATTTAATAAAGGCAATATGCAACAAGTCCACAGCCAACATCTTGCTGAAGAGAAAAAAAAATACCATGAAGCATTTCTAATAGAATTCTGACAAGACAAAAATGTATGCTCGCTACCTTCCAGATCAATATAGTTCTTGAAATTTAGCTAACACAGTAAGATAGGTGATGGACATAACGGGAATAAAAATAGGAAAAGATATCAAAGTATCCTTATTTATAAATGATATGGTTCTATACATAAAAGACACCACCAGAAAACTTTTACACCTGACAAACACTTGAAGCAAATATCAGAATACAAAACAACACATAAAAAGCAGTGCCCTACCTACCTATGTATAAGCAACAAACATACAGAGAAGGAAATCCCATTTACATAACCATATATATAAATCATATGATAAATCTAATTGTAATAAATCTAGCAAGGAAATGAAAAATTGTGAAGTGAAAATGTTATAACACTGAAAAAATAAATTGAAGAAGATACAAAGATTTCCAGTGCTCAATAAATGTTAGGATTAATATTGCAAAAATATTCATCTTACCAAAAGCAATCTACAGATCCAGCACAATATTCATCAATATTCCAATGCAATATTTTACAAAACTGGAAATATCTTAAAACTCATATGGAAACACAAACATTCAGGATAACTGAAAAAAATGTGTGATGCATTTATCTAATTATTCTTTTCAGTAAAAACTCAAGAGTCAGACATCTAGATAAGAACCCGAATGAGCAAAGAAACGGCAAAGAAGCAACCAGTGACCTCATCTCTCTCTCTTTCCTTGATTCAAAGAGGGCTGAGAAATATTCTAAGTTCCACCCTACTATCATTGTCTCTCTCTGTATGTCCTTGGTCCTCCAAAACCTCTATGGTTAATTTTGGTGAGCTAGGAGCTAGCTCCACCTTATGATTCAAAGTAAACTTTATTGTCAGTCAGGGTGTGATCAAAAATATCCCACATTTCTCTCTTTCTGTCTAAATAAAAAACAGATGATTTTAAGTCTAGCACAGTAAAACTAAATACAATAAGAACTACTACTATGTGAGAATTACATTCATAATATCAGTCCATTTGAATTTGAAAAATTCAGGGGAAAAATTTCATTTTTTATCTATCCTGGTGAGTCCAAAGTTTTGTACCCAAATTACTTTCTATCTTGTATTGCCAACCCAGAACTATCTTTAGACCTCAAAACATTTTCTTAGATAAATGATTTAAGTTTTTATGTCTCTCAACCTTATGTACTTCACACCTCTTTTGTGAATTTCTTTTCTGAAAGTGGTAACAAGGAAAACTGGAACTATAACTATATAGTCTTCAAACCCATCAGAAACCCAAGAGGGATATAATATTATTTGAGTAACAAAAAACTCAGAGAAAACAAATTCTAAAACTCTAAAAACTGACATAAACATTTGGCTGCCTACACAATCCCCCAAGGTTTCTCTGCAATGTTGGGCAACCATCTTCAACCTACAGGACTAGAATATCTGAGAGACTTTTCTGTGAAGCAGAACTTTTTAATGATTGTCATATCTTGTCTTGGCAAAGTTTTGGAGTTGTTTTCTTTTGTGTTCTGTTTGTCCAGTTTGAACAGAATAGATTTTTTTATATTACCACAAAATCAAGATTATTTTTGTTATAATATATACTTCTATTCTTGTTTAAAATATTTTTGTATATTGATACAAATTTAAGGTTGGTTTTACTTTTACTTTAATAAAAGTTTCCCCTCTTCTTTAAGGTATTCTACCTATGCAACTCAATTAAAAATGTAATATAAAGTTCTAGTCCTTAAAAGTTATTATTACAAATTGTTTAAGATAATTAAAGAATGTAGATTAGTAGTTAGTAATCTATAACAACCAAATTTGTGGCCACCTTAGGTATGTTTTCAAGGTCAAACATATATTTTAGATAGATGGTCTTCAAAGACACTTCAGAGACCTACAAAATATGGAATTTAAGATGTTTTAATAACATAAAGCTTTTCATGACAGTGAGACACATCTACTCCTTGCATCACCAATTTATACCAAAAAATGATGATGGCCATCAAACAGTTTGATTTCATTATTGCAAAGTTAGCTACTGGATAAGTTACTGCCCTTGTCTTAACTTCTGACAGTATACTGCATCTCAGATATTTACATTGCAATTCATAGCAGTAGAAAAATTACAGTTATGAAATAGCAATGAAATAACAGACACATGGCGCTAAACACTGAGCCAAACTCCTGGAATCCAGTTACAGCAAAGGAGGAGTGATGAGCAAATGAGTCAAAACTAGGCTGGAGTAACCCATAGAAACTGTTGACCTGGACAAGGGGGAGCTCATGTACCTCAGTCTGATAGCTAGGAAACCAGCATAGGACTGATCCAGACACCCTGAACTTGGGTGTTAGTTAGTAGGACTGGGCAGTTTATGGGACCTGGTAGTGGATCAGTATTTATCCCTAGTGTACAAATGGACTTTGGGATCCCATTCCACATAGAAGGATACATGGGGGAGGGCATAGACCTTGTTCCAAATGATATGACAGACTTTGAAGATTCCACATGAAAGCCTCACCCTCTCTGGGAAGCAAAAAGAGGATAGAATGGGGATTGGGAGGGAGACAGGGGAGGAGGGGAAGGTGAGGGAACTGGGATTGACATGTAAAACAAGCTTGTTTCAAATTTAAATTTAAAATAGCCAAAACAACCCTGTACAATAAAGGAACTTTATTTCTGACTTTAAGCTCTACTACAGAGCTATAATCCTGAAAACAGCCTGGTATTGGCACAAAAATAGACAAGTAGACCAATGGAATTGAATCGAAAATCCTGATATTAACCCATACACCTATGAACACCTGATTTTTGACAAAACAGCTAAAATTATACAATGGGAGGAGGAAAGCATCTTCAACAAATTATGCTGGCACAAATTATGATGGTGTGTAGACAATTGCAGATAGACCCATGTCTATCACCACACACAAAACTTAAGTCCAATTGGATCAAAGACCTCAACATAAATCCAGCCACACTGAACCTCTTAGAAGAAAAAGTAGGAGATACCCTTGAACAAATTAGTATAGGAGACAGCTTCCTGAACATAACTCTAGTAGCACAGACACTGAGATCGACAATTAATAAGTGGGACCTTCTCAAACTAAGAAGCTTTTCTAAGGCAAAGGACACAGTGGACAAGACCAAATGGCAGCCCACAGACTGGGAAAAGATCTTCACCAATCCTACATCTGACAGAGGGCTGATCTCCAAAATATACAAAGAACTCAAGAAACACAAAATAACCCTATTAAAAAATGGGATACAGAACTGAATAGAGAACTCTCAACAGAGGAAATCAAAAAGACTGCAAGACACTTACAAAAGTACTCAAGGTCCTTAGTTGTCAGGGAAATGCAAATCAAAACAACTTTGAGATACCATCTTACTCCTGCCAGAATGGCTAAAATTAGAAACACCAATGACAACTTATGCTGGAGAGGATGTGGAGAAAGGGGAACACTCCTCCACTGCTGGTGGGAGTGCAAACTTATACTGTCATTTTTGAGATCAGTATGGAAGTTAGTCAGGAAAATGGGAATCAGTCTACCACAGGACCTAGCAATCCCCCTCTTAGGCATATACCCAAATGATCCACATCCATGTAACAAAGACATGTACTCAACTATGTTCATAGCAGCATTATTTGTAATAACAAGAACCTGGAAGCAACCTAGATGCCCTTAACTGAGAATGGATAAAGAAAATGTGGCACATCTACACAATGGAATACCACTCAGTGGAAAAAAAACAATGGAATCTTGCAATTTGCAGGCAGCTTGAAGAAACCGTCCTGAATGAGGTAGCCGGGTCACAAAAAGAGGAACACAGTATGTGCTCACTCATATATGGACTTTAGACCTAGAGCAAAGGATCATCAGCCTATAATTTACATGCCAGAGAAACTAGAATACAAGGAGGATTCTAAGAGATTCATATAAGGTCCCTCACAGAAGGGGAAAGGGACAAGATCTCCAGAGCACATGGGGGGGGGGGCAGTGAGTGAAGAGGAAACTGGGAGAAAGAGAAGGGGAGGAGGGGAAAGCATTTGGGACTGGGAAGATTGAGTCAGGTAAGGAATAGATGAGAGAGAGAGAGAGAGAGAATAAAAGAGGGAGCCATTATAGGTTTGAAGAGAAAACTGAACCTAAAGAAATGTCCAGAGACCTACAAGACTGACCCCAACTAACAATTAGAGCAACAGTGGAAAGGCTACCATAAATGCCCTTCCTTGATGAGATCGACTACTAACTTATCCACCATCATGGAGCCCTCATCTAGTAGCTGATGGAAACAGAAGCAAACACCCATAACTAAACACTGAGCTGAACTAGAATCCAGATGCAGAGAGGGACAAGACCAGGCTGCAGAAACACATAGAGACAGCTGACCTGAACAAGGAGAAGCTAATGGGGCCCCCAGTCCATGCTGGGAATCCAGCATGGGACTGACTCAGACCCCTGAACATGGGTCTCAGCTAGAAGGCCTGAGCAGTCTAAGGAACCTCAGAAGTGGACCTTTTGTGGTGTACAAAAGGAGTTTGGGGGCATATCCCCCACGGAGGGATACTCCCCTTAACCTAGAGACAAGAGAGAAGTCCTAGTCCCCACTCCAAATGACTTGACAGATTTAGATGACTCCTCCTGGAGGGCATCACCCTACATGAGGAGAGGGGAGGGAGTGGGAGGGGGAGGGTGGAAAAGAGGGAGTGAGGGAGGGAGGAGAAACTGGGATTGATATGTAAAATAAAAATTTTAAAAATTAAAAACATAAAATTATTATCATAAAATAATGATAATTTATGATTGAAGGCCACCACAACATGAGAAACTGAGGGTCTCAGGATTAGGAAAGTTGAGAACCTTTGCTCTAGAGAAATAGTCATCACTGATTTAAGGTATAGGAAAGATATGGTAATAAAACCAGCATGGTACTAGCAAAAATTGACACCCTAATTAGTAGGATAGAATTAAGGACACATATATGAGCCCATGCTCACACAGCCATCTGATTTTTTAAAAAAGAGATAAAAACTAAACATTGCAAAAAAGACAGTACTTGTGGAAACATCTTTTGTTGAAACAAGTGATGCTGGTCAAATTGGTTAAAACATACAGAAGAGTGAAAACTAGATCTATATCTCTCATTCTACACAAAACTCAATTCCAAATAGATTCAGGACTTCAACATACTACCTGATACCTTGAAAAATCTATAGATGAAATAGGGGATATGCTTCAACTTATAAGCACAAGAAAGGACGTTTTGTGCAGGACCCCAATAGCAAGAAACAAAACCCACAATTGAAAATGGGACCTCATGAAACTAAAAACAAAGGACAATATCATTTGAATGTCAAGTCATCCTACATAAAGGGAAAAATCTTCAATTAATTCTCTGGCAGGGGTTTTACATCTAGAATAATAAAAAAAAAAATCAAGAAAACAACCCAATTTAAATTTGGGGCAGAAGACTAAATAAAGAAGTCTATGGGGCCTCTGGCAATGGAAACAGGATATATCCCTAGTGCATGAACTTTAATGGACTTCGGGAGCCCATTCATTTCCCATGGATGGATACTCCCTTAGCCTAGGTAAAAGGCGGCGTGGGCCTAGGCCCTACCTCAAATGATTTGACAAATTTTGGTGATCCTTCATGAAAGACCTCGCCCTCCCTGGGGAATGGATGGGGTTGTTGGAAGAAGGCATGGGAGGATGGGAGGGAGAGGGAACTGGGATTGATATGTAAAATAAGGTTTCTAACTTAAATAACATTTATATTAAAAAAAGAAGTCTCAAAAGAAAAGATATTAGTAACTGATATATATGTTTAAAATATTTAGTATCTCTAACCAACAGGGAATTTCAAACTAAAACTACTTTGAAATTTCATTTTACCCCAGTAAAAATAGCTAAAATTAAAAACAAAAAATTCTTAAACACAACAAATCCATGTGTAGATGTAGGGAAAATAAAACACTTATCCACCATTAGTGGGAGTGCAAACTGATGCAATCACTATGGAAATCAGTGTATCAGTTTAGGGGGTCCTTAAAAAGCTTACCATGTGATCCAAATATACCAGCATATACCCAAAATACTTCATATTGTAATACAGAGATAATTACTCATACACATTTGTTGATGCTCTATTCACAAAGCCAAGAAATGGAAACAACCTAGATGTCCATGACCTGATAAGCAAATAACTGAAATGTGATATATTTACATGGTGAATATCATTCAGCTGTGAAGAAAATGAAATTGTGAAATTTGCAGGTAAATCAGTAGGCCTGGAAACAACCATTCAGAGTTAACCCTGACCGAAAAAAACAAATGCCATGTATTTTTCTCTTGTTTGTAGATGCTAGTTTTGAATCTTCAGATACATATTTTTAAACAAATTGTAATTGTTAAATCTATAGAAGTCAATGTCTTAGTTATGGTCTCTACTACTATGATAAAGCATCATGACTGAAAGCAACTTGGTAGGTTTTGTTTCATCTTACAGCTTATAATCTATCATCCAGGGAACTCTAGGAAGACCTCAAGTCAGGAACTGATGCAGAGGCCCATAGAGGATTTCGCTTTCTGGCTTGCTTTCCTGGATTGCTTGGGTCCTTCCTGTAACACCCAGGACCATGCCAGTGGTGGCACTATCTACAGTGAGTTGGACACACCTACATCAGTAATCAAACAAAAAATGAAATAAAACCTTGCCTAGAGATGATTGTTATAGAAGCATTTCCTCAATTGAGAGTCCTTCTTTCTCAGTGACTCTAGATTGACATAAAACTAGCCAGCACATTCAGAAAACCAGTAAGGAATCATGGGCGTGGGGTGGGGTTGGGAATTTAAGAGAAGACAAAACAGAAAGTAGTGGTTTGGAAGGAAAATAATAACATAAAAGAAGGGTTAAACTGGGGCAGAAGGGGTGGGGTCAGAGCAGGAATAAGAAGAGGGATAGCTAACATTAAAGAAGTTTGGGGAAGCTAAATGGAAATTTACTACTGTAAAAGCTTTCTAAAACATACATATACACTTATTTTATTATATTTTTAGATTCAAAGATCTCTATTTTTATTAATTTTTATTATTTTACCTATTGATCCCAGTTCCATCTCCCTCCCTCCCTTACCTCCTGACCCCCCTCCCATTCCATTCCCACACACACACATACACACTCCACAAGGAGGGTGATGCCTTCCAGGAGGGATCATCAAAATCTGTCAAGTCATCTGGAGTAGGACTAGGCCCTCCCTTCTGCCTCTAGGTTAAGGGAGTATCCCTCCATGGGCAAAGTCCTTTCTTGCACCAGGGATACATTCTGGTTCCATGTCAGAGGTCCCTTAGACTGCCCACGCCTTCTAACTGAGACCCATGTTCAGGGGGTCTGAGTTGGTACAATGCTGATTCCCCAGCTATCAGACTGGCGGTCCATTAGCTCCCCCTTGTTCAGGTCAGCTGTCTCTGTGGGTTTCTGTAGTTTGCTCTTGACCCCTCTTCTTATCACTCCTATCTCTCTGCAATTGGATTCCAGGAGTTTGGTTCAGGGTTTAGCTGTGGGTGTCTGCTTCTGTTTCTATCAGTTACTAGTTGAGGGCTCTGTGATGGCATAGTTATCAGTCTCATTATCAGGGAAGGGCATTTAAGGCAGCCTTTCCACTGTTGCTCACATTGTTAGTTGGAGTCATCCTTTGAACATTTCTCTAGAGTCATTTTTCCCTTCAAACCTATAATGGCTCTATCTATTATGATCTCTCTCTCTCTCTCTCTCTCTCTCTCTCTCTCTCTCTCTCTCTCTCTCTCTCTCTCTCTCTCTCTCCCTCTCTCTCTCTCTCTCTCTGTCTGTCTCTTCTTTTTGCTCTCATCTATTCGTCCTCTGACTCAATCTTTCGACTTCTAACTCTTACTGCCCTCTCCCCCACTCCCAATATGCTCAGGAGATCTTGTTCCTTTCTGCTTCTGTCCCTCATAGAAGGGGAAAGGAACAAGATCTCTAAGCTTATTTTAAATAGAGTTTGGATGAGGTACCCTATAAGGAGGTACAACACTTCTCCAGGACATTATAGACTATCAAATATAAAGTTCACTTCCAGGAGTAGGAATCCTTTTTTGGAGTTGTCATTCAATGAGGTCCAATAGATCCTCAAACATTATAAGCTATTGACATTTCTCTCAGGACATACTCCAGAATTTCATAATAATATCCTATTGCTGAAAATACCACATATCTGAGTCATAAAACATGAAGAAATCATGTTTCAAGATCTGGAAGTTTCAGGCCTGTTAGACAGCTTTCATAGTGCTAGAAGGTGCTATCACTCACTACCAGAGTACCAAAATAATCATTAGTCTTAGCCAGCAGTGAACCTGCAAGCTACAGTAACAACCTGACTTAAGATAATTTATGTAGCAGTGGCACAAATGGCATGGAAATAACCAATCACTTTGTGGTTAACTTTAAAATGTATCCCGAAAGATTGACATACCTAGCACTATTAACTGGAACAAAGGCCTGTGGTTAGATAAGTCATAGGTTCTAGGGTAGAATCTACTACTGTTAATATGCTAAATGGTCATATCATCAAGCTGACTTCTAATGATTCATTGTTATAACCATAGATAAGTGCATCCTCTGAAATCGTGTCAGAGAAGGGGTTCTTATTGCAGGCAGATGGTAAGTTAATATAAAAATGAAAAACTGGTCAGTGTGTAGAGAATAGGTTGTGGAGTACTCCGCCTTATATGAGACATCTATGTCATTCAACAATTCTTTCTCTGTCACTCAGGCCAGCACCCAAATAATGACATGAAGACCTCTTATTCATTATGAAAGTTTCACACACACACACACACACACACACACACACACACACACACACACACTGAAAGAATTAGGGTGAAAGAATTTGGGCCATAATTGGGAACATTTAGCATAAAAGAACACATTCGTTCTGAGGGACACTGTTCTTTTCTACTTCTAACACAACAGCCAATCTTTTTATCTCATCTACAGGGATCCAAGATGATCTGGGCTTTGCCCATAGAAAGCACATACACGGTCTAGAAATTTTACCAGCTACTCTGCTGTGTTCACCCCACCCTCCAAAGAGTAACTAGAATCTGCCTATAAACAGACTCCATGCCACACAAGAAAGCGAATTTGCTATCATAGGACAAAGAAGAAAAGAAAACAAAATTCAGCTCTTGTTTCTGAGCAAGAATTCTGCTCCCCTATTGTAACCCAAGCAGCTAGCTTAGAGAAATCTGAAAATGTGGCTTGTCATAGCTGTTCTGCCTTCTGGGGATACAAGTTTTCTAAGTGTGGGGGGAAAGTCAAAAGGTGACATGTTCCTTTGTTTAAAGACAACAGCTTGCTTGCACTGGGAGTTGCTTTCAGGAAGGGATAATCGGGCAAGCTAGCTGGGTTGCCTTGTGTGTCTGGGTGGCGTATTCTCAAGCTTTCAGCTGGAGAACTGGACTTGTCTCTCGCTCCCTTTAGAGGGCCTTACTCTTCTAAGTACTGAATTGAAAGCCTAGGAGATTGGGTTTCAGTTTATCAGCACAAATAAAATAAAAATTAAGCCTCCTGATACATTTAGTCTCAGAGCACACATTATTCTCCTTTAAACAGGCAGTCCATGTGAAATGTTTTATTGCCACTAAATAAATCAATAAACATCTTGAGGCAGCCGAAGTAGGATATATGCTTACATAATCCCTCTAGCTTTGAAACCTCTTTTTCTATATAAATATAATTATTTTTAAATCAAATAAAGACCATCTCTAGTGTACTGTTAAACATACGAACAAATCCAAAATAAATAACTAAAGGAACGGCCTAATTTTATTTGACATTCTATAGAATGAGATAGTAGGTAAAACTCATTTCCATGCAGGGAAAGTTTTATTAATCCCAAACCTTATTTAATCCCAATAGGAATCTTGTTTTCAAATGGCCAGGCTTACACATATGAAGTCCATTTTGGACATAGTTAAAGACTTTGGATATAGAGTTGTATGTGTAGAATTAGTGCATCTATCCCACAATGGCAAACTGCCCAGGTAATGCACTATGGCTACAATAGCTGTGGGGTGAAAGTGTACAAAAAGAAAAGAAAAGAAAAAAAAGATTTTAAAAAATACCACATTGCAATTTGGTCATTTTTTTTCCATCGGCAAAAAGTAAATGGTTTTTGAGTGTGAAATCTTTGAGTGTACTAAGGGCCCATTATCAGAAGGTGATCTATGTAAATGTTCTGGGCCTGTGAGTGTCCAAAAGCACATGCTGTGCGTTTTGGGAGACTAGCTTCCAGCCTTTCCTCCAGGCTTAACAAACTCCCCCATTCTCTCTACAAACTCCCCCATTCTCTCTATGCAATTTTCAGAGTGGAGTGTTGAGTTGGCTTTGTGTCCACTGACAGGCCAGAGTATGAGACTGAAAATTTCTATAACTTGCCCTATTCACAGTCCTAAAATTAATAAACATGTAAAACATTGGAACCAGTAAAGCTTTGAGTGTCTACAAACTGGTCCACAGAAAACTAGACCTATATGATGTTCATCATCACACAGGGTGGCAGGATCTCAACAAAGTGTGAATCCAATGGCAGCATTGCACAAAGTCATTGTTTTATGCCAAGTTCCACAACAGTTTGTGCAAAGAACATCTAGATACTAGTGTTCCATGGGATACATGTTAGGACACGGGAGTGCCCATCAGTGTCTACCTCTCCCTTACCTCATAACCTCTCTTCTCTTTCAGGAACCACCTTCCAAAGCTACAAAAGTTTTACTTAAAGCTATATGATTGTAGGGAGAGTAAAAGGTCATATTGAGTTATTTTAGCATAATATAACATCCAGAATTTCAGGAAAGGTTGAAATCTTTCTTACTTTGGCAGAAAAGTCAATCCTGAGGAAAAGATTTTTGACATACCATTGAAACAAACCTTAGCAATTATATGCTGCACAGCCTTGGGAAGGGGCTAATCCTTTCGAGCCTCTACTTTTTCTATATACATGAAAGTGGTGATGTAATCTTTGCACGAGGTTTAAAGGAAATAAGCAAGGCAAACTGGCATTCCAGAACACGGGAAGCTGAGGCAGAAGCACTGGTTTGAGGCCAACTTGAACTAGGTTCTTCTCAATATACAAAAGACACCAAAGGAGTAAGGGAAGGAGAGAGGAGGATAGTAGGCAGGAAGAGAAGAAGGGAGAGAGAAAGGGAGGATGGAGGGAGAAGGGAAGGGGGAGTGAGGAAGGAGGAACAGCTCGAGCAAGGGGAAGAGAGATACTAAGTAGAGATACGATACGGCACTAGATACAGAACCTGGTATTGGCCTTGTGTTAGAGTGCCATTTAAAGTATGTTCTTTTCCCTTTTCTCTTTCTTTTCCTCCTCCTGCTCTGGCTCCTGCAGTCCAAAGCAAACATTTCAGGAAATCTGATAAAATAAACAAACATCACCCTTCAGCTCTGAGAAAATTTGAGAAAATCTCTTTGGCATTCCAGTCTGGGTGGGGCAGAGTCACAGGTTTAATTTCAGTTGCAAATGATGAGGTTTCTAAATTGCCCCTCCCAGGACCCATCTGGAAAGGCCTCCTGCACAAAACACAGAGATCAATCTTGTCCCAAAGGTCAACATGTTTGTCACCTCCAGTCTAGACTATTGCAAGTGCTCGAAACCTGGACCTCCCACGGGGAGCAGAGCACTGACAGCAAATGACTTAGACATGACAGCATGCCTGCTGGTTAGTCTGCCTGCAGCCACCCAGCACACCCAGGCGGTTTCCCAGCCTTGGCTGCTGTTTGACATTAAGTCCAATTTACGATCTGGACTCTCAAATTAAATCACTAGGCAGAGATGAGCCCAGATGCCTGGAAGACCTTTCATTCCACACAACCCACTGATAACTTGTTGGACGTGAAGATACTGGAACACAATACAGATAGCTCTTTGCTCAGGTCTGTTTTCAATTCAAATAACTGAGCTCATGTGTGCTTCTAGTTAACCATGTAGGTGCACAAGAGCCAAGAAGAATTTGCATGCAGCTTCTCCAGATCACAGGAAAAGGTCACGGACTCTTAAAGTATTAAAGAAACAAATTTAGTATGAAGAACTTTGTCATGCTTTTAAGGGAGTAGTAGTTAAAATTAGCATTATTATCCAAATTGTAGCCCCATTCTCAGGTCACTGTCTTGAGTTGCTTAGAATGCAAGATGTATACCTGTCTGGGCAGCCAAAAGGATAGATGTCTTTTAGGATGGCATCCAAAGACTGTAGATGTCTTTTAGGATGGCATCATTGACATTTCCCTATCAGCAATTCTGATGAGACTTAATGGTCTCTGCTGTCCAGAGCTTCTAGACCATTGTTTTGAAAATCACTTGAAAGAAGCCAAGAGAAAGTATAATAACATAACATAATGTTGCCTTGTGGGTATAGCTGGGATTAAGCAATCTCAGAGACTGGATTTCTTTAAAATTAACAACAACAATAATAATAAATAGTCATTTCAATAATCCATACACTACTAGTTTGACCAAAATTAAGCTAATCAGCTTACCCTCATTTGGCCTTCTATTTTACACACACACACACACACACACACACACACACACACACACACACACACAGAGAGAGAGAGAGAGAGAGAGAGAGAGAGAGAGAGATGGGGGACCCCTGCACAGGCTTAAATACCCTTGTGCTAACCAACCCCAGTGAGCCACATGGACCCTGCAGATAGGCTACTCTAATGCGGAAGCAGACAGGCTGAACAGACTTAACCAATTAAGGGCTTGTTTACACCAGAGAGCCTTCACCAACAGGACAGTGTAATGTGGAGGCCAGCACCACTTTAAGGTGTGGCACTTCGTAGCTCTCTACAGGAACACTCTTCATAAGAACCTTCTAGACTGTCTGATTCTGTCAAATGGACGCAGTTCCCATGGGATCATCCCAATTTACCTTTAAGGGCTCTGGGAACAGAGCTCTCGCTGTTCCAGAATGAACAGAAGCATATACATTAGTCCTTAGGTTTTCCTTTGCATTCTTTTCTGGCAAAATGTAATGGATTAGGAACTTTCCACATAGTGATTTTTCCAAGCATACTGTCATCTGAAACATCACCCAAACTTTTGGAAAATGGCACAACATTCAGCCAGACTATTCCAAGAAAGAGATTGTGTCATTCCTTAATGCTACACTGCCTGGGAACAACCCACTGGGGAACAATGCACCTCTCACCCTCTCTGCAGGCCAGCTTGGTTCCTCATTGTCACAGAAATCAACAGTTAGCTCTTTTTCCTACTACAGTTTATCCCAAACCCTTCCCTCTGTTTACTAGGGCAAAAATAAGGTTCCTCATTCATAAGAAATCCAGTTTTGCAAACCAAAAACTCTTGTTACTCTTCTACTTGAGAACATGTGTGAACATGTGCATACATTAGCTTCAAGATAAAAGAATGAAAAAGAAAATCTAGTTCTCAAGTTACAGTACTATAAAATGGTATATGGAGCTTCAAACACTTCATGGAGACATTCATACTCAAACAAGTAAACCATTTTGTTTATCAAAATAGTCAAGATAAAATTGATAAAAGCCTTAATGGCACTGGATGGAATATTAAGCATTCAGTACCATACTGAATACTCAGTACCGTACTGGAGGGAATGGTACATGAACATAAACAGATAACATGCTTTTTCAACATTGAGATTGAAGAATGAAAATGTACTGAGAAGACAAAGGCAAAATCTGCACTGACAAGATCAATGTTTATGTGGGCTCTAAGCATGGTATAGGTATTGGCATTTTCTTTTCAATTTTTATTTATTGCCTTAAAATATTTAGTGATCCAAGAAGCACTTTTAGTATATGCTCTATATAAAACCCTAAAAAATCATTTTGAAGGACATATACACAAGAATGAATAAAACATGCCTTTTAGTTACAAGTGAGTCCATATGCAGATTATATATAAACTAGTATGATATTCTAAAATTTTTATGCATTTCTTCTCATTTAATATTTAGAGTGGCCCTCTGAGTTATATGAAACCATTTACTTTTATTTAATGCAAGAAAACACTGAGGCTGAAAGAGGCTAAATGATATGCACCAAAATCTCACTGAAATAATAAAAGGCAGAATTCAGACTCAAACCTGCATTATCTAAAAACAAGTGCACTAAATTCATTACTTCTACACATCATAATAAGATACCATGAGAATTAGAAAGGAACGTGCAGAGTGTTCTTGGAATTCCTTCTCAAAAGAGGAAAAAAAAATGTTATGTGTTATGAAGGTATTTGACCTGACCTCCAAAAATACGGAGATTTTTTAGGCAGCAATGAGCATCGAAGAAATTATAAAGTGAGAGAAATCCAGTAAAGAGTGAAAAAGGCAAAGATGCAGAAACTAGCGCACCTCGGGGAATGGCAAGCAATCCAGTTTGGCTGGAGGATATGTTATGTAAATACCAGTGAGGGCTGAGACTAGAGATCTGGGTTGGAATCAAGTCAGGAGCATCTTGTATGCTTTGTGGGGAATAGGGAACATTTTTGGCCAGCAGTGAGGCATTGTTAAAGGTTTCTGAATAGAGGAATGATATAATCAGGAGATAAATTTAAAAAGATTAATCTGGCAGAAAGACATAGAAGAGTTTGGAAGAAGCTAAGGAGTCACAAGGCCAGGACATTAATCCAGATAAGAAATAATAAAGGTCTGTTCTATGCTAAAGGGAATGGAGATAGAAATGAATGGAGAGATGATGTGAGGCACACTGAAAATATAGAATTAAAAGCATGTCCTTGTTAAACATATTTGCAGCATATAGAAAGGCACCCTACATCATCTCCCCTTTTCTATTGAACTGAAAAGGAAGGTTTTAACTTTAACATAGTAAAATTACATAAAACAAAACAGTTATCAAGCAAGAATTACAATTACAATATGTAGTCTATTAGTATTTGGCAAAATTAAAGAAAATACTCTATCATCTATCCTAGCTTTGTGAATATAACTTTTATATTTAATTTATATTTTATCATAATGAAGGAAAACTATAATTATAATTACTGACTCCATCAAAGACCCCTAAATGATATTACCTAAGTAAACAGGAAATGCATTGTAAGCAACTTCCAAAACTCTAAAAATGACAGGGATATCTGGCTGCCTGGAAAGTCACTCAAAGTTCTTCTGTAATGTTGGGGCATCCATCTTCAGTCTATAGGCCTAGAGTGCCTGGCAGACTTTTCAATGAATCAGGAAATTTGAAATTGTGCTGCCTAACTGGCAGTTTGCCAGTCATTTTTTGCTCTGTGTTCTGTAGAATGTCTAGCAGACTCTTTCATGAATCAGGGATCCTGAAGGACTGTCTCTTCTCTTTTTGGCAAGTTCAGTAATCACTTTCCTGTGGGTTCTGCATGTCCAGCTTACATAGAATACAGTCAAGCAGTCCAGGCAAGAGCAGTTTCTTTGCCCACATGGCTAGCTTTTGCCATGAAGAAAACAAACTCAATATGAAGATTCTTCTATGCTTTTCATTTTCACTGAAGTAGATTGGTATAACCTGAGACAGACATGAATCATTGTCATGAAAAGCTTAAGTTCTTAAAACATTTTAAATGCCATATTCTATAGGTCTTTGAAGTGTTTGAAGATTATCTATCCATCTGAAATATATCTCTTCATATCTAGAAAGCCTAACTTAGCTGTAAGTTTGACTTTCATAGATGACTATTAACTTGTATTTATTAAGTATACATTACATTTTTTAAATGAGCAGCATAAATATAATACCTTAAACGAGAGTAGAAATAAACATATAACAAAACAAAGTTGACCTTAAGTTTGTATCAATAAATTAAAATCCATACTAATATAAAGTATCATGAGTGTAGCATGTATGTTTCCGCCAGCCGGCCAGCCTGCCAGTCTGGGCCCTCAGCCGCACCAGCCCCAAATAACACTCAGAAACTCTGTATTTGATACAGTCCTGTTGGCCTGTTACCATTATTGTTTATGGGCTAGCTCTGCCTTAATTATTAACCCATTTCTACTTATCTAAGTATTTCCACGTGGTCGTTTTATCAGGGAGCCGCGGCAGGCGTCCTGCTTCTTCCCTGGGCTACATCTCGACTCCTCCCTACTACTTCCTCTTTCCTCCTCCTGGTCTCCTAGCCCCGCCTATCTTGTTTCCTATTGGCCACAGGGCTTTATTAACCAGTATGAGAATCATATATACAGAATAACATCTCCCATCACATGAGATTAACAGTTGTTTTTGTTTTGTTTTGGATTACAGTAGATTCAATAATCTGTCCCTTTCCATTATCATAATAATCTACCTTTCCATCATTTTCATATCATATGCCTTTTTTACTTGAGAAAGAGATTGACTGTGCCCATTAGCCATTAATACCCAACCTCCTTTAAATTTATAAACAATTATTTTGGGAATTTGGGTGTATGATTGGAGGCACTTAAGGCAATTCTGAGAAAATTTAGAATTATGGTTAAATGTTGGTTGTAGAAGTCCATGAAGCTGCATTGTCCCAGTAAGTTGCCTTGAAGCTGTTCTTGATGTTGGATCACCTGGGCCATTTCTCTTAGGAGACCTCTCAGGGAATCTTATTTGATCAAAACATATTTGCGAAAGGAATCCCCAACTTCTCATCTTCTATGGGAAAAAAAAGCAGAACCTCTTTTTCCAAAGAAATGTATCCTTAGACCCAATTTTGAAGTCAAGGTACCTTTAAAATATGTATGTTGGTTTAGCTTAGCAGCCCCACAATTAAATGTTCTCTGTAGGTAACTCAGTTAAAAAATTAAATTTAAAAAAAAACACAATAATATACATAATCCAGACTGTGTATTTTTCATCTTTACATAGCCCGTTATATTTTCATTATTAAATTTCTCTTTCAAGAACCTTAGTTTATTATTCTTAATTTATTTTTATTTTTATCTGTCATTCTGTCTATCCTCCATCCTTTCTCTTCCAAGCCCATGCATATTTATCAGACACACTATGACCCATTTACAGGCCTTTTTGTCTGAATCTGTCCTTATTGCATATTGTAATCATTTTTTTTAACCAGGAGAGTCTTCAAAATTCTAAGAGGGCATGGATAGGACCAAGGAGCAGCTTTGGCTGCTGCCTCCACCCTGCTTGGCTTTCCAACCTGGGGGGGGGGCGGTCCAGAAAGTATCACACTTACCTTCCAACTCTAAAAAGCAGTAGTGTTCTCAAGCCTGCAGACAGTGGCTGTGAGAAATCTCTTTGTACTGCAGCCCCTTGAAGAGACCTTGGGAATCTGCCCTGCTGCTTAGCTCATGGCAATTGGTGGTTGGCTGTCAGGCAGCTGTCAGGAGATGTGTCTCTGCATCATAGCTGGCAAGAGAGACTAGGAAACCCAGTAAAGCTCCATCTCTGTGTGTTTAGAATGCTTTTCAAGCCTTTTTAGGTCTTATATAGATCCATGCCAGACAGTGAGTGCCACGTGTAGCTTTTCCCACCCACTAGTTTCCAAATAAATACTTTGAGGCTTGATATGAATTATGATTGTTTGGCCAATGGCTCAGGCACATTACTGACTAGCTCTCACAATTAAATTAACCCACTTCTATTATTCTATATTTTAGCATGAGGTTTGTGGCTTGTTACCTCACATCTTGCCTCTACAGTAGCTATATGACATCTCCCTTACTCTGCATTCTTTCTCTCCATATCTTTGGATTTCCCTCCTGGTCATTGGCCAAATCAGCTTTATTTATTAACCAATGAAAGCAACACATATTTGTAGCATACAAAAGGACATCCCACATTATCTAAGGATTAGTAAAAGAAATAACAGATGTTGTTAGGAGAAAGGTTTTTCCTCTGGCCGGTCTGGTCCCACCGACACGCCAGCCCCAAATAACACACAGAGACTCTGTATTTGATATAATGCTGTTGGCCAGTTACTAGTTTCTTATTGGCTAGCTCTGCCTTAATTGTTAACCCATTTCTATTAATCTAAGTACTTCCACGTGGTCTCATCTTACAGGAGAGAGGGACCGGCGTTCTGCTCTCTCAAGTCTCTACATGCTGACTCTCCTCCTTACTACTTCCTCTTTCCTCCTTCTCTCCTAGTCCCTCATATCTTCTTTTCCTATTGGCCAGCAGTGCTTTATTCATTAACCAATAATAGAAACATATTTACAGAATGACATCTCCCATCAAGATGTCTCTGTAAAACACAAACTATTACTGAAGGACTCTAGTACATTGTAGAGAATTTGTCAAAACTTAATCTTTTCTTCCTTATACAGTACATACACCATCTGAGACTAGTCTTTAAATATGAGCATTTATGACCTTGTGTCTGTCTGTCTGTCTATTTGCAATGTGTGTGTGTGTGTGTGTGTGTGTGAGAGAGAGAGAGAGAGAGAGAGAGAGAGAGAGAGAGAGAGTATTGGCCATCCTACTCATCACTTTTTACTCTTGTCTCTACTATGATGAGTATTAAGCTACAGTGAGCATGTTGGAAAGCATTGCATCACACAGCATCTGATGGCATAAGAAGACAGAACTCTGTGAAGAAGACAATGAGCTCTAATTAATAAAACATTGGTTTTTCTCAAAAGGAGACAAGAGATTTTTATCTTTACAAAAACATTTTCCTAAAGATATACAAGGACCTGATAGAATACTTAGAAATTGATTTCATAAGGATAGCTCTTATAAATTGTTAACTTGGGGGAAATTGTTTTGAACTATTGAAAAAGATGGGCTTAATACACAATATTAAACTCTTTCACATATCACTAAATTATTTATTTATGTCTAACACATTTATAAAGTCTTTAAACTGTGTGGGGCATAAAGATAAGTCATAGACAATGTCCTAAAAGATTTATTCTGCCTGTCCTGTAGCACTATTGGTGCTCTACTCAGGATTCTTCATATCCCAATCACAAACAACCTATACCACCGAGTCTACAGAAGTCTGACCCACTATGATTTGATTTGTTTTCTCCATATGCTCAGAACTTTGTATGTCTATTGGATTTATAAAACCATCATCCATCACTCCATACACTTATAGTAGCACATAGCCAATGACTATCTACTATTGAATATAGAAATTTAATCTATATCAAAGTTCTCTTGTGGGATGGAGCTGAAACTAAGGCTTCATCTGAAATCCCTTCTCTTTCCAGCTTCTCTGCAACTGTGACTGGTCTTTTTGGGCATTCTCCCTACATAAAGTATGTGTATCTGAATTATTATTTCTAATTTGGCTTTTAGTAAACTAAACTTAACATACACATTAATGTAGCGTGTATGTTTTCTGCCAGCCCGCCTGGTCCTGCCACAATGCCAACCCCCAATAACACGCAGAGATTCTGTATTTGATACAAGCTGTTGGCCACTTATTATCATTGTTTATCGGCTAGCTTTGTCTTAATGATTAACCCATTTCTACTATTCTAAGTATTTCCATGTGGCTCATTTTACCGGAGAGTGGGCAGTTGTTTGCTATAAGTATAATTTTATTTATTAATTTACAGAAGCCTATAGTTATGAGATTGTCTTCAGCCTGAGAGAAGCCTTTGAATTTTGGGATTCTGAGGTTTGGGAGAATTTTAGAGATGGATTAAATGCATTTTGACTTATGACATGAACATGAAGAATGCACCAGAAGAACAATATTATGATTTAAAGTGGCATTCTCTCATATCTAGTTGACAAGTGGTAGCCTTGTGATGAGTAATATTTTGTTGTCGACTTGATTAGTTTGATAAATGCCTAGGGCATTAGTAAAGGACTCCTTTAGGTTTGTCAATGATAGCATTGCATATTCCTAGAAAGTTCATAAAATAAATGTCTGAAGGAAAGCTGGGTTATCACTCAACTTCAAGTTCTTTGCCCCCTCGCTGACATAGTTGCAATATACCGCACATGTTTATTATCACTTATGCTAAAAATGTTAGTAGTATCATATGGCACACACTTGGCTAGGTATTTTAACCTTTATTGACTTAATATACCCAAAGACCTATACAATAGATGCCTTCATTTCCATTTCTACAGAAGAAAAATGAAATTAGAGGAGTTCAGCTTAAATTATGTCATTTTTCTCACTGTGTGAATGCTACAAGACCCCCAAAGGCAAAAACAAAGTCTAAAGAAAGTCTATTCTTTTCTTACCAATCCCACAACCTGTTCTCATTCATTGACTGACTTGCTAACCATCTTATCTCCACTAACCAAACTCTAATTACTAGACCATGTCCTAGAATAACAATAGAACTGCACAGAGCAATAGCCCTTTACCACACCCTTTTCCTTTCCAGTACTTAGATGAATTGAGGACAAAGTTAAGTCACTTACAGAAAGAAAAATATACAAATTGTGACTAAGTTATACAGTTTTGGGGTCAGTTCTTTGGGTTTCTTGATCACCTAGTTAGAGGTTATTTCAACCAGAAAGAACTGGTTTGTGTGTGGCATTCTTTATACACAAAGAAGGACAGAGGTCACTCAGGCCTAGTCCAGATGGAAAGAACACTGTACAAAGAGCTGAAAAATATTCAGTAGTTATCCCAGCAGAAAGGACCAACCCAGATCAACCCTAGACTTTGACATGATGCCATTTTTAGGAGTAGTTCCGGAAAGAATATACAATTGTCAGATGAAACATTTGTTCAAGTTGTTATTGGGAATTCTCCTGTTAAATACCTCTCAGGTATGCATAAGGATGAAGGGGACCTTTGGCAATTTCATGGCAGATGAGGGACAAATGGCAGATGAGAGACAGACAGAGACCTGCAGGCATAACTTATGTGGAAAGTTTATTGGAGGAAGGGAATGGAATAAGGGAATGGAAAGGAGAGTGGGGAGAGAGAAGAGAGAGAGGGGGGAGGGAGGGAGAGAGAGAGAGAGGGAGGGAGAGAGAAAGAGAGATGCCTCCCTAAGGAAATGGCAGAAATATTGCATCTGCACACAGAGCCAGGGGTGACTTCTATGCATATAGGGGTGGCACACTCTGCCAGGTCCCAAAGAACAGAGTCAGATTTGCCTGGATAACAACACTGTCAACAATTCTGTGTGCTGAGCTGTATTATAAACAAAGCTTGGTTAATTTTCTCAAACTGTTAATTCTAGCTTTTGCTCTTGAATGTAAGGCCCTGTACAAAAAAAAAAAAAAAAAAAAAACAAAGCACTGCTCTCCCAGACTCAATTTTGTCATCCAAATGTTGGGAAAACTGTGCTTGGAGGTAAGAGGGAAAAAAAGCAAAATCATATTTTGATATGTTAGTTTCAAACTATGAAATTCCTTACTCAGAGATGACAGGATTGGTGGGTTGATCATGGCCATTTAAAACATGGCAATTTACCCTGTTTTGTTCGTTTGTAACTGGAGGTGCTAGATAGCTTGAGGTTATGGTGACATTGACTATCTCTGCTTCTCTAATCCCAGAATTATAAGCATCACATTCAAGTTACTCATCGCCCACATCTTTACGAGAAACTACTGTGAGTCTGTGTGGTTTTCTTCTATTTTCTATTATTTTTAATGCTCCTGGAGATATCATTTTGAACCTTCAACAGCCAAACAAAATCAAATCTCAGTCTGAAAACCCAAAGGCTTTACTTCTCAATGAGCAATGATAAACATACACAATGAAGGATTTATGCCCATGATGAGAATCCACATCTTTGATAAAAGGCCTAAATATTATCTGCAAACATGTGGTTTTGACCTCTCTGAGCTAATTACTGGAGACTTGAAACAATGTGTGTGGGCCAGCTGTGGAATTTGACCCAACTCAGGCTTGAAGCCACCTCCCTTCCCTAAAAATTCTTTAAATACTGGAAGAGTTGTGTGGACATAGAACATTTGGACGGGGGTGGGGCAGGGGGGTAGAGGCACACAGGGAGATGCAGGAAGCTGTTAACAAAAGATGACAGATGAGCTCATGAAACTTTAACAAGCTGTTGGGGAATGAATGTTTCAGGTGTGAGATTTGAAAGCAGTTCCGCAGACCTCTGGTGAAAATAATAAGCTTAATGGAAAGGACCGTGCTTTCACTTGAGTTTCATTTTTATTCACAAATTATGCACACTCCACAAGAAAAGACCTTACTATTCACCATGAAGGTCTCCCTCACAGAAGCATTCAGCCTGGTGATCTTGACCAGATCATCCCGGGTCATTCATGGGTCATTTGTGTACATACAACTTACTGAGAACCTGAGGCTTACATGTCCCCAACCATGCATGAGACATGCACCTGAGCTTTTCTAAAATTTCTGATTTTCCTTCACTTGCATAATGCCAGACAAAGGTAAAAGCAACAACTATAATGCTGACCTGGAATGACACTGGTGACAACCGAGTCTGTAAGCACATCTAGGAGTGCAGCAACATTACAGATTCAGCTCAAGCAGCCACTAGGAAGCACCTGTTCCAAGCCAGTCAAAATCTTCACTTCTGTTTCCTACCAAGGAAATAATTTCCTTAAACCAATTTCTGTTTTATCAAATTCTATCTTCTTAGCACTGTTTTTCATGAAAAAAAAAACCATTATGATGTTTTGCTTGTAAGTTGTTTATTTTTACATTTGTTCTGTGCAGAGAGGATTTCTACAATGAAAAAAAGTTAAAGCAGAAAACCAGAGGGCTAATGTTCTTATAGAAATATATTGGGGTTTTTTTTCTGTGTATTCCCCCATTAAAATGTATCTAAATTTATCAATTGAATTAACATAGCAAAATGTTACCTTGATCTTCCTTGAAACATTATTCAAATAAAATAAAACTAATTATTTATTAGGCATATACCCAAAGGAAGCACATTCATGCAACAAGGACATCGTTTAAACTATGTTCCTAGCAGCATTATTTATAATAGTCAGAACCTGGAAGCAACCTAGATGCCCCTCAACTGAAGAATGGATACAGAAAATGTGGTACATTTATACAATGGAGTACTACTCAGTGGAAAAAAAAAAGTGGAATCTTGAAATTTGCAGGCAAATGGATAGAACTAGAAGAAACCATCCTAAGTGAGGTAACCCAGTCACAGAAAGAAAAACATGGTATATATTCACTCATATATGGATATTAGACATAGAGCAAAGGTTTACTAGACTACAATCAATACTTCCAGAGAAGCTAGGAAACAAGAAGGACCCTAAGAGAGACATACAGGGTCTCCAGGATGAAGGGGAAAGGGACAAGAGCCCCTAAATAAATTGGGAGCATGGGGGAATGAGAAGAACAAAGAAGAGGGGAGCAGAGGAAGGGGGAAGAACATGAGGTATCAGGAAGATTGAGTGGGGAGATTAATAGAGGAAAGCAAGAAAAGAGACACATCAATAGAGGGAGTAGGTTTAACGAGAAGTCTGGCACTAGGGAATTGTACAGAGATCCACAAGGATGACTCCAACTAGCAATAGTGGAGAGGCTACCTTAAATGCCCGTTCCCTATAATGAGAATGATGACTACCTTAAATGCCATCCTAGAGCCTTCATCCAGTAGCTGATGGAAGCAGAAGCAGAGATCCACAGTGCTAAGCACTGAGCCAAACTCCTGGAATCCAGTTTCAGAGAGGGAGGAGTAACAAAGGGGTCAAGACCATGCTGGGAAAACCACAGAAACAGCTGACCTGAGTAAGTGGGAACTTATGGACCCCAGTCTGATAGTTGGGAAACCAACATAGGACCAAATCAGGCCCCCTGAACTTGGGTGTCAGCTAGGAGAACTGGGTCCTCTGGCAGTGGAACCAGAATATATCCCTAGTGCATGAACAGATTTCGGGAGTCAATTTCCCATGGAGGGATACTCTCTTAGCCTAGGTACATGGGGGAGGGGCAAGATCCAACCGCAAATGACTGGGGAGTGGATGGGGGATGGAATGGGGAGGTCAGAGAGGGGCATGGCAGGATGAGAGGGAGAAGAAACTGGAATTGATATGTAAAATAAGATTGTTTCTAATTTAAATAAAATATTAAAAAATCACAAATAATCTTTTAAAAAGTTAAAAAAAAATCACAAATCAAATGGTCCATAAGACTTTTCATTAGCTAAATGTTCTTGTCTTTTCATCTAAAAATGTGTTATTGTGCAGAATAATTTTAATTTGCCCTCATTGATGTTTAACCTTGGATAAAGCCACTTCCTATCCTTCTTACCCAAGCATGCTTTCTCATTTATCTGTGAAAGGATATTTTAAGGGACTCTGAATTTTCAATTTACCTGTAACTGTTCTGAAGTAATACAATATAATAATCCCAAATGTTTTCACAGTACTTGCATTTGACTCTGTGTTGCATTATAATAAATTTTATATAATGTTTTGTGGAACTACAACAATTAATGGAGTACTTACATACTAATCTATATCTCAATCCCACAAATGTGGGAAGTAAAAATTTCATTATTAAACTCAATCCACTAGCACAATAGATCTCACACAGAAATTCAAACAACTCACAAGAAGGTAGAATGGCATGCCCTTATTCAAAAGAGTAAAAAATAAGTGAAGCATGGGTTTCTAATGTGAACAAGAGTGTTATCTTCAGCAGAATCCAACCATGAAAAGGAAGCTAGAACTAGAAATCCACTATGTTTCAGGGTGCATGATGAGTTGTTATTATTTTCCACTCATTAGTGTAACTCAAGTTCTACAAGACAGACTTTTCATTTCCATTTTTAAAGAAAGATGTGACAGTCAGGATCAGAGGCACTGTAGAAATTGATTCTAGCTAATGCTTTCAAATGTGGCATCAAAAGATCCAGGAGGGACTTTGTCTAATGGCAAATTAATCAAATACTTTATGTTTCTTTCAAAAGTAAAAGGAGAAGCCTAAAATTATGCTATTTGAGGATGTGTTCAGTGAGCTGTGGTATACGGTCCACTTCTCTATGGTCATATCAGACAACTCTCAGATAGTTACAATTCTAGCTCATACAATAATAACAAAAGATTACAAATAGGATGTGTATGTACATGAAAGATTCCCAAAATCATAAAATAAATAGCCTAAAAACTTAGAAGTTCTTGGAGAAATATTCAGCAATGATGTCATGGTCTAATTTCACCCAGAAAGTGAACTATAGCAGTCAAGAGTAGATAAAAGAATACTTGAAAATAGAGCCACCAAGGAGCCATGAAAGACACAACACAATTCCATAAAGACCATCTGAGATAATAAGATATTCTTATCCCTAAGGCAAGTTTCTTTAAAGGAACAAATGTAGCTAATAATATGAAGGGCTGTCCCTTCAAAGCCACAAGGCTGGGAATTATCACCCAACTATACTATAATAAATTCTTATTCAATGTGTTCATAGTTAAAAACAAGTAGTTACGGTAAACATTATCACTCATGGCTTATCCTAACTCTATTAAGACTCTAGGAATCAGCTAGCATAGTGAGCTGAAGAGTAATTAGAGGACAGACATCCAGGACCCAGACATCTAAGCCCTGTCCATTACTATGGGATAATTTCTCAATTGTTAGTAAACATTAGCTATGGGGTCATTTTATCTTTTAATGTACATGTGTGTCTTGCTCCAAGATCATCCTTCTTTTGCTTTTTTTTTTACCATCTCTTTTCTCTGCTCAAAATTTCTCCTGTACCTTTTATATCTTGTCTGTGTTTTCTCTCTTTCATTCTAAAACTTCGCTCACCATCTTGTAGTATCTATTTTAGAAGCCACAGACATCAAATTTCTGGGATAGATAACATTTCTTTACATTCTGCTAACCCACTTTCCAGATGTCCCTGAGAATTCATAGTCCCAGCAGGTCTGTAGAATTAATGTTGACATATTTCCTCATAGCCCTTCTGCCTCACCTGGCTCAGGTAGATGAAGCAAAGCTGTTTTGAGCACCTAAATAGAAAAGAATCTGGATACAGGGAGGGCAGTTTCAAAAGCTCCAGCTGACATAGTCATTGTCCCCTTTTAGATGGAAAAACAGATCCATGAATTATGTGACATATGGTGTATATGGTTTGTGTGTGTGTGTGTGTGTGTGTGTGTGTGTGTGTGTGTGTGTGTGTGTGTGTGGTGTGGTGTACATATGGTGGGGGGGGGGGGGGGTGTGTATGGTGTGTATATAGTGTGTGGGTGTGGGTGTGTGTATTGTGTGTGTTGCTAAAATTTCTTTCCAGATGGAGATGTAAACAATATCTACTCTTTCTCCTAAGACCCCAAAACAAACCAAAATAGGATTAGGCCAAAGTTCACTCTGGGAAACCAATGACTTTATTTCTTACAACAGGCAGGTGAGGAGCTGCTGATGAAGCTGTGGATGCACCTCCCCACAAACTGCCAAACTTTAGCTAGTATGGGTTAGGGCTTCCTCATAGGCACATAGGTGAAGATAGGTGAAGCCCTCTACCCCCGCCACAGGTTTTCTTCAAGCCTATACACTCTAACACCGCCCAGAAGCCACACCAATGAAGGCACAGTTAAGTCTAGCCAGTGGTAGGGAGTGCCTCTGTACTCAGGTGAGAGTTTTAAGACCCTCCTCACTGCTCCATGAGGAGGTGTAAGTGGTCAACAGGCTCCTTACGATAGCAGTCGCTTGGTTCAAAGGACAGTCACAACAGGGTACTTCAAGAGGGAAGAATCACCTACAATTCCTAAAAAACTTTCATACTTATAAAATTGTGATAGAATACTTTTCCAAAGCACTTGCGGGGTTCTTATATAACCAGCAATTGATAACAATACCATCACTCTCGGGTCATGACCTTACAACATAATGCCCAGACACATTTACCCTGTCTTGAGGAAAAAAAAATATAATGGACATTCAGTCCAAAATAGCTAATAAATGTTACCCTTACTTTTCTAGGTAGAAGAATTTTCTATCTTCCCACAGACTCTAAATGTCTCAGTAAGAACTTTCATTGCTATGATAAAATGGCATAGCCAAAAACCACTTGGGAGGTAAAGGGTTTATTTGACTTATTACATATTGTGGATCACAGTCCATTGAGGGAATCCAGGCAGAAACTGGAGGTAAGAACTGAAGTAGAAGCTATGGGAGAGTGCCACTTACTGTCTTTCTCCTCATGGCTTGATCATCCTGCTTTCTTACACCACACAGGACCACCTGCCTGTGGGCGACCCTGCCCACAGCCAGCTAAGACTTCCCCCATCAGTCCGGAACTAATAATAAGAACAAGCTCTATAGGCCAGTACACATGTTAATGTGATGAGGGTATTTTCTCAACTGAAACTCCCTCTTCAGAAATGACCAAGACACTAAAGGACACATTTTATTTACATTGCATTTACTTTCCCAGCCTTCTATTTCCAAGTCCTCAGTCCAAGGGGGACCTTTCCTATCACCTGAGGCCAAATGAATGTCTAACAGAGCCACCAGCTAAGTGATTAAATCCACACATCAATAAGGACTTCAAGCCTAACAACTTAAAGCATTTTGGAAAAATACCATTGAGTAAAAACACGCATTTTTTTCACTTGTTCTTAATAACTACAAACAAGTAAGTGAGATTTGTATTGTTGGTGGGCATTGCACAACTCCTCAAAGCCCGTGTTATTAAGTGGGACATAGTCATCTTCATTTCCTGTCACATTTTGATTTTAAAGGTAGTGACTTTGAATCATAGACACTGCCTCAAACTCAGCTTTGCTGAAATACTACATTGGTAGCAACTCAGATTTTGTGTCCTGTCCAACAGAGGTTGTGTTGCTTCACTAAAAACTTTTAAACTTTCATCGTGATGGTTCCTGTGGGGGCTGCCTCAAGACTCAGCCTAAAAACTGCAGCTACAGCGGCCTTCCAGTGCAAACAGCTGGAATTCGAATCATGATAGCGATAACTACTAGGTACGAGGAAAGCAACCGGAGGAAAGATAAGTCAACTATGAATAGGAGCATAACCCTAAGAGGATGAAGCCATGTGACTGTATGGAAACATGCCCAGGAGATTGGAAAGCACACCTTTGGATGTGTCTGTGAAGGAATTCCAGGAAGGACCAACTAGAGAGTCGGGAGACTCACCCTGAATGAGGGCCATATCATTTCCTGGGTTGGGGGTCTAGATGAAATAAGGGAGGAAAATAAAATATCCCGAATATAAGCTTTTCCTCTGTTTCTTCATCACCATATGGTGAAGGATCTCCCTGGCTACAAACCCTGCTACCAAAATGTTTAGCCCAGCACCTGGGACCAAGCAGATACAGACCGAACTAACTCAAAGCACAAACAAAACTGAAGAATTTCAGAATGAACTCACAGCTATCCAACCAGCATGAAGTTTAGGAACATAATTGATCCAGTGAGGAAAGTGAAATAAAATGCATATCCTGATGCTTCAGACCTCCTTATGCAAATAAACACAACATTTTTACCAAACAAAGCATCTGACCATTCCAACGGTCATTTACCCACTTACCTCAGTATACACTGCTGAACTGAATTCCCTTACCTAGAGCATTGAACTGTAACCGCAGGTTAATTTGTCCTGATTTATTTCACACCTCTAGAGTTAGAGCCCTTTAGAGTTCTATAAAGAAATACTATTCTGTTATCTAGACCTTCCATGTTTTTGCTTGCATACTAATAAAAGGATTCACTGTATGACTATTTTTGTGTTTCAAAGTTATGACCAAAAGAGAAAACATTTCTGGCAATGAGTCACATGTACAAATGTATTACAACTTATTTTACCTCCAAAATTATTAGTGAGATTTAGTTGCAGACTTTTTACTATGTTAGCTACAATCTAGGAAAAACTGTTTTCTCACTTCTGTTAGCATCTGATACACTGGTACGATCAAAATGCCAACTGTGTCTCTGTCATAATTTGTCAGGAAAGCATATGATGAAATTATTATCCCTGGGATACTGAAAGGGTAAGAGTTATTTAACTTTCATTTTTAGTTATTCTTTGTGTCTTTAACATCATGCATCTCCATCCCATTGATTTCCTCCATCCCTTTGTATACACCCTCTGCCCTTGCAACCTCCCCACACACATAAAATTTAAGAGGAAAAAGAAATCAATCTCATCATGGAAGCTGTAGTGTGACACAGTGAATCATACAGTAAACCCTTTTGTCCATATATCTTTACTTGCTAATGTTCGTTGCAAGGAGTGATTGGTCTGGTCCAAGACCACTGGTTTCTGCCACACTACTGATGCTGGGCCTTCACCAGTACTCCTCTTGGACCATGCTTTGTTGCCCTGTGTTTTGGAGATCCTGCAGCCTTTGGTCTGCATTACTGCTCCCTTCATGTGTTCCAGCAGATCACAGTTGGGATGGGCCAACTAATAACTGGTTCTGGACCTGGTAGTTGCAGGGTTGGTCAACTCACCAGTTCTCCATTGTCCTCCCCAACGGGGTAAGCTCTCCTGCATTGCTCTGGCTAGTTCATCCCCAACAGAGACTAGCAAAGGGCACAGCCCATTCTCCCACTTTCACATCCTCAGGTTTGGTTCTTCCACACCTACACCTTCAAGGCCAGCCCTACTGTGATGCCCAGGCATGGGGTAGGGGATCACTCTCCAGAGTGCTGAACTGATGAGGGCAGAGACAGCTACCCCTCTCTTATCACCTCAGGGACAGCTCTCCCACCTGCCTCTGGCATTGATGGCATTGATGGGGGAGGAGGGTTTGGGGGTGGCTCCACTTATAAGTTTTTAAGACAAAGCATTGGTTTTTCTGCTTTGGTTGACTTCTTTCTAATTTTTATTTGTTTGTTGTAACCTGGTTGCATCATTTTATCCACAGCCCTGTCTAATCACATTTTGTATTCATCTCTTATCAGAAAATTGCTGAATGATTGATGGCTTGTGTGCTGGGAGTCTTTAAAGGTTAAAGGGAAAAGGAATATTCTCCACCAGAATATGTAATCCAAAGACCATATTGGGAAGGGATTCTTCCTGGTAGCATCCTTGTTTTACAGCAAGGAAAGAATGAGATGGAACCGTGGTGCCTTTCAATGAGAATTGCCACCCCTACAGCCCTTTAGAAAGAATCCTATATCCAGTCATTTAAACACTGCACTTGGTGGTGCTATTTGGAGAGGTTTAGGAGTTGCATTTTGATCGAGGAAGTGTGTCACTGTAGGCAGGCTTTAGAGATCATAGCTTCACCCTCCTCTTATACTTGTGGTTCAAGGTGTGAGTATGCAGCTTCTTCCTCAAGCCACCATGATTGCCTCTTGCTACCATGATTTCCTACTATGATAAACCCTTCTTCCTCTGAAACCATAAGCCAAAATCAATTCTTTCTTCCATAAGTTGCTTTTGGTCATGGTGTTTTATCACAGCAACAGGAAAGCAATACAGAATCCCTGCCAAGAGACATGTGGATGGGCTTTCTGAGCATCACCCCACTCACTCCTTCTTCTAAGAAGAAACTGGAGCTATCTATCAGCGCTAAATTTATTTCTTGGCCAGCTATAGAGAAAAAATTGTAAGGTCAACTTTGCTCTGACCAGCAATCCCATCAACAGTCTCATTTACTACAAAGCTTTTCAAGTGATTTCCCATTCAAACTGAAGAGAAACAGCACTTGGAGGCAGCACATGGGTTGCAAAGACTCTGAATTCATTTTCAATTTGAAGCCATGACATTTGATCCAGCAATTATGTTCCCTTTGAACGGAAGCAGGTGGTCCCTCCTAGAAAGCCTCCCAACCATGCTACAAAGTGAAAGAGCTAATGAGAACTCAGCCTCCTGAAAAACTGGCTAGGAACATATTTCCAACTGATCATCCCTCCAGCCACAGACTTACTGACTTTTAGTGGTTGACACATCCATTATTCTGATTTCATGAAATTGCGTGTGTGTGTGTGTGTGTGTGTGTGTGTGTGTGTGTGTGTGTGTGTGTGTGTTAGCCAAATTCAAATTTTTCTTGTTTTCAATTTGAACTAAAAAAATGTTTAAATTATAGAAAAAATAAACCATAATTCTTGAAAGGAAGAAAAAAAGAAAGAAAGAAAGAACATTCATGCTAAGCCCATATCTCTACCTTCCAAACTTTAATGACAGAGAGAGCACAACTCTTTAACAGCCTCAGTTTGAACCCACAGCACTTCCAGAGAATACTTGATGACCTTAAGACAATCCTTAGAAGCAGAAAGTTTCGTGTTGCCATGTTTACTTTTGGCCAGAGCTCCCTAGAAGCAAAGCTGAACATGGGGCTGAGACACCAGAGATTGGTTGAGGTTGTTTTCATCACCAAATACCCAAAACTGAATGTGGAAAACAAAAAAAAAGAAAAGAGGAACAGCCTTGGGCTGCTCTGTAGGTGGCAGGGAGGGACTGATAGGGCTGGGAGCATCTCTAGGCTGTAAACCACACAGCAGAGAGCTACCCAATCCTTCCTCCAGAGTTTGGTAGGCACTTGCCCTTCAGTTGCTGTGGTGGAGGTGGAAGCAGAGGCTTCCAGCCACCTGTGGGAGGTGCTCCATCAGACAAGGGTAATTTTCTGAACACTTTAGAAAGGCATTTGCTCCAATCTGCATCCGCTGCAGCAGTGGTCCTCAAACACCTGCTGGAAACGACTTGTGTGCTGCAGAAGACAGTCTGCAGCAGCATCCAAGTGGAGGACTGTGTGGGAACTTACTAGAAATGGAAATCCTTCATGTGTGCCTCAGGCCTACTGAAGTAGGAACACTGTAGTGACCCCCAACTACCTCGAGGGAGATACAGATGCACTGTAAAGTTTGAAGGACACTGGATGGCAATTTTCTTCCCACCAATTATTGTATATTGAAAGACTATCCTCTGATCAGATGAAGTTAAGCAAGTCAGACTGAGACTAGAGAACACCTGCAAAATATTTCAATTCAGTCAAGGATAAATAATGTCTATTATTCTCATTTTTTCCCTTCTTCAAATTTCATTTTTACCTTTAAAATAAATGTCATCAGATACTATCTCAAACACTGGAAAATGTTACACACCTCGGTGCTCAGTTCTCTTTCATTATTATGTTTTGATTACAGCCATTTTGAACACAGAGGAACATCCAGATGGTAACATAACCAACATTTCTACACCTACCATGTAGACTTGTCACATTTTTTGTCTTATTTAGTATGGTTTTCCTCTAAATAAATAAGTAAAGCCTTACAGATACAGTTGAGTATCACTCAGTCTTATGGGGGAGCACACAGTTGTGAATTGTGTTATCACTTTGCAAAACAATATGTTTTCATTCTGTTCTGTGTTCTGTTTTGCAATGAAATGTTTTTTTAAAGAAAAATAAGCTCCTTGCAGTTCAATGTTTTGTTACTAACAGAAATAGGATATAGCTAGAAACTATGGTTTTCAAAGGGAGAAGTAACATTAACATTTTCAAATTTAAAATATATGTATAATTCTTTCTTTCTCTTACATATTACAATGTAAAAATAAGGGATTAGTAAGTTTACACATTTAAGCCAAACTTCCTGTAATCCAGCAATTCAGAAAATAAAGTCAAGCTGACCAGGAGTTGGAGGCCACTCTGGGTTATAAAAAGAGACCCTCTCTTAAAAGCAAGGGGAAAGGGAGCCAGCTAAAATGTAAGGGATCAGAAATATATTTTTTTAGATAAAACATTTCAAACCAAAATTATTTCAAAATTTTTAAAAAGTTTAAATAAAAATTTTCAAATGAGTTAATGAAGTTCACTTACTTTATTTAAAAAGTAGGAATGTTCATTTAAGATTTAAGAAAATAATACAGGCACAGGATATTTCTAAAGGAAAAATTCCTGGAGATAATAAAATCAACAATGAAGATAAACATCAAGAAACAAAAAGAAGAAGAAGAAGAAGAATACCAAACACAATAGCTGAATAGTCTAAAAAAGTCTGGAGGAGGTATATAAAAAAAAAAAAAAAAAAAAAAAAACATTTGCTTGATGGTGTCTTCCAGGCTTCAGGTTCCTGCTTCCCTCTGCTGCAATGATATGATCAAGTACATGCTCAGAACCCCAACCACCATACCTCTTCTACAACGAAAGTCATTAAAATAAATCCCTCCTTGCCCTAGATACTTCTTGTCAAGGTTTTAGTTGCAGTGACAAGAAAATCAGTACCAACAAGTGGGGTTAACTGATAAACCTGACCGTGAAATCTCTGAGCCTTTGGTATTTATTTAAAGGAAGAATGTAAAATTCCGTGAACTAGAGAAGTCCTAAAATACTATAATCAGAATGTAATGGGCCTTTCTAGTGGGAATTCAAATCAGAATAGTGAGGAAAAGTAGTTAATGGAGACTCAACTCATGTTCTCAGGAGAACAAGAACTCTACCAGAAATTAGAGTAAAAGTCTTTAGAGTCATATTCTGGTGATGATGATGATGATGGTGGTGATGTTAATGATGGTGGTGGAGGTAGTGATGGTGGTGGTGATTGGTAGTAGTGATCTGGCTAGATTCTGCTCATCTCCCAAAAGTCTTAGTGAAGCTAACAGGCTTGTTTGATTAAGGAAATTTCAAGATAGTCTAACATCCAGGCTTTAACAAGATTCTCACTGTATTTATTGAAGTTTATATTGAGAATCCAAATGAGAAACCAGATAATAAAGATATCAAATGGAATTGGACACAAAGTACCACTCCTAACCAAGAAGCTGTTTGAAATTTATACCTACTGGTAAAGGGAAAATCAGTTTTCTGCAATGGAGAGTCATTGAGTGTGGTGGTTTGAAAGAAAATGGTCCCTAAAAGGAGCCTCATATTAGGAGGTGTGGCCTTGCTGGAGGAAGTTTGTCACTGTGGAGGCAGGCTTTGAGGTCTCAATTATGTTCAAGCCATGCCCAGTGAGACTTCCTGTTGCCTGCGCAAGATGCAGAACTCTCAGCTACCTCTCCAGAACCATGTCTACCTGCATGCCACAATGTCCCACCAGGATGATAATGGACTGAACCTCTGAACTATAAGCCATCCAATTAAATGTTTTCCTTTATAAAAGTTGCTGTGCTCAGTGTCTCAGCAATAGAAACCCTAAGACACTGGGTATGTCAACCATACTCCATGACTAGGAATAGTTGGGCAACACAAAAACAACTCCATGGATATATTGGGTTTTATTTTAGTTTTGTGGGTTTAGTTTTGTCTTCTTTTTATTTGTTTTCTTATTGAGTTTTTATTTGTTTTTGCTTTGGGGAGATTTAGATGGAAGAAAATGGAAGTTTGGTAGGTAGGGAGGAAGAGAAGATCTTAAAGGAGTTAGAGTAGAGTTAAAACATGATCAACACACATTGTTTATTAAAGTTAAGAAAAAAGTTTTAGAATTTTTTAAATTCAGTTAGGCAACGAAACAGGTTTAGCATGGCTAAACTTAACCAACAGATTTGATTCCAATAGGGTGGTTGTTAAAGAAAGTTGTGCCATTAAACAGAAATCTGATACTTTGTACTGGGACAATCATAAAGGGCCTGTGAGAGCAAAATGCTACCCACAGAAAAGCTGCTGCTTGTGAAAATTCAAATCCATTTTAAAGGAGAAAGTTGGAACTGAGAATGTTGCCCTTAGTATGTCCTTGCTCACCCTTGATGAGGGCCTTGCAAGGGGGGTGGGGGGAAACTACCTTAGTTTGATATGCTAGACTTTGACTCCCCAAGGAAGGCCTTATCCCCTCTGAGGAGTGAATGGGTGGATGTGGGGAGATAGGAGAAGAGAAGGGAGGGGGAACTGGGGTTGGTACATACAATGAAAAATAACTTTTTTAAATAAAAAAGGACTTGTTTGTTGTCATCACCTATGGCGCAGGTATCTGAAACTTATGCTAAATTTGAACTCCATCCTTTCCTAAATTCCCAAATTCCATCTGTGAGTCTCCCACATGGGATCATCCAAGGTCCTCCATTTTCATCACGATCAAAATACCCATGTAGCCACTCAAACATAAAGTGTTATTATATTGAAGGAACTGAGAACATGGGATGCAGAAAACAGAAACTTAAGGCTTTCTTTTTTACCACAATTTTAAAGGTCAAAGTTGCAATTGTATTTGAAGAACATTTGTGAGAGGAAATTAATCCGTTGAATTACTCGGAATGCTCATTGTGAAGTGATAAGAAGAAAGAAATTGTAAAAATTTTGATTGTAAAATTTTTATTTTCTAAGAACTGAAATACAAAACAAACCTTTAAACCTAGAAAATGTTTGGAGAAAACTAGTACAATATGCCTCCATTTACTCTAATACTTCCCCCAACTCAGGATCTCACTATGTAGCCCAAGCTAGCCTAGAACTTCTGGTGCAACACCAAAGACAACCTTAAGCTTGTGTTCTTCTTGCCTCCACTTCCCAAGGCCTGAGATTATAAAAGTGTGTCACCATACTCAGAGCTTGGTGTTCCAATTCTTGGTATGGTGAATTATAATTCCTCTTTATAATGCATAAGTGAATACTTAAAATGTTGATCGATAATCACAGATTTTCTTTGCTGCTTTTTATTTATTTGATTTCCAAGGAATCCAAGACTTAAAGTCTGATGATCATGGAGCTTCTCTGTATGGAGAAGTGTATCTGTTCTGAAACATCAGAAGGTGTTTCCATCTGAGAGACCTTGTTTCTTCACGTAGTCAATAGCACCAAGAAAAGAAGGCCATCTAAACCAACAGGATCAAAGCATATATGAACTCACAGAGACTGAGGCAGTATGCACAAGGCTCTGTGGGTCTAAGCCAGAAGACATCCTAGAGATGGACACATTCCAGCATCCCTGACCCAGGAAAGCAAACTGCTCCTCAGGGCAGATCCCATGCCCCGCTGTAGATGGCCAACAGAAAAAAGAGTGGGCCTCCACATCATTAACTGTTTCTTACGCCTTCTCTTGGGCTCTTTTATTTGTTCTGTCCTACGTCTTAGTTTTTATAATCCTTTAGAAGCTTGTTAGTTTTTTAATAAGAGATAGAAAGGAGGTAGATCCAGATGGGAAAGGAAGTGGGGAGGAACTGGGAGGAGTAGATGGAGGGAAAACCATAATCAGGATATATCATGTGAGAAAAACAAAAAGGCCATTTTCAATAACAGGGAAATAAAGTAAAGTAAAATAAACACATTGATTTCTTCCAAAAAAAATTTTTTCATACTTCAACTTTAATCTAGTATGTGCTTGCCTTGGCATTATTATCTCTGGCTCTCTCCCCTCATTGATTGGTATGTGTCTTTGTGTGCATGCATATGTGTGTGTGGAGATGTGTGTGTGTGTGTGTGTGTGTGTGTGTGTGTTTAATCAATCACTATCACTTTTATGTTTTATGTTAACGTAGTACTTTGAACATTTCCAACTATACATTTAGTTAACTTTCTGTTGTTATAAGAGTATACACAATATAAGGTAATTAATAAAGAGAATTTTATTTTAGTTCATTTTTCCATATTCAAACTATGGAAAGCACTTTAGTACATTATATGTGCTTTTTTATTTTATGTGTTTCTATTAACCTAAACCATAGAACTTTTATGAAGAATATACATCTAAACATCTTCACAATCTCAAGGTAAAAAACATGATTGACATTCCTCAAACAGACACTGAATAATGAAAGAAAATTATTTACTTAGAGTGGGGTCATATTACAAAGACTTTAAAAGTCAGGCAAAAGACATTGGACTTGGTAGGGTAAGAACTGAGGAACTATTGTCTGAGTGGGCATTTTATAGAAGGCTAATTTCACAAATCCTCCACACAATTCAATTACAGAAAGACATATGTGATGATTAAAAGCAGCGCATTTACAGTTCAAAGTACTTGGGATTCCTTGGGAAACTTCAGAGTAGGGACATGCTGGAGCTCAGAGTTGTGGCACACAAGTGTTCACACAGGACATTTGTCAACTGGGCTCCCTGTTACTATTCTTTATCCAGCTTTTGTATTATGACAGGGGGAAGCAGAACTGGGCTAAGGCAGAGGCCTTCAAGACATGGCTGGACCAATGAAAGCTATGCTTTATTTTGCACCGTGTGCTGGACCTTGAAACTAAGTAATATTAGTGTTTAACTTAATTTTCATGACAACACTGTAAAGTTGGCAATCTGCAGCTTTCACAATGAGGAAAGATTACAAGAGAGTGAAGTTAATGAATGCCAGATATGAAGAGCAGCAATCTGACTCGGCCTGGGAGGGACATCATATGGACTCTAGCAATGTACAAATGACTCAGGGACAAAGACGAGGTAAGGACAAAGTTTTGAAAGAATTAATAGAATATGAAAAATGAGAAACTGACAAGCCTACAATCACATCATCACCAAAAACATTTTTCAGAAATGTCCTTGTTAGGCTCCCAGAAAGATTAAGGTGACATTGTAGCCTATAGTCACATACCCACAAAAAAAAAAAAAAAAAAAAAAAATTAGAACAAAGCTCTCTTAGGGAACCAACTCACTCTGTTTTCAGAAGAGTAATAGATACTATCTAATGGTAGCACAGTAGATACAACTATTATGGGCTGAAGAAAGAGAACATAGGGAGAGTGCTAGGCAGAATTCACAAGCAAGCAATGAGCTCATTATCAGGCAGCATTTCAAGGCTTACAATAGCGAGTTTTCTCCACATTTATTATGCAGTGTTGGGGAATAAATCTCCAAATTTTAAAATGAAAAGAAACTTAAGACATAATGTTGATCACTCTCATATTTTATAAATTAAAGAATACTATTTCTAAAAGATTTTCAAGATAACTAGAGCACATCATATAAGCCTAGGGGATTACTGGAAATTTTAGTAAGGTATAGTACTAGTGTTGATATTTATGTTCTTCTTCTACCTTCACTGTGTCAGAGCTCCATGCTGAAGTTCTATTAATGGAATGGTATGGTGTCTAGAGTAGATGAATGCATGGAGGCAAAGGTAATGGATTAAACAAAGCTAGCAACATGCTGACTATTAATGACACCCACTGTCACAAACATTCAGTCTCTACAGCACGCATCGGAAAATTTCAATACACTTTTAATTATAGCCTAAAACAACATGAAGAGCTGACAAACACGGTGCATATGCCTTTGGCAGTACATTTCATGTCTTTCCTAACAAGAGAAACAGAAATGCTAAGATATCATTTAGGGACTGTACTGTTGGCAAAAAGTTTTGGATGTGACAGTATTGTTCTTTGATAGGGCTTGGGGAAGCAAACACTCTTGCCTATGACTGACAGAAATAACATGGCTGTGTACTTTTAGAGAATGACCTGTGTTGTTGCAGAAAGATATGTTCAAACCCTAATCCACAGCACCTGTGAATGTGAGGTTACTAGGAATCAGTTAGCTGCAAGTGTTAAGTAAAGATGAGGTCATGATGGATTCTGCTGGGACCTACCCCAGTTTCTGGCACCCTCATGAGTAAAGGTTAAGTTTACACACAGGTGTGAGAAAAACATCACATGAGGATAGAGAGAGAAAGTTACAATCACAAACCAAGGACACTAAGTGTAGTGGGATATTCACTGTGTCTGCTTCTGTGGCACTGACCACACCCATTGGGGGTGGAGTCAGGAGCAGAAGTGACCCATGGAACTAGGTGTGAGGAGGAGCTGGGAAAGCTCTCTTGCTGGCAGGATGCTGAGAGGAGAGGATCCCGTGGAACCTGCTGGTGTTCATCTGTCTATGTTGTGAGTTATTTCTCCCTGAATAAACACCTTTTCAGCCTATTTGTTTATCCTGATCTTTATTAAATCGCAATAACTAAGTACTTCAGAAGCCATAAGAATTGAGAATCGTTAAGAATTGGTTATCCCTCCCCTAGAGGCTTTGACAGGAGTGCAGCCCTGTCAAGAGCTAGACTACAGACTTTCCACTTTCAATAAAGGAATAAACTTCTGTTGTATTCAACCAGAGCTGCATACACTTTTCCCTTCTATGACCCCTTTTTATTCAGAAAATATTTACATGACCCTAAGTGTGTGTGTATGTGTGTTAGACAAATCAAACATTTATTGATAAACAAATTTATTTTGAGATAATTCTTCTGTATACAAGTAATTTTACAATTTATTAAAGACAAAAATTAATTTGCATCCTAATGAGAAAGGAAGATATTGTTTATTTGTACATAAAGAGTAAAATATTGGCTGAATAGTTGATACTGCGGGACATAGGACATCTTTAATTTTTTCACAGTGATCAGTATTTTCAGCATGATGAGTATATAATCATAAATGCTAAGAATACCTACTCTTCCATAAAAATAGATAATGTGAAGTGGAAAGAGCATATTTAGGACCACTTCAGAAACTGTTAGAAATCCTGTCCTAATTGCAAACTAAAATTCTTTTAGCAATATTTTTTATGAAACTCACCAGCAGCTCCAACATAAAAATCATACATTCTAACACAAAGATTACAAATTTGATCTTTATAAACTAAGGGGTGATGAGAGGAAAATATTGTCTCTTTTCCATAATTAAGCCACTATGCTTCTACACGAGCACAGAATTGTATATGTGCAGCGAATAAAACCTACAATTCACATTATATAATATCCTTACATTTGAGCTATGTTAGTTGATGTCACAAAGCATGTGAAGTGCTCATGCTTCTTGCACAGAATCAAGGATGCTGGGAAGCTTCGAGATGCATCCCAGTCAAGACCTGCATGAACAATTAAAATCCAATACATACTCGATTCTGAATTTATGGTGATTGCATATTCAGACACCTTTATTGCTGCCAAATTTGCCATGATCCCCACATTCATTTATGAGTTGTCCTGACCCCATTATACTGCCCAGCTTGTAGTAATTTGTTATTAGAATCCTAGAGAAATGATTATATTCCCTGAAGTAGATAGAGTTTGGTAATATCTAACAAAGTACATACGCATTTTTTATCCAAAAATCAAACAGACAAATATTTAGCCTGAAAAAAAAGAAAAATATATAAGAAAGAAGAAAGGAAGAAAGATAAGGAGGGAGGGTCAGAGGAAGGGAGGGGGAGGGAGAGAGGGAGGAGGAAACTTGCCTAACATCATGTTATTTGGACTGATGAGATGGTTCAGTTGGTAAATTATTTGCAACACAAGCACTAGGACCTGAGTTTAGATTCGCAGTACCCATGTTAAAAGCAGGACAAAGTGGCATTCATCTGTAACCCCAGCACTGGGAGAGAAAGACAGATGAGGAAAGACTGGCAGAACCCTGGAGCTTGCAATTCAGTAAGCCATCTAAACTGAATCAGTAAGCTCTGGGTTTATTGAGAGACCATATCCACAAAAATAAGATGGGGTGACTGAGGAAGACACCCAACATTGACCTCTGATCTCCATATACACACATGAACACATACATATGCACACATATACACTACACACATACACAGACACAAAACAATAAATAAAAATAAAGTTGTGTTATTTATTTTGTTCTTTTTTTTTTAAGTTATATTCACCAAACATGGAAAACAGCCTAAATTTCCATCTTTAGGAAACAGGTGAAACCTTACACAAATGGGTAAAGGTAGCTCTCATCTTTCGTTAAAGAAACCTCTCTTCGCAGCAGGGACCATTTCAGAAAAGCCACAACTGGACAGAATATAGAGAGCAACTAATTACTAGATGCCCAGCCCCAACTGGTGAATCTATAATGCAACCCAAGCAACTAAAGCTCTAGGAACTCACAGAAGAGAGGGCTAGAAAAAAAGTGTAAGAGCCAGAGGGCCAGAAAATCTGGTGTCAGATTGTTTATATTACAAATAATGGAGAAGCCATGCTGATGATACCACAACAATACGGCTGTCTAAATGAGCTCTGAACAATGAAAACACCAATAGGCATGCTAACATGGAAGGGGCAATCTGACAGGGCCCAGACAACTCTTGATTGCTAAGAGAGGGAGAATTAATCTTTCCTAGGAATGAAACTATAAGTGGTTATCTAATACCATGTAGACAGCCCTGAAGTCATGCACATACAACCAACACCAAACAGACTCAATAGACTTTATATATGTGTGTGTGTGTGTGTACTTATGAGTATATACATATTTAAATATATAATAATCAAAGAAAAAGAGGATATAAATTTGAGAGGTATTAAGGGGGATGTGGGAAAGGTTAAAGGAAGAAGACACTAGAGAAGTTAGTGGAGTAAAGGAAAGAGGTGTGATGGGAGATGTTATTCTGTATATATGTTTCTCATACTGGTTAATAAAGCCCTGTGGCCAATAGAAAACTAGATAGGCGGGGCTAGGAGACTAGAAGGAGGAAAGAGGAAGTAGTAGGGAGGAGTCGAGATGTAGCCCGGGGAAGGAGCAGGACGCCTGCCGCGCGGCTCCCCAATAAGACGACCACGTGGAAATACTTAGATAAGTAAAAATGGGTTAATAATTAAGGTAGAGCTAGCCCATAAACAGTAATGGTAATTGGCCAACAGGATTGTATCAAATACAGAGTCTCTGAGTGTTATTTGGGGCTGGCACGGCAGAGGGCCCAGAGGGCCCACGTGGCGGCAGGACCGGGAGGCCGGCGGGGAGACCTGCTGTAACAGAGGTGAAATTGTCCAACTATGCCTTCATTTAAATCTAAATTAATTTTAATTAATCTTAAAATAAAATTGATTAAATTACAGTATATGTGCACAAAGGAACAATTTAAACTATTCAGTAGTTCTTTGTTAAGTGAAGATCTCTATGAAATAATGATATTGATTTTAATTTTATTTTGAGAATTCCATACATGAATACTGTATTTACATTATTCCGCCCATCTTCTTTCCCCCTGCAACTTTTCATGTGCTCTCATAACTCACTCTCACATTATTGACTGCATCCTCTTTCATTATAATTGTTACATACATGTACTTATGTTTGTATAAAAAAACCCTCTGAGTCCATTAAGTGTTGTTCATAAGTACATAGGTTCAGAGCTGATCACCTAGAGCTGAATAGGATAACCTGAGGTCTTGTTCCTGGAGAAAACTGTCCCTCTCTCAGCAGCCATTAATTGCCTGTAGCTCTTCATCTAGGTGTGAGGTTTTATGACACTTCCCCGTTGATATTGGCATAATAAATGGTATGATCATTATGCATGTCTCATTTAAGTGACAGACTTGTTGAGTTTGCCTGTGCAGTTTTCCTGTTGTGTATAGAAAACACTAACAGAAGATATCTGGTCCTCTGGCCCCCTGTTCTGTGATGTTCCCTGCGCCTTAGGTGTAGGTTGTAGATGTATCAGTGGCTGTCTGGTACCCCCTCTGTTTATTGTTCTCTATCTGTTCACTGGTCGTAAATTTTTAAAAAATAGTTTGTCACTACTGAAGAAAGAAGTTTTTTTCAGTGAGGGGTGGAAGTGACAATTATCTGTAGCTATAATGTATAAGGTGTTGGTTTTTAAACTGCAGTTAGAAATTATACTGGTTTAGGCAAGTGACAGAAGTAACTTCTCTTCTAGGTTCTGTGGTGATATATGATTTATTAAAGTGTGCCTGATGATTCAGAAAGCAAAGTCGGCCAAGTATGCACCTTTAATCCCAGCACCCAGAAGCTAGGAGGTGGTAGTGGTTCACACCTTTAATCGTAGGACTCAGGATAAAAAGGCAGGCAGATCTATGTGAGTCCAAGGCCACCTAGATCTGCACAAGATTCATCCAGTCCTAAAGAGAAACAGCTCATGCAAAGATGATATCAGCACCTGGGATCACCCACCTTTAATCCCAGCACTGGAGTGTTATAAGAGATAGGAGCAGTGTCTTAAGTAGCCAGTATCAAGCATTCACTCTCCAGCCACATTGAAAATAGGAAGACGTTCGTTAACATCTCAGGATTCTCCAGGATGGCCTTTCACTGTGAGGAAGAGTAAGAACTAGTGACCAGCTGCTTTGCTATTCTGATCTTCAGCTTGAAGCTTGAACCCCAATTTCAGTCTCTGTGTCATTTATTTTTCATGTTACAAATTTCCATGACTTTGTTAACCACAGTAGTTGATTAGGTTTTCAATATGAGATATGTACTCCCACTATTGCGTAGGCATTAAGCCCAGTTACATGGTTGTTGGTTACCGCCCCCCCCCAAGATATAAGTGCCACAAATGCATCACTGAAGATGTCTTGCCAGGTGTGTCATTGATGTGGTTTTGCATGATTAAAATATGCAAACTAATCAAAAGATAGTCAAACCTATGCTAAAAAAAAGAAAATGAACTTCTGTTATTTTCATTGCAGGATAGTTGAGCATGTGCTCTTGCTTGCAAGAACTTGTGGGTCATCGGTTTCTCATGTAAGTATATTCTCCCCAAATAAACTTCTCTTACCCTGTACTGAGTCTAGTGAATGTTTCCATGCATCCTTATGTGTAAGCTCTGTTTCTCTTTTAGACAGGGTCACTCTTATGTAGCCTAGGTTGACCTTGAATTCACAGAGATCCAGGTGCCTCTCTCTCTCTCTCCTAAGTGCTTGAATTAAAGGTGTGGCCACCACTGCCTGTCCTCTATGGCTAACTAGTGACTTAGCTCTTAAATAGGTATGTAGCTAACTAGTTGCTTAGCTAAACACGTTGATCTTCAGACAAGCTTTATTTGTTAGATTACAAACAAAATATTGGGGGAGTGGGAAGAGGGGAGGGAGAACTGCGATTAGAATGTAAAATGAAATTTAAAAAATTTAATGAAACAGAGCTATAATTCTGAAAACAGCCTGGTATTGGCACAAAAATAGACAAGTAGACCAATGGAATCGAATCAAAAATGCCGATATTAACCCACACACTTATGAACACTTGATTTTCAACAAAACAGCTACAAAAATACAATGGGGGAGGAAAGCATCTTCAACAAATGGTGCTGGCACAATTGAATGATAGTGTGTAGAAGACTGCAGATAGACCCATGTCTATTGCCATGCACAAAACTCAAGTCCAAATGAATCAAAGACCTCAACATAAAAGCCACACTGAACCTCTTAGAAGAGAAAGTAGGAGGTACCCTTGAACAAATTGGTATAGGAGAAATTAGTCAACAAAACACCAAATAGCCCTATTAAAAATGGGGTACAGAATTGAAGAAAGAATTCTCAATAGAGGAAATCAAAGAGGCTGAAAGACACTTAAGAAAATGTTCAACATCCTTAGCTATCAGGGAAATGCAAATCACAACAACTTGGAGATACCATCTTACTCCTGCCAGAATGGTGAAAATTAGAAACACCAATGACAACTTATGCTGGAGAGGATGTGGAGAAAGAGGAACACTCCTTCACTGCTGGTGGGAGTGTAAACTCGTACAGCCATTTTGGAGATCAATATGGCGGGTCCTCAGGAAAATGGAAATTAGCTTACCACAGGACCCAGCAATTCCACTCTCAGGTATATACCCAAATGACCCACATCCATGCAATAAAGACATGTGCTCAATTATGTTCATAGCAGCATTATTTGTAATAGCAAGAACCTGGTAGCAACCTAGATACCCCTCAACTGAAGAATGGATAAAGAAGATGTGGCACATCTACACAATGGAATACTACTCTGCAAATAATAATAATAATAATAATAATAATAATAATAATGGAATCTTGAAATTCTCAGGCAAGTGGATGGAACTTGAGGAAACCATCCTGGATGAGGTAACCCAGTCACAAAAAGAGGAAGAGGGTATGTACTTGCTCATATATGGATTTCAGATGTAGAGTAAAGGATCACCAGCCTATAATACACACTACCAGACAAACTGGGATACAATGTGTATTCTAAGAGATTCATATATGTTCCCTAACAAAAGGGGGAAGGGACAAGTCCCCCAGAGCACATGGGAAATGGGGGGGCAGTGAATGGAGAGAGAACTAGGAGAAAGAGAAGGGGAGGAGAGGAAAACACGTGTGACTACATATATTGAGTTAGATCGAAGGGGGGGTGGGACATAAAAGATGGAGCCATTATTGGTTTGAAGAGAAAACTGAACCTAAAGAAAGGTCTAAAGAACTACAAGACCGACTCCAACTAATAATTCGAGCAACCATGGAAAGGCTACCATAAATGCCCTTCCCTGATAGCGAGATCATCAACTAAATTATCCACCATCATGGAGCCCTCATCTAGTACCTGTTGGAAACAGAAGCAAACACCCATTACCAAAAACTGAGTCGAACTAGAATCCAGATGCAGAGAGAGGGGACAAGACCAGGTTGCAGAAACTCACAAAGACAGCTGACTTGAACAAGGAGGAGCTTGGGCCCCCCAGACTGATGGCTAGGATCCCAGCAAGGGACTGACTCAGACCCCCCTGAATATGGGTCTCAGCTGGAAGGACTGAGCAGTCTGGGGGACCTCAGACAGTAGAAACAGGATCTATTCCTGGTGCACAAAAGGACATTGCAGACACATGGAGGGATACCCCCTTAACCTAGAGACAGGAGAGAAGTCCTAGTCCCTACTTCAAATGACTTGACAGATTTATATGACCCAACCTGGATAGCATAGCCCTACAAGTGGAATGGGGGTGGAGGGATGGGAGGGGAGCATGTCACATGGGAAAGAGGGAAAGAAGGAGGGAGGGAAGGAGGGAAGTAGGCAGGGTTGGAGGGAGGAAGGGAGAGGAAACAAGGATCTACATGTATAATTTTTAAATTATGTTATTAAGAAAAAGAAAAAGAAAAAGAAAAAATGCTGCTGGATTAATTATATATATAATATATATAATGCTTTGACTTCAAAATTTAAGCCTAAGGACAAGTTACCGGGGAAAAGGAGTTCTAATTTTGTTTCCACCGAAAATGAAAAGCTGTGGCTTCCTTCCAGACTAATGTGGTTTGATTGAGCAAGACCCCCTGAAGCAACGTCAATGGGACAATGCAGCCTTGCAGACCACTACAGCCAGGATTTCTGAGTCTTCTTAGGATTCCCCCATGACAGCGCCCCCTACCAGCAGGAAGTAGTTTGGAAAGAATGAGGCCCAAATTCCCAAATATTGTTTATAAATGTTTGTTTTCATTTAAAAAAAGGCATGTATAATTGTGTCCAGCATAAAATAAATGAATGTTTAATAAAAAAAATTAATGAAAAACAAATATCACTACATAAGAAGGCTGAAAATGGTCCTGAGTTCCTGGTCCCAACACATAAGTAGATTAACAAACACAAAGAATAGAATAGTTTAGTGATAGTTCAAGTGGTTATAGCTCCCATTGGTCCAATTTGAACAGTTGGCTACTTGTGATTGGCTGATTGAGACAGCTATTTTTTGCAAATAAGCAAACGAAATTACAATCTGTTTGCACATCAAATATAGCTTGGATTCACTATACATGGAAAATATTAAGCTAAACTTAAAATTGTGTGATTTAATAGCAACTAACCGACGAAAGGGCCAGGGTACTAAAAACACCTGTCAATAAGTCAGTAGTTGAGTCACATAGAAAACAGAATTTAATGGGTAGGTAGTACTAAGGAAAACAAGTTGTTGTAAAGAACTTATTTCCCTAAATGACAATGGAATAGTAAGATCTGAACAGAGTGCTAGCATTTGCCTTGAGCGTGTAATGAACATAGTAATTCGTGGAACGGGTGTCTATTGCAGCTCTGTTTAACTGATCTTGGAGCTGGTAAAGGTGTGGAAGCCATGCTCATGTGGCCTTCATTCTACCAGTAAAATATAAAAAAGCAGAACCCAGCAAACAAGGTAATTAAAAAGTGCATTTAAAAGTGCAAAGCAAGAGAATAGTTGGTGCAATAAAAATAAAACAATAAGAAAAGAGAGAATCATAACCAGAGGTTGGGGCTGGAGACATGACTCATCAGTTATGAGACTGGTTTCTCTACCAGAGGACCCAGGTTCAGTTCCCAGTACCTACATAGTGACTCATAGCCAACCAGGGGATCAAATGCCATCTTCTGGCCTCCATTGGCACTGAACACACATGGTGCACATATATACATGCAGGAAAAAAACACCCATACATGTAAAATAAATTGATTAATTAATTAAAATAAAAAACAGAGGTCTACCAAAGCCTCAATGAAGATGCCTTTTACCCAAGACAAAACTCATCTTAACTAGACAGAAAACTTTTTTTCTCGTTTACAGAAGCCCACAGTCCCTGTGAAGTAGCCAGAGTAGCCTGACACTCTCCTGTTTTTGTAAGGCCAGTGGAGAGAAAAGGCAGTGTCAATTGCAGCTGACAGAGCTGAAGCTGGATAAAAGTCCAGCAGAGACACTTCTGTCCCTTCCCTCAAAACAATACCTAGACCAGGCCTAACCAAGAAGTGACAGATCATTCTAATAAAACTTTAAAATACTGAAATAAACAACTAAAGAAGACACTAGCCGAAGGAAGGTCCTATCATGCTTCTGGGTTGGAAGAATTAATATTGTAAATAGGGCTAGTCTGCTAAAGGCAATATACAAGCTCAATTCAAGTCCCATGAAAGTTCCAATGCCATTCTTCACAGAAATATAAAAAGTCTTAAGATTCCTATAGAAGCAAGAAAGATGCTGGATAGCCAGAGCTATCCATGAGGGAAAAAAAAATAATCATGAACAAAATACATACATACATACACACACACACACACACACACACACACACACACAGGTAGGTTTGACAATACATTATTTCAAGTTATACAGCAAAGCCAAGGAAACAAAAATAGCATGACAATGTTTTTAAAAACGGGCACGTAGATCAATAGAACAGAATAAGCAGCCTAGAAATTAACTTAAAAATTCCTGACAAAGGTGATAAAATGTGTACTTGATGAAGAGACAGCATCTTCAAAAAGTGGAACAGTCGAAATAGATCGAAGCGTTTGCTGTAAAACCTGAAACTCTAAAACTGATAGAAGAAAGGGTACAAAAGAACATTTAAAGGTATGGGCATAGACTTGGGCTTTTTAGTAAACTCCAATCACTGAAGAAATATCCCAACAAGTGAAAATTGGGGCCTCAAAATTTTAGAAAGCTCCTGCACAGAGAAGGAACAAAATGAAAAGACAGCCTGTAACAAAGGTTTATATGCCTATACCTACACCTACACCTATAGATAGATAGATGGATAGATGGATGAACAGATGAATGGATGAATGGATGGGTGGGGGGAGGGGTGAGGGTGGATGGATTGACAGACCAACAAGTAACTCAAAAACAAACAAACAAAAAAAAAAACAAGTAACCCAAACAACAAGTTGACTAATAAAATAAGTAAACAATTCTCAAAAGATAAGTACAAACGGCAACAGAACATATGAAGAAAAGGCCACCATCAGTGGCCATCAAATGAAACACAAAGCCAAACTCCACAGAGAGTCCATCTTACCCCACTTAAAAGGTCACTAAGTACACAAACAACATTGGTATCATCATTGTTCAGGTTTTTTATCAGTTATGTTGACAACACCCATGGATATGATAACAGGCATGGAGAGAGCTCTCTGGGACCTCAACCATAGATAAAGATCTACAGGCAACTGAGAAATGCTGACAGTGAAGAACATGGTCTTCAGCAAAAAAAAAAAAAAAGCACACCAAATTAATTATCAACTACCAAGTGTTCAGCCCTAGGATCATATGAGCCCAGGTAACATTATATGGACCAAGAAAATTGTATCTAACATTTAGAAGTGTGTGTGTGTGTGTGTGTGTGTGTGTGTTCATGTAACAACAATTAAGGAACAAGAGGCCACAAATTTGATAAAGAGAGGGAGATGAATAAGAGGTGTTGACGGGAATAAGGGAAGGAGGAAAATGATATATAATATAATTGTGTTATAGTTTCAATAGAGTTTTTAAAAGCTGTTATAAAACAAATTTTAATTTTTTTATTAAAAAAAAAACAGTAAATGCTGACAAGGATCCAAACCAAAGAGAACTCTATTTTTTTATTTTAATTTTTATTTTACATATCGATCCCAGTTCCCTCTCCCTCCTTTCCTCCTCTCCTCCCTCTTTCCCTCTCCCCCCCATCACATGCACCCGACCATCCTCCTCTCCCACCCCCACCCCCCCCACTCCACATGTAGGATGATGCCATCCAGGAGGGGTCATCTAAATCTGTCAAGTCATTTAAAGTAGGGACTAGGACTTCTCTCCTGTCTCTAGGTTAAGGGAGTATCCCTCCATGGGAGGATGTGCCTGCAAGGACCTTCTGTGCACCAGGAATACATCCTGGTTCCACTGTCTGAGGTCCCTTAGACTGCTCAGGCCTTCTAGCTGAGACATTTGTTCAGGGGATCTGAGTCAGTCCCATGACAGATTCCAAGCTATCAGTCTGAAGATCCGTTAGCTCCTCCTTGTTCAGGTTAGCTGTCTCTATGTGTTTCTGCTACATGGTCTTGTCCTTCCTCTCTGCATCTGGATTCTAATTCGACTCAGTGTTAAGTTGTGGGTGTTTGCTTCTGTTTCCAACAGGTACTAGATGAGGGCTCCATGATGGTGGATAAGTTAGTCGTTGATCACATTATCAGGGAAAGGCATTTATGGTAGTCTTTCCACTATTGCTCAAATTGTTAGTTGGAATTTGTCTTGTAGGTCTCTGGACATTGCTCTCGGTTCAGTTTTGTCTCCAATCCTATAATGGCACCCTCTTTTATGTCCTCTCTCTCTCTCTCTCTCTCTCTCTCTCTCTCTCTCTCTCTCTCTCTCTCTCTCTCTCTCTCTCTCTCTCTCCTGTCTTCTATTCCTCCCCTGACTCAATCTAGGAGAAAGAGAAGGGGAAGAGCATGTGGGGCCAAAGAGAACACTTATACTCTACTTATACTCTATTGATGAGAATGTAAAGTAATTTAGCCACTGTGAAAATCAGTAGGAACTGAAACTGGATATATCATACAACTACTTGGTTTTTACCCAGTGGACTCCAAGTCAACCCAGAGCCAGTTGCACATCAGTGCTTATTGCTACATGACTCACAAGAGCTAAGTTGTTGAACCAGCTTAGGTGTTCAGAAACAGAGGAACAGATCAAAAAGAAATGCACCTTATATATACACTGTAATTTTTAAGACATAATGGAAAATAAAGTTATGTCATTTACAGAAAAATGGATGCAATAGGCAGTAACCATATTAAACAAATTAAGTCAGACTCAGATGAGCAGCAGATGCTTGCTCTCATTTGTGGGTGCTAGACATTATAGATACATAAAATCACAATCTGCTGGTGGTATGAAAGCAGAAGTGACACTGTCTCAATATCAAGGGAGACTAATGGGAGGAGGGAGGAGCAGGGACTATTGGGATGCTAAGGGACAGATATGCCCAAATATCATATACTTTCATAAAAACAATGGTCTCATAGGACCACATATAATTTTTTAAAATCTTGAAACAATCTAAATATCCATCTGTTAGAAAAATGGATGAGGTGAATAGCATCTTTTCATGAAAATTATTATTCTGCACCGAAAGAAAAGCAAGATACTGTTGTCCAGCAAAACTAGTTCTCTATAGTCCTTGAATATTCTGTCATTGAGAACCATTTGAGCATGTCAGAACAGCTCTCAGTGAATATTTGAATACTCAAGATCAACTCTAAAAGGAATCTAAAAGCTTATCCCAAGTGGATTTCCTCCAAGTCATCCCAACGTTCTCAGGTACACAGTATTAGGGGCTTGTTTTACACTACCACCAAATGCATGAAACCAAATCAGCATGTTACAAGTGAACACAACTACACGACTCTTTAAAGAGATGGATACTGATCCTGAAAGAGATACATTTCAGTGGCCACATAGTGATTCTCAGACCAATGAAACACTATCAGGTTTCAGGAGCAATACTTGACTTTAAAAAGAAAAAAAATACAACTGATTCGCTGGATAAGCATGGCTTTGTTTCACTGAAGTAAGTAGGTAACTCTTCCAAAGGCAGAATCTCCCCATGATGTTCTCCTTCTAGATTGGGGGGTTGTTACAAATCTCCACCTTATTACTAGGATTGGATAAAACATTCCAGAATCAAAGTAATTTCTCCTCAGAAATTGGTATTATCACTCAGTGATTATAACAAAACTTCCTCTGTGTCCTCAGAAGGCCAAACTGATTTCCATCAGACTGGTTAAAATATTAGTAATCCTCTCTAAAATACCTGAAGTGTCTGTTCTCAAGTGTATGTTATCAAGAAGGCTCAGTTATTTGTCCATCATCCTAGACTGATGTTTTATTGGGGGCAACACCTCTTCTGAGTTAAGAGGCATCCTGGTCACCTAATCTATCTGTCTTAGGGTTTCTATTGTTATGAAGAGGCACCATGACCATGGAAATGCTTAGAAAGGAAACATGTAATTGGGTGGCTTACAGTATCAGAGGTTTAATCCACAATCATGGCAGGACAGGCAGCATGAAGCCAGACATGATGCTGGAATAGGAGCTGAAAGTTCTGCACCTTGATCCACAGATAACAGGAAGTGAACTGCCTCACTGGGTGTAGCTGAAGCACAGGAAACCTCAAAGCCCACCCCCATAGTGACATACTTCCTTCAATAAGGTCACACCTACTCCAACTAGGCCAGCCTTCTCATTGGTGCCAATTCCTTTGGGGACAATTTTCTTTAAACCATTACACACCACACTATCCTAGGCTCAGTTGCTCCATCTGAAAAATACAATAATAATGTAATATTAAATAAAATGGAAATATTATCTGAGAATTAAGTAAATTTGCCTAGTTCCTCATCTAACATGAGAAGTGGCACTATGAATATTTATTGGATAAATATTGAGATTAAAGAACAGTCATTTGCACAAATATTTAAATTCTTTTTCAAAAGAATTTTAACGCACATTGTTTTCTTAATGCTATGAAGTAGAGATGATAATTTGGCTTCTTGTGCACACAGATCCTTCTAAGTCATTTATTAGCCCTCAATGGTTTCAGCTTTGTCTTCCTGCATGTTTTCCTGCATGCATCATTTGTCTGAATGTTGGCTATCCATATATAGCTACCAGCTTCTAAGGTGATGCCAGTGTCTTGAGATATTCACAGCTCGTGGATTTCTCTCTCACCTTCATTAAGTTTGACCTGTATAGCTAATATGATATTGAAAAAATGATCATTTGACTTCTAAGATTTGTTATAAAAGGCATGGTAGCTTCAGCTTGGCTCCCTCCTGAGTCATATGTTCAGGAGAAATCCAGCTACAGGGTCAAGCAGAATGGAAACTTTCCTGTGCTGAGGAACTGGAATCTAACCAGCCAGAACTTTCTAGTACTATGAGGGAATCGTCTTAGAAGCATTTTGCCTGACTCCAGCCAAATCTCCAAATGTCTGTATTGTTGACTGAGTCCAGACTGACACAGCTTTCCAAACTAGCTGCAACTAAGCCACTCATAAAGCTGTCTTAGCCCATTTTGACAAATTGAATAGAATACTACAGACATGTGACCTGTAGACATATGTTTTTTACATGGCCAAGAAGCTGAGAACACTAAATACAGGAAATACATAGATGAGCAGTTCTCATCCTGTGGGTCTCAACCACTTTGGCAAAGCTCTGTCTTCAAAAAAAACATATTTATGTTGCAATTCATAACAGTAGCAAAATTACAGATATGAAATAACAAAGAAAATAATTTTATGGTTGGGGTCACCACATGAGGAACTGTATTAAAAGGTTGCAGCATTAGGAAGGTGGAGAACCACTGGTGTAGATGAATAGGACATGGTCCCAATGACCTACCCCCTCCAACTATATTTCAACATACCCTAGTGTTCATCATTTCAAAATAATGGCAGCATGTTATGAACACATCAAAGAATCAATGAATTCATTATGTATGATCTAATTGCCTCTGGAAACACAATTATGGACACGCATGGTGTGTTTTATTAATCTCTTGGGTATTTCTTGATTCTGTCAAGTTAACAAAAATCTTACCATTCTGGAGGCCAAAAAAGGCAAAGATCAATGAACAGCTAATTCAATATCTCATGGAGGCTCTTTCCTAGGTCATAAACATGTCTTTTAGCTACATCTTCATTAGGTGGGAGGGGCTAGCTAGATCTCAGGTTGATTTTAGAGATACTAGCATGGATTGAATATTCTCTCCAACATTCATATTGAAATCTAACTGCACTATGGTGATACTAAGTTTGTTTTTCAAGACAGGGTTTTCTGTGTAGCTTTGAAGCCTTTCGTGGCACTCACTCTGTAGACCAGGCTGGCCTTGGACTTACAGAGATCCACCTATCTCTGCCTTTCAAATGCTGGGATTAAAGGCACGTACCACCACTTCCTGGCTGTGATAAGATCTTTAAATTATCAGTTTGTAAAGGGCTCTGTTCTCTTGAGCAGATTAACGGCATAACTGGAGGGGCATTCATTTTATCTGAGGTAAAATCTTGATCAAAAGTGAGTTTCTCTCCAACTTCTGTCTCATACATTCTTCTTGCACTTCTGACTTCTATCATAGGATGTCAAAGTAATAAGGCCTTTTCCAGACATAACTATCATACTTTTGAACTTCCTTGTCCCTAGGGCCACAAGACAAATGAATTTCCATTGTTCATAAATTATTCAGTCTTAGGCATTATCTTATAGCAATACAAAATGAACTAAGATAGAGATTCTGACCTCATGAATTAACTACATTTCAAAGACTCTACTTTCAGAAACAACCATCTTCAGATGAGGCTCTCAGCATATAAGCATCAATGCCAAGGCCAGATGAAGAAAGTGCATCCCATCACCAAGCTGCATCACATATTCAAAGGCAATAAGTCCCTAGAGGAGCACTACTTGTTCTCCCTGACCATCAAGGAGTCTGAGATGTAAATTGTTCTCTTAGTTATTTCAGAAGGATGTGGCTTTACAGCTTATGCCAGGATATAAACAAACTTGTACCAACCAGCCGACAGATACAAGGTGTTTGTCAACATTGGTCGCCACAACAGTCATGTTTGTGAGGGTGTTCAGTGCTCCAGAGAGGTAGTCACCACCATCTGAGTTCTGTCTTTATCATGCTTTCCATTGGTTTGTACAGGGAGATTACTAGGAAAACAAAATCAAACAGTTCCACACTATCTCATGCAAAGTGAAGGACACTGAGGCACTGAGATGGATAGTCATCTCAGCCTCAATAATCTGGAATCATCTCAGCCTCTGTACATAAGAAGCTTCTACTTGTGGCTGCTGTGGAGGACTCTTACACTTAGACCAGCACCTGCACTACCACCCTGCACAACCTTTCCAAGACTACCTTTGTTGCCTTCTCAAAGACTTATAGGTACTTCTCACAGTCTTTGGAAAGAGACTAAAGTCACCAAGTTTTCCTATTAGTAATCAACTTACCATCTTGTAAAACTGATACCAGGATCAGTATACAAGTTCCATACATAGTTACCTACCATAGTAGGGTTTTATATGAAAGAAAAAAATAAAGTCAATTAAGCCCCCTTTTAAGAATTGACACTCATTATATTAAATAAAAATTGAAAGACACCAAATATCCACCAATACAGGATCAATTTATTTGACCAGGACTAAGCCAAGATCAAATATAATACTAGACCAAAAGTCATAGGAAACACACATGATCTGATTTCCTAGATCTTTGGGAAGCAAATTTTTGGTTCAAGTTTGATAGTTTGAATAGGTGATTTTCTTCCTTTTTTTTATCCAAAGACACATTGAATTGACAGCCAAAAATAGAGTATAAGCTCATAATAGAATATAGGCCAGAAATGCATAAAGAACCTCAAATGTTTCCCAGGATATTGGAGTTGGACTATATTACACATGGGAACTAAGAGGGAAAAAAAATTCTCTATAAAAACTGCTCTGTTGAAAAAAAAGTATAGTTAAGAGTGAAAGCAAAAGGGGGACATAAAATTAATTTTACAGACCTCTTGAGGGCAAAGGGTAATAGTTTAAATCTATATAAACTAATAGTTTACCTATTTACAAATTGCAGTTTTAACACAGACACACAGTCCAGGGGTGTATCTCAGAAATACACCACTCATTTAGCATGCTCATAGCCTGTGTTTAATCTCCAGCATTGATGGTGGAGGGAAAGTCTTAATTCTCAATACAAGTATCCTGGCATATAACTACAGGCAAAAGAATTCTTCTAACAATAGCTACTAGAGATGGGTGTTAATCCTCTGACATTGACTTTTTAATCAGACATATGGAGCAACTCCTAGCATAGCAGCATGGTTCCTGAATGTTTCACACAGGGAAGTCCTTATGTTGGCTATCCCCTGCATAGCTAGCTCTCCATCACACTCTTCCTTAAATATAAAACAAATTGAACTTGCATATATATATGTATATATATATATATATGTACATATATATACATATATATATACTGCATATATGTGTATATGTAAGCATCACAAAAGAAAATGACAAAGAAAAACAAACAAAATGATCAATTCAGATGAACAGATATTTCAGGGATTAGAGGAGTACTTTGGGATCCCTAATAGATGCCCACTGGAAGGTTTCAGAACTTAGTAGTTTCATGAAGTGGCATGCTAAAATGAAGAAGAAGAACACTCCTTTGGAGGAAGCAGAAACACATTTTACCTAGATCCCCCAATGACTACATTTATCAAGACCTCAGAAGATTTTACTATAGGCAACACACAGCTACCAAATTCTCCCTAAGAACTAGGGAGAAAAAAAACTAATGAACAAAACACTCACCACCAAAGACAAGACCAGATGTCAGCACCTAGAATTACAATCTTCCCAATCCCAGATTCTTAGACACCAGCATAAAAACACATAATCACTAATAGCTGGGACAATATGTCTCCACTGGGGCCCAGCAACTCTGACAGAGCAGGCCCTGAATAGGCCAACATATCTGAAGCACAAGAAAGAGACTTTAAAACAACAGCCTTTATGACTATGATAGAGGTTATTAAAGAAGAAACAAATAAATCCCTTTTATATAAAAAAAACTATGAAAACATGAACAATGGAAAAAAATGAATAAAACCATTCGAGATCTGAAAGTGGAAATATAATCAGTAAATAAAATCCTAACTGAGGGACATCTGGAAGTCTAACTTTAGAAACTTAAACAGGAACCACAGAGATAAGCTTCACCAACAGAATACAAGATATGAAAGAGGAAAATCTCAAGCATTAAAGACACGATAGAAGAAATGAATACATTGGTAAAGTAAGTGTTAAATATAAAAAAATTTCTGGCACAAAACATCCAGGAAATCTGAGACACAATGAAAATGCAAATCCTAAGAATAATAGGAAGAGAAGAAGGAGAAAAAACATAGGCCATAGACACAGAAAATATTTTCAAGAAAATTTCACTAAAGAAGGAGATATCTATCAAAATATAAGAACGTCACAGAACGCCAAATAGAAGGGACCAGAAAAGAAAGTCACCTTAACCACATAATAACACACAAAAAGTACAGAAGAATATTAAAATCGGTGAGAGAAAAAGACCAAGTATCATATAAAGGCAAACCCATTATAATTACACCAGACTTCTCAATGGAGACTCTAACACCAAAAAAGGCTTGGACAGATGTGCTTCAGACTCTAAGAGACCATAGATGCCAGCCCAGCAAAACTTTCAGTCACCATAAATGGAGAAAATAAACAAATAATCCCATGATAAAAACAAATTTAAGTAATATCTATCTACAAATCCAATCCTAAAGAAAGTGCTAGAAGATAAACTCCAACCTAAAGATGTTAACTACATACAAGAAAAAATCTCAGATCAGTGAATTCAAAAGAAGGGAAGCACACAACATGCACACAACAACAACAACAATAACAACCAAAATAACAATAACAACAAAATATCAGGAACCAACAATAATTGGTCATTGATACCTTCCTGTATCAATGACCTCAATTTCCCAATAAAAAGACACAGACTAACATAATAGATTCAGAAACAGAATACATCATTCTTCTGCATCCAAGAGACACATCTCAATATCAAAAATAGACATCACCTCACAATAAAAGAGAATTGGAAAATATTTTTTAAGCAAACAGAGCTAAGCTTGTTTAACATTTTAACATTTGACAAAATAGACTCCATATGAAAACTAACCAGAAGAGATAAGAAAAGACACTAAGGACTCATCAAAGCAAAACTCATCAAGAGGACATTTTAATTCTTAACATATATGCCCGAATTACAAGTGTACCTAAGTTTGTGGAAAAAATACTACTCCAGCTTAGATCACATATTAACCATCAGACATAGATAGTGAGGAATTTCAATACCCTACTTTCACCAATAGACAGGCCATCAAGACAAAATCTAAAGAGAGAAATGCTGGAGTTAACAGATATTATAAAACAAATAGACCTAACGGATATTTACAAAACATCCCACCCAAAATCACAGACAAATTTATCTTCTTCTCCACAATTCATAGAACTTTCTCCAAAATTGACCACATACTCAAACACAAAACAAGTATCAACAGATACAAGAAAATTTAAATAACTCCCTGTATTCTATGTGATCACTACAAGATGGATATCAAAAACAATAGAAACAACAGAAATCTTAAAGACTCATGGAACCTGAATAACTCTATTAAATGAAAAATGGATCAAGGTAGAAATCAATAAGGAAAATAAAGACTTCCTAGAATTAGGTGAAAATAAATATATAACATATTCAAAATTATGGGACATAATGAAGACTGTCCTAAGAAAAAAATTCATTGTACTAAATGCCTACATTAAAAAAAATGGAGAGATCTCTTACTAACAACTTAAAAACACCACTGAAAGCTCTAGAAACAAAGAAAAACATATACCCAAAGAAACAAACAAAAAGTATAAGAATCAATGAAACAAAGAGTTGGTTCTTTGAGACAAATCAATAAGATTAACAAACTTTTATCCAAATTAACTAAAAGATAGAGATAGAATGTCCAAATTAACAATGTTAGAAACAAAAGGGGGATAACAATAGATACTGAGAAAATCCAAGGAATCATAAAGATATACTTTTAAAAACCTGTACTCCACCAAATTAGAAAATCTAAAAGAAATGGATAATTTTCTCAATACAAAAATTAAATCAAGATCACATAAGGAATTATTTCAACAGATATCTAATCACTAGTGAAATAGAAGCTGTCATTAAAAGTCTCCTAACAATAATAACAAAGCCTAGGGTCAAATGATTTTGGCAAGAATTCTACCAGACTTTCAAAGAAGAGGTATTTACAATGCTCGGCGAACTATTCTACAACAGAGAAACAGAAGGAACACTGCCCAATTCATTTTATGAGGCCACAGTTACCCTGATACCCAAACAACATAAAGACCCAACAAAGAAAGAGAATGAAAGACCAATTTCACTCATGAGTATTAATGCAAAATACTTAGTAAAATATTTGCAAACTGAATGCAAGAAGACATCAAAAAGATCACATGCCATATTCAAACAGGCTTCATCTCAGAGATGCAGGGATGGCTCAACATATGAAAATCTGTCAATATAATTTATCTTGTAAGCAAACTGAAGGAAAATCCACATGATCATCTCATTAAATCCAGAAGAGGAATTTGGCAAAATCCAAGCCCTTTGTGATAAAAGTCTTGGACAGATCAAGTATATGAGAGACATAGCTCAATATAATAAAGGCAGTTTATAGCAAACCCATAGCCAGCATCAACTTAAATAAAGAGATAATCAAAGCAATTTCACTAAACTCAAGAATAAGTTAAGGTTGTCTACTCTCTCTGAACCTATTCAGTATAATTCTTTAAGTCTTAGCTAGACAACAGTAAGAGATCAGGAGTATACAAATTGAAAAGTAAGAAATCAAAGTATTTGTACTTGCAGACAATATGATAGTATGCATAAATAATTCTAAAAAATTCCTCCAGGGAAGTCCCATAGCTAATAAACAGTTTCAGCAAAGTTACTGAATACATTAACTTAAAAACTTGTATCCTTCCTACGTACAAATGACAAATGTACTAAGAAATTAATCAGAAATTTCACCGTAACCTCAAATAACATAAGATATTTTGTGGTATCTCTAACCAAGGATGTAAAAATCTTAATAGAAACTTGACAAAGACTATGATTAAAAACTTCAAATCATTGAGGAAGATATAAAAAGAAGGAAAGATCTCCCATGCTCATGAATCAGTAAGATTATCACAGTAAAAATGGCCATCCTATCCAAAACAATGTACAGATTCAATGCAATCTCCACCAAAGTCACAACACAATTCTTCACAGATCTTGAGAGGACAATTTTAAGTTTCATATAGAAACACACACACACACTCACACACCACACACACACACACACACACACACACACACACACACACACTCACAGAGGATAGTTGAAAAAATACTGCTTATAAAAGAAGAAAAGAACTTCTGTAGATGTCACCATTCCCCAAAAAAAAAATGAAAAATAAGGTGATATTAGAAAAAAGACAGGTTGATCAACTGAATTTTAAATTGAAGGCCCAGACATAAGTCCATATACTTATGGACAGGTGATTTTTTTAAGAAGCCAGACACATACAATAGGAAAAAATACAGAATCTTAAACAAATGATGCTTGCCAAATGGGTGCATGTAGAATAGAAATGGATCTCTATTAACATCCCTGCATAAAATTCAACTGTAAATTGATCAAAGACCTGAAAATGAAACCAGATACAATGATAGAACCTGACAAAGAAAGTGGAGAATAATATTGAACTCACAGAGAAAGATTTTTTGAACAGAATATTATTAGCAGAGACACTAAGATCAACAATTAATAAATTAACCTCATAACAATGAAAAGTCTTTTCATAGCATGCACAAAACTTAAGTCAAAATGGATCAAAGGCCTCAAAATAAATCCAACCACAGTGAACATCTCAGAAGAAAAAGTGAGAGATACCCTTGAACGAATTGGTACAGGAGACCGCTTCCTGAACAAATCACCAGTAGCACAGACACTGAGATCAACAATTAATAAATGGGACCTCCTGATATTGAAAAGCTTCCATAAGGCAAATGACACAATCAACAAAACAAAATGGCAACCCACAGAATGGGAAAAAATCTTCACCAACCACACATCTGACAGAGGGCTGATTTCCAAAATATACAAAGAATTCCAGAAGTTAGTTACCAAAACACCAAATAATCCAATTAAAAAGTGGGGTACAGAACTAAATAGAGAATTCTCAATAGAGGAATCTAAAATGGCTGAAAGACACTTAAATAAGTGCCCAACATCCTTAGCCATCGGGGAAATTCAAATAAAAACAACTCTGAGATAACATCTTACTCCTGTCAGAATGGCTAAAATAAAAAACACCAAAGAGTTTATGCTGGAGAGGATGTGGAAAAAGGGCCACACTCCTCCACTGCTGGTGAGTGCAAACTTGTACAGCCATTTTGGAGCTCAATATGGCAGTTCCTCAGGAAAATGGGAATCAGTCTACTTCAAGATTCAGCAATTCCACTCTTCAATGATACACATTCATACAAGGACATCTGTTTGGCTATGTTCATGGCAGCATTATTTGTAATAGCCAGAACCTGTAAGCAACCTAAATGCCCTTCAACTGAAGAATAGATTGAGAAAACATGGTACATTTAAACAGTGGAGTACTACTCAGCAGAAAGAAAGAAAAAAAAAATGGAATCTTGACATTTGTGGCAAATGGATAGAACTTGAAGAAACCATCCTGACAGAGGTAACCCAGTCATAAAATGACAAACACAGCATGTACTCACTCATATATGGATTTTAGAAATAGAGCAAAGGATCACCAGCCTATAATACACACCACCAGAAAAGCTAGGAAACAAGGAGGGCCTAAGAGAGACATACATGGTTCCCCCAAGAAGGGGAAAGGGACAAATCTCCCAAGCAAATTGGGAGCATGGGGGGGTGGAGGGATTTAGGAGAAAAGGGAAGGAGAGAAGAGGGTGGGAGCAGTGAGCATGATGGAACAGGAAGATTGAGTCAAGGAAAGAATAGATGAGAACAAGAAAAGAGATACCATAATAGAGGGAGCCATTATAGGTTTAAAGAGAAATCTGGCACTAGGGAATTGTACAAAGATCTACAGGGATGACCTCAACTAACAATCTAAGCAATAGTGAAGAGGCTTTTAAATTCCCTTTCCCAATAATTAGATTGATGACTACCTTATATGCTGTCCTAGAACCTTCATTTAGTAGCTTATAGAAGCAGAAGCAGACACACACAGCTAAACACTGAGCTGAACTCCTGGAATCCAGTTGTAGAAAGGGAGGAGTGATGAGCAAAGGGGTCAAGACCAGGCTGGAGAAACCCACAGAAACAGCTGACCTGAACAAGGGGAAACTCATGAACTCCAGTCTGACAGCTGGGAAACCAACAGAGGACCAACCCATACCCCCTGAACATGGGTGTTAGTTAGAGGGACTGGGCAGTCTATGGGGCCTCTGGTAGTGGATCAGTATTTATCTCTAGTATACAAATGGACTTTAGGAGCCCATCCTATATAGAAGGATACTCCCTCAGTCTAGACACATGGGGGAGGGCCTGGGCTCTGCTCCAAATGATATGACAGACTTTGAAGACTCCTCATGGAAGGTCTCACCCTCCCTGAGGAGCAGAAAAGGGATGGGATGGGGATTGGGGGTGTAGGGGAAGACAGGAAGATGAGGGAATTAAAAGAATCTTGTTTCAAATTTAAACTTAAAAATTATCAAAAAATAAATTAATGAACCAGAGGGAACAGATAGATATCATTAGAAAGGGAACTAGAATAGATATTTATGAATGAATGAGGATTTTTGAAGGGGAGGATCAAGTGATGAGAGGGAAGGGAGAAGGGAATATGGGGGAGATAGCTAAAATTAAGGGACACTTGAAGGGAAGTATGGAATATAATATGGTAGCAATCTCCTAAAATATATACATATATGAAAGTGATCTAAATTAAATCACCTAATAATGGGGGAGACAGAGTGCCAAATGGTGATCTCTTGTCACCAAATGAAGCTTTGAATAACAAGTCTGGGCTACTTTTAATTGAATTGTTGGTCAAAGGCACCACACAGTGTTGGGCCCTAATTCCGAGGTCCTGGTGGGCCAGCGGGAGAGCCCCAAGACACAAACACCAAAACCAGGAGATGCAACAAGCAAGAGGTATTTATTGAACGAGTGCACTCAGGTGACAGCAATCTCCAGGAAAGCTGCACACCCCCCAAAGGGTTCAAGCTCCTTTTTATAGAGACAAACCGCAAATCAGCATACATGCATGGGGCACAAGGTGATTGATTACAAAGTATGATCTCATGTTTGAGAGACCACCCAGGTGTGACCTGTTCTTCTTCAAGGGAAAAACCATAGAATGACTTGGAAAATCCCCAGACTGTTCGTTGGCCAGGTATGACCCAGACAGTGCTGGTCATCTGGAATCATTTGTTCCAGGGTTGGGGCCTATTTCCTTGTTTTGGGCCAAGACCTGTGAGAAACTTCTTTCATACTCTGGCTTTCTCTTGGCTATACATTTAGAGACTTCAGTTATTCCACAAAGGTTTGATGATTTGGTAACTAGCCTTATTTAACAAGATCAGTCTAGCATATAACTACTAGCCCCATCACCATAGTAACCTTTCTTATTCTCATAATTTTTTATCTTTCCACCCATGTCAACATCCATTCTTTGTGATTTTCTATATTTTGCTTGTAAAAACTATTTTTCTTATTTTTTCCTACATCCTTGCTCTGCAAACTAAAGTCTTTCAACAGGAATCCCCAAACAACCAAAGCTATTGCCAAGATTACAGGTTTCTCTCTCCAAACTAGCCACAAAGCCACACTGATGAAGGCTATACCTACACACCTCATTGAACATGGAAATGCCAAGCTGGTATCTACATAGAACCTTCACTATGCTCCAACATCTTTGGTACAAGAAGGTATTCTGCACACAACCAAAAGAGAGTTGTAAACACCAAGCCAGGCATAAACTCTTTACAAAAATACTGTTGGGAAATTTAAATACTTGTCCCTTGTAGCTCTCTTCCTCCCCACCCTGCTGTAGAACTACCATGCTCTCAAGGATGAGCAAACGAGATTGTTCTCAGAACTTTTCAGTGCGCAGTGCATGGTTTGGGTGTGGGTGGTGCATGATTTCCTCCTATGCTTAGCCAATCTCCTGCCTTGGGTATTTAAGCCCATTACTCTCAGTAATAAAAACGCAGCAGCTTCTTCTTCACTTCTCGTGGTGGTCTGTTAAGTGCTTCAGTTTCGACACCCTCTGCCAGCTGGGTACTCTAGTCATGAGGGCGCAGCAGTGTACTACCTGTGTAATATGCTAAGGCAACATGACAAAAATCTTGTAGTGATATATTGCTTATGGTTTATTAAAGCTTAACTGATGATTCTGAAAAGCAAAGTCAGCAACAAGCCTTCGAAGTCAGGCACACTTTTAATCCCAGCAGCCAGAAGCTAGGAAGTGGTGGTACATACCTTTAATCTTAGGGTTTAAGATTTAGAAGTGGCCTAATCTCAATGAGTCCAAGGCCACCAAGATCTGCATAGGAATAAATCAATCTAAAAGAAAATTATAGCTCACACCTTTAATCCCAACATTAGGGAAGTGTATAAGACAGAAGCAAGGTGTCAGAGAGGCATTCATTCTCCAGCCACACTGAGATGTTATAGTCTGAGGCTTGGTGAGAGCTCATGGAGACAGATCAACCCATTCAGCCTGAGGTTGAGGTAAGAAGCTAGAGGCCAGTTGCTTTGCTTTTGTGGTATTCAGCGTGAAGTTTGAACACCAATATCAGTCTCTGGGCCTTTTACTTTTTGTGTGAGAAGTAACCAACCAATAATCGATTTGACTTAAGGCCCACTCTACAAGGAGCCCAAACCTGACACTGCTTGGGTGGACAAGTACCCGAAACTAGATAGCCCAAGGACCTGGTGAAAACTAAGGCAAGTTTTCTTTAGAAAAGAAAAAATGAACCAATGAAATGACCCCTAATGATATTCTACTATATTCAAAGGTCATTGCCTTGTCCAACCATCATCAGAGAAGCTTCCTCCTACAAAAAATAGGAACAAATACACAGACTCACAGACAGATGCTAAACAGAGAATGAGAAACCTTGGTGGAGTCAGCCCTAAATGGGATCAAATCCCTGCCCTCAGAGCTCATGAAAGAGAAAGTGGAACAAACATGAGGGCCAAAGAGGGTGGAGGACACCAAGACTACAAGAGCCTCTGAGCCAACAGGAGAAAAACTGAGATGAACCCACAGAGACTGAAGCAATATGCACAGGGCCTACACAGGTCTACCTAGACCCTCTACATTTACATTATGGCTTCCAGTTTAGTTTTTATGGGATTCCCGAGTGTGCAAACAAGTGAGTCTCTGACTCTTGTTCTTTCTCTTGAGCTCTTTTCCTTCTTTTCATTTGTCCTGTCCAACTTCAATGTAATAGTTTTTGTTTTACCCTATCATACTTTATTTTATCTTATATTTTTCAATTTACTTAATACGTAGATATTAGGGTAAAGGTTAACAACCGAACTATCATTTATACCTTCTCACTCCCTTCTACATTGCCTTCCAACTCATCTATCCCCTCTATTGTTAGTGCCCCTTCCTTGACATAATATAGTAACCCCACCCCACCCCACACCCACACCCACACCCACACCCACACCCACACCCATTCTGCTATCACATCACTCTGTCATCCCTCTTCTCTTTGGACCTCTTCATCCCTTATCACACTCCTATTTCTACATTTTTTTGTGTGTGTTGGAGGGGGATGTAATTTTTGTCATTTGTTTTCTTGTTGACAGCCTCTCTGACTGTGGTGACATGGAATCTCAAAAAAAAAAAAATTAATCTTAATGTCCCTTATGGCTAAGGATGTTGAACGCTTTCAACTTTTTCTTTTATTATTTGACAATTTCACATTTGTATATAACAAACTCTCTGGGCATTTTTCAGTCTCCATTACCCTCTCATATGCCCCTATTCTCAAATATTCTTTGGCCACTTGTATTTCTTCTTTTGACTACTAGCTGCATCTTTCATTATCCCATTTGAGACTGGAGGACTTGGGGAAGTATTTAATTTCTTGAGTTATAGATTCTGATACCTGTCTGGCACATATTTGGTTTAAAAAAAATCCCCATTCTGTAGGCCATCACTTCACCTTGGTGTTGTTTCCTTTGCTGTCCAAAAGCTTTTTATTTCCGTGAAGTCCCACTTGTTAATCCTTGCTAGTATCGCCTGAGCTATCAGTGTCTTACTTAGGAAGTCCAAGCTTACTCTGAGATCTCAAACTCTTATTTGTACATGTTTCCCTGGTAGTTTCAAAGTTCCAGATCTCACATTAAGGTCTTTGATCTGTTAAATAGATCTTTGTGCAGACTGAAAGAAGAGAATCAAGTTTTTATGTTATTTTATTTTGTGGCATGGGAGCTGTGGGGGAGGTAATAGGGTCTTGCCTGCAAGCTGGTCTTATGGAGACATTTTCTCAATTGAGGATCCCTCCTCTCTGATGACTCTAGCCTGTGTCAAGTTGACATGAAACCAGCCAGCACGCTTTCCCATTTTGCTTCATGTTCATGGTGGCTTTCAGCATCATTTTCACCATTATTCTGACAGCACAGGCATTGTGGAAAAGCAAATGTGACCTACTTTAAAGAAGGTTCTCCAGACTCACAAGAAGAATGTGCATTTTGTACCTATTGAACATAAAATTCTGTAGATAACTGTTAAGTCTATTTGGTCTTCAGTGCTCTTTTCCTCACTGGTTTGTGTGCTAGCAGCTTGGTTCCCAGGCTGGTGGTATTGGGTGGTAGTGTGGAACTTGGTGCAAGACCTGTAGGTTACCAGAGGCATTTTCTTGGAGGTTACTTAGGTATTTCTCATGAAATCTTTTGTAATTCTCATGAGAAGGTTGATACTAAAGATTGAGCAACCCAGTCTCCCTGGTTTCCTGTTTGATGACATGACTCTTCCTCCCACGTATCCACCTATCATTACCATCTGACACAGGTAATGAGTGAACCTTGAAAGAGCCTTACCACAGTGTTTTAACTTACTCTCTTCAAAGGCTATGAGGTGAATAAACCTCTTTTCCTTATAAAAGCAGCCTGTCTTCAGTGTTTCATAGTAGTACAAAGGGATGAGAAAAATAGTAAAAAGGAGAAAAGACTAAAACAGCTACATAATTGAAAAGGTACAAAAAACATCAAGGTATCAGGGTAGCAATAGCTCTAGGCATTAGTTGCCACCTCTGGGACACAGAAACAGTGAGTGGATATTACAATCACCAAAGTCTAGAAATAGAAAAGTTCTACCGAGTCAAAACTCAGACCCTTGAAAAGTTTCTAGTCAGATGGTTTGGAGATATCAAGGTCAAAGAAAGCTCCTGTGAGAAAGATGTTGGTGGGTGGGGCTGGCTTTCCAGGAACTTGAGATGATGAGCTCAGATGAACTCCTCTATGGAAAGGAACACTTGGACCAGATGTTTAAAAAGTACAACTGGAGTGACATGTGCAAGGGCAGAAACTGGATGACCTGCAAGAGGACAGAAGCTGGGGTGTCATGCACAAGGACAAACCTTGGCAAACAGCCCCACAGGGAGAAATCAGAATACAGCAGGAAAGTCTTTGTCATCTCCATACAGTGTCCTGAAAACCATGTCAAAGCCCACCAAGGCAGTACATTCCTGTAATCCTAGCACGTGGGACACCCCAGTAGGAGGATCATGGGTTTTAGACAAGCCTGGCCTAAATGGCAAGACCTTGTCTTTAAAAAAACACATAAAAAAGAACAAGAAAAGGTAAAGAAGGGAGGAAGGCAAGTGGTGAAGGGGGAGTAAGGAAAGAAGTAGGGTGTAGCTTGCAGATTTCCAGCCCCGGTGTCACAAAGCAGCAGGGTGCAGAAGGCTGTGACAACAATTTATAATGTCAACATTTTTTTTTAATTTATTTTATGTGCACTGGTGTGAAGGTGTCAGATCCCCTGGAGTTACAGACAGTTGTGAGCTGCCATGTGGGTGGTGGGAATTGTACGCAAGTCCTCTGGAAGGACAGCCAGTGCTCATAGCCTCTGAGACATCTCCCCGGCCCCCTAATAATGTCAATATTTTATCTGTTCAGAAGTTATATTGATTCTAAAAAGAAAAGCATAACATCAAGAGCAAACAGAAACAAACAATCTTAACTATACAAAACTGATAAGCACCCAAAAAAGGAAGTTCTTGGAGTACTGTAAACTGGCTGCTGGCTCTTATTGTGCTACAGTCTAAAAGCAAGTGAAACAATAAAGATGTGGAATCCTGTCTGTATATGCATCACTGGCGATGACATCACACTTTAGAAATTATGCATATTATCAGATCGGGCAAATGAGAATGTTAATAACAGTAGATACAAAGATTATCCAGTGTTCCAAAAAAATCATAAAATGAATTATTTAAACACTGTAATATTACATTTCTGGAAAGGACAATGATTTTGACGCTTTTCCCATCTCTGTTTATTGGAAATGCCCAGAAGCAGTAACACATAAGTAGTATGTCTAGAACTCAGCTCTTCATTTTTAGATAGTGGCCTCATTGCAAGCAACCAGGCCTCCTGCAGAAATGACTGGGTCCATACTGAGGGCAGACATGTATGAGGCAACCTGAGATATCTGTGTCAAAGAAGAAGTAACTGACTCAAAGATTAACTGAGTCATGATAAAGGGACATAGTGAGCTTCATCTATCACCTCCTAATGCTGATGTGTGGAATATTGGCCACCATAAAGAATAATAGCTACAAATAAGCATAGCATTTAAAAGACCAATAACTCCTTCAGAGGATAGTGATTAGCTCAGCTGACAGAGTGCTTCTCTAGGATGCTGAAAGCTCAGGGTTTGATTCATGGCATCATATAAACAAACACCTGTAATCCTAGCACTTGGGCAGTAGATGCAGGAGGATCTGGAGTTCAAGGTCATCCTCAGCTATATAGTGAGTTATGAGACCAGCCTAAGCTACAGGTTGTAGCTAGTTGTTTTCCGTCAGCCCACCTGGTCTGGTCCCACTGCCACGCCAGCCCCAATAGCACGCTAAGACTCTGTATTTGATATAATGTTGTTGGCCAGGTACTAGTTTCTTACAGGCTAGCTCTGTTTTAATGTTTAACCCATTTTTACTAATCTAAGTATTTTCACGTGGTCATCTTACTGGCCAGCTGGCCAGCGTGCTGTTCTCTTTCAGCTCTCCATGCTGACTCCTCCTCACCACTTCCTCCTTTCCTCCTTGTTTCCTGGCCCCTCCTATCTTCCTTTTCCATTGGCCAACAGTGCTTTACTCATTAACCAATACAAGAAACATATTTACAGAATAACATGTCCCATCATCTCCTCTTTTCTGTCTAAAATAAAAAGAAGGGGTTTAACCTTATCATAGCAAAATATACCATACAACAGTTATCAAATAAAAATCACAGTTAACAATATTTAGTCCATTAACATTTTGTAAGACTTAAAGAAAATATTATCTATCATATCTTTGTGAGTCTAAAGTCCTATATGTAATTTATCTTTAAACCTATCTAAGGAAAACTATAACCATAGCTATCTGTCTTCAACTCCATCAAAGACCACAGAAGGATAATATATAAACTCTAGAAATGACAGAAACATCTTGCCTGGTCAGTCACCTGAAGTTCTTCTGTAATGTTCCATCTTCAGCCCATAGGCCATAGTGTATCTGGCATAATCCTCAGCAAAGCATGAAACTTTAAATTGTCCATCTGTATTGACAGTTTGTCAGTCACTTTTCTCTGTGTCTTGTAGACTGTCTGGCAGACTCTTCCATGAAGCAGGAATCCTGTAGCAATGTCTATCTTGTATCAGCAGTCACTTTCCTGTGGTCCTGCATGTCCAGTTTATACAGCATAAAGTCAGTCTAGACAAGAGCAGTATCTTGCCCATATGGCTAGTTTTGCCATATTGAAAGCAAAGTCCACAAAGCATTTCTAAAATAAATTCTTTGAGTGGTTAGTGAAACTCAAAAAAATAAAAAGACAGAAATGTGGTGGGTTTCTGTATAAACAACATCCATTTATCAAGTATAAATCAAGTTAAACTTATTAACATTTTGTGATTTAAATATTTTATCGTTATATTTGTTTCATTTGTGTTGTATGTATGCACACATAGGTTTATGTACATGAATACCAAGAATCAGATGCAGGTATAAAATCTCCTAGACTTAGTTACAGATGATTGTGAGCTGTTTGATGTGGGTGCTGGTAAATAAATTCAAGTCCTCTGCAAGAGCAGTATAAACTTTTGACCACTGAGCCATCTCTCCATCCCCCATTTTGCAATTTAAAATACAAAAAATTGGCTTGTGTAAGCATCATTAATTGACATTTTAAAACATCTGGTGAAGGTCTGACCAGATGTTAAAACACCAGCTGCTCTGACAAGGGAGCTGGGATAGGTTCAAAGTAGACACACAGTGACTCACATTTGTCTATAACCCCAGTTCTAAGGAGTCTGATGCCCTCCTCCAAACCTCCACAGGCACCAGGCATCCATCCACATGCTCGTTATACCTTCATGCAGACAAAACACATACATGAAAAAATAATTTTTTCTAAATTATTTTTATTGTAAATAGGATCTTCTCTCACACATTATATCCTAAGCACATTATCTCCTCCCTCCACTCCTCCCAACTATCTGATACTTCCCTTTTCTCCAAGATCTACTCCCCCTCCATTTCCTCTTCAGAAAAGAATGGACCTCCAAGAGGTGACCACCAAACAGGACAAAACAAGACACAATAAAACAAGGTGAAAGCCCTCGTCAAGGCTGGTCAAGACAACCCAATAAGAAAAAAAGAGTCCCAGAAGCAGGTAAAAGAGTCAGAGATACACTTACTCCCACCAAGCTAACAGCCATACCATAACACCAAGCTAACACAGCCATAACACACGGAGAGAACCTGGTACAGACCCATGCAGGCTTGTTCTTGCCCATTTAAAATTTCATCCACTGAACAAAATGTTTGTAAAACCAATTGCCAAAAAGAAAAACTCCTTGCTAATTGAAAGATCAAAACCTTTGGATCATTTCAGTGGGGAACCAGGAGGCCATGCTTTCACAAGATGACCAGACATAATGTAAGTGAACTCTGGAAATCCTGATATGTGTGCCTTCTTCCAGGACTCTCTGGAGATCCTGATATCATGTGCCTTCTTCCATGACTCAGTATAAAACACACAACTTGAAGAGAGCAATCATGTAATAATATGCTTCCTGGATATAATAAACTCTTTAGGCCCAAATTAGAAGAAATACAGAGACTAGAGAAGTGTGTTTAATAACAACCAGGAACACAAATTCAGGTAAATCTATAGTGAAGGATCCCCCTTGGAAGCAAGAGCCTGAGCCAACTCAATTAAATACAGTACACAAATCTGGAATGGATCCACTTTTAATATGCATAAAATTGAGGAAATTGAACATAGGCTGAATATAATGTGGTAGCACTAATTACATCTTTTGTTTGTGAAAATTGTGTTGTGATAGTAGAAAAAAGTGTCCTTAGTCTTTTAAGATACATTTGAAAATATTTAAGGGTAATGACCATCACACCTTCAGCTTAATTTCAAACAATCTATACAAGAAGAAAGATGAAAGCACCAAAAATTAACATTTGTTGAAATTAGGTAGATGCTAACATTTAATAAGCTGATTTTAGCATTTTATGTTGATTAAAATTTTTATATTAGAAAGTTACAGTGAGAAAATGTATCATTACAGGCAAAACTAGTAAAGTCTTTTGAAAAATTAGAATTGAATTGCAAGCATTATCTAAGATAGTGGAAACTGGGAAAACACGTCCAAAAGGATCAAGAATTTCAACATTTTAACATAACAGAAAGAATTCTGAAATTTCAAAAAAGAGATTATCAAAAGAATAATGGATTCTTCAAATGGAATGAAAATAAATGGAATCTAAAAGAAACTAACAACTAGACTTTTTTTGTTGCATTTTAGACTTTCAAAGACAAAATAATTCAAAGGCATGTGTAGACTGGACATCAGCTTCTGTCTTATAATAAGTAACAACAAGGGCTAAGTGACCATAGAATAAGGTTTGCCAGGCCAAAGGGAAAATAATTTAGAATCCAAAATTCTATAGCCAAACTATCGGTTCAAGCAAGAACGCAAAATAAAATCATTTCCAACTCAAATGTTTGCTCCTCGTATATCCTTTCCTAGAAATTACTTGAAGATGTCTATCAGTAAAATAAAACGAAATGTTAACCAGGGAGGACAATGGGGTGTGAGCAAAGTACAATGATATACAGGGATGAACGTGTTTTAAACAGTAAATTGTAATTGTAGGTTGTAAGAACTTGTAAAAACCTAATGCCCAGAATAGTAATCATATCAGACTACACATCCGACTGCATAGCAATCAGGAAGCAAGCACAGAAAGTAACAGAAACCAAGATAAATTTCTTTTTGCAGAAAGAATGTGTCCCTGGTTCATCCCCACAGCTGAGAAGCCAGGAAGTCTCGACTCCGTCATAACAAGTGAAAAGTTGAACAAACAGAAAGATTTGCAACTCTTCTTAGACAGACATGAGAACTCAGGTGACAGAGCAAACCTGAAATTACAGACATGCGCCCTGAATAGGACTACGGCCTACCAGTGTGAGCAACTCCCTGAAAGCCAGCATCACAGCAGACGATGCCGCGTTGCACCTGAGGAACTGTCGAAGGTCCCATAGGGACAAGGCCAGTGTGAGAGTTCTCCAGGAGACCTAACTCTAAGGAGAACCAAGGAGTTTCTGTGTGATTGCTTCCTGACCTCTAACGGGTCCTCACAGTGAAGCCAAGAGAACAACCCTCCTGCTTCCGGCAGTGAGAAGAACAATGAACAATTTCAAGACTTGCTGTTCTCTGTTTAAAAGAAAAAAGAAAGGAATCCTCAGAGCAAACCGTTTAATTAAAATAGAACCACTTTACCTGCCCTTTCCCTTCCTTCCTTTCAGCCCCTCCCAGGTACAAATTATTTAATAGACGCTAATTTGCTGAACTTTTTTCTTATTCATAGTTAATTACTAGAGAAAATACCTAACTCAACCAAACTATGTAGCTAAAGGCGAAAAATTAATGTGTACTTTCTGCATCTCTGTTCCAGAGTTACAGGTCTGATCACAGGACTTCCAATTCCCTACACACTTCCGCCATAGTGTTAAAGGTCTCATTATTGTAACTGCCTTTACTTGGGCATATAAGCCAGTCAAAAAGGTAAAACATAATAAAACTTTAAAAGAAAACACATTGGCGTGTTTGCCCTCCCAATTATGTGAAGAAAAGCCTACAAAACCTCAACTCTACATAAAGAATTACCAACAACTGAGAGACTCTGGAGGTGGGAGAGGGGTTCCTCCCCAGGGAAGAGCACAACCATTGACTGCCAGTGACAGATGGTCAGCCCTGAAAACATACATACGAGGAACATTGTAGGGACCCAACAGGTTATATTTGGGAACATACGTGTATATAAATGTACATATTTGCATATAAAAACAAGTGATTAAAAAAAGAGGCCATAAATTTGAAAGAGAGTGTTACGTAGGTTTGGAAGAAGTAAAAGGAAAGGAGGAAAGTTGCAATTAAAATACAACCTCAAAAATAAACAAAAAAAACTTTAAAAATTAGTTTGAGAAGATGAAGTAAGCATCAAAATCATACTTAGCTACAGAGAGGATTTGGGGATGAATATGTTGAGAATTTAAAGCAACTATGGCTCACAGACTAAGGGGTCAAGTGGATAGAACGATGTAAGTTCTAAGAATGATGAGAAAAAAAATACTAGGAAATGAAAACACAGTAACCAGTTGGGCATTAGTGGTGCACACCTTTAATCCCAGCACTTAGGAGGTAGAGGCAGGAGGATCTCTGTGAGTTCCAGGTCAGCCAGGTCTACGGAGCTAGTTCCAGGACAGGCTCCAAAGCAATACAGAGAAACCCTGGGGGGGGGGGAGGGAGAGAGGGAGAGAGGGAGGGAGGGAAGGAGGGAGGGAGGGAAAGGAAGGAAGGAAGGAAGAAAGGAAGAAAGAAAGAAAGAAAGAAAGAAGAAAGAAAGAAAGAAAGAAAGAAAGAAAGAAAGAAAGAAAGAAAGAAAGAAAACACAGTAACCAAAGTAAGGGATGCCATAGTGAGCATATTATTTTTCAAATGTGGCTGAGGGAAGAAACTCCGCCATGACTGCATTTCACCAAAAATTTCCTGAGGAACTGAAACATGTACCTATATGTAAACCTGCACAGAATGATTATAGCACCTTATTAATAATTGCCTAAGCTTAGAAGTAACCAACATAGCCTTTAGTAGCTTTGAATAGAAATGAATATAACTAAAGTGCAATACTTCTGGACAACCCACAATTACACATCACCAGTAAGAAATGAGTACCAAGCCATGAAAAAAGACACTAAAAAGATTTAAATGCACATTGCCAAGTGAGATAAGTCGATCTGAAAAGGTTACATCGTTCATGTATCCATCTGAATGAAAGCATTTTTAAAAGTCAGGACTAGGAAGTCAACAATCAGCAGCTGCTGTGGACTGGGCAGAGTGGGAGGGCAAATGGGACCACAGGATTTTCACAGGAATGAAACTGTGATACCTTAATAATGTTCTATTAATTCTGCATTGGTCAGAACTTATCTAATGTATAATACCAGAAGTGATGCTTACATAAACTATAAACTTGGAATAAATATGACAGGGCAACACATGCTATATAGGAACAGCGAATGAGCTGCTCTGATAGGGGCAAAGACAGGGCCTATTTGAGAAATCTATGCTTTTATCTCAACTTTGCCAAGACTATCAAATAGCTCGTTAATAACTTGTAGGGGCTTGGTGAAAATCTTTTCCCAGTCTGTGGGCTGCCATTTGGTCTTGTCACCTGTATCCTTTGTCTTACAGAAGCTTCTAAGTTTGAGAAGGTCTCATTTATTAATTGTTGATCTCAGTGTCTGTGCTACTGGAGTTATGTTCAGGAAGTAGTCTCCTATACCAATTTGTTCAAGGTTACCTCCAACTTTCTCTTCTAAGAGGGTCAGTGTGGCTGCATTATATTCAGGCCTTTGAACCATTTGGACTTGAGTTTTGTGCGTGGCTATAGACATGGGTCTAATTGCAGTCTTCTACACACCGTCATCCAATTGTGCCAGCACCATTTGTTGAAGATGCTTTCCTCCCCGCATTGTATACTTTCAGCTGTTTTGTCAAAAATCAGGTGTTCGTAGGTGTGTGGGTTAATATCAAGATTTTTTCTCGATTCCATTGGTCTACTTGTCTATTTTTGTGCCAGTACCAGGTTGTTTTCAGGACTATAGCTCTGTAGTGGAGCTTGAAGTGGGGGATGGCGATGCCTCCTGAAGTTCCTTTATTGTACAGGGTTGTTTTGGGTATCCTGTGTCTTTTGTTTTTCCATATAAAGATGGTTATTATCCTTTCAAGGTCAGTGAAGAATTGTGCTGGGATTTTAATGGGGATTGCATTGAATCTGTAGATTGCTTTTGGCAAGATTGCCATTTTTATTATGTTTATTTTACCTATCCAAGAGCATGGGAGATCTTTCCATTTTCTGGTATCTTCTTTAATTTCTTTCTTTAAAGACACAAAGTTCTTATTATATAGGTCTTTTGCTTGTTTGGTAAGCATTACCCAAGATACGTTATGCTATTTGAGAGAGACTGAAGTTTTGAAAAAGAAAGTTGCTTGCCAACTTAGAAGACATCTGTGCCCTCACTGACATCTTGGCCATGTCAACTTCCTTAGAGATAGAATATTCTGTAACTTACATAACAGAACGCTTTTGTTTGTTTGTTTGTTTTTGTCTTATGTTTTCCATTTTGGGTCTGTTCTTGGGACACCCAGGTTTGGAGGTCTTACAAAGCTGTTTATCTTGTTGGCTCAACAGCAATAAAATTGAGATGATTTTAAAAAAAAAAATTGTAGGGGCTGGGGAGAGAGCTCAGTGAGTAAAACAGGGGTACTCAAAGCATGAGGATCTGAGCTCAGATGGCACACACGCACATAAAAGTGACATAGAGGCCCCCTGTAACTCAGATGTTTGGAAGAAAGATGGAATTCCTAGGATCCTATCTAGACTTTCCACATAAATGAGCTCTGGATTCTGTGAGACACCTTGCCCTCCCCCCCTCAAAAAAAAAAATAATAAGATGGAAAGCAATGTGGAAATTTTTGATGTTCAGAATCCACTGGCAGACTACCACATGGAAGTCTTTATATATGGCTTCAAAAGTTATATTCAGATTACTTCCTTTGATGCTGCTGAGCCATGGCACAGTTGGAAGAAATGGATGTTTGGAGTTGTGTGAATGACTCATATCCTCCCACACCATGTGATCTCAGAGTATGTACAATCCCGCGGCTGTCTCGGGTTCTGTCCTCTGACAGACAGAGTGCCTAGGGCCATCTTAGATTCTTTCAGATTCATTTGCTTCTTCAACATCACCATGCTTTCTGCTCATGGATCCACAGAGCTTAAAATTAATTTAAAAGACAGGGAGCTTATACTTGTTTTGAATTTTGTAGTTCATGCACCAAAAGGAAGCTATCTAGAATGATATGCAAAGTCAAGTGTCACACTGAGTGAAGAAGACAGATCATGAAGATAAAGGTTTTACCTTCTCAGTTAAAGAAAACACTACTGGCACCATATCCCATCTTCTATGCCAAGTCCTGCCTCAGGAAGGAACTATGATTAAGTTAAAGATAAAATAGAAGTGTAGGGCTCAAGGGTAGCTCAGCAAGAAAAAACACATAGCTATTCCAGAGAACCTGAGCTCAGTTCCCAGCACCCACCTCAGACAGTTCACTATCCCCCTGGAAATCCAGCTCATAGGGGATCTGACACCTTCTGTTGGCCTCTAAAGGCATCTACGCACATGAGACATCCATTCACAATGTATGTAGCCCATCCTGTATCTATGGAGGCAGCTGGCAGCCGTGTCCATTCTTCTCTCTGACTTCCAGCGCTCTTAACATAGAAGGATCCCAGCCTACGTGGAGAGCCAACAGTAATCCTGCAACACCTCATGGTAAGTAAGGAAGTCTATCAATCAATGGGTCTTGGTATTTAGGATATCCTCTACAACCATAAAACTGCTCTGGACATTTAATGTGAAACTTTGATCTCTCTTTGCATTAAATCTTTGCTGAGAATTTTTACAATTTATTTCTCTCTCTCTCTCTCTCTCTCTCTCTCTCTCTCTCTCTCTCTCTGTGTGTGTGTGTGTGTGTGTGTGTGTGTGTGTGTGTGTGTGTGTGTATGTGTGTGTGATGAATGCAGATATCCACAGATCCCAGAAGCAGGAGTTGGATCCCCTGGAGATGGCACAGGTCTTGTAAGTCATCTGACAACAGTGCTAGGAAACAAACTCAGTCCTCTGCTGAGCCATGTCTCTAGTCCCATTTGCTGATCATTTTAATCAATTCAAACAATAATGGAAAGATCATTTATAACAACGATCACAAACTACCTATACTCTGCATTACTTCTGAAGTATATGTGAGTACATTTGAAAAATGAGATGGAATAGATATGTTGGCATGTAACTGGTGAAAAGTGGGTCATGCAATGGATGACTTTTATTTATTTATTTATTTATTTATTTATTTATTTATTTATTTATTTAGTCCCATGAGGTTCTTCAATCATGTCCCTCCCCCAATATCTACATTTGTTTGTTTGTTACAGAGCTGGCTATGAATCCCAGGACCTTGTACTTTCTAGGCAGGTTCTCTGGCACTGAGTTACAGCCTTAATTCTGTATTACTTTAATTCATCAAAACAGAAAATACCATTTTCATTTTTGAAAACTTGCAAAGTTTGCTCATCCTTTTGGGCAAAGGCATAATGATGGAAGAGGAAAGAGTTGATTTGCTCCTCAGCAGTCAATTAAACCACAACTCTAAAACACTTCTGAATGAATTAATGTGGCTGCCTTGAATCTCACTGAGATCGGTCATAGATTCTGAAATTGCATACAGCCAGAAGCCCCCAGGGTGTGGCTTAGATTCACATAATTCTCTAGCCACAGTTAGAAACTTCCTGACAACATTTGGTAGTAAGCTTAACTTTGGAGAGGATCATCATGCTTCAATTCATTATTTGGAGATCAATAAAGAGAAGTCAAGATAGCACAAAATAGAATCCCAGTGAAGCCTACCCTGCTGTTAAATAAAGTTGCTTTCTGTTTTTCATTGACCAAAAGTATGGTTTGAACCTAGGCAGTCACCGCTTGGGGCCAGAGTTAGAAAATATTCTTCTCCTAATTTATGTTCCATTGACTTTTTATGGTGGCAGCTATTGATCTCTCTTTGTTCCACCAGATCAGATGCTGCAACCCAATTCAGAGCCTGGATTGTGACTTCAGGTGATCGGCCTTTAATGTGCAGGAGAAATGGAGGTAGAAACATGATTTGGTTTGCTTTTGTAGGCTTTTTATTATGGGGGCAGATGTCGGGAGCTTTCCCAGCTAAAATCAGCTGTGGTACAGGGCAGGTGAGCTGCCTGCCTTCCTGGTGTGCCACGCTCATAAAACAAACCGAACATTTCAGGAATGACTCGTTTGATTAGAGGGTTCAAAAATAGCATGGAGAGGAAAAGAGAAAGGAGAAAATTCCTTTTTCTAGTAGAGTCACTGAGGGCCCCAGGTGAGAACAGAAAAATAATGGAAGAATGATTGCCTATTCTTTATATGATGTTATATTTAAATGTCATTAACATCTTTGTTACAGAGAAGATTAGAAAGAATGGCTTGATTTTGGTTTAAGAAGGATCATTCTGTTATTTATATTCCTTTGTGGATCCCTTTGAATATATTTAAAAGAGACTAATTTCATTGTTAGAGAAAAGCCATGTATGCAAATTCCACTCGTGAGGTCTAAGAGATAGAGGACACTAATGCCCGGGTCTGAAAGGTTGTTGTAGAGATGCCGGGACTGTGGGAAGCATATAAACCACCTGAGTCCCAAAAACTTCATGGTAACTCTTTCTTGTTTATAACCTCTATAGTGAATCCACACTGCCTTGTTACACAGTGTCCAAAAAATAATATGACATTTTAAAAGCCATGCATCCCCAAAGAACTGGGTAATAAAGGATAATTTAGATCTCATTGATTTCCATCTAGAACTTGAGAAAAGAAAAATATGTAGTACATCATAATGTTGAAATGTTGAGATATGGATAAATACGGTTTTTGGTATGCCATAAACTTAAAATAACTCCCCAAGCAATTCCAACATGCAGCCATGGGCAATTCTAGCATGAAGCCATGGGATGCAATTCTCCCTTTCTAATGTTTTGAATTATCCAGAAGACATAGGCCCTGGCACTTGGGGCAGTAACATTATAATTGGAAGGAAGGGGGCAGTGTGTCTACTTCTACTCTGCCCTCCTCCACTGGGGCTTAGGTGGCCTTTGAAGACAGAAAAATACAGCCAGAAGAATGTGTTTCAAAGGGATAAGGGGAAATGGCAGGGAAAGGGCATATGTTTTATACATCTTTTTACGTTCCATGCTTTGATGGTAGTGGTTAAATGAACTGATGATAAAGTTATTTTCTGTTGCAAAGGAGGAAGTGGAGGTGTGGTGTGTGTGTGTGTGTGTGTGTGTGTGTGTGTGTGTGTGTTTCTTTGATTCCAACCTTTTCTCCAAGTAACGTTAGAGATTTCTGGAGTGCTCAGACACCCTGATGACAGAGATACTCCATCTTCTTTGGGAGAGAAGAGTAGGTGCTCCCAGCCAGCCCTCTCTGGACCCAGAAATGAAGCACAGGGTCTGTGTGCCATGGAAAGAAGAAAGCCAAACCTGAATCTGTGTGTGGTCCAGCAGCAACGACATCAATTGTGAGAAATTGCTCCTGGTACTTAGCGCCCTCCATGCTGTCTACTTCTTCAAGGACAGCGCCACTGGCACACAGAGAATGCTGACTTTCCAAAAAGTCTCTCCAAACACCCTCAGGATAGTGACACCCCAGAAAAATATCATACAGGAGAGTAGAACCCCAACATGAACTTCATTGTGCATTTTAAATGAAAAGCTATACTGCTTGGTGGGGGAAAGGCAGGGGTACCTAAGTCATTTCACTCTCTGAAATGGACTCCATCATGAACATGCTCTCTGGTCTGTGCTGGCATCCACTCAAGTTGCCTCTCAAAAGGCAGCACTGGACTGGGGTTCAGAGGTGACAGGGATCTAGTGAAGCTTCCACTCCACTAGCTGGTCTAGTAGATCAAGAAGCAAAATGTAGTCTGCCATGGCCACTTCTCAAACAGCTCATCAGGTTTTCCCTTCTTATTCACCTGAACAATGGGACAGAGTGTGAACCATAACAAAAAAAAAAAAAAAAAAAAAAAAAATTCTGTTATGTCTGTTCCTCAACTGAGATTCCGCTGGAGTGTCATTGCTACTCCAGGCTTACAGAGAGGTTAGGTTGCCTCCTCTTTTCTCTATTGTGGCACCAGTTGGACTAAAGACAAAGTACATACAGAGAGCCTGGTGAGTAACGTAAAGGTCCCAGAGCTGCAACTTCAACCTTTTGGGAAACCACCACCAGGAGCATGTAACATTGCCCTTCAGCACATTTTTAAGTGCTGATAGGCAGCCCAGCCTTGGCATTTTCAAACAGAATATGTTCTCATATTTCAAACTGGGTAGTTGAATCCTTCAATATCCTAGCATGACTGGAAGAGCCAGAAAGATACCTAAGAGCATATCATGCATATCATGAGACAGTCATGGTTTGGCTTTCTTCTCTCCAGTGTCATTCCTACCATTTGGCCACATTGATTTAGGGATCTCTGACACAAAAGGAAGGTGTACATTTTTTTTTCAACTGTCCCATTTTAGCAAAACCAGAAAACCACATCTACTCCGTATCAACTAGCTAGGGACAGAGTTAGGTGAGAAAAGAGCTGTGAAGACGAGACAGGCTTCTTTCAGATTAAAAACAAACTGACTTGCTTGAAGTTCCCTGGAACCAGAGTCCTGAGTTGTGTGGATCATGAAGTATGGTAGAGGACCTATATTTGTCGTCATCATGCAGTTTCCTTTAACAAACAGGGCTGCCCCACCCTTATCTCTTCAAACAGCTATAGGCCACTATTTTCTGCAACTTTGGAAACCTAAAAGAAAGAGGGGAAATGATTAGACCGTATGTCTCATCACAGGTACTGTCTGTATGTGCCTCAAGGCAGGGGGTGGATCAAAGGAATGACCTGGCCAGCCCTTGAGAATTTATGATTTCAGCAGGTTTGAGAACTGTGACACTGGACAGACCTCTCCCATGCAGAAGAACTAGCCTAAGACTTACATGTCAATCATAGGAGCAGACTGAGTGGACAGGAAGCTAGGGGTCTCTCCCCACTGTACCAAAACATTTGTTTACACGAGCTCGTTTTCTCTACATGTAACTGAATCCAACATGGCCATTGCTATGCTAAGTACCAGAAGCTCTAGGTGGTTGGTGCCTCATGCTCTGAGAACCTGCTCTCTTCTGCACCACCTCCTACACCTGACCTGGTTGGCCCCACAGGAGCTCTCCTTCTGCTCAATATCATTTCAATCATCACCAACAAGAAATTATAGCCAACCCTAGCAATTATCATGAACAGGACCTTAAGTACTTGTCAACCTAGATAACTATAAGCCATTTCCTTGGAAGAAGAAACTCTTTTCTACACACTTGCTTGGGCCTGTGCCCAACACGTGACCCAAAGACCCTTCAACACTTCAGGTGTGGTTCATATGCTGCTCAGCTACAACTCTGAGCTTATAAATTCTTATTCTTAGTTAGCCTTTTCTGTTAGCCTCATGCTGGGTTGTTTATAGAATGTGTATTTTGTTTAGCCAAATACTAGTGATATAGAACAATTTAAAAGAAAAAAGGCAAATCTTTGATGATATTTTATTTGTGCTGAAGTTTAAGTTCAACCATTGTGGAAGGTCTTCCCGAATGAATTTATGCCATTTACAAAAATCTCTCCGCCAAGTAACTATATCTGGATTGTGACCTGAAAAATGTGGCACAGATAAGTGACATATAAACAGAAAGAAATTAACCAGGATAAAGATCATGCTAACAGGGAGATATACAGGCATGCTATAGAAATTTCAGAACCAGAAAATTTTAATTACCAAAAAAAGTGATTTAATGAATCAGGGAACATTGAGGAACAGGGAGCAGAAGAGTATAAACACTAGAAGGCTGAAAGAAGGTCTGCAAAATGTCATTTTCTGAGTGTGACACAACTGTGACAATATTATTTCATAGCAGCAACTTTTATGCCAAGTAACAGTTTTATGCCAAGTAAATGGTTGCCTGCACTGGGCTTGCAGAAACCTGGTCTTTTCAACACCAATCATTAATGCAAAGAGGCTCTTGGGGCCCTACCCATCCCCTATTCGACTAATTGGCTATTGATACAGTCTGAGAGATGGAGCCATTGTCTTCAGCTACATTCCCACTGTTCAGCCTACTAAGTACCAATGGAAATCTCCAAACCTGTTGGGAGCCAGCTGTGAGTTACATCCTCTTGCAGAGTTGCTTACACCTTAGAACTCTAATTGAGCCTTATCTTGGTATACAGGAACCTGCTCGACAGGTGGTCTCTTCCACTCATTCCAGGTACTGAGATAAACTGAGTGCCCGGAACTGAGATGGGCCTGGCCCAGGAACTAGATAAGCAGACATTTATAGTCTGATGTTTATTGTCTGGGCTACCCCTCCCCATTTTCTCCCTGTCTGCTACCCCTCCCCATTTCCTCCCCGCTTTGCTTTAAAAACTCCTTTTTACATCAATAAAGTTAGACCTTGACAAATGCACTACTTGGTCTCCTTCTTTCTCTCCCTAGCCCACCTCGACCCACGAATACCTAGACCCCGCGGGTCGGGGCACAAACCCACGGTCATACATAGGGCCTTAGTTAAACTCAGTCAGTCAGGGGAGAAGAAGAAAGTCATGACTGTGAGAAAGTGATTCAGAGAGGAGGGGCATTGACAGGGATGGGAGAGAAAATAGGGTATAGGATAAATTCCAATACATTATAAAGGTGTAAAATCACCAAGAAACATAGTTAGCTCACAGAACCTTGAAACTGAAACAATAAAATCATTAAAAAATAAGAAATAATACAATATGTACTTAAAGTATCTTTGGAAAAGCTATTTGAGCCATAGTATGAAATTTATAGTTTTTGTTGATTTGATAAACAAAACTAAACTATGTCATATAGGCAAAATATGGTACAGATTAAACTGTTTCGCAACTATTGTTTTTGGAGAGCACAGCATTTTCAGGGGAAAATGTACAGGGTTAGTCCTCTCCTTCCACCCTGTGGGTTGGAGGAACTGAGTTCAGGTTGCCAGGGTTTCAGGCTTGTGCCTTTACCCATTGAGGTATCTCACCTGCTCACACATCAAAAAAAAAAGATTTCAAAACCTCATGCCATTAAGTCCAGATACCATAAGATACTAAGAAGCAAGGGGAGGAGAGGAAAGCACATGGGACTAGGAAGATTGAGTCAGGGGATGAATAGATGAGAGAAAAAAGGGAAAGAGAGAGAGATACCATAAAAGAGAGAGCCATTATAGGTTTGAAGAGAAAACGGACTCTAAAAAAATGTCCAGAGACCTACATGATTGACCCCAACTAATAATTTGAGAAACAGTGGAAAGACTACCATAAATACCCTTCCCTGATAATGAGATTGATGACTAACTTATACAACATCATAGAACCCTCATCTATAAGCTGATGAAAACAGAAGCAGACACTGACAGCTAAACATTGAGCCAAACTGAAATCCAGATGCAGAGAGGGAGGACAAGACCAGGCTACAGAAACCCACAGAAACAGCTTACCTGAACAAGGAGGAGCCAATGGGCCCCCAGACTGATATCTAGGAATCCAGCATTGGACTGACTCAGATGCCCTGAACATGGGTCTCAGTTAGAAGGCCTGGGCAGTCTAAGAGACCTCTGACAGTGGAACCAGGATGGTACAAAAAGGACTTTGGGAGCACATTCCCAATGGAGGGATACTTCCTTAACCTAAAGGCAGGAGGGAGGGCCTAGTCCCTACTCCAAATGACTTGACAGATTTTGTTGACCCCTCCTAGAAAGCAACACCCTCCCTGTAGAGTGGGGGGCAGGGAATGGGATCTGAGGGTGGTTGGGGGACATGAGAGGGAGGGAGAGGGGGAGGGAGGGAGGGAGAAGGAACTGGGATCAATCTGTAAAGTCAGAAGAAATAAATATAAATAATAAAAAGATACTAAGAAGCTAAACACACAAAAAAAAAGAAAGAAAAAGGGGGGAAGGGGGAAAAACATCATATATAAAGCCAAGATGCAAGTGAAAAAATACATAAACTATTTACAATACTCCAAATGACTTGACAGAGATTTTGTTGACCCCTTCTGGAAGGCATCACCCTCCCTGTGGAGTGAGGGGGGCATGGGATGGGAGGGTGTTTGGGGGTCATGGGAGGGAGGGAGGAAGGGAGGGGAGTAAGAAGGGAGGGAAAGAGGAAGGGGGGATGGAGAACAGGGATCAATATGTAAAATAAAAAAATCACTAAGTCTTCATTGCTTTTATATATAATGAACTTCACATTAGCAACAGCAGCAAAGTCTGTGAATAAAGAAGAAATATCAGTGATTTTAACATCTAAGCACTAGTGTTACTAATATTTTATATGAGTAACTAGTTTATCTCAGGTTTTCAGAATATAAAGCACCTGATACACAGATACACTATAGATTTTACTTGAAATGTACATTTATGCCGATACGAAAATGGGCACACATATCAGGGCAACCATTATGACTTGTTAGGCTCTAATTGAGAGGGCTGGCTAGTGAGGTGGGTCAGCTGGTAACGTTGCTTCCCAACAACCTGAGTTTGTTTGATTCCCATCCTCCATACCAAGGAGAACAACTGACTCTTACAAGCTGTCCTCTGACCTCCTCATGGCACATACACAGAGCAGGGGAGGCACAAATAAATGTATTTTTATGTTCATTTACAAAACTCAAAGCACATGCAATTGGGTTTCTTGTTTACTTCTTTATGTGAAATAATATAAAGATCTAACACCATAAAAAGATGATTTAAATGTAAGACAAAATCATTACAACGTAAGCTACTTTAAAAGTTAATTATCATGCTTAAAACTGCCAAAGGCAACTCATTCCCACCATAATGTTTATTTTTGGGTATATAAATGAAAAAGTCAATAAGCAATGGTGAAGTGCAAATTTCAACTATGGGCTCTCTCTTAGAAGAGCAGTAGCTGACCACCATGACTAAAATATAGAACAGTAAGTGATCTGCCAGGAGCCTCAACCAGGCACAGAAAATTGATTTTGGACGAGATTTCACGTTAGGAAAGAATTGGAAAGCACTATCTGGGCTGGTGTGTCTGGAAAGAGTCTGGTGATGGAAATGGAGAGAGGATGAGCACAGATCACAGGCTGGGTCCCCCGGCCTGTAGACTTCACCGGCGTGTGTCAGGAAGCAGGGCATCCACAGTAGCATAGACCACGAGTGCTTGCCGAAGCCTCCAACTGGAAGGCATCTTAGATCATCAAGTTCACCATCCTCATGCTTCAGGTAAGGAACCAGGATAAATAACTTAGTGTCTCTGGGCTTTGATGTCAGATCAACTCATTTATGTCAAGGCATTTCCACTCTATATGTTCTCAAAGTGTGGTTGAGCTACTGAGCTGTGATACATACGAGATTAAGTTGTACAATGCAAGGCAAGGAGCTCTGTCCTGCCTCAACGAGAATATGCCATGCTTTGCTCAAGCCCATAGGAGACCTGTTCCTCTCTGAGTGAAAATGGAGGAGGAATGGATGGGGCGGGGGGGGGGGAATTGTAGTCTGTATATAAAGTAAATAAATGTTATTTAAATTTTAAAAAGTTGTATGAAATGCCTCAATTGAAAGATTAGAGGTTTTACAAATTAGTCTTTATTTAGCCTTTACATTTTTATTGAATGAACCCAATGGATGAAATATGTTATTAGAGGTTAGGATCAATCCTTGCTTCTAAAACACCTTGTAAAAGATTATTTAAAGAGTGTCATAATAAGGCTGGTGCTGCGGTGTGCCTTCTATTTTAGATGTGTTGGACTGTTCTTGCACATTGGGCTAATCTTGGGTACTGATACCCACGTTTATACCTCTTTCCTGTTGTCTCCAGGTATTTTACAAGAACTGGTAACACATTTCCTGAGGATCTCCCTTAGCAGCAAAACTAAAAACTAAACAAAGGGATGCCTGAAAATATTTGTTTAACATTACCATTTCTGTAGAACACTTCACAACAACTCTGGCTTACAACTGTATTTTATTTGTTTCCAATAGATATTTACCTTCCTTCTTTACATGGATGTATTTTATATCAGAAGAACTTAGAGTGTTCTTTCCAGGAGACCAAAGCAAAAAAAAAAAAGAGTTTTTAAATACTTGGTTTCTGATGGGTATCTATGTAAACACAGAAGTCCTAGAAACCTGTCAGTCAACGTTTCTTTCTCTCCTAAAGAGCTCAGTAATTTCCTAGATGCTGGTCCCTTGAAAGCTGTCTTAATTAAAGCTGTGCGGGTAAGTTTTCTGCACAATGGTAATCACAGATGTCTATAATACTTCTTGAGTGAAAATGTCAAAGGAAAATTGTGCGATCTCTATTAGCAGCACATAATTAAAGGTCCTGATACAATCTGGGAGGGTCTCTGAGGGGACTTTTAACTGAGTTCATTGGGCATGCAGCTAGCTGAATAGATTGGCCTTTGCTAAAGCCGAATGCACCTCCATCACCACTGAATGGATTAGTAGAACAATAATCAGCAGTAAAATGCTATGGGGATCTGAGAAGTTAAATACATGGTAATAGTCATCCCAATAAAACTGTTCTAGCGATGACTAACGAATGGCCTCAACTTAATGGTATCCCTTGTCATGCTAGGGAAGCAACAGAAATGAAGCCAAGTAACACATTAAAAACTCCATAAAGTCTTTGTGAACTGATGCCTGAGCTTACACCAGACATGTCCATCTAGCAAACATTTACTTCGTATCTGTCAAGTGCCAGGCACCAAGAAAGGCAAGGCCCTCTCTTTATCTACATCTATTATATATTGGGGAGTTTTATGGCTCTGACCTGCCTCCACAGGGCCCACAGGTCTAGTTTTTCCAAAGGTCTGATATAACCTAAGGCATTGGTCTCAACAACTTCAGGTCTGAATCATGGAGATCAGGAGAGCAATAGAGCTTGGCTCTACCATTTTCCCTTGACTCTCCACTTCTGCTGACCAACTAGGGATGTGAAACACAGAAGGATGGACTGCCTTGAGTCTCTTCCACTGCATAGCTACCTTCCACAATAATCTTTTCATTTTAACTTTAAGTGGGAAAAGCCAGAGGAGAAAATACTTTGCATATCCATATTGATAACATGGCAGCAGTCATACAGGCCCATAATTCCAACATTGTGGAGGTAGAGACAGGAAAACCATGAGTTGTAGCCTGATATCTTTCAAAAACCTAAGCACTAAGATATGCTTAGAGTAGAATGCAAGATCCTGGGTTCCCGTCCTAGCACTGACATGAAAAGAAGATGAGAACACAAAATCAGAAAGCTTTTTTTTTTCCAATACTGTTTCCCTTTTATAATTCTCTGAGCAGTGACTAAGGATAATGTGTCAGTCACTTTCCATCACAGGGATACAATGCTGCTGTGGAATATGTTGTGGACATGCCTTATCCCCATTGGTTAATAAAAAAAAACTGATCTGGTCTATAGCCAGACATGATATGAGACAGGTGGGAAACCCAATCAGAGATCCAGGGAGAAGAAAGGCAGAGTCAGGGGCAGATGCCAGCCAGGCCCCAGAGCAACAAAATGTACTAGACCACAGGTAAAGCCACAAGCCACATAGCAATACATGGATTAATAGAAATGGGTTAATTTAAAAGTAGAAGCTAGTTAGCAATAAGCCTGAGCAAAAGGCCAAACATTTTTTAATAATATTAAGCCTCTGAGTAATTATTTTAAAAGCGGCTACTGGACCAGGCAAGACAAAAAAAAAAAAAAAAAAAAAAAGCCTCCATTTACACAATGCCTCCACAATCAGTGACTGAAAAGGATTATTTTAGCTCATGTTTTCTGTCCATGATTTCTTGATCTTATTGCTTTAGCTGATGACAGTACAATATAGCATGTCAGAAATGTGTGGAGGATCAGGCCTACTCAATGTCTCCAGGAACTGGAAGGTTGGCAGTGAGGCCCCAATATTCTCTTCAAGGTAATGTGTATTCCCAATGACCTAATTTGACCTAATTTCCACTAAGGTCCACCACTGCTCAAAAAAGTCAAACTGAGGACTAAGCCCATAGCACATAGGCTTTTGGAGAACATTCCAGATCCCAGCTTCTGACCATAGCACAAAAGCACAATGTTGGGTCTCAGATCAAATGAACACGTAAACATGATCCATAATCGTGTTTAAGAAACCTGATACTCTTAAGAAGGAGAGTGATTTGCTACCCAATTGCCTCAAAAAGGGCAGCATACCACCTGGTGGAGCAGAATGGGATGAAAACAAGGCTTTCCTGAAATGGAGAGCCAGGCTACAAGAAAAGGGGTGGTCTGCACTAGGAGCTGAAGAATTAGATAACCGAGCTTAGGCTGGCCAGCTCCTCTCAAGCTGTATTTTCTGTAAAACTAAGAAGAAAGCAAACCAAGGGAGCCCCCACAGGGTCTTTTCTGTGCTCTACTCAATTCCTCCCATGATACCTTTATTGTGCTGTTTGCTTTCTTGCTTTCTTTTCTTCTAAGCATAGCTGACCCCAAACTCAGATCTGTCTGTCTCAGCCACCTCAGTGCTGGAATTCTATACAAGTACCACCATCCTGACTCTCCACTGAAATTCTGAAGATCTAGAAGTCAGTTTCCTGTTTTGCAGAGATCTAGGAGAACCAAAACTAAGCTGTGTACTAGTCTCACTATTATGAAAGATGGGAAAGCAGTAGACTGGGAGAACAAAGAGGAATGATCAAACACAGAGCAGGCTGTTCCTAAAGACCCTCCTTGTTACTGCCTGCCAACCCTCCAGGTTTCCTCTAATGAGAGGGATTTGGTTTATTTCCTACATGTACCACCATCGTTTTTATTGAAACCTAAAGTGCATCATGGTCAAAGCCCAGGAAGCCAGCGAGGGCACTGCTACTTTCATCCCAGCTCTGGCCCAGATACTGGTGGACTCCTCAAAACAAGACTTGCTGTGGTCTCCAATTTTGTTTTCCTGCATTTGGAGATTGGAAGAAAAGCAAAGAGAACATATTACCAAACTTAAGTCCAAAAGGCAATGAGCATGACACTATGGCCACCTGCTGACAGAACTCTGAATAACTTCTCTCTCTAACCAGCCACTCAGACCTGCCAGGCAAAGGCACCTACATGCTCAGCAAGTCAACCAGGGCATACTCAGTCAACCCCCTCACTGGAAAGCTACAGTGGGTAGCACCCAGAAGACCTGAATGTCTTTGTAACTTCTATCTGCACCAGGAGAATCTTTTAAAACTCTGTTTTAGGGAGCTGGTGAGACTTCAGCACACTCAGAAGCCTGCTAATGGCCCCTCCCTCATAATCAGCTCTGAACCTCAAGTAGCCTGTCTCTGGCAATATACTTTTAAGGAGAATAAAGTATCACACATGTTCCTCCCTCAGATGTTTTATACAATACAGTCGTGGGGAAGATGGAGATAGAAGGGTTTTGTTGAAGCCCATTTAGGAAAGACTACTTATTCCTGTTAAGGAATTGCTATCTTATATATGTATTTTTCTTCAGTTCTTTTAATCTACTCTATACACAGTCTTTTTTTTTCCCTAAACAATGGGATCCAAGTTCTCCTCTTGTCCTGGGTAGAAACATACCTTTCTAAACTGTCCAGAAGACTGTAAGAGTACAAAGACATACTCTGGTTTCTTCTCTCAAGAGTCTTGTCAAATAGCCTTGCCAGTCACCTGGACAGAAAAATACTTCTCAGGATGATGTTAGTTCCAGAAACATCAAGAAACATTGTGCAACTGAAGCATGTTAAGAAGATGAGAATGACTAGTCCCTTAATGAGATATGTACTTATGTTCTCCCTGAAGCCCCTACCTCAGGGCAATTTTTTTTTCAGATTCTCATAGCCAGGCCTGCCTGCTTTTGTAAGTTTTAATTCAGAAAGTAATGACCATTCATTTTCCTTCTTCTAGCTCCTATTCTCACACACATTGGCAAAACACCTTAAGCTGCTTGCCCTGACACTGGGCACTACTCACTCCAAAGAGCTAGTCCCAGGAGCTACTCACAGACTATCATTGCTAAGCCCACCTGTCTTCTTGACTTCTAACTCAACAGACTTGACTATCTCATTTCCATCTGCCTGGAAGCTGCTGAGATCACCAGCTCTCTAACTCTGTTGAGTTTTTTTTTTTTCTTTCAAGCTCAATTGTCCCCCAGTTTCCTTCTTAGTCCTTTTCTAAACGTTTTAAAACTATGAAGAAGATGGCCCTTATGTTCTGTGGTAACAAAAGCCATAAATCTAACTGACAAATTGAGAACAGCTGAGGGATGAGGCCCAATTGTTGGAAGGGTCCCCAAGTTATTCAAGTTGAATCAACGTGGGTAGCGTCTTTTTCCATTTATGCTGCTATCACACAATGTCTGAGACCGGGAGCTTTTTGAAGTACAGAATTTTAACCCCTCTCCATTACTGGGGAGTATGGAGACTTTTCTTGCTGCATTCTTGAGGAAAGATAGACTGAAATTTATGGCTGGGACCACTGAAACAGACACTTGAAACTATCTGAAGGCTATCTAAGGCTGCATATAACAGAGAGCACATGGAGTTAACAGGGGCTGTGCAAATGCCCCCCCCAAGAAAAAAAACATGCTGTGTAACATAAGAGCTCCCATTCTTTGTATACTGCCAGCCAAAGAAAGCTCTTCTTTCCATTGTGTTCTGAGAAGTAGAAGCCCAAAGTTGATTTGGGGATTATCCTAGACTGCCTTTCCATCTTAGTCATCTAAGCAATGTCTATCAATCAAAGCTAGTCATGTTAGCCATTCCTTTCTCTGTCTTCCAAGCTAGAATTACAGATGAGCTGTCACCCACAAGGCATTTATGTGAGTTTCTAGGGCTCTCAACTATAGTCCTCATGCTTGTACAGCAAGTGTTTCAACTTTGGAGCTGTACCTCCAACCTTATTGAGCTTCTAAACTTTGCCTCTTCTCTGGCTACTTCTCCATTCTCAGAGGTACACTGTTCCTTAACTGGCTCTGCTTCTGCTGTGACCGTATGTCCCCACTCAGTCTTTGTTATAGGACACAAAAACTGGCAAGTCCTAAAGGGTGCCCGCAAAACCCCATTATCAGCCAATATCAATAGCATAGTTAAACTCTAGTAGACAGCAATCTTATGAGAACAGAAACAGTGGTGTCCAGGATCCTCTATATTTGAGACGCTGTCATTGCCCTCCTTTCCCATTAATTTTTAAAGTCTAGGATGAGTAATAACATCACCTACATGGATCCAGGAAGAAGATAATTTTCAGCTGAAACTAAGCACCGGTCTTTAATTAAAAATCTACAATAGCTTTTATAACTCCATTGTTAGGGAGTGTGTACAGCTCTGGAGCATGAAAACCCATAGATATAAGAGGAGGAGGGACACGAGTTACATCAAAGGGGACTTTCTCCTTCATTGTTCCTTACTTTTCTTCCTAGACATCCTAATTTGTATTAGGGTGGGGCTTAAGAGTATACACATTTTAAACATTCTCATAGTGATTTTAATTTGAGCCCAAGTTGCTTTGCTTCATCTTAGCATTGCCTGGGTGAAGCTTTGCACTCCTGACCCCTAATCCATACTGCACACCAATTAAATTAAAATTCTCAAGGGTGGAACCCAGGCATCAGCACTTTTAAATCCTCTTCTACTCACACTATCCTTATTAAAGTGGAGATCCAGTCCTTAACAGTCACTTCATAGAAAAAAAAAAAAAAAAAAAAACAAAAAAACACCAAAGGAGGAGAAATGACCCTGTATTCCAGGCTCTGCCTTGCCTCTAACCTATGTGCAACCTTGGTCCTGTCACTTCCCCAATATGGACCTCAATTTTCCCAAGACATTCTATCCCTAAAGTTCAATTATCTATTAATATTAATGCTAAAGTGATATTTTAACCCAGATGATTAATAGATAAATGTACTCCAGTGCATCCCTACTTCTCTATCATATTCAAATCTAATAGAATGGCATCACTGTCAGTGTAACCAAAACTCAGAATGTGGTTTGGGAAGTTTGGTCTGTCACACATAGAAAGCACAAAGCAGTATATGCAGCCATGGAGTGACTGAGTGATCATGTTAACTCATTCCCTGGAGTGCAGTGTACTAAGGATAAATGCAAGCTCCCTGGAGTCTACTGATGCCAGCACCAGCTCTCTAGAGCCCAATGCATCAGGCACAAACTCCCTGGAGCCCACTGATGCCAGCACAAACTCTCTAAAGCCCAGGGCATAATGCACAAATTTCCTAACACTAGTGTTCACACCACTAGTTGTGACTCATTTAGAACAGCACACATCCAACCAGAGTCCTCTGGACTTGAGATGCTCACCCACATTGTTTATTTTTAATACAAGTATATAAACATCATTAAAATGAAGGCTAAGGAGAAGATAATTAGCAACCAGAGTCTAGTTCCTTTTTTTAATAACCCACAGTTGCATTATTTTGACTGTCAAAAGACCAGGTTCAAGTCCAGCCCTCGATATGCTGCCTGACACTGGGTAAATTAAGCTTTGCTAATGAGACCTTTCATCTCCCTATCTGTACATAGAGGCCATCCCTGCTGGGTCTCAGAAGGCCATGGGGTAGATTATGTTATACTTGACTTATTACATTTGAATATGATAGAGAGATAAGAAAGCATTGGGTGCCTCTTGTCCTCCCATTTAGAGACGAAAAGGACAAAGCAATTTAAGGAAGAACATTTACTAAAACAATATTTCTCTACCTTTTTCCCTTGGTCTCCTTTTTTCTCACAAGATACAATTATTCGCTTTCAAAGATTTAAGCTATTTCCTGCTGTGATTGAATTCTCCCACAGATGGGTCACATTTGAGATCCCAGACACTAAGTTGCTATAATCTAACACATAGGAAGGAAGCAGGCCTTGTGAAGATGCTACCAATTAACACAAGACTTTTATAAAAAAAAAAAAAAAAAAAAAAAAAGGCAATAACACAATTAATAAGGAAACAATCACCGTCCTTGTTTCCAACTCTGCAAGTTAGATTTTTATCAGAAGGGAGAGTGAAATCATCCAATTAGGCAGAATCTAAGTACAAGATAGAAAATAAGAAGGACCCAGTCTGTGAAATAAAGTAAAAATTTTTTGAGAAACAGAGGAGGCAGGGTGATAGGACGGTGTATCTGGTAAGAGAAAAAGAAGTCTTTATTAATGAACCATGGTTCTTCTCATCTTTGCTTTGGTTCTTCAAAATGAGGTGTGCCTCCCAGACCAGAGAACACAAGTATATTCAACTTGAAATAAGTTAACCTAAAACACCAGCTTGCCGGGGTGAAAACTCCCCCACTTTACGAAGGAAATCCATTTCTGTGTGTTCGTACAGGACACTGAAGAAGAATGTATAGGAAAGAACACTGGAAATGTTGACACACATAGAAGATCTCCCAAACCAAAGACCAGGAAGCTGCTGTTCTGACCTAAACCTCAAAGCTAACTTTTGTTTATTTATTTTTGGTGGTAGGAATTGAACCTGGGGCCCAACATATTCTAAGCAAGTGCTCTAGCAATAAAGGACACCCCCAGCTACACACTACTTCTCGCTCAAACTCAGTTTGTCCTCTCTACTCACGGGTATGCTACTGTTAAGGAAGACACATTTTCAAATGAATGGCAGGCAATGTGAAATCCAGGCTCCTGTGGACCTCAGAAAAGATCCAAAACAGAAACAGCAATAGCAGTAGCAAGTAACACTGAGCCAAGTGTGGCCTGTGTTCCCAGCTGTCTTTCAAGTAATCTTTGTATAAATGGCATTAAATTTAAAACTTGGGGTCAAGGCTATTGTTTCCATGTCTTAAATCTTACAGATGAGAAAACTGGGGGCACAAAAATGTTAAGTTGTGCCTGGCAATAAATAACAGAGAGCAATCAAAGCCAGAATTTACACACAGGCCATTGGCATTCCGCAGGCCTGGATTCCATGTGCATATCTACTCTTTGATATGCTAAGTGAGCCAAAGATTCTGAGCATTGGCAATAACTAACATCAAGCCCTGATAAACATCTGTGCTACAGTCATAGCTTTGCTCCTTGCTAACCCCTACTTAACATTTAATTATTTTTTTCTATTTTAATCATTTTTATAATAATCTTAAATTTTTGAAAGTAGAATCACATCATTTCCACCCTTTGTTGTCCTCCCTGAGCCCCATCCACATATCTCCATCCTGTCTTCTAGATCAGTGGCCTGTTTTTCTCTAATTGTTGTTATATATATGCATATATGTATACACACACATATTCCTAAAAGTAACAATGCTACCTATGATATGCATATGATCTCAGTGATGACCCCTTGGTATTGAAAAACCTAATAGAGAGCTATTCCCTGGGAAAACTATTTCTCCCTCAGCATTCCTTAGTTTCTTATATTTTATTTATTTATTTATTCATTTTTTTTAAATATAGGGTTGAAGCTCCATGAGCTTTCCCCCTTCCATTTCAGTATTCCATTGGTGTTATTATTGTTCAGGTGTTGTTTAGGCAGCCATGCTAAACAAAATTAAATATGACTAAGCTGAGACTTCATGAGTATGGCCACTCTGACATTTCTAGGACCCACAATCTCACAGAAAACTTCCTGTTCCTCTGGATCTTACAATCATTCTGCCCACTCCTTTGCAATGATCCCTGAGTCTTTGGTGCAGGGTCTAGACTATAGATGTATTTGCTGAGGCTGGACACCGTGTCTCTTGTCCTCTGCATTTTAATTGCATGTGGCTTTCTATGATGATCTCTGCCTGTTGAAAATAGAATAGTCCTTGATGAGTGATAAGGACTTCTTTGTGGATATAAGGATAAATATTTAGAATGTAACTAGGAACCATCCTGGTTTAGTAAAGTAGAGGTTATAGGTTCCTCTCCAAGATCCCTGACTTCACTAGCCTCAAGAAGTTAGCTAGGTTTCCAGTACCAGGCATGATTTTTCTCTTGTTGAGCAGGTCTTAAATGCAATTAGAGAACCTGTTGGTTACCACCAAGATATGTGTGTGATTATTGCATCCTTAGGGATATCATTCCATGCTATTCATTGTTGTGGTTCATAGACATCATAGCTGAGCAGGTGGTTGGTTGCTTCCCTCCTTCATAAGCTTGCAACTGTGCCTTCTGAGTCCTCAGAGTAGAGGCTTTCAGGTCAGATTCAGATCAGTTTCCCTGGACCCTGTGTCTGAAGTGCCATGGTATCTTCAGCAATAGAGTATAAGGATGGAAAAATTTAGCCTAACTCTCCACTGACCCCAGGACGCTAGAAGTTTAAATTCCAGACCCTGTCCCCTAGCAGTAAGTAGGCAAAAGGTCACATTCTTTGCTGTTTACGACAGGGTTGTTTACAACAAGACCTGTGAGTAAGTTAGCGCAGGAAATGAGTTTTGTCACCCCACCCAGGAGTCCACATAAATGCAGACCTCTGGGGCTATAGGAAACTGATTGGTCTATAAAGCACGGGCTTGGATGGTTTAAATTGATTGGTTCGCACCGCATGAGCTCTGGATGCTATGAAATGATTGGTTTAAGATACTCGAGCTTTATTGTAACCCTGTCAAAGCTGTCTCAATTCTGTACTCAGGGTCCTCAGTCCTCTACCCCTGCGTGGCATATGGCTGTGGATCCCGGTGCACTTGGAATATAAAAGTCCTCATGTTTTTACATCAAGATCACTTCTTGTGAATGATATGGGGCGGGGGGGGTGGGGGGCTTTCCTGAGTCGGGGCGTGAGGGTCCACGCTCTGCAGGTCTTTCAGGAAGGCTTCCACCTCTGAGAAGTGACCAAAGGCAACAGCAGTATATCCTATAATGTTTTGTGAGATTCTTGGTCAACCCTGACCAACAACTCAAACTGGGGTTTCTCGGGACTGAGTTTGTGCCTTTCATTGGAAAATCTCAGGTCCTTGGGGGAAGCATTGCCAACCCAGATGTAAAGTATCATTTAAACTATATATGTATACTCAGACTTACATCTATTATATATAAATTTAGCTAAATACATAATAATAAGACACCATATGACTTTCTTAGTCGTTCTTATTGTTATTTTACCCTTCTCCCTCCTTTTCCTTCTGTATTTATCTCTCCCCACCCTCCTTAATTGAAACACTGGAATTTTTGTTGTTGTTGTTGTTGTTGTTGCTTTTTTGACCTCCTCCCCCCCCCCTTCAGATAACTGGTGCCTTGCTATTCTCCTCTCTATGGTTCCTCCCCCTGCAAAGTTCCATTTTACTTTCCTAGACCCAGAAAAATAAACAAGCTTAGAAATAAACTCCTTGCAGAACTGTGATCTGACCAGACCAAAGCACTAACTTCACCTTCTGTGTTCCTTACACTCCAGCCTTACACTGTATGTTTTACTGCCTTTCCCTGGCCTTTGCCTGGAATGCTTTTCTCACCTTTCCATGTTTGCTTATCTGCCACTCCCTCTTCAGATTGCTATTTAAATGACACTTCCTTTCCTTCTACTTTTCTCTAGCAGGGGTCTTAGTACAATAAAAGATGTTACTAATATCTTTTGTGGATTTCCAGTTTCACAAATGCAAAAAAGAGACCAGACCTTCCTCATCTGTGTGCCTAGCATGCTCTGTGATAGAATATATGGAATAAGCATTTATGAGTACAGTCATATTTTGTGATTTTTCACATGACTGCTGAGAAGTGCAGAAACAAAGGTATTATTAAGCTAACTTCAGAAGTTAGCACAAAAGACTCAAAACAAACATTCAACCAAAACAAGGAGGTCGGACGGGAGGGTGAGGGAACTAGGATTGACATGTAAGGCAAGCCTATTTCAAATTTAAATAAAAAAAAATTTTTAAAAAATTAAAAAACAAGAGCTCATCTAAAGGTCTAAATATTCAATATGGGACTTCTGAGCCCTCTTTTTCAGACTACCTCTAGAATCCCATCAGCCCAGGTCTTACACCTCAAGCAGTGGGATAAAGTATCTTTCTAAAATTGAACCACTCCAAAACAAAAGGATTGTGAGAATAGGATGTGGGAGCTGCCAACCTGAACTGTCTTCTGAGGCCTTTTGGTGAGCTGCATCACTAGACTGTGGCTTCTCATAAGCTCTCAGGCACCCTTATTAAGTGTGAACAGACAGCCATGGCTATGGATCATTGTACACAAATGAACAGTGTCTCCAAGGCAACAGGCAAAGGACAAACAGAGAACTTGAAGAAAACAAGTAATTTAGAAAATATAGAGAAGGGGCTAAAGTAAAAATAACTACATATCAGAGGGAAAGTAAAAAGCATAGACAATTTTTTAAAATCCAATAAATAACATATAAATTTGAGAAAAGAATAGTAGGAAAGTAAAGTCAAGTAACTCTTAGAAAGTAAAGTCAAGTAACGGTCTTAGAAAGTAAAGTCAAAAAGAGGGGACAACCGAACAAATGTGAGGAACTGAGAGCATCACTACAAGGTTTCCATAATATTCATAGTTTAAAGAAAAAAATGTAAGATTTCCAAGTGAAATTTTATTTTTAAACAAATCTACCAAGTGCCCAGGCTCACAGATGACGGGGAGTGCTGGGGACTGAGAAGCAGACTGATTCTAAAGAGAAGATGCATTTCTACCCGAAACCCAGGTCCCAGCCAAGCTGTTGGTTGTGAAGATAGACTTTTTAAACTATGAGGTATGGAGATTTTAAAACTGTTTCTTTTCTTGAACATTTTCTGTGAAAATTCCTAAAGGATATGCTCCATTAAAAGAATTTTCATCGGCACCCCTGGTCCAAAAGAAGCTATGTCATCACCCATATCCGCAGGTAAGCCCCCCAGCTCGCTGACCACAAACACTCACCAGAGCCCACCCCCAACAACCTCTCCTCTCCTCATCACCCTATCCTGGCCCACACCTCAGGTAGGTAGCTCCTGCTCCACCAGAGATCAAATGGCACCCAGAATCAGAGAGTTCCCCCCAACTATACTCAAGGCCACAACAGCTGCTACAATGCCAGTTCCCAACTCAAGCAGATATCCCTGCTAGACAAGAGGCCACCCCAACCATCAGAAGTCTAGTACCAACTTGGCCAGGGACCCTCTACTCAACCATAGGCCACTTCATCCAGAAGACCAGAGAGGAAACAGAAACCAAGGAACAAAACACCTATCAGCACAGACAACCCCAAAAACTGGCACCTAAACCTATAATCAACCCAAACCCAGATGCCTAGATGCTAGTATAAGAACACAATCAGCAACGGGCAGGGCAGTATGTCATCAACAGAGCTGAAACATCCCACTACAGCAAGCTCTGAGAAACCCACAGAAACAGCTGACCTGAATAAGGGGGAGCTTATGGATCCCAAACTGATATCTGGGACACCAGCGTAGGACCAACCCAGACCTCCTGCATGTGGGTGTCAATTAGGAGACCTGGGCAATCTATGGGGCCTCTGGTAGTGGATCAGTATTTATCCCTAGTATAGAAATGGACTTTGCGAGCCCATTCCACCTAGAGGGATACTCTTATCAGGCTAAACACATGGGGGAGGGTCTAGGCCCTGCTCCAAATGATATGAGAGACTTTGAAGATCCCCCATGGAAGGCCTCACCCTTCCTGGGGAGCAGAAAGGGAATGGGCTAGGGGGTTGGTGCTGGCATGGGAGGAGGGAAAGGAGAGGGAACTGGGATTGATGTGTAAAACAAGCTTGATTCTAATCTAAATTTTTAAAAAAGGATAAAAAAGAAAAATAGTATAGCATAAAGAAGTGATGAAACAAAAAAGTTAAAACAGATATAAAGATGTAGAAGTGTGAAAAAAATATTCCAACTCAACTGAAGCACAAGAAAATTACTTTAAAAAACACCTGTGTAAAGATGATACAGGTCCTTAAAGTGGAAATGAATATAATCCCTTAAATAAATGAAGTAAAAGACAAACAAAAAATGGAGGAAATGAATAAGTTTAAAGAAAGCCAAGAAGATGCAAAGAGTTGAAGGAAATGAATAAAACTGTTCAAGACATGAAATAGAAACAATGAAGAAAACACAAACCGAGGGAACTCTGGAAATGGAAAATCTAGGTAAGCAAACAGGAACTACAGAGGCAAGTACCACCAAGAGAATACAAGAGGTGGAAGAGAGAACCTCAGGAATTAAAGATCTGATAGAAGAAATAGATACATGGGTCAAAGAAAAATCTCTGACACAAAACATCCAGGAAATCAGGGGGAAACACCAAACTAGGGAAAAATGAGGATAGAAGGAGAAGAATCCCCCCTCAAAGACTCAGGAAATATCCTTAACAAAATTGGAGAAGAATTTTTTCCTAACATAAATAAGACATGCCTATAAAGGTACAAGAAGCTTACAGAACACCAAATAGATTGGCCCAGAACAGAAAGTCCTCTCACCACAAAATAATCAAAACATTAAACATACAGAATAAAGAACATTAAAAGTTGCAAAGGAAAAAGACTAAGTAACATATAAAGTCAGACATTAGAATTACACCCAACTTCTCAATGGAGGCTCTAAAAGTCAAAAGGTCCTGGAAAGATGTCCTGCAGAGTCTAAGATTCAACAGATGCTAGTCCACATTACTATGCCCAGCAAAACTTCCAATTGCCAAATTCATTTTATGAGGCTATGGTTACCTGATACCCAAACCACATAAAGATTCAACAATAAAGAGAATTACAGACCAATTTCCCTCATGAACATTGATGAAAAGTACTCAATATACTCACAAACTGAATTCAAGAAAATGTGAAAAAGATCATCCACATGATGAAGTAGGCTTCATCCCAGAGATGCATAAGAAAATCTGTCAATATAATATACCATATAAACAAACTAAAAGAAAAACACATCATCATCTCATTAGATGCTGAAAAGGCCTTTGAGAAAATGATAAATCAGGGATGCAAGGGACATACCTAAACATAATTAAGGCAGTTTACAGCAAGCTAATAGTCAGCATCAAACACATGGAGAGAAACTCAAAACAATTCCACTAAAATCAGGGACAAGACAAGTCTGCCCACTCTCTCCACAGGTATTCATATAGTACTTAAGATTTGAGCTAGATCAACAAGACAACTAAAGGAGACCAAGAGGATACAAATTGGAAAGGAGGAAGCCAAAGTATCTCTATTCACAGATGATATGATAGTATACATAAACAACCCCAAAAATTCTACCAGTGAACTCCTACAGCTGATAAACTGCTCCAGTGAAGCGACTCAATACAAAATTAACTTTAAAAAAAAAAGTCAGTAGCCATTCTATATACAAATAGCAAATGGGCTGAGAAAGAAATCAGGGAAACAAGACCCGATACAATAGCCACAAATAATATAAAATATCTTGGGGTAACTCTAACCAAGCAAGTAAAAAGACTGGTATGACAGGCCGGGAGAGGTGGCTCAGTAGTTAATACTGGTATGACAAGAACTTCAAAGAAAATATCAGAAGATAGAAAGATCTCCCATGCTCATGAATCAATAGGGTTAACATAGTAAAAATAGCCATTTTACCAAAAGCAATCTACAGATTCAATGCAACCCCCATTAAAATCCCAACACAATTATTTACAGATCTTGAAAGAATAATACTCAACTTCGTAAGGAAAAATAAAAATCCCAGGAAAGCTAAAACAATCCTGCATAATAAAGGAACTGCCAGAGCTATCACCATCCCTGATCTCAAGCTCTACTACAAGCTATAGTAACAAAAATCATATGGCACTCCATAAAAACAGACAGGTGCACTGAAAACCGACATAAATCCACACACTATGGACACCTGAATTTTAATATAGAAAGCAAAAATATACAATGGAAAATAGAAAGCATCTTAATAAATGGTACTGGCATAATGTAGAAGAATGCAAATAGATCCATATCTATCAATCATGCTGCACAAAACTCAAATGCAAGTGGATCAAATACCTCACATAAAACAAGATATACCATGCCTGATAGAAGAGAAAGTAGGAAATAGCCCTGTGGCACAGGAGATAACTTCCTGAACATAACACCAGTAGCACAGGCACAAATAATAAGTGGGACCTCATGAAACTGAAAAGCTTCCATAAAGAAAACGACATTGTCAATAGCACAAAATGTCAGCCTCCAGAATGGGAAACAATTTTCACCAACTCTGCATCTGACAAAGGGCTAATATCCAAAGTATGTAAAGAATTCAAGAAACTAGACATCAACAAACAAAATAATCCAATTAAAAAGTGGGGTATAGATCTAAACAGAGAATTCTCATCAGAGAAATCTCAAATGGCCAAGATACACTTAAAGAAATCTTCAAATTCTTTAACCATCAAGGAAATGCAAATTAAAATGACTCTGAGATTCCATCTCAGAAAGGCTAAGGAAGAAAAACAAGTGACAGTTCATGCTGGTGAAGATGTGAAGAAAGGGGAACTCTGCTCCATTGCTGGTGAGAGTGCAAACCTGTACAGTCGCTTTGGAAATCAACATGGTGGTCTGTCAGACCCAGCTATACCATTTCTGGGCATATACCGAAAGGACACTCAAATCCTACCACAAGGACATTTGGTCAACTATGTTAATAGTAGCTTTGTTCAGGATAGCCAGAAACTGGAAATGACCTGGAAGTCCCTCAACCAAAAAAAAAAAAAAAAAAAAAAAAAAAAATGGATAAAGAAAATGTGGTACATTTACACAATTGATTGTTACTCAGTTGTTAAAAACTAACAAATCATTGGGCAGTGATGGCATATGCCTTTAATCCCAGCACTAGGGAGGTAGAGACAAGAGTGATATGTCTGGGTGGAGAGACAAATTTAAGGTGGGAGGGGACAAGAACTCAGGGGATTGCAGTCTGAGGCTTGGTGGAAAGCAGTACAGGGTGAATTGCACTCTGAGGATTCATGGAGACAGGATCACCCATTTTGGTCAGAGGTAGAGGTAAGAACTACTGGTTTGGCTGCTCTGCTTTACTGATCTTCAGCTTGAATCCCAGTGTCTGTCTCGGGGTCTTTTATTATTCGTGTTACAGCAGGCAGATTTCTGTGAGTTCAAGGTCAGCCTGGTGGACAGAGTGAGTATCCGGATGGGTTCCATAGCTACTGAGAAATCCTGTCCAGAAAAAGAACAACAACAACAATAATAATAATAATCCAGGTAAATGGGTGAACTAGAAAAATTCATCCTCGGTAAAAGGGAGGCATTTCTGTGCCTTTTAAGTCTCCTTTTATCACCAAAAAAAAAAGAAAAGAAAAAGAAAAAAAGAAAAATTAATCCTAACCAGACCCAGAAAGACATGATATATAGTCACATGTAAGCGGAGTAAAGGATAATCATGCTATAATCCACAGACCCAGAGAGGCTAAGTAACAAGGAAGGCTCAAGGGAATAGATCACAGTCGGGGAGTGGGGGGGGGGGGGGGTGAAGTGCATGGATCCCCCTGGGAAGGGGAAGTAGAATGGATTTCTCGAATGGACTTGGGCAGGTTTGGGGAAGGTTACTAGGAAAGACAACTGGAATGGGGAGGGGCACTTCAGGAACTGGATAGAAACCTAGGACAATGGAAACTCCCAGGAAACCATGAGGGGACTCTAGCTAAAACTCATAGCAACAGGGGATATGGAGCCTGAACCAGCCATCTTACCAGGCAAGGCTTCCAGTGGAAGGTTGGGGACATCCACCTACCCACAAAACATTCAACCTACAATTTGTCCTGCCTGAAAGATGTGGGGTTAAAGGTGGCATAGAACTTGTGGGAGTGGCCTACCCACAAGTAGGTCCAACTCGAGACTCATACCATAAAAGGAAGCTCACCCCTGACACTGCCTGGAAGGCCAGGAACCGGAGACGGTATATCTCAGAGACCTGGGATAGAACCAAACATCCCTAGCAAATAAAGGAAGGAAGGAAGGAAGGAAGGAAGGAAGGAAGGAAGGAAGGAAGGAAGGGAGGGAGGGAGGGAGGGAGGAAGGAAGGGAGGGAGGGAGGGAGAAAGGGAGGGAGGGAGGGAGGGAAGAAGGGAGGGAGGGAGGGAAGGAAGGAAGAAGGAAGGAAGGAAGGAAGGAAGGAAGGAAGGAAGGAAGGAAGGAAGGAAGGGGGAAAGAAAAAGAAAGAAAGAAATGATTCCTAATGGTACTTTGCTATATTCATAGAGCAGAGTCTAGCATAAAGGTTGTCAGAGAGGCTTCACCCAGCAACTGATGGGAGCAAATGCAGAGACACACAGCCAAACATTACTGTGGAAGAGGTTGAGGAAGGATTGTAGAAGACAGAGGGGTCAAGACACCACAAAAAAAAAAAAAAATAGCACACAAAATAAACTAACCAGGGCTCAGACAGGGTTCAGAGGGGTGCACAGATACTGAAGCAACAATCAGGGAGCCTATATGGGTCTGACCTATGTCCTCTGCATATAGGTTATGGTTGTGTAGCTTGGTGTTCTTACAGGACTTGTAACAGTGGAAATGGAGCTGTCTGTGACTCTTTTCCCTGCTTTTGGGATCCTTTTCTCTGACTGAGTTGCCTCATCCAGACTTAATATGAGAGAGTTATCCTATGTTTGGTAAATAACATTGGGAGGCCTGCCCTTTTCTGAAGAAAAAGGAGGAGTTGTGGATCTGGGGGAGATGAGACATAGAGGAAAGTGGCGGCAGGGAGGGGGAGGGAAACTAAAGTCAGATTGAAATATATGAGAGAAAAAAAGTTCTCATCTACCAAGAGAAAGGAAAACAAATGGTAAAAGCAATGAAAGAGTCAAGACAGGATAAAGATGGTGACGTGAGGTGTAAAGATCCAGCCACACCGAACCTCTTAGAAGACAAAGTGGGAGGTACCCTTGAACAAATTGGTATAGGAGACCGCTTCCTGAACATAGCTCCAGTAGCAGACACAGATCAACAATTAATAAATGGGACCTCCTCAAACTTACCAATCCTACACTTGACAAAGGGCCAATCTCCCAAATATACAGAGAACTCAAGAAACTAGTCAACAAAACACCAAATAGCCCTATTAAAAATGGGGTACAGAATTGAAGAAAGTCTTCTCAATAGAGGAAATCAAAGATGCTGAAAGACACTTAAGAAAGTGTTCAACATCCTTAGCTATCAGGGAAATGCAAATCAAAACAACTCTGAGATACCATCTTACTCCTGCCAGATGGCTAAAATTAGACACACCAATGACAACTTATGCTGGAGAGGATGTGGAGAAAGGGGAACACTCCTCCACTGCTGGTGGGAGTGCAAGCTCATACAGCCATTTTGGAGATCAGTATGGCAGTTCCTCAGGAAAATGGGAATTCGTTTACCACAGAACCCAGCAATTCCCCTCTTAGGTATATACTCAAATGATCCACATCCATGCAACAAAGACATGTGCTCAACTATGTTCATAGCAGCATTATTTGTAATAGCAGGAACCCGGAAGGAACCTAGATGCCCCTCAACTGAAGAATGGATAAAGAAGATGTGGTACATCTACACAATGGAATACTATTCTGCAGTAAAAAATAATGGAATCTTGAAATTCGCAGGCAAGTGGGTGGAACTTGAAGATACCATCCTGAAGGAGGTAACCCAGTCACAAAAAGAAGAACATGGTATATACTCGCTCATATAGACCTAGAGCAAAGGATCACCAGCCTATAATTCTCACCACCAGAGGAACTAGGATACAAGGTGTATTCTAAGAGATTCATGTATGGTCCCTCACAAAAGGGGGAAGGGACAATGTAGCTTGTATGTTTTCCGCCAGCCCGCCAGCCTGCCGCCAGCCTGCCCACCACTGGTCTGGTGTGCCAGCCGCAAATAACACTCAGAGACTCCGTATTTGATACAATCCTGTTGGCCAGTTACCATTATTTTTTATGGGCTAGCTATGTTTTAATTATTAACCCATTTCTACTTATCTAAGTATTTCCACGTGGCTCATCTTACCGGCCAGATCGGCGGGCCCAGCATCTTGCTTCCTCCATCCTCTACATCCTGACTCCTCCCAACTACTTCCACCTTCCTCCTAGTTTCTTAGTCCTGCCTATCTTGTTTTTCCTTTGGCCCAACAGTGCTTTATTGTTTAATCAGTATGAGAAACATATTTACAGAATAACATCTCCCATCAGGACAAGTCCCCCAAAGCTCATGGGAAGGGGGGGCAGTGAATGGAGAGAGAACTAGGAGAAAGAGAAGGGAGGAGAGGAAAGCATGAGCGACTAAGAAGATTGAGTCAGGGTAGGAATAGAAGACAGGAGAGAGAGAGAGAGAGAGAGAGAGAGAGAGAGAGAGAGAGAGAGAGAGAGAGAGAGAGAGAGAATATAAAAGAGGGAGCCATTATTGGTTTGAAGAGAAAACTGAACCTCAAGAAAGGTCTAGAGACCTACAAGACTGACTCCAACTAACAATTTGAGCAACTGTGGAAAGGCTACCATAAATGCCCTTCCCTGATAGTGAGATCATCAACTAAATTATCCACCATCATGGAGCCCTCATTTAGTACCTGTTGGAAATAGAAATAAACACCCATAACTAAACACCGAATCAAACTAGATTACAGATGCAGAGAGAGAGGACAAGACCAGGTTGCAGAAGCACACAATGACAGCTGACCTGAACAAGGAGGAGCTAATGGGCCTCCCAGACTGATAGCTGGGAATCCAGCATGGGACTGACTCAGACCCCCTGAATATGGGTCTCAGCTAGAAGGAGTGAGCAGTCTAAGCGACCCCAGACAGTGGAACCAGAATGTATTCCTGGTGCACAAAAGGACCTTGTGGACACATCCCTCCCATGGAGGGATACTCCCTTAATCTAGAGACAGGAGAGAAGTCCTAGTCCCTACTTCAAATGACTTGACAGATTTATATGACACCACCTGGATAGCATAGCCCTACATGTGTAATGGGGGTTGGGGGATGGGAGGGGAGGGTGGTCAGGGTGCATGGATGGGGAGAGAGGGTAACAGGGAGGGAGGGAGGGATGGAGAGGAAACTGGGATTGACATGTAAAATAAAATTAAAAAAATGATAACAATGAATGAGTCAAAACAAGCAGCCAGTCCTCTCTAAAAGCTAAAAGAGCTAAAAGAGAGGGACCTTTTGAGTTAGTTTCTACTATAAAACACCTGAAATCTGATCTGATAAGCTTGTATGCTAACTGAATTGAGGTATTGGCAATGGCATAAGAAAGGTAAGCAACTCATGGCTTCAAAAAAACACACAAAATAGCAAATAGGAACCAAGAAATGGAAGAGTAGAAGGAAGCTGAGGGAGACAAAGAGAATGAATACTTTTCCCCAGGAAAACAAAAATAGTGGGACATCAATATTAATCACATGGTTTATTTAAAGCTAAAGTTACCAAACATACAAATAATGAATGAGCAAAAGAAATTTTAAGAAGCAGAACTTGGGCTGGGGTAATGGCTCAGGAAATACATTGAAAAATCTCTAGGCCTTGCAGTACTCAAATATTCATCTACATCATTTATTATCATTGAATAATTCTGCATTTAATGATGTACCATAACTATTAATAAGCTCCATGGTAGTGAATAATTTTGGGTTTTTCTATTTTTAGGTAACATTACAGAGAGTTATGTAACATTATAGAGAGTAACATCGGAAGTAACATTATAGACCTTGCAGTATTCAAATATTCATCTACATCATTTATTATCGTTGAATGATTCTGCATTTAATGATGTACCATAACTATTAATCAGTCCCATAATAGTGAATAATTTTATTTTTTCTATTTTAAATAACATAGAGTGTAATGTAACATTATAGAGAGTAACATCAGAAGTAATGTTATGGAGAGCATTCATTTTGTCCATTCTCTGTATCAGATGCCTGACAGAACTGTTGTAATGGCATTATTTTGTTCAGCTTTGGCTTTCTCAGAATGATTGTCTACTCAATAACAGCTTCTCTGCACCAGTTTTCACTGTGAAATGATGTTCATGCACATGTGACAGATCATTCATGATCAAGACTTCACTGATGTTACCTGCAAGTAGGAGCTGCCCATTAGATGAAAGGTATGCTAAAGAAAAGAAAGAGAAAGGGAAGAAGGAAAAATATGAGTGAATGGGAGAGGTTGGGACAAGAAAGAGTAGAAAAGAAAATATTCTTATGTGAAAAAAGTTAGACACAGAAAACACAAATCCTGAGTGATTAGAAAGAAATGTCCAGAACAGGTAAATCCATAGAAAGTTATACCTAGCACATATAATCCCTTGAAGCTGATATAAATATTTTAGAATCATGATGAGCTGGTAATTGCACACGTCTTGAATGCACTAAATGCCACTGAGTTACTGAGTAAATTGGCCAACATTCTGTGTTATCTTAACCTTTAAGTTTCTGAGCATGGTAACTCAAACAAGAAATCAAGACTATCATGGTGCTATCTTGTCATGTTTTCATTATTATTTTTATAGAAAAAAATAATTTATAAAAAGACTCATATTTTTAATGTAGCTGTGTATGTATATATACACATATATGTGCATATATAAATATGTATATATATATATATATATAAAGAAAGCATTGTATGTTCACCTCAGAAACTTCCATTTTTTATCAAGAATGCTTTGTATATGAGGGAAAAGGAACAAGTCAGGCATTGGGCTTGGAACACATATGAGCTAGACCCTTCTAAACTAGAACTTCTTATGAACTAGACCCTTCGAAACACATGACTTTCTGATAGTGGTCTTCAACATTAAACAGATACAATGGAAACAAATACATCAACATCAAAGACATAAAAAAAAGTATAAAGTGTGCCGTGTTTGGCTGAACATTGTTCAAAAAGAGAATGTCACTTGGAAAATGAAGCAGGCGACTTGATAAATTCACATGAGCTCTATCTCACTACAGTCATTACTTCCTAAATGGCAATACTAGGAGAACAATACCGCGTTTCTTTCCAGAGTGCTCTTATCAATTTCAGATATTAAAATAATTATTTGAAGTTGCTATAGCCCTCAGGCATAATGCAATAGCATAGGAGCTATATAAAGCTTTGTGAAACAAAACGTAGATGAGTAAACTGGCTTATCGCTTGCCCTTCTAGGTCAGCAGGCTGATCATCAGTCAGGAAGTCCACCCTAAAGGGGAAGGCATTCACATGTCTGTGATGCAGAGACACTCCGGCGCTGAAAAATCTTGTTGAGAGGAAACTCAGTGTATTTCTCCCCCAAATAATTTCTGAATGCTACTCTGACGCTGACATTTCTTATGCACAGAAATTAAACAAAAATCTACTCCCACAATATAATAATTGTTTAGGGGTAATTACTCTTCAACAGAAATTAAAAAAAGGGGGCTCCACTATTAATGTGCATGATATTCTAGATAACAGTAAAAGCAATGCAATTACAGTTAAGGTAATTGGTATAGTTCTAATGTGATAGCAATCATAGGTCAAGAGTTTAAAATATAAAGTAGATTTCACACAGTACTTCTAAAGTCAAGAGAGTTACTTGCATCTTGACTTGGCTACGGTATACCCCTCAGTCCCAGCTGCTTGAGGGGACCGCAAGGGGTGGGGATTAGACTTCTTTCATTAATGTTCTTATCTCCCTAGAGACAGGACTGTTCTTCCCTTAGGAAACCAGTATAAAATTCTCAGCTATTCGGGCAAATGAGAGCCAAGTGTAATGGGGTAAATTCATTCCACGGGTAATCTCAAGCCTCAGTTTCACCCTCATTTCACTAGTGGCTCAGGCTTATTTCATATATTAATTAAATAGAATCGATAGGTGAATGCAGATAACTAAATAATCTCTTCATTCAGAATTCCAGCCCCTCATGAAACCATGACGAGCTTGCCAAGCTCCTTGACTGTTTCAATCCTGTTATTTTGCCCCTGCAGCCATTGCATTCCAGATGTGCAGCCCTTCACTTTCCGATGTGTGAAGTAGTGTGCAGGGCAATTTAAGTAGACTGGACTGTTCAGAAAATGGCAGCCAACGAGAACTTACTCAGTTGTAAGAAATGAGGACAAAGATGTGATGGGTAACAGAAAACCCTGAGGAAAAATATCTAGATAACCTGGAGGTGCTGGGTTAACATGCCTATGATGGTACACAGACCGTCATAGATTCATTAAAGTTGTTCTTTGTATGAACTGAAAATCACGACAACAAAATGTTAAGAGATTGGAAAACTTAAAAACCAGTGAGTATACAGGAAAGTGGCAATAGCATTTCTAATCAAGTTGATTATAGGGAGCTGAGATTACTTTATACTTTTATTTTCTCCAAATAAATATTGTTGCCTTAATAGTTAAAAAAAACAGTGATAATTTGGTTTCTTTTTATGTTTTTATTTAGTTTTTGAGAATTTTATACAGTATATTTTGATCATATTCTTTGGCCTTCCCCAGATTCCTCACCACCTCCCTACCAATTCAACTTCAAGTTCTTTATCTCTTTAAAAAAAAAAAAAAACAAAACAAAACAAAAATGGAATCAAATTTGATGAACTCCTGAGTGTGCAGCCAATTTGGAGAGTGGTTGCTATACCTAGTGTCACTCCACCTAATAAAATTGATTTTTCCCTCTCCCAGCAGCTATCAGTTGCAAACAGCTTCTTGAGTAAGTAAGGGTAGGTTTATGGGTCCACTTATCCTTCCCTGTGCTGGGATTTTGTCTGGCTTTCTCTCTATGGGTTCACATGTGCAATGGTCCTGCTGTATCTAGAAAGTGTTGTTTCCTTGAAATCATCCACCATCTCTGTCTCACCATCTTTCTGCCTCCTCATTCAAGTAGATTCCTAAACTTTGAGAAATGTGTTAAAGACATCTAATTTCAGGCTGATGGTCTCAAAGTCTCTCACTCTGTGGGTTGTCCAGTGTGGGGTGTCCAGCTCTGTGTGTTAATTCCTAGCTGTTTCAAGAGGAAGCTTCTCTGATGAGACTGAGTGATGTACTCATTCATGAGTGTAGCAAAAAAAAAAAAAAAAAAAAAAAAAAAAAAAAAGTCATTAGTAGTCATTTAATTGCTATCTTCATTGAGCAGAATTATAGTAGTAGGTTTTCTTCTAGGGTTCACAACCTATCAAGTCTCAAGGTCTTGATTTGATTAACAATCTCAGGTATGGATTCCTGCTCATGGAGTAGGGCTTAAAGCATGTATTAAAAAGTGGTTGGTTCTACAGCCAGGATTTCTGCGTCTTCTTAGGATTCCCCCATGACAGCGCCCCCTACCAGCAGGAAGCAGTTTGGAAAGAACAACGCTCAAATTCCCAAATATTGTTTATAAATGTTTGTTTTCATTTTTTAAAAGGCATGTATAATTATGTCCAGCATAAAATAAATAAATGTTTTTTTAAGTGGTTGGTTGACCCCCGTAACATTCATGATGCTATTGCACCAGTAGGCATAGCTTGAAGGCAAGACATATATTGTAGCATGAAGAAAGACTTCATAGTTGGGTGAGACTGATTACTTTTTCTTCTCTAATAGTGCATATAGCACCTAGCACTACAAAGAATGCCACCAATAGGTATAAAGCTTCTAGTTGACTACCAGCTCAACATGTACAGTGACATAGCTATGTGGTGTCTTCAGCAATAGTGTCCTACCAACAGGTTGTAGAGGTTAACAATAGCTTCAATAATAGTTCATAATGTCTATAGGGGGGATCTATGGGATTCCTTCAGGCAACAATTCAAAAACAATAGCCCCTTACTGGTACTGGGGATTTCTATTTGGGAGCATATGCTATCCAATTGTGGTATTGCCTCCCATAATATATGGTAATTCCACTCAAAATCCTTTTATATGTGTATATATTTTTATGTGTGTGGTCATTTAAACAAAAAAGGCTCATCTTTTTTAATGATTGGTCCCCAGCTGGTAGAACTGTTTAAGAATGATTAAAAGGTGTGGTCTTGTTGAAGTAAGTATATCACTGGGGGGCATGGGGAAGGGGGACTGGGGGGTGTTAAGGTTTCAAAAGACTCAGGGTCATCCTCATTATGCTCTCTTCCTCTTGCTTATAGTGTGAGGTATGAGTTTTCAGCTGCTCCTGCTGCCATTATGGCATCTTATCCTCTGGAACTGTAAGATCAATTCAGTGCTTATTTTGTAAGTTGCCTTGAACATGGTGTTTTATCACAGTAATAGCAAGCACCTAATGCTATATATATATATATATGTGTGTGTGTATATATATATATATATATATATACACACATGTATACATATATTTATAATTATGTATGTATTTATACTTTCAATTTTCTCCAAAGAAATACATACTGTTTTAATAATAAGAAAAAATCAATGATAATTTGTTATTGTTTTATTGTTTAATTTTAAAAATGAATTGCTTATTCTCTTACTCTGCCGGAATTTCTACTTCTTTAGCTGTCAAGTCCACAGGTATTTAAGCTCCTTGTCCCAAAGTTGTATTTTTTAATTAAAATTTGCTTTACAAAATGATTCTGCTGCTTTTCAAGGAATACATTGAGGCGTTCAGTTCTTTCTGGAGTTTCCTATATGTAGAGTGCCATATAAACATACTGGGTTGCACGCAGCTTCACTTCTTACTTTTAATAAACCTGGGTCTGCTTTTCTTTAATTGCTATTATCTTTTTCCTCTCACATATATAAACCTCAATACCACTGTGGGTTTTTTTTTATAGTACTTGTTCACATTAATTCTATATTTCCCAAAGCCATGAAGATGGAGAGCAAAGATTTGGGGCTTTACACATAACATCACTGAGTATATGGGAAGGAAGAGAAAGTCAACCGAAGAAAATTGGGAGTGATAAGAGATGGAAGAAGAAGTGGGACATGTTTTAAGATGCTGCCCTTTGATGTTCTTTCAAAGCTTGCACTCACAATTTGCTCGAAATGAATTACACTTTTTTCCCAGGATGCTGCTTCTGTGGATTTATGTTTAATAGATACCTGGTATCATGGTTATAAGGTTCCAGTCATAACAAGTAGGAGAACAGAACACTGCGCACATTAATGACATTAAAAACCCCTGAAAATGAAGAAGAAGAAAAAAACAAACTGAATTTGTGCTTACACAAACCCATTGTCTACCACACATCCTTAATGGCAAGAACTAGTAAGATCTCCTTCTGAGGAACCATCACTGGGTATCTGCGTGAATGGTGGCAGCATCAACACACATGAGCACTGGGTTCCTGTTGTAAGTTGAGGAAATCAATCTGTCTCTCTCCACAGGAGAATCACTGGATGTCTGAAGACAGGCATATCTCAGCAAAGCAGGTGTGTCTTATACTTTTATGGGGAGATAGGTAGAAACTAGTTACAAATGGAATAGTTTGCAGTTAAATTGATTTTGCAATTCGAAGTCTCAGTCAGCTTAAAAGGAAATGTTTACCTCTTTGTCTGGCTAGTTGCATGAGGACAAACATTCCAGCTATCCAATGGCAAGACAAAGCCTGGAAACGTAAGTGCCCACCCTTGGCCTGGCCATGAGCTTTTAGTCACAGGAACAGCCCAATGAGAATAGAAAACTCTTTCTATATTGTATTTGAAGTGGTAATTCTCCATATGTGTTAGTCAGAGCTCTCGAGGAACAGAGCTGATAGAATGAAAAACAAACTCGTGTGCGGGCAGGCAAGCGCGCGTGCGTGCGTGCGTGTGTGCGTGCGTGCGTGTGTGTGTTTGTGGGGGAGTTGTTAGAGTAGCTTACAGGTTGTGGTCCAGATATCCCAAAACAATTGTCTCCTGACAGAAAGTTCAAGAGTCCAATACTTTTTCTGTCCTCAATATATGTGGGAAGTAGGCTCTATTCTAGCAAAGAAATGCCTCAGCAGCAGGACATATGAACCTTATAGTGAAAATGAAGGCAAGCAGACAAAAGCCAAAAGTGTTTATGATTTAATAAATCCACTGGAGATCAAAATGCTAAGCTAACCACGGTCATAGAGCCAGGCAGTGGTGATACACACCTTTAATTTCAGCAGTTGGGATCACAGGCCTTTAACCCCAGCACTAGGGAAGTGGAAACAGGAGTGATATGGCTGGGTAGAGGAAGGAATGTAAGGTGGAAAGAGACAGAAACTCAGAGCATTTGCCTCTGAGGATTCATGGAGAGTATCGTCTGAGGATTTGTGTAGACAGGATTGCCATTTCAGCTTGGTAGAGGTAAGAGCTAGTGGCTGGCTGCTTTGCTTTTCTGATCTTCATCTTGAACCCCAATATCTGTCTCTGGCTCTATATCAATCATGTCACACAAAAGCTTTTTTTCTTCCATGTCCTTTATATGGGCTGCAATGAGAAAGTGTGGCTCAGATTTAGGTTTGCAGCAGTAGCCATGTCAGAGGAGCAGCAGGTGGCACTTGAATTCAGGCAATCCATCCACCAGAATGCAAGGCACTGATAAGCAAGGCCCGGATGACTTTGGGCCTCAGAATGTCTCTTGCTATTGCTGAGTCTTTATATGTGTATTGCTCTCATTTTTCTCTGGTATCTGGCATGGTGTGAATGGCTGTCCAGAGATTGCCCTTAATGTAATGAGATTATTTCTTGGAAATACCTCATTCTAATGGCATTTTCCCCTGTGGATTAGTATGAAGATGATTTCCTGTTGTTGTTGTTGTTGTTGTTGTTGTTGTTGTTGTTGTTGTTTTTACTGATTGGCTCTTTTGGTTTGGGGGAGCCTCACCCTGTAACATGAGGGTTTTTTTGCCCAGCTAGGTCCTACCACCCTTCTCTGCCCCAAAGAAACACACAGACACTATATTAATTATGAAACTGTTGGGCAGTGACTAGCGTTTCTTATTGGATAGCTCTGTCTTAATTATTAACTCATAATAATATATGTATTTCTCCATGGTCTTATCTTAATGAGAACACCAGACTCACACATCCTCTCCTCCTGAGATCACATCGAAATTCCGTCCTATGTGTCCCAGAATCCTCCACCTCTCCTAGTTCCATCTATCTTGCTTCCTTATTGGCCAACAGTGCTTTATTCATTAACCAATAAGAGAAACATATTTATGACATCTGCCATCAGCCACCCAGCTCCCAAGTAAAATGACATGGAGTCTTAGTCTTTCTTATGAATGCCCCGCCTTAGCTTAGCTTGTTTCTAGCCAGCTTTTCCTAACTTAAATGATCCCATCTATCTTTTGTCTCTGGGCTTTTATCTTTCTCTATTTCTGTATACATTTTTTTAATTTACATGTTTTCTTTGAAAATAGATTATTTTTTCTTTTTTATTAATAATATAATTTAAAAATTTTACATGTCGATCCCACTTTCTTCTCCCTCCCTCCCTCTTACCCTCTTTACCCCTTCACATGCACCCTGACCATCCTCTCCTCCCATCCCTCCCCCCATTCCACTTATAGGGCTATGTTATCCAGGTGGGGTCATGTAAATCTGTCAAGTCATTTGAAGTATGGACTAGGACTTCTCTCCTGTCTCTAAGTTAAGGGGGTATCCCTCCATGGGGGATGTGTCTGCAAGGTCCTTTTGTGCACCAGGAATACATCCTGGTTCTACTATCTGAGGTACCTTAGATTGCTCAGTCCTTCTAGCTGAGACCCATATTCAGGGGGTCTGAGTCAGTCCTATGCTGGATTCCCAGCTATCAGTCTAGGGGGCCCATTAGCTCCTCCTTGTTCAGGTCAGCTGTCATTGTGTGTTTCTGCAACCTTGTCTTGCCCCCCCCCTCTCTCTCTCTTTCTACATCTGGATTCTAGTTTGACTCAGTGTTTAGTTATGGGTGTTTGCTTCTATTTCCAACAGGTACTAGATGAGGGCTCCATGATGGTGGATAATTTAGTTGATGATCTCACTATCAGGGAAGGACATTTATAGTAGCCTTTCCGTGGTTGCTCAAATTGTTAGTTGGAGTCAGTCTTATAGGTCTCTAGACCTTTCTTTAGGTTCAGTTTTTCCTTCAAACCAATAATGTCTCCCTCTTTTATGTTCTCTCTCTCTCTCTCTCTCTTCTCTCTCTCTCTCTCTCTCTCTCTCTCTCTCTCTCTCTCTCTCTCTCTCTCTCTCTCTCTCTCTCTCTCTCTCTCTCTCTCTCTGACTTTTCCGTCTTCTATTCCTACCCTGACTCAATCTTTCTAGTTGCATGTGCTTTTCTCTCCTCTCCTTCTCTTTCTTCTAGTTCTCTCTCCATTCACTGCCCCCCTTCCCATGTGCTCTGGGGGACTAGTCCCTTCCCCCTCTTGTGAGGGACCATACATGAATCTCTTAGAATACACCTTGTATCCTAGATCCTCTGTTAGTGTGAATTATGGGCTGGTGATCCTTTCCTCTAGGTCTAAAATCCATCTGTGAGTGAGTATATACCATGTTCTTTTTTTTTGTGACTGGGTTACCTCATGCAGGATGGTTTCTTCAAGTTCCACCCACTTACCTGCAAATTTCAAGATTCCATTATTTTTTACTGCAGTGTAGTATTCCATTGTGTAGATGTACCACATCTTCTTTATCCATTCTTTAGTTGAGGGGTATCTAGGTTGCTTCCGGGTTCTTGCTATTACAAATAATGCTGCTATGAACATAGTTGAGCACATGTCTTTGTTGCATGGATGTGGATCATTTGAGTATATACCTAAGAGGGGAATTGCTGGGTCCTGTGGTAAACTAATTCCCATTTTCCTGAGGAACCACCATACTAATCTCCAAAATGGCTGTATGAGCTTGCACTCCCACCAGCAGTAGAGGAGTGTTCCCCTTTCTCTACATCCTCTCCAGCATAAGTTGTCATTGGTGTGTCTAATTTTAGCCATTCTGGCAGGAGTAAGATGATATCTCAAAGTTGTTGTGATTTGCATTTCCCTGATAACTAAGGATGATGAGCACTTTCTTAGGTGTCTTTCAGCATTTTTGATTTCCTCTATTGAGAATTCTTTCTTCAATTCTGTACCCCATTTTTAATAGGGTTATTTGGTGTTTTGTTGAGTAGTTTCTTGAGTTCTCTGTATATTTGGGAGATTGGCCCTTTGTCAGGTGTAGGATTGGTAAATATCTTTTCTCCGTCTGTGGGCTGCCATTTGGTCTTGTCCACTTTGTCCTTTGCCCTACAGAATATTCTAAGTTTGGGGAGGTCCCGTTTATTAATTGTCGATCTCAGTATCTGTGCTACTGGAGTTATGTTCAGGAAGTGGTCTCCTATACCAATTTGTTCAAGAGTACCTCCTACTTTCTCTTCTAATAGGTTCAGTGTGGCTGGATTTATGTTGAGGTCTTTGATACATTTGAACTTGAGTCTGTACATGGCAATAGACACGGGACTGTCTGCAGTCTTTTACACACCATCATCCAATTGTGCCAGCACCATTTGTTGAAGATGCTTTCTTCCCCCCATTATATACTTTTAGCTGTTTTGTCGAAAATCAAGTGTTCATCGGTGTGTGGGTTGATATCGGGGTTTTTTATTCGATTCCATTGGTCTACCTATCTATTTTTGTTCCAATAACAGGCTGTTTTCAGAACTATAGCTCTGTAGTAGAGCTTAAAGTCAGGGATGGCGATGCATCCTGAAGTTCTTTTATTGTACAGGGTTGTTTTGGGTATCCTGTGTCTTTTGTTTTTCCATATAAAGTTGATTATTATCCTTTCAAGGTTAGTGAAGAATTGTTTATTTCTGACTTTGTGGCTTGTTGTATATTTGAGTGGCCTCTGTTTTCCTCCTCTTTTTTTCTTGCTCCTCAATCTTCTCTTCCCAGATTTCTCCTCCTATTTATTCTCTCTGCATGCCAGCTGCAACTAATCTTGCTTCTGCCTTGCTATTGGCTATTCAGCTCTTTATTAAACCAATCAGGTGTTTTAGAGAGGCAAAGCTACTCAGCTTCACAGAGTTGAACAAAGGTGCATAAAAGAATGCCACACATCTTTGCATCATTAAACAAATCTTCCACCGCATAAATGAATGTAACACATCTCTAACTAATATTCTACAGCAATTTCCTCTTAAGCTGTACTGTTTAAAACACTGTCACCCCTGATTAAAAAAAAATAGGGTTTATAGAGGATAAAAAGTAGAACAAGGTGATGTCACACAGCTAAATTAGCTCTTGAGAAGTGGTATAGATTGTGGCTTAGGTTAATGATTAAGGAAAACAATTGAGTCCCAGAAGCAAAGTTAGCTCTAGTTCTTTTAATCTTAATGTTGGGAGATATGTTTGCAAGTTTTGATGTATATATTTAAAGCTGAAACAAAGCTTCATTTTTGACTTAATGTTAGGTTAAGATGCTTTTGTTAATGGCTTTGAGGTAAAAATCTTGGAAAACAATTTAAAGGCACATAGTTGAACAAGTTGAAGTCAGGGACCAGGAACAATGAACAGCAGCCTGGCTATTGTTGGCTGAAATACCTTTCTTGCTGGGACGGATTGGTGATCAAAGGTGATTAGTTCCTTGCACCCATTTCTGCCCTCAGCTTCCTGGTATAAAAAATTGTTGATGAGTGGTATGTACTCTGAAGACTTAAAGTAAAGCTGACTGGCTGTTTTTCATATATAAAAGTTTAGATTTGTGATTCTTTTAAGATTTTTTTTATACAATCACCTTTTAAGATAAATAATAAAATGATTGATCTTTTCTTTGTAACCACAAAATGTAGGCTGCCAGTAAACAAACTGGCTGTGAAAAACTGCCTTGCTTGCTTACACTCTGTTAGTCTATAACAAGTTGCTCAGGTATGAATGCATGAGGGTTCTTGAGACAACTTGTTTTTCACTTGTAGTATGTAAAATGTTTAATCATATAAGGGATATGGGAAACATGCTGTTTTTAACTTGTATTTGTTGCCATCATTTACTTGAAAAATAGAATGTAACCACATGCAATTTTTAGATTTTTTGAAAGATTTTGCTAGGATATATAAGCTGTATGAGAGAAAATAAAGTTAAGAGAAGGAAAACATGAAAGATAAAGTAGGAATGGGAAAAAGAAAAACATCAGGAAAAATGTAGTAGGAAAGTTAGATGGAAGACGTCAAGAGAAACAGAAGGAATACACCTAGATAGAGGCAAGAAAATAAAGAACAGAAAAGACAAAGACCCTAAGATTATGTGTGTGTTCCCCTTTTTCCATGGCCCTGGAGAATTAAGTTTGAGTCCCGGAGAATAAAGACAAGGTCAGTAATAGTCCACTGACTCCCTTCAAACCCAGAGCTGGTGGGGGCTGATCTTCCTGGCAGCAGGAGGTTTGGTTTTCTGACCTCAAATGATCTAATTAACTAAAATTCCCTCATAGGTGTGCCCAGCTGCATGAGTTTGTAGTAAATTCTAGATGTAGTCAAGTTGAAAATAAAGAATAGCCATCACACCACAGCAAGTTATTTCCCAGAATATAAAGAATTATTCTTTCCAGAGCTCGGATGAAGTTGAGCAGTGTCAGATACAATGCACTACTGAAGAAAATGAATGAGTATGAGTTCAGCTTGATGACATCACTGGACTATAAAGATTAGCTTCATAAATAATATCATCCAGGGAGGGTGACACATAGCTGTCATCCCAGCACTTGGCAGGTGGAAGCAAAAGGAGCAAGACTTCAAGGTTATTCTTGGCTATATAGCAAGTTCAAGCACAGATGGGTTTGGGGCTCAAATCCAAACTCTCGCATGTACTAGCCAGGTGACTTTGTATTACTTATTCTCTTTCTATATGATTTAGGGAGAAGAGTAAGATCTTTGCACAGATGCCCCAGTCTTAGTTAACACATGCATCAAACATCAGTCTTCTAATAATGGCAGGATGCCAGGAATGAAGCAGGGGAAGCTGGGGGTGAATATTATTTTCCTGAGTTTACCTCCTGATCAGTAACCTAGCCCACCATGAGCTTTCTACTTCAAACTGGCCAGCAGATACAACAATCAAATACATTCAATGAATTTTTGTCAAAAAATAATTTTTTCTACATATTTGACTTTACTTCACTGGAATTCATCCTGAAAGAATAAATTTCATCTTGACCATATCCTTGATATTCCTAGTGGAGCTTGTTTTGTTTTGTTTGTTTGTTTGTTTGTTTGCGTTTGTTTGTTTGTTTTAAAGCTGATCATTTTGATCTACACCCAAATTAGGACTGAATACTGCACCTTTATATAGGTTGTTCCATCTGGGGCATGCTGGGTGATAAAGGACAGAATCTGGATATTTGCTTCATTCAAATTGTTGCTCAAATATGGAAAACAAGATCATATTTAATGCTTCTTATCTGGCTTGGTCTTTTCAAATGTTCAAGATATTCCAGTTGATGTTACCACTGTGGTGTGCCATATTTCAAATTGTTGCTCAAATATGGAAAACAAGATCATATCTAATGCTTCTTATCTGGCTTGGTCTTTTCAAATGTTCAAGATATTCCAGCTGATGTTACCACTGTGGTGTGCCATAGAGAAATTCCAGACTACTCAAATAAGAAAGCATTTGTTTTACCAACATGAATCCACAGTTATTATTTAATATATACATATGTACACACATATATACATTTGTTGACTGTTGTTATTGTATGGGGGGAACACACACTTGCCACAGAGGTCAGACAGCAGCCTTCTGGAATTAGTTCTCTCCTTCCCCTTACATGAGTTCCATGAATTGAACCCAAGGTGTTACTCCTATGCACCAAGGGCCTTTACCTGCTAAGGCATGTCCTTAGCCCAAAAGGTCTTATCTTCTCAGAAACCTCGAAGTGAAAAGAATCTCAAGTAAGAGTCAGACACCAAGGGTTTAAGAGGAAATATAAAGTCATTCTAATTGTAGCTACAATGGATAGTGCTAAACAGGAAAGGTCCAAGCACACCTCACAATATTGTATTCCATGGAGATATAGCTCAATAGTTAAGAGTGCTTGCTGCCCAAGTATAAGGACTGAGTTCAAATTCCTAAACCCAGATTTAAAAAATTAAAAACCTGGGTGTGGCCATGCTGTGGGAAGAGACAGAAGGATTTGTGGGGCTGGTTGGCTGTCGGTCTAGCCCCAGGTTGAACAAGAGACCCCGAGTCAGGAAAACAAAGCAAAGAGTGATAGAGTAGGACCCCCTAATGTCCTCCTCTGTTCTCACACACATTCTTGTATATTATATGCATGTATACCACATTCACAATCATATATGTTGTAGAATATTAGTTTAAGACATATTACATTCATTTATGCTGTAGGAATATCTGTTTAATGGTGGAAAGATGTGTTGCACTCTTTTATGTTGCATTTGTTTAACTCTGTAAAGCTGTGTTAATTTGCCTGCCTGAAACATCTAATTGGTCTAATAAAGAGCTGAAATGCCAATAGCTTGTCAGGAGAAAGGAAAGCCAGGTCTGTGATGCAGGAAGAATAAATAGAGGAGAAGTCTAGGCTGCAGAGAAGAACGAGAAGGAGGACTGAGAAAAGGAAAAGGAGAGGAGGACACCGGGGGTCAGTCACCCATCCACACAGCCAAAACAGAGGCAAAAAGTAGTTAAAGAGAAAATAGATAATTTAAGTTAGAAAAGCTGGCAAGAACAAGCTAAGCCAAGGCTGGACATTCATAAATAAGAATAAGTCTCCATGTGTTTATTTATTTGAGAGCTGGGTGACTGTCCCGCAAAGACAAAAGAGTTAAAAAAAAAAACCCTACACATTCACAATTTTTTAAATGTATCTAATAAAATCAAGATGTTAAGACCATACCACTAAACACACATGTGTGCATTTGCATACTTCTCTTGTGCAGAGGAACAGGCCTTTGAAATGAGAATATCCTTATCAATTCTGTTGCTTGGATTTAAAAGTTTAGAGTTAGTCTATGTTTATATTACTGGTCACACTTTTTAAATATTTCAGAAAATGTGTTCGAATACTGTCTCAGAATTAAAATGAAACAGTTATTTTAAAAAGACACATCTTGCCTTCTTTTTCAAAAAAGTAGCTACTGCTTTTATCCCTAGCCAAAAGAACCAAATCAAACATGAATGCATTGCACAGACAGCATTATCCACAGAAATCACCAAAAGAAGGGGTATATTATAAGGAGTTTATTTGCACGATTTTGGAGACTGCTTAGTCTACAAGTCTGCAGGTGAGCATGTGAGAGGGAGCCTAAAGAGACACAAGGCTGTGGAGAACTAAGAATCCACAGAGTAGATGAAATCTCTGGAATGAGGGACAATGTTGGAGGGTTCCATCTTTTGTTCTACTCAGCTTTTCTGCTAAATGAGCCCACAGACATGGGGGAAATTTAGTTTAATAAAATCTTCTCTTTAAAAGTTGGCCTCACCTAGACATAGCCTGTCCATAACACATGAAATTAACAGTCACTTGTAGATGTGTCCTCTCAAAGTCAGGTCCTTTCCAGTATGAGGAGGACATCTGTCTGGTTTTCATTTACTGCATGGATTTGTGCAATGTTCCTCACCAAAGGATGTCCTTTAGCTACACAAAAGATGGTAGACACAAGCGGAAAGTGCCAGACAGTCAATGTTCCAGAGTCATCCAAAATGAAGAAGGGGTGGGAGCTGATAGAGAACTACAAATTCTTTGTGTTCAGGGTGGCATACGGCATATGTCCCATCCATCTTTAACAGAAAAATCAATCGCTCCTGCTTCCTCTAATGACAAGGCTTGCACCCAAAACCCTGTGCCACATCTTTTCTATGTACAACCCACTTGAAGACAGCCTCCAAGAAGTCTATTGTGAGCCTACATCAATCCAACACTTCCTTCTATCCCCATCCTGATGTCATGGAAACAGAGTTTATCTCTTTAATACATTTTTGTCTTTAAAAGACTCTCATTTACATTAAGAGGAAAGAACTAGGGTAAGGGGCCATCTCCTTTTCTACTTTTTTTTCTACCCAGGGGCTTCAGCAAGTACTGGAATTATAGATGTGAGTTACCATATCCAATATCAGTACTGTTGTTAGACTTTTAAGATAAAATCTTGGACTCAGCCCCAACAGGGCTATGGCAGACCACCCATCCATCCAAATTTGCCAACTAAAGTCACAAGTAATGGTGAAAAGCAAAGAAAGAAGATTTAATGAATGAGACACATTAAGAAGAGGACCAGATAAAGAAGTTCAGTTACCCAACTCCCTCTGTAGGATATTGTCATGAGCTTTAAGTTTAGAGGGGGAGGGGACACCCACACATGAGTAAACAGTCATTGCCTAGTCGATCATTGTCTCAGTTATGGTTTTTAAAGGTGCTTCACAGAAGCCCCTATTACTTGCAGGGACAATCTAGTGCACATAAAATAATCACTCCTGCTTCACAATGCAGCCTCACCATCAAAAATAATACTCCACATTTATAGAGTGATCTGACCTAGAATCCTTGGTGGCAATATGTGTAGGACAATGATTCTTACTTTTGTGCCTTCAGCCTTTAAAAGAAATACAAGATAAGAGGGAACTGGGATTGGTATGTAAAATAAGATCATTTTCAATTTAAAAAAAATGTATTTTAAAAAATAAACACAATATAAATATCATCAGTCTATAGATGGTTGCAGGACCAAAGAGATATCTCAGTGTGTAAACACACATGCTATGCAAGCATGAGGACATGAGTCAGAATCCCCAGAACCCATATAATTCTAGGTATGGCAGTTTGAATCAGTAATCACAATGCTTCTATGGCACAATGGAAGGCAGAGACAGGAAAATGCCTAGGAGCTTAAGCACCAGCTAACCTGGAACAACAGAGACCCTGTCTCAAGATGGAAGGTGGAATTACAGAAAACCACAACCAATCAAAATGCAGAGTTCCCATGGATACATTTACTAAAGACTCTCATACCTAATGCTCAGGGAATGTGTGTAGTGAGATATTCACCCTGCCTGCACCTTTTGCACTGACCGCACCCATTAGGAGTGGGTACAGGTGTGGATGTGACCTGGGAGAACTAGGTCTGGGGTCGCAGACCCCGGAGCTCTCTCTAGCTTCCTGGTTGGAAACAGATAACATCCAGAGGCATCCATGGGACAGGAACCTGCTGGCAGTCATCTGTCTCTGTTGTAAGTTATTTCTCCCTGAATAAACATCTATTCAGCCTATCTGTTTTCCCTGATTCTTACTTTTCCATGATATCCATGAGGAAAGAGGCTTGCAGAAGAGAAAATGGAAAGACTGTAAGAGCCAGAGAACCAGGAAATCTGCTGTGAGATTGTGTCTCCTATGTCAGAAGCTACACACATAAAGTCTCACCAACATGATTGTCTAATGATCTGAATGAGAGATGAGAGAATCTCTCATCAAAGTGAATGAGAGAAAGCCCAGAAGGCCTTAATACTGCACAAAGAACTATGAGTGGAGGAAATAGTCTTCCCCAGGAAAGAGCACACCAATTGGTTATCCAATACCAAATGACCAGTCCTGAAAAACTGCATACAAGTAACATTATACAGATTGATCCGGTTATATTTAGGAATATCTATGTATATGTGTCCAGTTATGTGCAATCACAACTCTTGATGAAAAAAAAAAGATGCAACAAATTTGAAAAAGAGCAAGGAGGGATATTTGGATGGGTTTGGAGGGAGGAAAGGGAGGAGGTAAATTATATTACAAACTCAAAAGTAAAAGAATAAAAGAGATGTAAGGTAAGGACCAGTGCCCAAGACTGTCACCTGACTACCACACATGCATGCCACAGTGTGTGCCAACCTCCTAACATACACACACACACACACACACACACACACACACACACACACACACACACACACAAGAATAACATTCTTTTGTTAAACAGGAGTTTAACAAAACTGTTATCCTGTTTAGATAAACAGGAGTCTAATCCAAAGTAAAGGAGACATGAAAAAAAATGGCAGAGATGCGAGGATTTTATCCTGCTTTTAGTACCCCCCACACACACACACACCATGAGGAGCCAATGTTTTTTCAGCAAAAGCATTTTTCCTCATAACTATATAGACTGCCTGACTGTATCTGTAGGACTGAGTAAGGGAATTCACAGGCACAGATGTTCAATCTAGTTATTGTAGTAGAAATGGACTCATGTGTCACAAAACTCAGGCCTCTTCCCTGAAAAGAGATTCAAAGTCCATCAAACTGAACATTAGAACTGAACTAAGTACTTAGCTCCAGATTCAAGCTGTGAATTCAAAAGTACACACATAGCAAGTCACATAATTGTCAAACTTTAACTCAGGTACATCATATCAGATTCCAGGCCTGAAGGGATGATCCACAGACATGGTAGTTCAAGGAGAAATCAAGCTTGAATGGCACTTGGTGTTTGGTAAATTCCAGTCTCTAGACTAGACTCAACCCAGGGCTATGCTCACACCTACCTAATCAGAAACTATTTAGAATGCAATGAAATCTTGGCTTTGAGAATGTAGCTATAATATATTCTATACCCAATATAAGTATATAAAAGAAACCAATATCTCTGAGGACTTTCAATTACCTAACTTGTCTTCCTTACTTTAAAAGATGATTCTAACAATGGATATTTTTGTTTCTTAGCATTAGACGCTTTCATCAAACTGAACTTTCAGGTGGAAATTAGATTTATATGATAATCTATATGAATACAACTTATTTAATTCAGTCAATAAGTATTTATTCTGTACCAGATGTTATTCTGTTTTACAGAGGACTCAGAAGTGAATACAATAGGGAAAGAACTGAGTCTGTGTCTGGATTGGAGGTGTATATGGGCTAACAGAGGCAAGGAGAAGAATTCCTGGGTTCCAGCATGAGCTAACAACCACTTAGCACCTGGATGTGAGTGTTGGTCCCCCGCTCCCCATCCCTCTAGAGTCTGATGCTGTAGGTTTCCAGGGAGGAAATTGGAATAGTGAAAAAGTAATCCAACATAATTAAAGGTGATTCTGACTACACTGAAGAAAAACTGTTCCAGAAGTTTCCAGACTTCATGCCTGGACAATTTCTCTAGGAGCTAGGTTCTTCTGTTCTGATTCTCAGATGGTAAGCGATTGCCATTCTTGTTGAAGGTACTTCATAAATTAGAAACTAAAACACATGAAGGTTGAAAGAGAAGCATTCTTTGAGTATCAGCTGTAGTCAAAACCAAAGTGCTAGAGGAATCAAAAACACTTTTTAAATTCGAAGGCAACTTCATCATTTGCCCTAGAATTCCTTTTCTTCCCTCCAACTGCTCCCATAAACCCTCTCTTGCTCCCTCTCAAATTTATGGGTTTTTGTATTTGTTGTTGATACATATGTGATTACAAGGCTAAATATTTAAATATGGTCTGCTCAGCTCTTTGGTGTTACCTGTATTATATGATTTCAGGGCTGACCATCACTTGCTATTGGGGACCCAATTAGGATGCTCATCCCTGGAGAAAATTATTTTTCAATAGTCAAGTATCTTACTTGTCCATATTTTTTGTCTAGAGGTGGAACCCCATGAGGTTTCCCCATCTTTTCCATTTTCAGGTTTTGTTTAAGAGGCCATGTTGGTGAGACTTTATGGGTGAAAACTTCCTCATCATTTATAGAAGACACAACCTCACAGCAATTTTCTGACTTTTAGAAGCTTGCCACTCTGTCTTCCATGGTGCTCCTTTAGCCTTAGAGTTCCATTGTTGATGTTTAACTGGGACTAGGAACCCGATGTTCAGTTTTTCTCTGCATTTAGGCTAGCTGTGGTTTTCTGTAATGGTCTCCATCTTCTGTAAAGATAACTTTCTTTGATGAGAGATGAGAGTTACACATACCTGTGTGTATAAGCATTAATACTGAGAATGAGTTTAGGAATTATCCTGGTTTAGGAAGTGGTGGTAGTAGGTTCTCCTCTAAGATATGTGTGCTCATTAGCCCCAGGTATTTGGCTAGGTTTCAAATAGCAGATATGATTTCCTATGGAGAGGACCTCAAATCCAATTAGAGAGCTGTTGGTTACTACTAAGGTAAGTGAGTGCCACAATTGCATCCTTGGGAATAGCTTGACATGCTGGTCCTTGTTGTGGTTCATAGGCATCACAGCAGGGTATGACTATTGGTTGCTTCTCTTCCTTAGCAGTTAGCATAGCACTTTCTGCTATGATTAAAGCTAGTTCTCAGGGAGGAGGCTTTCATGTCAGATCCAGCTCAGACCCTCCAGGTCTGTAGTGCATGGTGTCTTCACTTCTAGAAACTTAACTTCCACCTCTGGGAGGCAGCCAAGGACAACAGCAATAGTGTATATTGTTTGGAGGGTCTCTTGAACTCCTGTAACCAACAACTGAAAGGGAGTGTCTCGTGTTGGGGTTTTATTAGATAGTCTATGGTTCTTGGTGGGAGCATTGTCAAACCAAATGAGATAACTTCATTTAAACTATATAAGTATATGTATGTATATATGTGTATGCATACACATAGACTTACATGTGTTACATGTATTCTAGGCCAATAAATAATGGCATCATTCCTTATGGCTTTTTCAGACATCCTTAGTACTATTTTCCCTTCCTCTTCCCCTTTTCTTCAAAATTGACTTCCCTCCTCTGTCCCCAGTTAAAGCCCCCCATTTTTCTCATTTCCTCCTACAAAAAATTCTTAAAAATAAATATATGAGGTCTTGTTAGTTGCTATTCAGATGAGTTCCTAGAATGTTTACCTATACCTCTACACATTAAAGATAGAAAGGCCTAGATTTGGCCTACATTTCAAATCAAACCTAAAAAAGATTTATTAAAAGGAAAGTTGTGTGTAAAATGATTTACTTCTAGGTGCTTCAGCAGAAGACTTATGTACAGTTTGCACATTACATTCCAATTCCACAGCAAAAGCCCTTCAACTTCAGTTCATCCCCAATCCAAGTAAGACTAACTGATGAAGACAAGAAAAGGTATTGCTATTTACTTAGGTACCACTGCCCTCTGCTGGACAGAATTAGAAGCTTCCCTAGGAATGGATGCGATTTTTCAGACTCTCTGGGTGGGGACTTTCACAATTATTTCTAGTCTAATCAAATCTAGAGCTGAAACTAGGTTCATTGGTTTGGATATTTTGTTGCTTTTGTTGTTGCTGCCGCTGTTGTCGTGGTTGCTGTTGTCCTTGTTGGTGGTATGTTGTTTTGGCCTAAGGCTCCAGCATGACAACACAGCACCCAGTATTTTGATTATTGTGGATTTCTTTGCATGCTGTTTTAAATTGACAAGTCATAATCCCACATATTTATGAGGCACAATGTGGCGTTTCTTGCCACATATAATGTAGCAATCAAATCAGGATGGCTAGTAGCATGTTTTTTAGTATATTTATAAATTCTTTGTGGTAAGAACATTCAAAAGTCCTTTCTTCTAGCCACTTTGAAATACTCAAAGCAATGAAGTTTCCTCTTATCATCCTATGTGCAATAGAACATCACAACTTACTCTTCTGATATAATTGTACCTTGTGGGATTGATTGATCTCTGACTATCATGCCTCCCCTAGCCTCCACTAATCGCCATCACCACGTTTATAACACTCTCACATAAATAACTATAATTCCCACCAACGAGTTATGTGTGTGAAGTGTGTGAAAGGCACTGGAATAAGGTCTTAAGAGGATTAAAAGAGACTAAGCAGGATACATTGCCCTACCGCTTCACCAATTTATGAAAATTTAGAGTATTTAAAAAAATAAGTATGAAAATTATACTCAGAAATTAAGCCTAGTAATATTAAGTTTATTAAGAGAAGTTTGGTGATATATTGATCCATTGCTGGTGGGAGGGCAAACTGATACAAAAAATATGGAAATCACTATAGTTTCTCCTCGAGAAGCTGGGAATAGATCGACCTCAAGACCTAGCTATACTACTCAATATCCTTCAACAGAGACTTATTCATCTATGATCATTGCTGCTCTATTCACTATAGCCAGAAATTTGAAACATCCTAGAAGTCCATCAACAGATGAATGAATTGGGGGAGTGTGATGCAGTTCTCTCCAAACTTCTTCCTCAAGATAGCCATGTCACCCAAGTGAGACACAGCTGAAAGGAGTGAGTGGGGTCCCACAGCTTGTGATTCAGTCTCTGGAGACAGCTCTCTGGGGAGATGGTTGTTACAGCTTCTCTTTATTCCAGGAAGAAAAAGGAAATATAAAGGCAGGCACAGGGGCTGGAGCATGAACTAATTTTCATTAAGAGGCATGCTCCATAATAAGGTTCATAGTGTGTGCAGTAAGGGAGCCTTCCAGCTGGGATTCAAAGTAAAGATAAGTCAGGCATCTGGTTTAGAGAAATAGTTCAGATAAGGTGAGTCCTTCAAGCCCATGGACATTCTCCAGATAAGGCTAGGTAGAGAGCAGGAAACTTTGTTGGGGAAGGAGGGAGTTCCACGTTGCCAAGCTTATTTCGATAAGCTGCCAGGCCATGGCAGACTGTGACCTCTAACCAACCAACAATGTATTCTAACATCTCCCCATTTTATTTTAAAATGCAGAGGTGCCATTGTAAGCTTTGAGGAACCTGTTGCCTGTGTCAGAAAGGTCCAAGGCCTGGAAGTAAACCATGACCTGATTGGTTGTAATTTTAGCAATGGGGGGAGGTGAGCAGGGGTCAAGTATCAAAATAAAACAGCATAATCAGAGGACTGGTACAGGGTAGGAATCAAGAAAATAAAGGGTTATGGAGCCAGGGTGAAGATTTCTGGGGCTGACACCAGGGCAGATCTTTGTGTAGGGTTTTAAGGGTCTTTACATTTTGTTCCACTAAATTGAATTCACTGACATCATTCTTCTCCCAGACCATACAAGTTCCCACTATGTTCCGCGATTACTAGGTCTAGTGCTCTTCTATTTTGGAGCACAACTCTGGCAAGAAAGTTTCTCTGTCTTTGAAGTGACTCTAGGCTCTCAGTTGCAGATGTCATGGCTTGATCCAGCTTGTCTTGAAAGTCCCGCTAGATGATGTGTCTGTTCGATGGTAATAGTCGAAGCTCCTCCTGTACCCAGAGAGAGAGTGAGCCATTCCCACTAGCAGAGAGATGAAAATCTCTCTCTGTGTGAGTGGTTGCAGAGGAGGAGAGTGACTTCCTCTTCCTCAAACAGGTATAGCTGAGGGAGGGGTGGGTAATCATTACAGGTGTGCAAAAGGTGGACAAGGAAGAGTTAACACAGGGTTGGGCAGAGCCGTGTTTAACTGAATGTTTAGTGGTAGGAAGCTCTGTACTTATTTGACTAGTTGGGTTTTTTTGAGTTGGTTTTTGTTTTTTTGTTTTGGGGGGATTTTGTTTGTTTGTTTGTTGGGGGTTGTTTCCTTTTGTTTTGTTTTTTTGAGTGTTCGGTGTGTTCTTTCAATGATGGCTTGGCCATGCAGATTGTGCTAGATGTCAGTGTGGTGGGCTATTTTCCAAGTGTCACAAAAACACTTAAATTGGTGACTCTTAAAGGCCAGTCTGTTATCAGTTTTTATCTGGAGGGGGACCCCCCTCTACGACAATGAAAATGGAAAGCAGGTGATTGGTGTGTGTGTGTGTGTGTGTGTGTGTGTGTGTGTGTGTGTGTGTGTGTGTTTTCACCAGTCTGTACCATTTGACACAGATGAAATGAGAATAAGTGTCAATAGTTACAAATTTTTATCTACTGAATATGGATGACATCAATCTGACAGAGGCCTCTGTGATTGGTGCCCTTTTTTTTTTTAATATGGAGTGTGAATTAGGGAGGCACAGAAGTAGCAAGTTTTGTGAGTATGTTTAAATATTTAAGATGTTGTAGCTAGTTGTTTTCCGCCAGCCCGCCTGCCGCTGGTCTGGTCCCGTTGTCACGCCAGCCACCAATAACATGCAGAGACTCTGTATTTGATACAATGCTGTTGGCCAGTTACTATTATTGTTTATCGGCTAGCTCTGTCTTAATGATTAACCCATTTCTACTATTCTAAGTATTTCCACGTGGCTCATCTTATCAGAGAGTGGCGGGCTAGCATCTTGCTTTCTCTATGCTCTACATGCTGACTCTTCCTTCCTACTTCCTCTTTCCTCCTTGTCTCCTAGCCCCACCTATCTTGCTTTCCCATTGGCCCAACAGTGCTTTATTCATTAACCAGTATGAGAAACATATTTACAGAATAACATCTCCCATCAAGGTGTTTTATGGGAGGTTTGGGAAATTTACCTTGTAGTCCTCTTTTGTTGGTATGGGTCAGCTGATGGAATTCTTTAACCCATAGAGGTGACATAGTGAAGGCCCCAATTGTGACAATTTTATCAACTGAAGCATTGCTGCAATCAGATATAAGTGATAAAAATGGGATATGTTCTTATTTGGAGTATATTTGAAATTTTTATTAATAGTGAGGATAGAGGATTACCACCAAGCTTGACATAAGAGCAGGCTAGCCAAGGGGGGCAGATTAACTGCATAGATGCTGTCTGAATATAGATTAAAGGATTCTTTGATGTATGTTAGAAACAGGAAGATGGCAGACAGTTCCTTGAGTTGGGGGAGTCTTCTGGGGGGGGAAAAAGGTGGGACTCTGTGTTATTGTCTCCTCTATATATTGCAGTTGTCCCACCCACACCCTCACCCCCCCACCATGTGGGAAGGGAGACCAAAGAATAAGCAGGGAGAGAGTCACTTAAAGAGTGGTAAAGTTGCCAGAAGCTTATTCTTGGGGTAGTGGCTATCTATTTGTCATAGAAAGTGGATAAACTTGTTAACAAAAGAAGTGTGGTTTCTTAGGAGCCACTGGATGTCTGGGAAAGGGAAGGCTAGAATAGTCATATCAGGTTCCTTTCCTATGATGTATAAAGTGCCTTCCCTTCCTGTTATCATGTCAGATAAAGCGCCTACCTCTGTTAATAATCCAGGAGCTCCCCCAACTGGTGAATGGAGCCATTCTCTCTCTCTCTCTCTCTCTCTCTCTCTCTCTCTCTCTCTCTCTCTCTCTCTCTCTCTCTCTCTCTCTCTCTCACACACACACACACACACACACACACACACCAACCCCCCAACCCCACCCCTACCCCGAGGCTGGAATAAGGGCTCCAACTACCATGGGGATCATAACAGGCCAGGGAAGCATTTTTTTTTTAATATAATCATTAATAGAACAAAGTGTGTCTTTATCTTCTAGCATCAGTGAGAGAGGAACGAATGGGTTTGTTTTGTCACCCTTAAGTAGATGAAATAGAGTCTGCAATTGGCTGGTCCGTATGTATGAAGAACCAAGGCCTCAGCCAGTTAATACTGCCTAGGAAGCTTTGAAGGCTATTGGAAGTTAATGGGTTAGGAAGTCAATAACAGGGTTAGCTGGCTGGACTGAGGTTAGGGCAATTTCTGTCCCCAGGAATGTCATGGGAGGGACAAGTTGGATCTTATCTTCTGTTCTGGTAAAGCCTCTTTTAGGGCCATTGTGGCTTGTTGTTTAAGATTTCCTAAGGTTAGTTTTGATCCTGTCTTTTGTCCTGCCTCACTATTGTGAATATATATGTGAACACCTGACTTAATAGGGGGTTTTAATGTGTGGACTACAGCTTCCTGACAAATTGTTGGGGATTGGCAATTCCTTGGGGAAATATGAGAATTCCACTCATATCTATCAGCTGGTCCTGAGTTATTGATTTTTAGGTATTGAAAAGGCAAAAAGCTTGCAATCTTGTTCATAGAGTGACTTTTAAAAGAAGCAGTCTTTAATGTGTAAAACTGACATTGGGGTATTTACTGGTATGACAGGGGCATAAGGGAGGCCCAGCTGAGGTGAGCCTCAAATGTTCATGGTCTTATTAATTGTTCTCAGATCATGGAGGAACCTCCATGTCCTGGTCTTCTATATAATTACAAAAACTGGGGTGTTCCAGGAGCTTTCTAGATGGACGAATGTGTCCCATGTCCAGTTGATGTTTAACTAGTTGTTGTGAAATGGATAATTTCTCTATGTTGAAAGGCCACTATTCTACCCAGACAGGTTCTCTCCTGTGATCCATTCTAGGCAGAGAGTGAGGTATTCCCCAGTAGCCTTTAGGATTGGGAGTTCTTTTTATCTCAATATTTCTGGTAATCTTTTATTTGGAGGCATTTTCCTTATTTCCTAGTAGCAAGGACCACATTTAAGTCTTCTAGAACATCTCTTTCTAGTAAGTTAGTGCCCCCCCATGCATTCCATCTGGGTCCTTACATGTGTAAAAGTCTTACATGATGATATCTTGCTTGTACAAATAAAGCCTGTCTAAAGGTCAGAGGATGGAGCTTGCCGCTAGCTAACTATAGCAGTCTGGAAATCTGTACAGACAGACAGGAAGTGAGATGGCTGGGCAGAGAGAGGATAATATAAGCAGGAAGAAATAGGAACTCACTCTCTTGCTGGCTGAGACACTAACAAAATAAAGGTAGCTTTCGCTTGTTCCTTCTCTCTGATCTCTCAGCATTTTCCTTTATATCGAGCTCCTGGTTTTTATTATTTAGATCAGTTAAAAACTCCTTTTTTACAGTCTTAGGTAATAAATACTTGGAAGAGATCTCCTACCCCCATTAGTTGGGAAGGAAGGTCCAATGTGGTGAAACCTTGGCTTGTCAGGATAGCTTTGTCTGCCCCCTGTGTCTATCAAACATTTGAAATGTTTATTGTCAATTTTAATGGAAAGTTTGGAAAGTGAAAATTCTCAAGTATGTTAGTGAACCAGTGGACTCCTGGGCCTTCCCCTCTTAATGGTAGGGCTGAGGATTGTCCCCTGTAGAGTTCAGAGGCATAGGGGTTTCCTTCTTTGTCAGTTATGGCTTTGCAGTCCCTTCTATAGTGACACAGAGTTTAGGGGATTCAGAAGCAGTTGAATTGTTTCTTGGGCACCCCTCTTTCCAATTTCTTATATGTCCACGTTTAAAATATCTTGAAGTAGGTCGTGTTGCTACTTCAAAAGCTTAGGCAAGGAAGGAGGCTTGATGTGAGACAATCCCAACGACATGAGTAACCACAAACCATTTACGATAATGGTCATTTTTCAGGCTGTGACAAGCCTGTCTGTGCTCCGGGTTCATTCCTTCCCAGACAAGACTGCTTAGGAGCATTGCTTTGGCTGTGGGGTCTGTTATTTTTCTGTCTAGACTGGCTTGTACTCTCAGAATGAAATCTGGGAGAGTTTCGCCTGTTTTTTGTTTTTGAAAGGACAGTGAAGGGGCCTCTCCAGGTCCAGTGGATAAGCAAGTCAAACAGTCCCAGGCTTGGAGCATGCATAGGTGAACCTGTTCAAACAAGCCAGGGGGAGTTGGGCCTGTTGTATTCCTGTGGAAAAGTTACCCTGGCCAAATAATTGGTCGTAATTCCAGTTTAATAATTGAACAGGGGGATTGTCCTTGTTGTAATCCTATTTGTTGATTATGGAATTCACTTTTTCTAGTCTGCATTTGACATACATCTCTAAACAGGGCTTCCCATTGTACAAATAGAGGACTGGGAAGAGTGAATCAACATATGCCTTTCCAGTCTTGGGGAGTTAAAAGGGTGCTGTTGAATTTCTATATAATAGCCTGGGTCCAAGGGGCATGAATTGCATTCTCCTGGACGGCTTGACCTTAACTCTTTTAAATCTGTTGCTGAGGAGTACCAGGCTAACCGAAACTGCCTTGTGATCTGCAGATTAATAGGCAGAGACTCTGGATCCCTGGGCCATTGAGGCTGAAGGAACTGGGGACAATTGTCCCCAGTATGTCTGATATGGCAGAGCTGCCATGGGAGAAGTGGCATAGATAGTGGCACTGAGGGTGCGTGGGGGTTCATCTGAGTCTTGTAAAGGGTCTTTGCTCTTTTATTTAGGTCTTTGTTCTCTGTTATCAACAAGGACTCTGGTTTTGTCCTCTGGAACCAATGAGGGCTCATAAGAGGCTCATAAGAAGCAGGGATTGAGAGGGGCAGGGTGGGTGTCCTGGGTTGAGAAGCAATTTTCACATAATTTGATCAATCACTTCAAAGCAGCTAAATCAGTAGCAGTGCAATTTCCAGGGTCTTCCTCCTCATTTGAGTCTGTTCCTTTGTCTCCTTGTGCCTTTTTCTCTAGTGGGTTATCATGAGGTTTTTCCTCATTTGAGTCTGTACCTTTGTCTCCCTGTGTGTGTGTGTGTGTGTGTGTGTGTGTGTGTGTGTGTGTGTGTGTGTGTGTGTGTGTGTGTGTTTTCTTTAATTGGTCACACTGAGATTTTGGGGTTCCTAAGCATTGCCTAATGGCAGCTATTACAGGGAGGATGAAAAGAGGCAAGGGACAGCCTTCTCAGATTTCTTTTTTTCCGAGCCATATATGTGATTTGGATCCAAACATCAGGATTAGAGATGTCTGTTGACAGGACCCAGGGTACGAATTTAAGAACCTCATTTCAGAACTCCAGACCTTCTTTTGGGGAGATTTTAACCCCTCTTGATTTAAATAAGGCTCTAAGGGAACATATTTGGATATCTCACTGGGATGATGTTGAATTTCTCATTATAAAGAGAGGAAATGTGCCAGTGACATTCTAACTTTGGGGGGGTTGGGAGGTATAGAATCGCCCCTAAACAAATCCAAGCTGGGCAGGAGATTTAAGAGTCTGGCAGCTGCCCTACTTTAACTGACCACTACATTACCAGGTTTTGTGCAAGAGAAAAAATAAAAGGCTTTTTCCAAACCCAGTTGAGCTGTCGAGGTTCGGAAATCAGGTGGAAGTCACTGACATTAGTCAATGTCAGAGAGCAGCCCTGACCTAAAGATTTAGGTTGACTAATGACCATAATCTGGACCTATGGGAAAAGACAAACCAGACATTATAGCAGAGAGGAAGAGTTAACTGGGGTCCTCTGTCGAGACAGGCAGGCAAAAACAAACAAACAAACAAACAAAGATACAGCTACCTGTTAAAGGGTACTCATTTAATGAGATCCACAAGTCCCTGGTCACTGTGACAGCTGAGCTTCTTCCTCAGGATCATGGCTTCCTCAAAGGGGGAGGGAGCTGAAACAAGAGAGAGTCCACAGCTTTTTAATGGATAGAGAAAGCTCTCTGGGGAGATGGTTGTTACAACTCCTCTTTATAACAGGAAGAAAGGGGAATGTTACCAGTAGGTTTTTCCCACCTGTCGCCTGGTCCCACTCTGTTCCTCCCTGCTGGCCGCCTGGTCCCGCTGCCATGCGAGCCCCAATAACATGCTGAGACTCTGTATTTGATACAATCTTGTTGGCCAGTTACTATCATTGTTTATGGGCTAGCTCTGTCTTAATGATTAACCCATTTTTATTATTTTAAGTATTTCCACGTGGCTCATCTTACCAGAGAGTGGCAGGCCGGCATCTTGTTTCCTCTAAGCTCTACATGCTGACTCCTCCTAACTACTTCCTCTTTCCTCCTTGTCTCCTAGCCCCACCTATCTTGCTTTCCCATTGGCCCAACAGTGCTTTATTGTTTAATCAGTATGAGAAACATATTTACAGAATAACATCTCCCATCATCTCCTTTTTTCTGTCTAAAATAAAGAGAAGGGTTTTAACCTTAACATAGTAAAATATACCATACAACAGTTATCAAATAAGAATCACAGTTAACAATATTTAGTCCATTAACATTTTGTAAAATTTAAGAAAATATTTTATCATCAATTCTATCTTTGTGAGTCCAAAGTCCTATATGTAACTTATCTTTAATCCTAACTAAGGAAAACTATAACCATAACTATCTGTCTTTAACTCCTTAAAAGACCACAGAAAGATAATATATAAACTCTAGAAATGACAGAGACAACTCATTGCCTGGTCAGTCATCCGATGTTCTTCTGTAATGTTTTATCTTTAGCCCATAGGCCATAGTGTGTCTGGCAGACTCCTCAGCAAAGCAGGAAACTTTAAACTGTCCATCTGTATTAGCAGTTTGTCAGTCACTTTTCTCTGTGTCTTGTAGATTATCTGGCTGTCTGGCAGCCTCTTCCACGAAGCAGGAATCCTGTAGAAATGAATCTTGAATCAGCAGTTACCTTTTTGTGGGTCCTGCATATCCAGTTTCTATAGCATAAAGTCAAACATTCCAGAAGAGTAGTACCTTATCCAAATGGCTAGTCTTGCCACAAACTCCATAATGTGTTTTTTCGATGTCCATCTTTTTTTTTTTTTTTTTTTTTTTTTTTTTGGATGCAGGTGGTGTTACCAGGAGCAGTCGTGCCTCACTGTCAAGAAAAACCCTAAACCATTTTAAATGCCATATTTTGTAGGTCTTTGAAAGGTTTTAAGAATATCTATCCATCTCAAGTACATTTTTATATATCTAGAAAACCTAACTCACCTAACTATAAGTTTTGACTATTATAGGTAACCATAATTCCCTTTTTACCTTTAAAAAGATTGCTTGTGGTCATTAGCCATTTATAACCAAGCTCATTTAAATGAAAACAAGCATTATAAACAATATTTGGGAATTTGGGAATCGTTTTTTCCTGCTGGTAGGGGGCGCTGTCATGGGGAATCCTAAAAAGACACAGGAATCGTGGCTGTAGTCTGTAAGGCTGCATTGTCCCATTGATGTTGCTTCAGGGGCTCTTGCTGATCAAACCACATTAGTTTGGAAGGAATCCACAGCTTTTTATTTTTTGTGGAAACAAAAATAGAAATCTTTTTTTCCAGTAACTTGTCCTTAGGCTTAAATTTTGGAGTCAAAGCATTTTTAAAATATATAAATTGAATTAATCCAGCAGCATTTCTTTTCTTAGTTGTTGTCATTTTCTCAGCAACTAAACAATTTAAAGACAACAGAGTCGTGTATAGTATCCAAAATTTTTTTGTGTTTTTTATTTTTACGTGGCTTTTTTATTACTTTTTTTTTTTTTTACTTTTATTTTTACATATTTTGAGACATGGTTTTTCTGTGTAACTTTTATCTGTCCTGGAATTCATTGTATAAAGGCTGGTACAGTGGCTGGGGTATCACCTAATTTGCATTAAGAGGCATGCTCCTATCATGAGGCTCTTAGTGTGCACAGAAAGGGAGCCTTCCAGCAGGGATTTGTGTCAGAGTTCAAGGTAACATCTGGTTTAGAGACATCGTGCAGAGAAGATGAGTCCTTCAGGCCCAGGTAAGGCTAGGTAGAGAGCAGGAAGCTTTGCTAGGGAGGGAGAGAGTCCCATGTTGTTGAGCTTATTGACATAAACTGTCAGGCCACGGCAGAATGCAATGTCTAACTAGCCAGCAATGTATTCCAATAATGTGATATAGCTACACGATGGAATATTACTCAGCTGTTTAAAAAAAAATGAAATTTAAAGGTTAACAGATGGAAAATAAAAAAGTCATCCTGAGTGATGTAACCCAGACCCCAAAAGACAAATATTGCATGTTTTTTTTTTATTTGTCCTACAATCCAAGCAACCATAAAGGTTAGGTACCTAATAAGGCACCAGGTAAAAGGAGAGGAACTCCCAAGGAAGGGGAACTAGAATATAGTGTTATGAAGAGATGAAGCCAAAACCAGATTGGAAGGATTATATGGGCAGAGGCATGAGAGGAGAGTAGGGGTGGTGATTTGAATGAAAATGGCCCCCATAGGGTCAGGGAGTGGCACTATTGGAAGGTGTGGCCTTGTTGGAGGAAGCGTGTCACTGGGGGTTGGCTTTGGGGCTTCAGAAGCCCAAGCCAGGCCCAGTGTCATTCTCTCTTCATGTTGACTGCATTTCCAGATGTAGAACTCTCAGCTACCTCTCCACACCATGTCTGCCTGCACACTGCCATGCTTCCCACCATGATGACAATGACCTAAACTTGTGAACTATAAGCCAGCTCCAATTCAATTCTTTCCTTTATAAATGTCTCCATGGTCATGGTGTCTCTTCCCAGCAATAGAAATCCTAACTAAGACAGAAGTCTAAATGAGGGAATATGAACAGGGATAATTAACATTAATGGTCTTTTAAAAATGAATACTGACTACTATAAAAACGTCCTAAAACACACACATGTATGAAAGGAATCTAAATGGAGACATCACATAATAGTAGAAGGTAATGCCCCAATTTAACATCTTATATCACCAAGTAAAAATTTTAATGCTAGGAATTGGTGACATCTTTTTGAGTCATTAGCCAAAGGGGTCCCATGAAACCCATCAAACATCAGAGACTATTGATAAGGCTATTGGTTACTTCTCATAACCTGATGGTAAGGCTCTGCTGCTGAAGACAACACTTACACATGTCACTGAAACATAAAGGCTGAGCTGACATGGAAACAGAAACTTCTGACTAGTATTCATGGCACTGAAAGTTACTCTGCACGCTACCAGACAACAAAGATAATCATCAATATCACCCAGTTACAAACCTTGTGACCCACAACAGCAACCTGCCTGTAATGTATACTAGTGAAATAGTGACACAAAGGTTATGGGAGTAACCCATCACTTTTTAAAATGGGACTTAAGGCCCATTCTGTGAGATGGAACCAAGAACCTGAGGCTAAATAGATCATGCTCCTTAGTATTAGGAAATCCTAATACTATTGCTATGCTAAAGGAACATAGCAATGAAACGACTCCTAATGACACACTGCTATACCCCCATAGGTAAGTGCCTAGGTCAACCTTCTAGAAGCTTCCTCTTGTAGTACACAGGGACCCACAACTGGACAGTGTGTAGAGAGTGAGAAACTGTAGCATGCAGTAAGAAATGGAATATTTTCATCAGACCTTCCCTTGTGGCTTTGGGATCTACAAAGAAAAGGAAATACAGGTTCAAGTCAGACAGGATTCCAGCACTTAGTCAAAGAAGCATTTGCAATTGATAACCACTAGTTACCAACTCAAAGGGAAAAAATCAATTTTCTACAATGGAGTGTCACTGTGTATATAAACCACACCCTAGGGCAGGCCCAATGTCCATGAATAGCTGACCAACACAAACAAGCTCTATGGGTTTGGGGGGGGGCTTTATTTAATTTTATTTCATTTTGGCATTTTGTGTCTTGCTATTTTTTGTTTCCTTGTTTTGATTTTCATTTTTTTTTAAGAAAAAGAACAAAGTTGAATAAGTAAGAAGATGAGGATGATCTAGGAGGAATTGGGGGAGGGAAGAAACAATAAAACATATTGTATGAAAAAATTTAAATTAAAAAAGTTAGTCTTCTACACTCTAATTTCCTCTCATGTGTAGAAATGTAAAAATTACCTGAGTAAAAGAAAAACCAATGAGGAAGAAGAACGGGAAGTTAAGGGAAAGAGAGGGAAAGATGGACAATAGAATAAAAATGAATGAATGTGTATATTCCAGAGATATTTGTTAATTTGTATAATTTATATTATAGTATTTATAATCCATAAAGGACAAGTACCTCTTTTAAGTAATCACAATCCTTCAGCAGGTAATTTCATATAGTTATGGGCTAAACTGTGTTCTCCTCCCCACGTTAAAATGCATGTGTTGAAACTGAAACCCTGTGGATCTCAGAGTACAAAATATCTTTGGAGACAGGGTCTCAAAAGAAGTAATTCAAGTGAAATGAGATTATATCAGTGAACCCTAATACAATATGACTGCTGTTTTTATTAAACAGCAACAAAAAGGGGGAGTAGCACTCAGAAGAAAATCAGACAGAAGGACAGATACATGCTCTCCTACAAAGCCCGGAAGCTCAATCAAATTGAACAGTGTACCTCATAAAAGAAAACTCCAACACTCTCCCACTGACTAGAACTGCTGCAGTTGGGTATTTACTATTTTAAGACTATGGACCATAGCCCCCACAGGTAGTTGGTCTACAGGAAAACAAAGAGGTCCTTAGGAATCCCCGAGTAGACCATTGGTAAAAAATAGGATCAAACTATTCTTACTACATCACATTTGCGCTCATTAACTTTAATCATTACATAGTAATCACAACGTAAAAGGTATCTTTGACATCAAATGCATAACTTTAGAAATATTATTATTATAAAATGATAGAAAGCCAAAAGGAAAATGTCAAAGTTTTTGCAAGGGGAGGAGAAGAAGTTTATACAGAGAAATAAAGAATAATCAGTCTACCATTTACAGTCTACCATGCACAAAACAAATGAGTATTTAGACAGAGTTCTAAGGAAACTGAGTTAGAACTTAAAATTCTATATGGAGACAAATCATCTCTTCCACAGGAAAAGAAAGCCAGTATTTGCAGATGTCACACATACTCTTATAAGTAATCACTAACTGATGCATTCCTATGCCAGGGGATATTTGTACACTGTATGAAAATGTATTTCTATGATTAGTGTAATAAAAATCTGAACAGCCAATAGCTAGAAAGAGATTAGATGAGACTTCTGGGGACAGAGAGGACTCTGGGGAAAAACCCACAAGCAGTTGGTAGAACATGTGATTCTTAATCTCGTGGTCATGGGTTGGAGCCCTACATAAAACATCTTTCTCTGTCCTACTAGCCCCCAAATAATGACATGGAGACATTTAGTTAATTATAAAAGTTTGGCCTTCAGTTTAGGCTTATCTCAACTATAATTTAAATAAACCCATTTATAACTTATATTAATCCATGTCTTATCACGTGGCATTACCTCTCTCTCATCTTGCACCTCCTGTTACCTCTCCATCAGCCTGGCAACTCTATGAGAACTCTTCCCAGAGTTCTCTATGTCTGTGGAAGCCCCACTCAACCTTTTCCTACCTATTGGCCGTTCAGCTTTTTATTACAACATCACAACACTACATTTTCACAGAGTACAAATATTCCACAACACTCCTAAAAGACAAAATGACACTGAGAAGCTCACTAATAGTGTGCTAAATTGAAATGGATACTGGGTGAGTGCTGAGTAAGTGGAGAACCCAGTCCACTCTCTTGCCATAGGTGGAAAGATGTGGTTGGGCTGGGAAACAATTACCTACACTAGGCATGTGGGCTCCAGGAGGAACTCTATTATATGTTTCTCTTTCTAGGATGCTTAAGTAGTAGAAACATTTTTGAGCTTAGCCACAGACAGTATAAACAGGAGAATCCGTTCTTTAGGTGATGTAACACTGCCAACATAAGGTCCTTAATGAGCTCTGGTCCCATATTACAATGATGGTTTTAAACATAATCCTCTCTTTTCCCACCAACCCCAGTCAGGTATGAGGCTTCAGCATGTCCATTGTCTAGCAATCTAGAAGAAAACATGAGAGCATAGCCTCAGTACCTCCAACATTTCTTAGTATGATGACTGATATCAGGATACAGACACAGAGGAACTAAAATAAGATGATAATAACATGTCAGAGAAAATGCCAGTTGGAGTTAAAGAATCTAAAGACCATTGAAAGGGGAATTAAGAGTATAAATGTTAGGGTTCATTAAACCATCCAAGCATATACAAAATTAAGAATGAACATTAAGACAGTAAAAATAAAATTTTAACTAGCAAACTATTAAAAGTGAAAAGTAATAAAGATAATTTGATGAATGCAATAAAATACAGAAAGCATGTAGTGCATAAAATGAAATGGTAGAAGTGCAGGTCTATCAGTAATAAAAATTACAAGAGAATGAACTGACCTGTTGAAAGACAGAGTCAAAAAAAAAAAAAAAAAGACAAAGAGTCTAAAAAAGAATTACTTTTTTCATGAAAGGTGTGTGATGATTAATCTTAATATCAGACTTGACAGGATCTGCAATCAACTAAAGACACATCTCTGGAGGGCCTATGCAGGGATTTCCAGAGAAGATGAACTGAGAAAAAAGAGCCTCCCCCAGAGTAGAGGGAACCTTGCCACAAGTGGTCCAGATAGAAAATGATCTGATGTAAAAGCAGCATTGTTTTGTTGTAGTTGTAGTTGCTGCTGCTGCTGTTCTTCCCCTTTAATGATTTCAGACCTCAACTTCTTCAGCCTTCAATGTGGACTGAGGCCTGCTACTCTCCAAGATGTTCTTCATGTCTTCCATGCTTGGATTAGCTAGAACTGCTGGGACATCCATATTCATGGGCTGAGCAGCTACTAGGTTCTCAGTCTCTCCAGCATTAGATCATTAGATGTCCATTGTTGAGCTACATAGACCATAGTATGTAAGCCAAACTAGTAAATCCCCTTTTAAAACACACACACACACACACACACACACACACACACACACACACACACACACACACCTTAGTGTATCTGTTGCTCTAGAGAACCCCTCCTACCTAATACAGGGATGTGTGTGTGTATGTGTGAGTGTGTGAGTGTGTGTGTGTGTGTGTGTGTTTTCATGTCTCTCAAATTAAAATGAGTCCTATAAAAAGGCAACAGTACCAGAACCGTATAGGAAAGTATGGGAAAAGTTAATCCAAGTGTGTTAGTAAGTTTTATGTTGTTATAAAAGAATTTCTGAGATTATATAATTTAAAACAATTTACTAATTTGTGACTTTAGACCAGTTTAGTTAACTTTCTTTTCTTAGAAAAATATTTATCGAGGTTCCATTATGTGGCAAATACAATACCAGGTGCAGATATTCAGACAGATGGACAACAGACAGATAAATAGGCAGACAGACACCAAGATATGGTTTCATTAATGAGAAAATTAGAAACATTAATCAAAGAATTATATCAAACTATACTATGTTAAATATTAATCATCTTATAAAATTGTCAATGTTATCTTTATCATTATTCCCATTTTAGCACTGAGAATTTTAAAGCACAGAGCATGTTAAAAATTTACCCAAAATCAGTAGAAACAGCAAGTGGTGGGTCAGAGCTTGAACTCAGATGGATCTAATAATGGCTTTAACCATGGTGATCTCCACAAATGGAGACAGACAAAGATGTAATGCTATAGTTGAGCATAGAGAGCCTGCACACCAGGGATCAGTGGATATGAGGATTAATAGGCATACATCTAGAAAAGATAAGAAGGCTTCTAAGCAGGATGAATGGCTGTTGGATATTACCTTTGGCAATAGGAAGCACGGATACAAGTGGCAAAATAATGTCATTGTAAGAGTAGTATGATATTACCTACCCTCTAGCAAAGGGAGGGTGGAGGCTAGAAGGAGCAAAGTCCTTTAAAGGAATTTTCTTGCTACACTGAAAAAGAAATGAGACTCTGTCAGTGGTGGTGAGAGTTCAAAGGGCCCAGGGCTAATCCAGTGGAGTGTATGCACAGTGTTATCCATCAAAGGGCTACTGAGTTGTGATGAACATGGACAGGCTAGTGGTAAGAAGTAGGCCGCTTCCAGAGAGAGACTCCAGGAAAGAACTGGTGACAGATTTGACACCGGGACATGACATGGTAGCTGAAGAGGCACTTGTAGTCAAGAGAAGCCTTGGTAAAGATTTGAATACACAGTGTGTGCATTTAGAAATGTTCAAGGTGTTTCTAGAAGTTAGAGGATGAGAAAATTTTCCAGGAGTGATACCTCAGGGTAAGCAGCAGGAGATGACTCATAAGGAAAAGTGTGGACAGGAAGTGCTCCTGAGACTGCCAAAAGCAAGGAAGGAAACACACCTTTGGTGAAGTCTGCCATAAGCAACTGCTGTTGGTGGTATTTTGAGTCAATGAAGCCATATATGGGGTAAAGATGTGGGGAGGAAGGTCAGGCGCCTCCTGCTCCAGGATTCTGAATGAGCCAGAGATTGAAGCAGATTGTGAGCTGAAGAAATATGACTTTCTTGAGCTCTCCAGCTGTACTGGGGGAAAGAGTGGACTCCAAAAGTATGTGGGATTCATGTCAGAACAATTCTGGAAGATCTAGAGAAATAACCTTAAACTAAAGAATGTAAGAATATCTAGGCAAGCTGGGCGTTGGTGGCTCATGCCTTTGATCCCAGCACTCGGGAGGCAGAGGCAGGCAGATCTCTGTGAGTTCAAGGCCAGCCTGACCTACAGAGCTAGTTCTAGGACAGCCTCCAAAGCCACAGAGAAACCCTGTCTCAAACCACTACCTAAAAAATAAAATTATATCTTATTGATGTTTAATAAGGATCAGGAGAAACAAATAGGCCAAATAGATGTTTATTCAGGGAGAAATAACTTACAACATAGACAGATGAACACCAGCAGGTTCCTGGTCCCAAGGATGCCTCTAGATGTTCTCTTGTCCCCCTGCTGAAAGTTAGAGAGCTCTCAGAGCCCCCTTCTCAGACTTAGTTCCCCAAGGCAACTTCAAGCCCCTGTCTCCACCCCCAGTGGGCATGGTCTATGCCACAGGTGCGGACAAAGTGAATATCTCACTATAATGTCTAGGCAACAAATTTCTAAATTTTAAATACCTGAAGAATTAGTTTAATTGTTTATATGAATTGGCTAGGTCTCCAGAGCCATTTAATCAGCTTCATGGGTAGAGAAAGATCACTTAGAGAGATGCTGGGAAGTGAGAAGAATTGACTGTGAACATGTGTTACTGAAGAATTTATCCACACCTGTCACTGTGAGAAGATCTGCTACTATTTCCACTAATTCTCCCAGGAAATGTACTGTTAGGTCTCACCCTCAGGACAAATGGTTAACTGATGTGCCAGTTTAACCTATGAAAGCAGACTCTGCCACCAGCCACTCAGAATCACAAGTACCTGTTACAGAGTCACCCTGGCCTAAATTTCTCTAGTCTCTGAGCTTCAGTCCCCTTCCCTCAGGTTCTCTGACTCCTATATAACTCACCATTTTGGCTTTGTGCTCCCTTGGTCTCTTGGTTTCCAGGTGATCTCTTTGTTCCCTCTCTCGCTCCCACCCCCAGTGCTCTCCTCTCAAGGTCTGGTTCAGTCTGGACCTTTCCAGATGCCTCTGGCTGTATTCCCCTCATGTCTGCAATGAGCCATCTCCTCCCCCCCTCTTCCCTAGGAGCTGTCATGTCCTCCTTTCTTCATTCATTCACCTTTTCTAAAAATTCACCAGCTGTGCTGCCCATACCCTGCATCCGGAAAAGGCTGAATACTCACCGGAACAACCAGAATTACAAAGCACATCACGGAATAAAATTAGAATCACTGGCAAACCCAAGTCAGCACACTCACGTGAAACACTAACTCCCAATGTTTGGAAACAGAGCCTTAGAAAGATGATGAATTTAAATAGCGCCATTGTGGTGAGTTCTAATGGTGTTTTTACTGAGGCCCTCAAATGAAAGGAGAATGTGAGCACACAAATGCAGGGGTGTGTACTCTCAGTAAGAGTATAGTGGGAAGGCAGCCATTGCCAGCCTAGGACAGACACCTAAGGAGAAAACAATTGTGGTCCATAGCCTTAGAACTATGTAAAATTATGCCCTAGAAAGCTAGGCATGCCTTCAGTGCAATGTCTCATGTAACTTTGTGTGTCCTGAGCTATGCCTTTCTTTCCCCTGTCATTAATTTCCACCCACCAGTTATCACTAGAAGGCAGCTGTGATCAAAGGGCCAATCAGGTGTATTAGCTCCGTGGGGCATGGGAACACATTCATGAGAACTATGGTGTCTCAACCCAACATCATTAGGGTTTGAAGGTTGGTCATGGTGTGAATTTAAGGCAGAAGAAAATGGGTAAGGTCTGGGCAGAGACATAATTTGTGAAAAGGGGAGAGCTTGGAACAGTCAAAAGTCGCATCTATAAATGATAGGTGTCTTTTGCAATCACCATACAGTTTTTCTTGAACAAAACGTAAAGGAGCTGGAGCTAAAAACTTGTCTTGCAAATGCATATCTTTTTAACTTAGGCAGCCTTGCAGGACAAAGCTTGGCGTGGCTTGTTTTTAACATTCCCGGAACAGTTTTGCAACTTGTGGCTTCTGTTTCATTTCTTGCTCCTTCGAAACTTCTCTGTGTGCTCCTCAGTGACCTGACTCGTTGATAGAGAGCAGTGCACACTCCGTTAGTACAAGGGGGACAGTTTACCTTCGGGAGTGTCTCCAAAAGTTCTCAGCCAGTTATAGAACATCATGAGCCAAAGATTTAAAAGAGGCAATCTAACTTCTGAAAAACTAACAACCTACTACACTCGGCTGACAAATTCATGTTTTCATGTAAACTGAAACCCAAACAGCAACGTTAATTAACTAGCAGTTTAGTTCAAGTGTGATGTGAGTTACAGTGGGCAGAGTTTGATTCAGTTCCCATCACACTGGCTAGTTAGCCATTTGAGCAAATTTATACCACCGGGTCAAGCTCATTACCATCGAAATGACATAACAGAACATGGCTCATAGGGTTACTGTGAGAATTAAACAGCACATGAGGTGTAGTTAAGTGACATCACACAACACACATCAATTGACCCTAAAAGTTGGTGGCTTAAAATAGCAGCTTTATTTTGCTTGTGAACTTTCAGATCAGGATTCCAGTAAGGAATTGCCTGAGTGCTCACAACCTGATACCTCAGGGTTTGAAGGATCCACATCCAAGATGGCTCACTTCTATACATGACATACAGGTGCTAGCTGTCAGCAGGGAGATCACCGACTTTCAGCTGGAGGCCTAGCTTCCTCTCCACAGGTCTGCATCTGCTCCGAGTCCCTGCCTACCAGCTTCCAAGAGAACCTGGGCAGAAGATGGCAGGCTTCTTGTAATACAGCCCTAGTTCCCAGAGTCCCTCCTCACTGCTGTCTACCAGTGAAGCATGTCACAAAAGCCACCAGATATTCAAGGGGATAAGAATTGATCTTTTCCCTAAGAAGAATGGTGTGTCTAAACTCAAACTCCGCTTCTGAAGTGATTACCACGGTGACCACCACATTCTGTGAACTATTGCTTTTAATCAGAAAGAACACAGAAGGAAAGGCAGTCTTGTATCTTAAATTGGCATCAGAAAATCAAGAGCCAGTGTTTGCTAAGGGCTATAGTGAAAGTGTCCTCTGGATACTGTAAGGATGGAAAAATTTAGACTAACTCTCCGCTGACCCCAGGAATCTGGGAGTCTAAATCCCAGGCTAAAGGTCACCTTGTTGACTGTTTACCACTGTGAGTGAGTGGACAACACAGGAAATGAGCCTTGTCACCCCGCCCAGAAGCCTATGCAAAAACAGACTTCCTGGGCTAAGCACGGGCTTGAATTAATGGGTCCACACTGGATGCTATGAGATGATTGGTTTACGATTCGCGGGCTTTGTTGTAACCCTATAAAAGCTGTCTCAAGTCTGCACCCAGGGTCCTCAGCCCTCTACCCCTGCTGGGTATGGCTGTTGACCCCAGCGCACTTGGAATATAAAAGACCTCATGCTTTTGCATCAAGACCGCTTCTCGTGAGTGATTGGGGGGGCACCTTTCCTGAGTGGGAGTATAAAGATCCCCACTTTCCTGAGTGGGAGTATAAAAATCCACGCTCTCCCGGTCTTTCAATACCACAGGACATTTTGCACTCAGGAACTCAGGACAGTAGTAGTTGACTGCATGAGATCAAGCCTGTCAGCGTTCTAGCACAGACAGACAAAGAATTCACAAGCCTCTACACCCAACTGAGGGTTTAGCCCCAGTTATTGACTTCTGGGGAATAGTTAGTTTCTGTTAAGGGTGTGGCCCTTGTTAGGTCGCCCACATTGGGTTGAATGGCCCCACACCCAGGGTATGTCTGAGCAGCAGTAATTGGACTATGATTGTTTTTTGCAAGAGGGCATGAAGTTGGGGAGAGGTGGAAGAAGGTATTATGACAGGAACTGGGGGAAGATCAAAAACACACACACACACACACACACACACACACACACACAATGGTAGCAAGAAACAGTGCTGTTGCTGCTATAAAACTTACTTGGTGTTCTTAGGGCTCTGGAAATGGTTTGGAACTGGAAACTAGAGACTTCCTAGTGATATTAAGAACAGCTAATAGGCAAATTTAATGAGCCTCTGAAAGACCAGAATGCTGGCAGGGAGGGATTAAAGTCTGTGCTCATGAGGTTTCATAGGGTAGCAAGAACACAATCAAAAATTGAACTGGGAGCCATTCAGGTTCTGACATACATACATACATACAACTACATTCTGCCTGTGTCCAGAAATTTGAGTGAGGCTGAATTCAAAACCAATGTGTAGGGCCCTGCATGGACCCCTGAGGCACCTTGAGCAAGCTGTAGGCTGGAACTCCTTGCCCCAAGCTGTTGGTACTCTTCCTGTTTTGATAACGCACACCTCATGACAACACACACTTCGTGAGGAGGAGCCTAAAATTCCTATAATTTTCCACTGTGCTGTAAGTCAGTATTTAAGCCCGTTCCGTCCCCCCAATAAACAGATTCAGCATTCGGCGTTCTGACATTGCCATTGAACAAATAACCTGCTGTCTTGTCTCTTTATTTCAATCTCTAGGCCTTCGCCCAATTTGTGGAACAGATCGTAGTGTGGGCGCTACACCAATGGACTAATTTATATGGCAGGGGGGATTTCAAGACAGCTTAGCTTATCCATGGCATGGTTACGGCTCACTCTTCTTGCAGTAATAGCAGCTAACAGGGCAGGAGGATGGTGTGCTTGCCAGTTTTATGTCAACTTGACACAAGCTAGAGTCATTTAGGAGGAGGGAAATTTCAATTGAGAAAATGCCTCTGTAAGATCTGGCTGCAAGCAAGCCTGTAGAGCATTTTCTAATTAGTGATTGATGGGGGAAGGGCCATCTTACTATGGGTGGTGCCATCCTTGGGAGGGTGGTCCTGGTTCTATAAGGAAGCAGCAAGTCACGAGGAGTAAGCCAGTAAGCAGCTGCTGCCTCCAGGTTGCTTCCTTGTTTGAGTCCCTGCCCTGACTTCCTTTGATGACGGACAGTGCTGTGGAAGTATAAGCCAAGTAAACCCTTTCCTCCGCAAGTGGATCCGGTCATGGTGTTTCATCACAGCAGCAGAAACTCTAATAAGGACCGCTATTAGAACATGCAGTTTTGTGAGGAAAGGAATGCGGACGCTTAGGAAGTTGAGGACAAGACAGGTATGGACTAAGCAGCTGTAATTGTTGAAGGGATTACTGCTAATGAGGAGAAATAAGAGTTTGTTCCGGGACAGCAGTAATCCATCATACTCATTTTGCAGGTTTAATAAATACAAGAACTACAAGTTATGAGGTCACTGAAGTTTGTATAAAGGTCCCACGAAGAAGCTGATGAAGCCAGGCAACATGTCAGGGAAGAACGTGTTGCCAAACTGCCTTATAAGCACCTATGTTTAAACCCATGCATTGGTGTAGTCCTCATCTTTAGTCGGTTTCTTTGTCCAGTGGGCAGTGTTGAATGCAGATCTTCCCAACTGCTCAAAGCATTGAGAAGTCGTAACTGTGAGTGTGCAGCTGGAGATAAATCTGTATGAACTTCCCACTTCACATTTCAAGGGACATCTCCAGCAAGGGGTGGAGATGCTGAAGAGCTGGAGGACAGGGACAAAGCTCTGACACACTATCTTCTGTACACAGCAGGACATGTCTGCAACTATGATTGCCTGCACAAAATCTTCCCAAGGTCAGGCAACACTCCAGCAGACAATACATGGTAGAGTTGGGAGGGGGGGGCAGAAAAGTGGGAGGTGATATTGGGGATTTTAGCGAGACTGAGAGGGTAGGAATAGGGGTAGATATGATCAAGATGATCAATTGACTTGCAAGTACAAAATTGTCACAGATAAATAAAAATGTTCAAAAAGTAAATTGTATTCAACTAGAAATGACCATGACTTCCAAAGAGAGTCAGATTTATTATAAATGGATTTATAATAAATGGAAGTTAAACAGTACTGAATGTATAAAGTTGCAATTTAAACCACAATTCCATGTAACAGAAAAGATCCAGAAACTAATTTGAATATGAGATTTTATGTGTAGGTGTGAAATCACTGTGAACACTGTTATAAAAATATCTAAGTCATTAAAATAAAGAAGGCACCTTAGGAATGAACGAGGAAAGGAAACTGGCCTCCCATTCCTATTTATTTAAAAACACTACAAAGCTTATTGGGCTCTCAGTTTTTTGTTTTTGTTTTTGTTTTTGTTTTTTTTTTTAAAAAAAAAAAAAGATAATAGCTACTATATTTACTGAGAACACTTCTGATAAGCAATGGTTCCATTCTGAGGATTCTCTGGTGGCCTAAATTGTAACGATGCTACAAAAAAAACTAATTAAACTCATCCGGTTAGTTCTTACTCATCAACTTAGAAAAGCAAACGCTGATAGGTGAGTAGCTGACACTGTTACCAGGCACACTGCAGGGGATCAAGTGACCCTGTTATTGTAGTACCTAAGACACAATGGCAGAGAGGACACCAGACACTCAAGTCCTGTCACCCGAGAGAGGTCACCATGCAATGGACAGCTAAGAAATTCGAAGAATACCCACCATCATCTCAAATGTCACTGTGGTTGTCATATCAGTTTCTTCCCATATAAATCAGGCTAGCATTTATTATGAGATAAAAAAACAAAATATGTTGAGTTGATCAGGTCCTTTATCTGCCCCTGTGGCTATAGCATTCCCAAACAAAAGGCAAAGAGAAGGAAAAGAGGGGCTGAGTGTAAAACCCCTGAAAAAATGCCCTTCGGAAAAAAATGCCTGTAGCAGGGGAACCTCTCACTCAGCAACTTTCTCAGCACTTGCACCTAATTCCTGGTTAATGTAAGAGCAGTCATGATCCTCCTAGAAAAATCACTTTGGGGCTCAGGCTCAGCTATTCAAAAATGGGAGGGGAGCACACACTGACGTCTAAGGCCTGTCAAGGACAAAATTGTAAAACAATAATACTAACATTTTCTAAAATTCTTAATAGTAAGAGACTGTAATAAGAGTAGTAGCAGCCAATAAATTTACATTACAGAGAAAATAAACAAAACAAACAAGCAACAACAACAACAAAAAGAAAAGAAACACAACTGTTGCTAACCAAGAATGACAAGTGGAGAAATATGGTAAGAACAATGTCTTACTTTAAGTGGTGGCCAGAACTTAAATCATAGGTGGAAAGTACCGCCACGAAGCACAGCCATCTGCATGTCTATAGATCCAACCAGTAAGAACCACTCACCCCAGCCTGCACTGCACTCACTCAGCATGGGTCTGTTGGCCTCCCACCACCTGCTCACCTTAGACCTACCATTGGACTCTGGTTCCAAGACTAAGTAGAGCGGCAGTTGATGCGCAGCAGAGTTGGTGTAGCACCCACAGTATGATGCTGTCATCCAGGGCCCACAAAAAGAAGAAAAAAAATGGACCTATCTAAGACACCTTGAATTCACACTAGGTGACATCACTCGAATCTCAAGTTATTATTGAGTAAACCAAGCAGACTTGGTCAGACTGACAAATGATGGGGTAAGGGCTGCAGACCCTGAAGCCTGGTGTCATAGTGAAACGTGAGGCTGTGATGACTGACGTCTCCAAAATTACATCCAGTTTCAGTGATTGAAAGACACTGATGGGTCCTTCATCTGTGTCCACGCAGTTTCTACTTCCACACCCAGGATGGACTCGTGATGTAAGACCTGTTCCTGGTATCACAAAAGGAGTCCCTGGGATGGGGAATGATAAAGTTCTCCTTTTCATATTCTTGTTCCAAATCAGTGATTGCATGAAACTCAATTTCTAAGTGTGTAAAATTGTATCTTTATCTCACTGGCATTACGGGATTCGGTTCATAGAGTTGAGAGGGAAAACATGGAGTTACAAAGCTGATTCACTTAAATTGCTTTAATTTGGAAAAGATATAAAAGATGGCAAAACCAAACAACTTTCTAACTTGAAATCACGTTGAGCATTGGACCCATGGTCTTTGAAGCCCATCAAACTGCTCCTCAGTGGCAATATAAAACTCAAATTGGCCCAGATATTCTTCCCAGTTGGCCCAAGTTGTTATTACTTTATTGAGACATAAGGTCTCATGCAGCCCACACTGGTCTTGAACTAAGTCATTAAAGATGACCTTGAATGTATGGCCTTCCTACTTCTTCCTCCCAAGTGCTGGGATTATAGATGTACACAACCATTCCTGGTACTTGAATTATTTTAATCAGGCCTTTTTAAGCTATGCAACTTTCCCCTGTGTTCAGAAAAGTCACTTTATATTCACAACACTGACACAGGTGAGCACAACTGAACGACTGGAAGGAAACACCAGGATTCATTATTCTAAAAGTATCTGAGGAAACTCAGTAATGTCCAGAAAACACTGATGCCCCTTTTATACACATTTGTCTCTAATGAAAATATTTTTATTTCCCTGCTTATAAGTAACACTATTAAGTAACCGCATGCCAAGCATCATTCAATATCATTTGTATTGTTTCATTTAAGCCTTAATACTATGGGCCAGTGGTTCTCAACCTGTGGGTTGCTACTTCTTAGGGTCATGCAACTTTTTCACAGGGGATGCATATCAGAAATTTACATTATGATTCATAACAGTAGCAAAATTACAGTTATGAAGTAGCAACAAAAATCATTTCATGGTTGGGGGTCACCACAAGAACTGTATTTAAAAGTCACAGCATTAGGAAGGTTGCAAAGCACTGCTCTAAGCAGTCTGTACCACTGTCTTGCCTATTTTTGGCTTGGGAATCAGTGTTTAAGAAAATCAGCCAAGGTCTCGGAGCCTGAGCGGCAGAGAAAAAAACATCCAGAATGAGGCGACTCCGAAGCCTAAACTCATAACCACATCTTGAAGCAGTCTCCTGATTTCTACCAGAAGAGCGGTTTACAAAAGGTGGCCACTCCTTGGTACTCAGCCCCTTGTGTCTCCCCACTTTCCTGCAGGCTCTCAGGCTCCCCAGGGCATTCCTTTATATTGCTCCAGTTTTTCTTCCTATCCACAGGCAGGAGCCAGGCCTCATCCCAGCTCCTGTCTACAGAAACCCCTGCAGCCTGAGGAACCCCCACAAATAAAACAATAGAAGGGCTTGGGAAACATGAAGCTTCCTACATGGCCACAAGCAGCAACTGGACCTGCTACGACATTCATTTCCTTCCTGGGACTGCCAGCCACTATTTTCATGTTACACAGAAATAAAAGGGCTAGGATTGTCCAAAGAACTGAGGGGCGTTCATACATGTGTATGAACACAGTTGATTTTGGAAACATGTTAATGGATTATATTTCATTTGGGAGTCGGGAACCCAAAAGTTCTGCTAACATATTTCTAGGAGGGAAAAACCATCTTCTATGAAAATCCATGGGGTTGTTTTAAGGAACATGGCTGATGAGCGAGTGTGCTGAATTCTTCACGTGCCTTCACCGGGGCTTTGGTTAGAAAGGAGCTGTGGTTTCTACAGACTCTTCTGGCAATGTGGATGTCAAGCTTGGCCAGGTGCTTAGGTTCAGCTGTCTGCCAGGCCTGTGTGCCCACCTCAAGGCAGAGTAACCTACCTTGAGCCAGTCCCTTAACGTGACATCATAGCACCTCAAAGATAAGGTTGGTTTTCCGCAGTGACTGAAAAATCTGAGGTTAAGAGAGAGCCGGTGGGGGGAAGGGCACTGGAGGAGTTGGAGGGGGGTGTGTGGTAGAAATGATGTAGATACATAGAATACTTAATAATAAATAAGATAAATGCTTAAAAATTAAAAGCAATAAAACAGGAGAAAAAAAAAAGATTAATGATGTAATGTCTGTGAAACTGTCTACCACAGGAATCAGTGGAAGGCCCTGAATAAACAGCAGTTTTATTTAATTCTATGTCATTGAAAGGGAGGGGCAGATTAAAAAAAAAGCATATTATTTAGAAATAAGAAGACAAAAACCCATAAATTTGTGGCCTGAAGTTTTCCTGGCACTTAAGAAAACCGTTTGCCTAAGTTATTTTTGCTGTGAAAACAGTAGTCACCAAATCTGACTATTTCCAACCAAAACTTCACATTTTAGTAAGTAGATACTTCAAAATTTGACTAAGTTAACATAGTTCTGCGGTGTATTAAACATTACATACATACTTGCAGTATAAAAGTCTTGATAAAAATTCCCACAAACCAGTCAGTAGGGAAATACAATCAAGATGTAAATGGTTCTACAGCTTGACATGAAAATCACAGTGCTCCCAGTAGCAAAGTCAGAAGCCAAAGCTCTATGCCAGTGGCTCTCAACCTTCCTAAGGCTGCAGAATGGGGCCACGCCCCACAGGTTGAGACCCACTGGGTTAGGTAGACCCTTTGCACTTTGCATTGATGGTGTCTGTGCACAGCTTTAACATCAACTTGCAGGAAGGCCAGCCAGTCTCAAAACAAATACATTATCATTTTCTCCAACTTAAAATATAAAATCTCATTTTCAATATTATGTCCATCTTTTATCCCTGGGTAATAACAATATGACTTATCTTTTGAAAAATGGAGCCACCAGTTAGCATCCATGCCCACTCATCAATGAATCTACAAAAGCCAGCCCCAGATAAAAAGTGCAAACACAAGTTCTGAAAAGAACTGTCTTTTGCATGAAGCTTCAGGGCTAGAGCTGGACCAGCAGCACTGCCCAGCAGGAGGCTGGGAGGCTGCTGCTTCTTGAGGATGCCATGGCCAGAATAAGCTACAGCGACTACCAGGAAGCTCAAGTTACAGCAAACTGCCAATACTTTCCAGAACACAGCAGAAGCCTCCTCGCACAGTGTGGTGGGCTTCCTGAAACTGATTTTCGTTGTTGAGATCAGCATTAAAGAACTCAAATCAGCTAGGCTGCCATTACAACCACAGCTAAATAAGCTGTCCAGTGCACCAAATGTGATGCCACATCTAAGTTCTCCTGTGCCCTTTCCTCCTGCCCTAAAAACTATAATTGGCCGACTTTTGGGATCCTCCAGATTCAATGTATTAAGAAAGGAAAAAAAGACAATAAAGCTTTATTATTCTTTACCTTAAATACAAATACTATTTAAAAGCACATATTATGATTTCATAAAAATTACCTGCATTCAGTTTGGGGTTGCAGAGTTTAGGGTCTTGTTTCACTCTCTGTCTCCTAGGACAGGATTAGAGATGCTGTCTGTGCCAGGAAAGACTAGTGCAATGACAGATAGGGGCTGTCACTCTAGGCCAGGTTCAAGTAGGGGTGCTCGTCTGCCTTCCAGAGCTTGACACCAAGTGCCCTCCCTCTGCCTGTTAGTTCTCATCATCACCTAAATCATTCCAAAAGAGGCTTCAGGAAAAAGCCTCAACTATATAAGGACTCTGGTCAATTCATGTCAGGGAAGCAGAACATAGCAGGAAGTGGGAATTGGCTTTGTTAGATAGACGCATCGTAGCCTTGAAACACCTGCATCTGGTATCGTCACACAGGAGCAAGACAAAGGCAAAGGAACTCAGTGGTGAAGAAATTGGATGTATCAGCTAGAATTAAGCAACTCAAAAGTTAGGACTTCAAGCAGAAGTATGGGCAAGAGTTCCTGCCTGCCAAGGCAGCAAAGCCTGGGATGGGGGATGGGGGAGGGGAGGGGAGAGGAAGAACATGAGGAGGAGGACAATGGGGGATGTGGGACTGAACAAGCTCCTGGAAAAGCCTGACCCAAGGATGGCAGGGAAGGATGAGGCAGCTGGCTTGCCTACACAGTAGCAGCAGATGAAATATGACTCTCTTCCCTCCAAAATACAGGCTCTGCCCTGTCAATCATTGTTTAACTGCCCTACCTGCAAAGGACAGGAGAATGAAAGGTTTCAGGATCTCTAAAAGCTTTTTGCTGAGGCGCATGCCCTGTTTCAGTGAAAAGTCCTTCCAGGCTCTATGGGAAGGAAGAAAACTTCTGGAAGGAATGGAATCTTTTCATCTCTGCTTATAAAGAAATACAAATGGCTAGATTAAATTTATTAACAAGTCAGGCATGGTGGCTCCTGCCTACAATTCCAGCACCTGGGAGGCAAAGACAGGGTTTGAGGACAGCTTGAGCTACATAGTGAGTCTCAGGACAGCCATCTCAAACAACCAGAAAGAAACATGATGTAACAGCAAATTTAACTGGAGACAGTGATACCCTTTGCTATTAATACTTCCTTGGATTCTTTTCTACTAAATACGTTGACCTGGAACTGGTTCCTCCAGGTACTTTTCTCAGTCGAGAGACCTGACCCACAGAGAGAAAACCAGCCAGAGCCAGAAGATAACCTACACCGGTTACTCATTTCCTGAATTGAACCACTCCCTCCCTCACACATTTCCTTCTCTTGACCAATAAGCCTTTTGAAATGAGGTGTGAATTCTTGAAAACGAAAATGTATTTCTGGGCCCGGGCTGGGAATCTAGACACATTATGAGACCGTGCTATCTTGAACATTCCTGCAATGACACAAAATTAAAAAAATCTTTTTTTTTTTTTTTTTGTCTTTCAAGACAGGGTTTCTCTGTGTAGCTCTAGCTGTCCTGGAACTCACTGTGTAGACCAGGCTGGACTCAAACTCAGAGAGATCTGCTTGCCTCAATAAGTGCTGGGATTAAAGGTGTGCACCACCACCACTTGATGGAAATCAAGATTTTTTTTTTAACCCTCCACACTGAGGTTACTGAGTTTCTCCACTCTAAGTATTACCTTGTTTACAATTCTGAGTATTTCATAACTATTAAAAATTGATCTTTTCTAAGACATGCAATTGATTAAAGAAAGCAGAGATGGGAAGCTGTGAGAGAAACACAGCACTGTGATTCTTCAGAGCTAATCAATAAAAAATACAATCTAAAGTAAGATAAAAATCAGTTCTTACCTGAGTACAAAAAGGTTTATTTATTTAACAGCAATGACTGACTGCACAAGAACAGATAATAAGTCTCTTTAAATGTTTATTTTTGTCAGAAGAGCTGACAATATTCTGTTGAGAGTTTTGGTCTACTGTTATAATAAGCATTTCCCCCTTGAAAATACCACTCAAACATCCCATTCCTTGAGGTAAAGAACTTAAAAAAAAAAATCTGATTTTTTTAAAGAAAAAAAATTATTAAAAATGCCTTTAGCTTGATAAATAGAAATAATCTTTTCTTGTTCTACACTGGTGAACATAGCATTTATACAGCAGAGTATCCCATCACTTATTGGCAAGCCACGGGTGAGAATCACTGATGCCAGGTCCACTCATCACAGACCACAGTGCAACAAAGGCCACGTTCATATGGACTTCAAAAAGGAACGGCTGTCAATACTCTTCTGGCAAAACAACCAAGGTTTTGGAATGGCAAAAGCAAAAGAAGTGTAGGCATCAAAGCAGCTCCTGAAGGAGTCAGTCTGAGTCCTCTTCGTCGATGTAGTCCTCGGCATTGCTTAATGTCCGCAGCCCGTCTAAAGAGAAGACAGGAAGGAGGCAAGCAGAGATTACTGACGGTCCAGAATCTTCTTTTCTTTCAGTGCTTTGGGCAATTCAAAATACGATCTCTCCAATGACCCAGGGATTGTGGGGTCCTTGAGACCCTATGAAGTTTCTGTACTAGAGAGGCTACCAAGTTGTTTGGCGGAATGAGACATCTGGTGGGAGTTTGGGGGTGGGGAGGGGGACCAGCTGTCTGATTCCAGCACAAAGCAGCCACCTCATGCACTGTGGCCAACATGGAAGCACACCAGCAGCCACTACAGGTGTGGCCACCGTCAGGCCATAGCTTGCGCCTTACCTGAAGGCGGACGAGAAAAGGATAACTAATGAGGGAGAAACCAAAGCGAGAACACATATGCCTAAATTTCATTTTAGACAAATTAAGTATACAAAGAAGGAAGAGACTGAAGTGTGTGTGTGTGTGTGCGTGCGTGCGTGCGTGCGTGCGTGCGTGCGTGTGCTGGACCCAGTCAGATGCTAAAGTAATCCTGAACAGGGTTGAATGAAAAACAGCTAACGTAACTGCGGTCTCCTCGGCTGTCTTGTCAAATTCTTACACCAGATTTCCTGAGAGGGAAAATGCAGCTCAAAAACAAATGAGTTGTTTGTTAGAGCTTAATTGCTGCAGCGAAGCATGGCATCCAGACTGCACTCTCTCACTAGTACAGTCCAGATTACACAGGAAATATGACTTGCTCCAGGTCTGGAGAAGGTATGGGAGGATGGGCATTGAACCTACCAAGCTAGAGCCATAGCTTGCTGATCAAGCCAAGCTCAAGAGATAAAAAGAGAACCTTCTGTACCTAAGAAACCTTTCACCTCAGTGGAGTCTCTCTGAAGGTACTGGTCTAGCAACAGGAAGTCAGTGGCAGAGAAAGGAAGTTAGGCCACAGACCTCCCTCCTGACCCAACTAGACACCAAGGACCAGGTCAACAACCTTAAACAAAAGCCAACCCTCCCCCCCAGCAAAAAAATGTGGTTTCTAGTTTCTGTTACCATGTAGTTGCTAATGTGGCTTCCCCCAAATCTGTAGCCAGGCACCACCAGCTAAGCTAACAAACACTTTGTCATTCCCTCCAGAGCTCACATCAATAAATGAATGTCTTTAAACAAGCATCATTTAACTCAGGGTTACATCGCCAAACTCCAAGCTGGTTTTCACTGTATGTGAACTGAAGGGGGAGACAATACAAAAGGGCAATGGTCCGTGGGCAGGGTTATTATGGGACTTGGTAATGGGGAGGAGGAAAGTTCCCTTAAACCCTGAAGAGAGGAAGGATGCTGATGATTTCTGATGGGCTACAGCCGGGGACTAAGGAGTGCCTCTGTTGTTGCTTCTGTTGGGAGCTGGGTAGGGTACAGAGTAAAGTGTCATGCTGCCACTTCTCATTATGATGGTCACCCAAGGGAGGGATTAGTTTCCACAGGGCTCAAACATTAATGGGATAAGCAGTGGCGGTGCCCGCCTTTAACCCCAGCACTTGAGAAGCAGAAGCAGGCAGATCTCTGTGAGTTCAAGGCCAGCCTGGTCTGCAGAGTGAGTTCCAGGAACAGCCAGAGCTGCACAGAGAAACCCTGCCTCAAAAACCAAAAACAAACAAAAGAAATAAAGAGAAATCTAACCAGTTTTCCATTAGACATAAAAAGATCTATGGAAGAGATAATAAATGATACACTAGGTTAACATGGAACCAAATGTCCTTCACCTCTATAATGGAAACGCTGGGTCTACAGGCATGCATAGACACTAAAGCACTACCAAGGCTTGTAATGGTGAGCAGCCAGGCAAAGCACTTACATAAGTAAGCCTCCTGTTACACTGTTTCTTCTTAGATGGTGGAGGAAGCCTTGGCTTCCCTGGTTCTTGGAAGGAGTACTAAACCTAAGACAGTAGAGGGCCTGGGAGATGGCTCAGAAGGCAGAAGGTAAAAGCCTGACTGAGATCTGAGTTCCCACAATGGAAGGAGAGAACCAACTCCTGAAAATTGTTCTCTTGTCTCCACAGGTGGGCCACACACAACAAATACCCCTCCCTCTCTTCCTCTCTCACTGCTATATTTATTTATTTGTTTGTTTATTTATTTATTTAGCCTCTCTGGGCTTATAAGAATTGCCTCGATCATGGTGTCTCTTCACAGTAATAGAAAGTCTAAATAAGGCACATATAAACACATAAAATACATAAATAAATCTTTTTTTTTTAGATTTTTTTTAGAGATTTGTTAACTTTATGTATATGGTATTCTACTTTCATGTTTGCTGCATGCCAAAAGATGGCATCAGATCCCATTACAGATAGCTGCAAGCTACCATGTGGTTGCTGAGAATTGAACTCAGAACCTCTGGAAGAGCTGCCAATGCTCTTAACCTCTGAGCCATCTCTCCAGCCCCATACATAAATCTTTAAAAAAAAAAACAAGAAACAAAAAAAAAAAAAACAAGTGCTAAGTCTCAGTCATAAGCAAGGAGAGTGACTTAAAACAAATACCTGTTGCCTGTTTCTTTTTCAGGAGTGACGCACAGGCCGCATTGGTGGCCATGTCCAATGCCAGCTTCTTCTCGTTGTTTCTCAAGTCTGTCCTCGCACCTTTCCGACACAAGAAGAGCAAACCATGTATCTCTGAAGACTAGAACGCTGTAGTAGCCAATGCTCTGGAACTAGTCACTTTGGCAGAGCTAGAGAACAATTCTGGCCGAGAAATAATGTGACTGGAACGCTTCATCAGAGCACCTGCTGCAGCTCCATTAAAGCTGCCCTGCCCTTCCCAGTTCCAAGGGATTGCACATGGACTTTTCAATGAGGCCTTTACAGGTCCTGGGTGAATCCTAAAACACAGCCATAACCATGGCCTCAACGGTTATGTAGATCTCAGGAGAAGGCTTTGGGGCTTCCATCTAGCACACCCTTTAGTTCATGAGAGCCTTTAGAAAACAAACACTCACTATTGGGTAGACGGTCAGGGGATTAATATTTCATTTACATTCATATGTAAATCAGCAGAATGGCAAAACAATGAAACTCATAGGCAATTCATTGTCCCTGTAAGCCCTCTTCCATTCATTTTTAACCTTGTCTTTGTGCTAAAACTTACATCAGGATCTATGCCATGTGCAGTGCTGAGGAACAAAATATACAGAAGTGTGCTCAATAGTGCTGATTGACTCCCCTGAACTAAGCTCTTCGAAGGTGACCACTATTCCGGTAGGCGCCAGCTGTCTCTCTTTAAGTTTGCCAATGATCTGCACATATGAACATGGGCACAAAGCCTGTGCTGCTCTGTAACTCCATTTTACATTCCGCGTATCTCCTTTGTATGCATGTATGTGAGCACCTGTATCAGGCTGCACATGGAAGCCCAGAGCTGGTGTTCTCCTTCCAACCATGCAGGTCCCAGGAACTGAACTCAAGTCCGCAGGCTGGAGGCAGGCGCCTTTCCCTGCTCAGCTATCTCGTGAGCCTTATAACTTCACTTTTAACTTAACAGTTAAAGTATGTTCTTGTTGGAGTACGCACAAAACTCAATGTATCTGAACATTTATAGGTATTGCATTTTGTGGATGTTGTAAAACGCCATTTCTTCACAGCTTTACTGACAGGAATCAGTTCTTTCTGATTTCTAACAGTATAATGAGCAGTATCCCCAACAACTTGTTCACAGGTTCACGCAAAGGCTTCACTAGAAGCGGTACTGCGGGCTTCCATGAAGGCTCTACAAGCATGGGCCTTTTATGACAGTATTCCTACAATTTAGGCAGGTTGCAGTGGGAGCCTGCAACCACTTTGAAAGCAAAACATTAAGTGTGGCCCAGCAGTATGCAGCTCATGGCTGCCACATTAGACAGCACAGCCTTTAGAAAAACCCAGCAACTCCCATGGTGAGTAATCTTTTAGACAAGGGATTTACATCATCATCTCACTTAACCCCAAAACATCCATGCTCATAAATTCCACAACACTGCCCCCAAAGATTCCTAAAGATAGAATCTGTAACTGTGGCTTGGAGAAAGGTTCCACAGTATTGTTCTCCAGGCCAAGTCCCTGAGTGACATGCCTGGCCAGCCCTCTGTAAGAGCAGTTAATATTTATGGGACAAGCAGATAAATGGATGAGCAGTCCCTGATTTAGCTGTTTGCTCTGAATCACACTGTGGTGATATGTTATTTATGATTTAATAAAGCTTGCTCAAGGGCTCAGGATGCAAAGCCAGCCACAAGCTATAGAGGTCAGGCAATGGGATCAAAGCATCCTTCATTCACACCTTAGCACTGGCTCGGCTTAGGCAAGAGGAGCTACAGCATTTCTACTACCTATTGAGGCTCTCCCAAGCAAGCACAAGCCTCACCAACTTTATCCCAACTTTCTCAGGACACAATGTCCTATTAAAAAAAAAAAAACAAAAAACAAAAAACAAAAAAAAAACCCAAAAACCTCCCTCCTAAAACCCTTCAGCCCTACAGATACACAGAGCAAGTTCCTTCTAAAATTAATACATTCATATGTACTTTTAAAGTTTATTAAGGTCTTAATTCACAACAAAAAGTACCATAAATGTGCCCCCAATAACTTCATCTCAATTATAATAACGATGTACTATAGACAGAGAAGAGGTTAAAACTCCAGCTTTAATGGAAGGAGACTCAATCTTCCTACTATTTCAAATGGCCGACTTCACTAGGAGCTATTTTTCAAGGCAAACGACCAAGTAAATTCAATAAAACCTTTACCTTTTGCCAGTAGCAACTGGACAATGTCCGCATAACCCTTCCAGGCAGCTGCGTGGAGAGCTGTGTCTCCTAGCTTGTTCTATGGTGAAAGAAAGGGAAAACCATGTTATAAAAACACAAAGTGGACTGGGAGAAAAGCTCCAGAACCACGTGGAATTCCAAAGGGAAGAGGAATAAGCAATGAGAAGAGCTGCTCTGGGAGGGATGGGGGAACAAAACAAACATGGCAGAGGTAGGCTGAGGCAGTACCGGTTCCTGCAGACACCGGTTCCTCGAAAGGAAATGCAGAGACCCAGCAACAGTCAGCAACTGAGCCTTCCTAGAGGCACTGGGCAAGAAGGAGGCATGGAGAGAAAATAAGAGTGGCCAAATGGATTTATACAACATCATTAGAACCCCTAGACCAGTCACTGGCAGATGTCTCACTAATAGCAATAGAACTGCCCTGCTGAGAAATTATGCAGAGTTCCCCAGCTCATGCATAATGGTATGAGAGAAGGTGACAAGAGCCAGTCAGATGAAAACCTGTAAGCTGAAGATCTTTCACTCAGCTACTTTTAACCACCTCGTTGCCCAGTGAGTAGAGTGAAAGGTGGTGACTTAGGACAGGAGGGTGCAGATCACCTCTGCCAAACAGTATGACCCCTCAGTAGGGGGAAGGTATGGCACTTACGTTAGCATACTCAATAATACAGGAGGGGCCTCCTGTATTATGGAAACGTCCATCAAGGAGCACCCCACCCCGCCAAGTGTACATAGCTTCCAATCACATGGATAAATGGATGAACCAAGACACTGGGTGTTTGAAAGCAGCTTGAGTGTTTGAGTAGAGGCCAACTTAAATAAAATAAAAGGCTCTTGGAGAAAAGCACAGCAAATAGCAGAGAACAATTAATGTATCAGCCATACAAGATGGTACTACAATCAAACAAGAAAAAGATGCCATTAAAAGTAAGAGTGAAATAAGAGCTTGTGGTCAACAAACTTCTCGCATGACCCCAATAATACCTGCTTTCCCTTGTCCCCCCCCCACAAAAGACCCTACATACAACCCTCTTTTCCTCAAGTGTGGGTGAAGTCAGAGACTATAAAGGCCACCACTCCTCTTGGCTGGGGCACAGTGGTATATGCCTTTAATCCTAGCATTCAAAAGACAGAGATAAGTGGATCTCTGTGAGTTCAGGTATGCCCTGGTCTACGCAGCAAGTTTACGGTCAGCACACAGTAAGACCTTGTATTCAAAAATAAAAAGCCCATCACTTTGCAGACAATACTTAACTGGGTTCACCAAAAGGGAGGTTATTCTGGGCAGGCCACATCTAGTCAGGCAAGCTTTTAAACAACAAAGGTTAAATAAAGAGCAGAGCAAACACCACCACCTACTAGCCATGAGGAGGACAGCAAACACTGGATAGAAGGATGGGGCATCTAAAACCTGAGGGCATCAGTACTGCAGGGGCAAAAAGCTCAACTCTCAGCAACTGCACTGAGCTTGGAAGGGAGCCTCAAGTTTCCCAAGACCCCAGGTCCAGTAGAACCTCGGCTTTCCAGTGTGAGATCCCAAGCCTTGTGACGCCATGCTCAGAATTCCAACCCAGCGTATGCTTGCTCACCTTGGTACCAGCTCAAGAACAATGGGGCAAACTGATTTCGGAACAGCGCCTCCCAAACTGGGACGGAGGGAAAACTCGTCTCTCTGTAAGGTCATTATCTCTAGTATGCCAGAGAGCCGCACTTAAGGATCGAGGATGCAGCTGATACACAGCTATTAAGGACTTGGCTGCAGACCCCATTACCACAACACAAAACAGTCACAGCAGCAAAACTCCTTGTACTTGGAGCATTTCAACTAAAATACTATACAGGCACACAAGCTGTACTGTGTCAGAGAGAAAGAGGTGGGTATGCCAAATGAGTTCCCCCTCCTTGGTAAGGAGTCTCACCTGCTGGTTCAGCTCCACATTCGGCTGAGTAAACAGAACCTCCACTATGTCTGCAATTCAAACAAACAAACAAAAAAAAGGTTTCTTAAGACAGAAACAGTGAACTTTGTAAAAGCAATTATCATAATTGCAAAATTGTTAAGAGAATGTTCTAGAAAATGAGTACAAGTTTCTCAAATTAACACACACACACACACACACACACACACACACACACACACCTCTAAAAGGTAGATCACAAAAGAAAATTTTCAGATCTGAAGGTATAGCTCAGTTGTTGAAAAGGAGTGGGTGAAGGGTTTGGACTACAATGAAGTACACAGAATTCACCTTGCCATTATTACTGATTGCAACAGAACTGCAGACTTACACCAGTGTGGCACATCTGAATTTTGCATTAAACTTAAAATGCAGGGCCAAAAGCATAACTAGGGAAAAGCTACAGGAGCCAACTGGGCCTTCGCTCTGCGGCATGTGACGGTGGGTTTGTTTTCCTGTTACTGGTGTTTCCTGGTACATTCTGAAGCCTGAGAGAGGAAAGGAAGTTCCCGGCCTTTCAGTGGGGCTCACCAGACACATCTCAACCTCGCTGCTCTGTAGTTTCTGGAAACACAGCTTTTGACAGACTTTGGAGGATTTGCAGCATTGCTTTTTCCATGCTAAGAAAGAGGCTCCCTTAGGTGAAGGCGATTTTGAGCATCACAGACGTGTGTAACTAGCTAGACGCAGTACCTTTGTGGCCCCCGTGGCAGGCCCAGTACAGGGCTGTGCTCCCAGCTTTGTCCAGGCCGTTCACGCCCACTCGGTTGTCCAAGCACTCTCTCAACCAGCTCAAGTTGCCTGAAAGAATTTTACACTTATAAAAAACACAAGAAAACAGTTTTTATCCCTTGTTTTGCTTTTAAATCAATTGCATCACTGTAAGCTCCCATTTGTGATGGATTAATCAGCAAATCCTAAAATAAGACCTGCCTGTTAATGCACCTATCATAGTGCATTTGCGCTCTGGGTTATTGACAGACAACAGTAACATCCATTTTTTAGTAGGAGAAGTTGCAAAAATAGGTCTAAAAGTATTTCTGCTTCAGAGAAAAAAAAAAAAAAAAGACATACTGTTTTTTATCTCTGTTTAACTCTGAAAGGCAGGGTGTAACAAGAAACCTAACTCCAAACAGCAACTCTCTCTATTCATATTTAAAGACATTTTCAGTCTGGGGAAGAAAAGAAATGCAGTACCTTAAGCTAAGTAAGCTGCTCAATACTACTGCTCTGTGCTAACGTAGAGCTATTGATTTAAAATTTCAGGTTAATATTCTAAATATCTCATTTACATGGAAGTTTTTTTTTTATGTTATGTTAGTCTAAGCCCTTCCCTTTGCACATGCAGATATGGGACAGAATGAAAGTGCTTGCTGAGGCTGCATCAGGATTTCCCATTATTCAAAGGAGGGCTTCCTAATAGAATCTCCATAGATGTTCAGGGTTAGAGAAATTCTATGTTGTGGGGTTTGCCTTAGGCACTGTAGGATGTCAGCAACAGCCTGGGCCTCTACCTGAAGAATGCTTTGTGACAGAAGAGTGACTCGTCACAGTCTCTTGTGACTAAAAAATATCCCCTCGTATTGCCAGTGTGCCAGGCTTGTGGGGACCAAGACAATCCCCGCCTCCACACACACTCTGCTAAGTGCTATGCCCCAGAGCACCACTGCCCTCCTGACCCCAGGACTCAGAACACTGTGTAGTAATGATCTGTTACACCCAGCTCGCCCTATCTGCCCCTCAGCTTTGAGAATCAGATCATGGCCCTCCTTCCACCTGCCTAGTCTACTCTGAGCACAGTGCAGGGAAGACCTCAAAAAAGTGTGTCACCTGGCATTGTAAAATTAAAATCACTCTTACCCTTCTAGTTAGCACAGAGGTTGCTTCTAGGGAAGGCAGGGTTTTGAGTGGGAAGGTACATTGAGAGAACACTATGAGATGACAGAAATGTTCTAGATCGTAATCTGGGTGTTGGTGCTCTGGGTATATATGTACTAGACAAAACTTATCAAAGTGTATAATTAAAACCTAGGCATGTTGTTATAACATCAACCTGTCAGGCAAGATGTGCCTAAATTTGTAATAATGGCATGACTTCTATGGGGATAACCAAATTTCTTTGATTCTATTTGAGACCTGTTAAACAGGGGGGAATTCATGCCTGGTGCGGTAACCCTTTTCAATGCCCATAGCTGGAGATGTCATAGGCCATAGCAGGTAACCTACAACTGTTGTTTTGCTTTAATGGTCATGTTGTTCAACGGCCTTCTAAATACACGTATTTGCACTGATTGATCAGGGCTGCTCTCAACCTTGGTCAGAGAAGCTTTGCTTCTGCAATGGCAGTGATTTCACAACTGCAGATTCACAAGCAATCAAAATGCTGAGAAAAAGTGAGTGCTGGGTACTCAGCCCTAAGCTGGGGTATCTGCACAATCTTCTCTCCACCCACAGCTCAAGAAACATGTCAGAATACAGAAATAGAAAGAATGAAGAGCCAGAGGATGGAGAAGAAAGAGCACTGGGAAATCCTGTCTTCTGCACAAGGCATGGCGGCTGCACCGATGGACTCACTATATGCACAACATCCAACCAGTCAAAATGCCTATTTGAATGGGGGGTTGGGGGGTCGTGAGGCACCTTTCCCAGCCGAGGAGCTCTTCAAAGCTGACAACTGATGGAGGAAAAAGTTATTGTTTCTTTTGGGGTGTAACCACTGGTAAGTTGTTCACACTCTAGCAGATGGTCCCCACAGCCATGTGCTCAAGGATAATCATTGGACTCGGGGTTGTTTATTTTTAAAAAAGAGAACATGAAGTTGGGAAAAGGGTGTGTTACAGGAAAGGAGGAGCTGGAGGTAGGAGAATGGTTAAAATACTTGTACACATGTATAAGATTGTCAAAGAATATTTAAAAATAAAACTATGCATTTAAATATGCCATACTGTCTATCAAAGAGAGAGAGAGAGAGAGAGAGAGAGAGAGAGAGAGAGAGAGAGAGAGAGAGAGAGAGAGAGAATCAAACCTACCTCTTTTTGCAGCCTCATGCAATGGATTGTCAATGGATTCTGCCTGCTCAGCCACTAGACAGAAAACAAAAAGTGAAGTCACTCAGTGATTCATGGGTATTGGTGGTGCCCACTGGGCACCCAGCTTCGCGGCCAGAGCCTCAGATACAACAGCTTAATTAATTGGTCAGTGTGGATTAGAAGGAACAAAGTAACTGATAGCACGGATTCTGTGTTAAATGAAACCAAGCCAAGCAATGAGGCAGCGACGCAGCAATTAACCGGGAGCGTAAACAGCAGCAAGCACAGCCATGAACGGAAACAGAAACAAAAGCCAAACAGACCCTGAGCAGACACCAAGTTTACTCAAGTATTTAATAAAGAAACAGCCATAAATGGTATAAGGACACTACGAACACCTTTGTTTGAGGACACCTGGTAATAATACTGGTTCCCGTCTAGAGGCAAGCAGCAGGGACTGAGAGTGACGCTGCATTGCCTGTGTTCACAAAGGACAGCAGCCATCTATCTGCTTTCTACCACTGTGGGCCTAGCGTGGATAGGAGTGCCCAGAGGAAGACTGCTGCTTCAGGGTGACCTCAGGCTTGTGCCTGCCATCCTAAAAGGACTGGGGTAGACATTCTTTACGTCCATTTTTTGGGACTTTACATCAGAACTTTACGTCGGTGTCTATGGCTAAGGCTGGAAATGCAGCACGGTAGAAAGATATGTAGGGGACTTCAGAGAACAGAACCACAGGAAGCCCAGGGTGTGCAGGCTCCTCCTGAGCTCGACCTGGCCATAGCTTCCATGTTTCTGACATTTGCAAGTCCACTGGCAGTGCTGGGAACCAGTGCCTGATTCTAGCTCTATCAGTCTAAGGAGTCAGGACCACTAAAGCCTAAAACACAGCTAAACACAGCAGCACTCCCAATACACAGATGTGGAATCGAATCCAGAGGCATCACTCAGGGGTATCTGCAGTACTGTACCATGTTACTAACTGGAAGAAAAAGACTAAAAGCAGGGACCCTGATTTACCAATCCTGTGCCTTTCTAACTTTAGTCTGCTAGCTTCTACTTACATGTATTTGCCTATTTTGCCCATCTTTTAACTAGAAGTACTAATAGTTTTTACATAGAAGCTACATCTTAATAAGCTCTGAAAGCTGCTCTGATTAGCACTCAATGAGTACAACTGGTCTACCTGTCACTTAAAGTAATACTTCTTTACTACAAACCAGAACAGTGGTTCTCAACCTTCCTAATGCTGCACAGTTCCTCATGTTGTGGTGACCCCCCAACCATAAAATTACTTTTGCTGCTACTTCATAACTATTTCTTTACTGTTATGAATCACAATATAAATATCTGATGTGCAGAATATTTGATATGTGACTTCTGTTAAAAAAAAAAAAAAAGCCATTTGATCTTGGCAATGGTGGCACATGCCTTTAATCCCAGCACTTGGGAGGCAGAGGCAGGTGAATCTTCATGAGCTTTGAGGCCAGCTTGGTCTACAAAGTGAGTTCCAGGACAGTCTCCAAAAGGTACACAGAGAAACCCTGTCTCAAACAAAACAAAAGACAACAAAACAAAAAAAGGGCCATTTGACCCAGGGGTTAAGAGCTGCTAAACTAGAGGAACAATCTGTGATCTGGAGTTTAAGAGCATTAAAAACAATACTAAGAGCAGAATCCTTAGGGTTTCGCTAGAATGAGCTCAGCCTGTACACACCTGGCATGCATGGCCACTTTATAAACAGGCTCACAGTGCAGCTGGTCACTCACCATAGTTGCTCGGGATCAGTCCTGTTCGGCCTTTGCATGTCCCTTTCCACCAACTGGTATCACTCTGCCAAAAGAGCAGGGAGTCAACACGTATTTTGCATCTGAAATTATTTGGGTCCCCAAGCCCTCATTTGGGTCCTCATTATCAATATCCTCAAACCCTCACCATCTGTGTCCATGACCCTTATCACAAACACAAGTACAGAAGCATCCTCCATTCACAACAGGTACACATCACAGATCTTCAACCAGACAAACCAGAGCATGTGAGAAAGGGGGAAGAATTCATTAGTTTAGTTTAGACTACAGCTAAAGGATCTAGATAGCCAGACTTTAACATCTCTCCTTTGATAAACTCTTAGGTTTTGCCACATTTTCTAAAGTTTCTTCTTGTTTTATCTTCACCTTTGGGTAACTTTCTATCATAGAGAAGTCCATACCTATATAGAAGGAGAAAGAAACCATGATAACATTTCCTAACTGCGTGACTCATTGCTTATGACCAATACTACCCACCATCCATCATATTTCCCCCTCTTGGATTACCAGGGTTAGTGATTGGTAGTGTATTTTTTACTCTGTAAAATCAGAATATGTATCTGAAAGATAAATAATTTTTCAAAGACAACTGTGACACCATTACCACAGTTTCAAACTTTTCCCTTAATAATTCCTTAACGTCATCAAATATCTAAGTCAAAACTCAAAATTCCTAATGGCCCACAGTTTGAGATTTCAAATAAGGACCACATAGTGCAACTAATTTCACTTTTACATCACTTTTATGTACAGGTTTCTCCTCAATTCTTTTCTTTGTTAATTTTGTTGGTTTTTTTTTTTAGCTCTTGATATATTTTACTATACACACATACATATATTTTTTTGTTGAAGGAACAATTTATTTATTTCTTCTGTAGACACTGAAACAGTTTGGATTTTGCCTGTTGTAAACCTATGCTATTGTTAAACTTCCCTTTTCTGTGTATTGCCCATGAGTTGAGTTGCTTTGAGTTCTAAAAACATAAGCAGACTCAGAAGCACATTTTTGGGAAGGCTATTGCATGGGTGGTATTGATTTCCCCCATCAGGAAATACACAAGACAAGGCTGCCTCTGCAGGAATATAGCTGTTGTCAATCACAGGGGTTGCAGCATGGGGGTGTTTTTCCCTTTAAATAAGTGGCATGTCTCTTTAAAAAATCACTTTCCCTTACCAACTCTCAGATCATTCAAGATAAAGTCCAGGAAGAAAGGCGAGAGAGTAGGTACTGACTCCTTCCCTTACCAGCTATCAGAATAAACACCCTCGCTTCAGAGCCGTTCTTCACAGTACCAATGAGACTTATTTTCAGACATTAGGAAACCGTAAACTTAAAACCGTGTTTCCATCCTTGAAGGTTGTTGCCCTCCCTGACTGGTGCTCAAACTGCCTCCATCTCAGGGCACTGCTTCCCTTGTCACTCCAGTGTGGTGGCCTTTGTAGTCTTCTGAAGCTGCCTTCTAGCCAGTCACAAGACAGTCAGTTCATCCTGTACACTTAATGGACCAGAGCCGGCACTAGGCATTTCTCAAAGGGGCCTTGTTCTTTCAATGACAGTAATATGTTATGTTCTAAGGCCCCCTTCAAAGACAAAATGTGATTTTTTTTTTCTGATTCAAATGAAAAAACTATTTTTTTTTCAGATACATATTCTGATTTTACAGAGTAAAAAATACACTACCAATCACTAACCCTGGTAATCCAAGAGGGGGAAATATGATGGATGGTGGGTAGTATTGGTCACAAGCAATGAGTCACTCAGTTAGGAAATGTTATCATGGTTTCTTTCTTCTTCTATATAGGTATGGACTTCTTTATGATAGAAAGTTACCCAAAGGTGAAGATAAAACAAGAAGAAACTTTAGAAAATGTGGCAAAATCTAAGAGTTTATCAAAGGAGAGATGTTAAAGTCTGGCTATCTAGATCCTTTAGCTGTAGTCTAAACTAAACTAATGAATTCGTTTTACTGACTGACAGGTGTCTTCCTCCCCCATGCTGAGAACCCACAATGGACACCAGTGACAAGATGACTCATCTGTCCTCAAAGGCCACACACAGAAGCCTCAGAGCATTTGCTGCTCAAGATGGGCGCTTTTTGTTTTTTTAATTATTTTTTCTTCTTTCTTCCTTCCTTTCTTTCTTTCTTTTTTATTTTCCTTCCTTCTTTTCTTTCTTCCTTCCTTTCTTTCTTTCTTTCTTTCTTTCTTTCTTTCTTTCTTTCTTTTTTGGCTTTCTGTTCCATTTGCTATAGTCACTAAAAATTTCCAGGTCTTACTAAGAGGAAACATGCTCTGTGTGGCTGGTCTTAGTTTTTAGGGACTGCTTTTAGTTATTTAGTTTTACAGCCATATAAAAAAAAAAATCTGTATGCTTCCAAAGTCAAACCTTTAAAACAAATTATAATTTAAAAAATCTGTTTTCCCTTCCTTCGGATAGAGAAGACTAATTTTAAAGTCATATTTTGCAACTTTTTCTTTATTTTCAATGTCAGAAAATAGAAACACATTTATGTCTCTCACCCTTTCTTAGCCAAGCAAGGCTTAATATATGCATTTTTAATCTCACTTTATTCCATTTAAATTACATCAGAACAGTATATGAGAAATATCCTCATTCCTTCCTATGGCTGCAGAGTTCCATCTGTAGCTACAACAAAGCTTATTCAACTATTTCCTGTTGATGAACAAAACGACTACTGTCAATGATATGTGTCAAAAAGTGAGACTCTGCATATACATATATATATATATATATATATATATATATATATACATACATACATACACACACTTAAAATAATTTACAATATTATGGCTACATATAACAGTGGAGCCCCCATGTTGATGTATCTATAGTATGCATGTTGTAGTACAGAACATGTAGCTGGGCTTACCATGTCAGTGATGTAGATAATATCTCCTTCTTCAAAGTACAGTTCATCTGGCTAGAAGGAAAAAACAAACATACATTAATTCCATGCGATTTTTTCCTATCTTAGAATACAGTGATTTTTTTTTCAATTTTTAAATTTTAAATCCCAAAGTATTTTTACAGACAATATTCTATATTAACATTAACAAATAAACCATACAAGATTTGTAGTAAATACTTGAAGTCTAAAGCTGGATTTGTCTCACGATGAAGGTTGTCAAAGAACTGTGCATAATAAGAGTTTCTAACATCTTTTACATTCTTCCATCATTAAGCAAAGAATTTTCACACCAGCATAGAATACTGGTAAAACTTCCCCCTCTTAGAAATAATGGTAGATGATATACATATATATATATATATATACATATATATATGTGCATTATATAACATGCATGTGATATATACATACATGTATGTATGTATGTATGTATGTAGATAAATGTCTAAGATTAATACTATGAAAAAATTAATACTTATATTTGCTTATTTTCAGAAAAGTATTACCTGATCTTCATGCTCAGAGAGAATGAGTGTTTCTCATACATGAGAGTATTAGTATGTAATTCAGCCTTGACAGCCTAAAGAGCTAAAATACAAGAAGTCATCCAGAAACCCTAGCAACTCCAGAAGCTAACTTCATGGCTAGTACCCTCACTCTGGCCTGACCCATCAAGTACCTGCACTCTCTAAAGACAGTTAGCACTTGGTTTACGTATCTTGTTCCTCCCAGTAGACAGATAACATCATGATTTTCTGGGTAAACAGGAAGTACAATACCCACTGAAAGAGAATCTCAGAACATTGGCAGAGTCAAAAAAATGCCAAGCACAGACACAGAATGCAATGATGATGATGCATAAGATATCACAGGCAATTCCCAAATTTGTTGCTATTGTCAAGTATACTTTTATAATACCAGTAGGAAAAAGAAGACTTTATTTCCACCTATTCCACACATACGATAAAAATTATACTAGTGAAACAAATATTTCATCCATTCATTCCCCCAAATGGTTGCCTCCTCTCAGGAGCAGATTGGGATGAGTATATATGACTCTGCCCTGGATTTCATTTCAAGGCTGATCTACACTATTATAACTGCCATTTTCCCCTGAAAATAAACAAAGACTGTTAGCAACTGCATCATGCTTGAAGCAACCACAATATGAAGTCAGGTGAAAGACTCACCATGTATAAAACTTAGTGAGTGGTGACTGATGGCATCCCCAAAACGGCAGACTTCCTTTAATGGCAACACCCTAAAGTGTTTATTACCTTTACACCTTCATTCGCAGAGACTAGATTTACAGCAGAAGCTACACAAAACTAGTTAAATCCACTGGACCTGAGGAAGTGCACTGTAACTTCATTTGAAATAATATTCAGGAGGAGAGAAACAGAAGACCTCTGAGATTTTTCTCTAGCCCTTGTTTTGAAGATGGATGACCAGCATTATTTTCAATTCGCCCCAGACATAGAAAGAGATTAGAGAAACAATTTCCTTTAACAGTAGCTGCAAACGGGATCCCCTCAGAGACACCTAAGAGAGTCCCACACTCACCACTACAGCACGGCACCGCACAGAGTGGCCATCTCAGAGCATTATGGTGGTATTTTATCATCACTTGACTATCTCTCCTTAGAAAGTACCAAGGTGCAGGAAGGAAGGGAAGGAAGGAGGCACTTAGAATGGGTGCAGGGGGCAGGGAGGTAGATGTGGACCGCAGCCGCTTCTGTGATGACTGCACTTCCTGGAGTTCTATAAGGGTCGGATGTGCCCGTCCCATATTACAGATGTCCTGGGCCATTTCTACTCTGTGCCTGTCCACTCACAGCCCACAGTGAGCCCCCTTCAATCAGAGCCTTGCAGAAGCCAAGGAGCTACCTTTCCCTCTTGCTTTATTCTCCTTCAAAAGTCAGTTCTGCCTAAATTTCCATCTTTAGTAAGATCACTCACCTATGAAACAAAAACATATGAGAAAAAAAAAAAAAACTCTGCCAAAAAAAAAAGTGTACACATGTGCACACATATCAAATCTCTAATCACTTCCACATGAACTGAGTGATGAGTTGGGGAATGAGAAGTGGCCCCTTTTGGGCACGGGGTTATGCTCTGGGGTACTAAAAACATTTGGGAGCCTGCTAAAGGAAGTAGCTGTTGTTCACCTAAGCAACTGTATCAATCCCACTCAACTATTGGCTTTAAAATGGTTAATTTTATGTTGTGAGTTTTGTCTCCATTTTAAAAACAAAGCCAAAACTCTCAGCATCTTTTAGGTAATTCTTGTATTTTGTGGCTTGGCAAAGGGCATCATTTGGAAAAATGTCACTAAGCTGAGTCATCTGATGACGTCACAGTGCTGACTCGGATTTAAATGAACAGAAGCTGTTCTGTACAGGCGACTGCAAAACCCCCCCCCCACAGCCCCCACTCCACCTTTCCACCTGTCAGGTTTGTTGATCAAATAAGGCAACAACCAGTAGCCAATTAAATCAGGGAGAAAAAGGTCTAGCCATTTTATAAGTTTGGTGTCTTGGGTTTTTGTTGTTGTTGTTTGTATTGTTTTTGTTTTGTTTTTGAGACAGGGTTTCTCTGTGTAGCTGGAACTTGCTCAGTAGACCAGGCTGGCCTCAGAGATCTGCCTGCCTCTGCGGCACAAGTGCTGGGATTAAAGGCAGGTGTTACCAATACCCAGCCATTTTATTAGTTTTTATAGTTTATTTTCCTTTAAAAGCTCTCAAATACAATACTACCTACATAGTATGGTCTTGTAAAAGGACAAAATAAAGGGGTGGGCTTTCCTAGCGTGGCTAAGGGGGGTAGTTTATAAAATTCTTGACACTGTGAGACTAGTGCAGTCAACACGATAACATTATGGCTTAAAATCAGACATTACCTAAAAGGGTCACATTTTCCATTAAAAACCCACAACAGCCACTTAATGTAAACTGTTCAAGGAGAATCTACTTTACATTCCTGGCATTGTATTCATGGAAGAAAAAAATGGAAAAGCAGCGATCCAATGACATCGTGAGCCCGCCACTACAACCAGCTTGTTCTCTGGCTTTTAACCACATTTTCTCATCTCTCCTTGAAGAGTAACAAGGTATTAAAACCAAGAAGTGAGCTAGGCATGGTGACTCATGCCTTTGGTCCCAGCACTGAGGAGGCTAAGGCAGGAGGGTTGCTCTAAGGTCAAGGCCAGCCTGGGCTGCAGAGAGAGACATTGTCTCTAGGAAAGCAAAAGCCAAAGGAAATAAGCAATGACTTATGTCACAGTACCGAGTGAAAATGTACAGTAGAACCTAGTGCAAAAGTTAGTACCGAATGCAAATGTACATTCTCATTCCTATTCTATATATTCTGGGTAACAGTCCCAAGGCAGTAATATTTTTGGTTTATGCAAGTATGTTTTTTTAAAGCTTAGAAAAACTGTGATATACTTCTGAATTCTTTTTTAAGACTTGGTAACCTAAACATACAAAATCATCCAAAAAGAAAATAAATTTTCATGAATTTTTTCACTTATTATTTTATAACAGATACTTATGTGCCATGAATTTTTCAGGACCTTTGCAAATAGTAACCTAATTCTCCCCACCAATACTAAAGAGTAGGGCCATTTTTATTGCCATATTAAAGGTGAGATTGCCACACAGCATGTGACACCCAGACAATGAAGCCCCAACTCCTAACGCCAGCTTTATTTTTGTTTTTTTCTCATAGAAACATCACACATCTCCATTACTGCATGGTACCATGCCCTAGTCCAATGATGGTGATTTTTGGTAAACATTCCTTATCCTAACTCCTCAATAATGCAGGACAACATATTAAAAGCAGTCACGTTCCCATGCAAAGTATGTTTGACCTCACTGGGTCCTTGCAAAAACCTATTAGGTAGAAGTGGGTCCTAGTTACCATATAGCAAGCGGATACAGAAAGGCTAAAGATCAGCACAAGGAGCATGGCTGGGATCTTATCTCTGCTTTTGGATCCCATTCTAGACCTCCTTGTATGACCAAGCAGGTCCATCTGGTTTTCCTTCAGAAACCGGCATTCCTCAGGCACACTGTTCCTCCCAGTCAACATGCTTTCACACTGGTCCATCCAGTCCAGGCAGGTGTCTGTGTGACACTTCCTCCAAATGGGGGCTGGGGGAGAGTTAGACTCACTCACAGAAGGCTGGGTGATGCCAGAAATACCTTTCCTTTAAGCAAGACCATGGCCTTCTAGAGGTTGCTGTATATTCAAGCAAAGGGCCCCTGGCTTCCAGCTCAGCCTTCAGTATTTCCAGGTCACAATGCTTTAAAGAGGTTTGGTGTGCTATAAACCATAATGTGTTATGAGCGCAGTCTACAATGCCTGCAGCACACGGTGTATTTGGTGTGCCAAGAGTACAGTATGGGAAGACTGTGACCTCAGTATACTGAGTGATTCATTCTCAGCTCAGCTGTATATTCAGTGTATTCTGCAGTGTGCTGTGAACTCAGTGTGCTGAGCACAAGGTGTGCTCCATCCTCAGTGTGCTGTGTTCTCAGAGTGCTGTTCTGTGGTGTCCTTGTGTCAGGGTATGTGATGTGCATGCCTTGCACATGAGATGCTGAGTGGTCAGTGTGTTGTGTGTCCATACAAAGATGATGACTGCCTATTACAGGGGGACAAACTGTGCTGCCAGCATTGTCCAAGAGACAGGTTCATGCACTCCCAAAAGTAAATGAATGTGTGGGAGAGTATTCAATATTTAATAACACGTACACGAAGGCCTGTGTGAGCTAGTGGTCTCCTGTTCACTAGAGTAGATACTTGAGTATCTAAATTGATGGAAGGAAGAACATAAGGAGTGTGGGGATGATAGGACATAGAATGGCCATTATTGATCCTCAGGTTAGCATATAAAAATTATAGTCAGTTTAAGAATAGAATACTTTTTAAATTAACTAATGAATTAAATATGTATTTCTCCTGTATATCCAATAAGAACTAAGGCTTTAAAAAAAAATAGCATGGAGAAACTTCCTCCAGAGAAGAAATGGAGATGAATTAGTAATCAGTATATCAAACAAAAAAAAATTACTTGTTAAATGTCTATCAGTTTCGCAACCAGTACTCACTCACTGGCAACAATGACTATTCCAGCTGCTGTTGCCCTTACATTACCATAGCTCTTGCTAAAACCAACAGAACAACAGGGACAAAGGTTAAGTAATCTCCAGGTCACAAGCAGCAAAAGAGGCAGGACCAGTCAGAAAGCTAACACAGGCTCAGAACCTGGGTTCTGCTCCCTAGGTGGGTCCTGCCGGTACAGTACTATGCCTAAGCAGGTCACAGTAAGAGGCACCCACTTCTGGTGGGAGTGCTCAGTGCAGTATTCACGAGTGACAAGGGCGACACCAGGGGTCCAGAGAAGGTGCGGAGATGGGCTCTACTGAGAGTCCTCTGGGTGATACAAGAAGAGGAGGGGCTAGGGCCAGGGCCAGCTACACTGCAGAGGACCACACGGTGAAAGACAGATGTGCAGCAGATGGGGGACTGGAGCCACACACTGGAAACATTAACCTAGCAGGGAATGCAAACAGAATAGAGAAGCTTGAGTCATACTGAAGTGAGGAAAGGCAAAAGGTCATGAGGAGCCACACAGAGAGGAGGTCAGGGATAAAGGACAACAGTGACCCAGCTAAGGACACCTGGGGACAGCAGCAGAAGTGTCAAGAGTCACTTTAGTCTCTATCCTCAGGGAAGACATTCTAGATGAGGCTTGTGTGGCCTCGTGCTTGCAGGCTCTGGAGGAGCGACTGATGATGCTGCAAGCTCTCCTCCACAGTTATCCTCCTCAGGGGATCCTGACCCCATCAGAGATGTCCCTGTAAGCAAAGGTAAAGATGACTCTGGGCTGAGGCTACTCTACCTGTCATGGTGTTTTGTGCTTCCTCCTCAATCCTCAGAATATGACTGTCCTCAAAGATGGTACTGTCTGTGTGTGTGTGTGTGTGTGTGTGTGTGTGTGTGTGTGTGTGTGTGTGTGTGTGTGTGTGTGTGTGTTTTGGGGAGTTGTTTGGGGAGTTTTTTGAGACAGAATTTTGCTATATAGTCCTGGTTGTGCTGGGACTTGCTCTGTAGATCAGGCTGACCTCAAAACTCATAAAAATCTACCTGAATCTGGCATCTGGCCTCTGCCCCTGCCTCTGCTGGGATTAAAGGCATGCACCACCACCACCTCCCAGCCAGAGATGGAGCCTTAACATTGAGATGGTTAAGATACAATGAGGGCTTCAAGGTAGATCCCAACCCAATCCAATTGGCATCCATCAAGAGACTGGAACACCAACATACCCAGGGAGAAGCCATGTGAGAACATGGGGAGAAAGTGACTCACTACAAGTCACTGTGACAGGCCTCAGAAGAAACCAGCCCAGCTGTCAACTCAATCTGGGGGTTCTGGCTTCCAGGATTATGAGGAATTGTATGTTTGTGGCTAAAATTTTAGATCTGTGATTCTGCTGCAGTCGCCCGCTCTATAAACACTCTACCCACCTCTTTGCCCCAGAAGCCCGCTGTCTCTGAAGTCTTGGGAAAGCTCATCTGAGTATGCAGACTAGGGCTGGCTATTAGTCACTGTCACCAGCTGATGACCACAGATAGACCTCAAATAGGAACCTTCTCTTAGGATTTCAGGACAGCTCTAGTGTAGAGCAGTGAGCAGTATTCCCATGTTCAAATGAGGAACTGGGTGGAGCTTCAGAAATGGCAGACTGAGATCTCCTAGCAGGCCCTGGCCCAGGGTGTGAATCATCACTCAGAGTGGTAGACACACAAGTGATGGTGGATGCCATGGAGAAGCTATAGGAGAAATGATGGAAGCTATGGAGGGTGCTCACTTTCCTTCCTGCTGCTCTGATAAAAACACTCTGACCAAATGCAGCTTAGGGAAGGAGAGGGCTGACATGGCTTACATTTCCATCACTAAGGGAAACAGGACAGGAACCCAAGCAGGAACCTTGAGAATCAATGAGGAATGGTGCTGCAGCACTATCCCAGGACTCAGCCAGGACTAAGCCATGAGTGGGCGGGTGGACACCAGGATCCACAACAACAGAAAAATGTACACAGAAGAGATGAAAGAATTGGTCCGGGAGATTGGCAGGAGGTGTGAGGCAGAGGGTCAAGGAGAGGGTAAGAGAGGTTGGTGATCTACAGCAGAGCTAAGATTGGGGTCTCTGTAGTTTAGATACTTTTGTATCCAGGCCACTTGGTGACTTGAAAACAGATATCTCCACACACAAGGAGAGAAGCATGTGAGGGAGTCTATGGCCTCCAAACTCAGGCCACCCAAATCAACCTGGGACTCAGCTCCACTCACTGGGGGAGAACAGTGGGGAGGGACAGAAAGTACAGACTACTTGGGCCAGAACAGGTATCTAAATAAAGTCAACTTAGGTTGGTGTGTCAATTTTACAGTTTAAATCAGAATACTTACAGTCCTGGGTTCAAATGTATACAGCGCTCTGAAGACTTTAACTTGCCCTAAAAGAAGAAAAAAAAAATCTGATTATTTTATTTCTAACTATTGTGAATTGTTATCGATTTTCCCTGATAGAATTCCCAAATTAAAGGTCTATTTGGGAATGTTACTTTAGAACAGTGGTCCTCAACCTTCCTAATGCTATGACCCTTTAACATAGTTGTTATATTGTTGTGATCCCCAATAATAAAATTATTTTCACTGTTACTTAATAACTGTGATTTGGCTACAGTTATAGATCATAATGTAAATATCTGTGTTTCCTGATGGCCTTAGGTGATCCTGTGATCATCTGACATGTTGCCCTCCCCCCACCAAATGACCCAAGGTTGAGAAACACTGCTTTAGAGACAGTACCTTTCCCCCATAGGATGCATCTTTAAAATGTTTATTATATGCATGCAATAGTAAGTACATGTCTTTGGGGAATACCTTTATTTGACAGGAATTATAGATTTGTACTGCATTTCTACCCTAAGTAGAGACGATCCTAAGAGTAATGTCAAGCTTAAAAATATAAAGTTGAGGGGTCGAGGGGGCTCAGTAGCTAAGACCACTTGTCTCTCTTCCAGAAGAGCCAGTACAGATGCCATGCAGGTAGGTCACAACTGTCTATGTAGACCACCTGCATTCCAGAGGGTCTAACGCCCTCTTCTGGTCTGTACAAGAATCCACATACACACAGCATACAGAGAGAGAGAGAGAGAGAGAGAGAGAGAGAGAGAGAGAGAGAGAGAGAGAGAGAGAGAGAGAGAGAAATGATCATTAACTTGTGGTGGTATGCACCAGCAAGTTCAGCACTCCAGGAGACAGAGGCTGGCAGATCTCTTTGAGTTTGAGGTCAGGCTGGTCTACACAGCAAGTTCCAGGTCACCCAGGGCTACTCTGTGACTCTGCATCAAAAATTAAAAAATAAATTAATAAATAAGGTTGAAAATCTTAACAAAAATTTAAAGAACAATATGATGAATTTAAAATTATTAAATCAATCCACTGGGACCTTATATTCTCCAACAGAACAGAAAAATGGAGGAAAGGAAAAGAACCATGCAATGCAATATCACCCCTCCATTCCACACACTCCCCAGCACACTGCAGCATCCGCACTGGCTCAGCACACTGCAGCATCCGCACTGGCCCAGCACACTGTAGCATCCGCACTGGCCCAGCACACTGCAGCATCCTCACTTCCCCAGCACACTGCAGCATCCTCACTTCCCCAGCACACTGCAGCGTCCTCACTTCCCCAGCATACTGCAGCATCTGCACTGGCCCAGCACATTGCAGCATCCGCACTTCCCCAGCACACTGCAGCATCCACACTTCCCCAGCACACTGCAGCATCCACACTTCCCCAGCACACTGCAGCATCCGCACTTCCCCAGCACACTGCAGCATCCACACTTCCCCAGCACACTGCAGCATCCGCACTTCCCCAGCACACTGCAGCATCTACACTTCCCCAGCACACTGCAGCATCCGCACTTCCCCAGCACACTGCAGCGTCCTCACTTCCCCAGCATACTGCAGCATCTGCACTGGCCCAGCACACTGCAGCATCCGCACTTCCCCAGCACACTGCAGCATCCACACTTCCCCAGCACACTGCAGCATCCACACTTCCCCAGCACACTGCAGCATCCGCACTAGCCCAGCACACTGCAGCATCCGCACTGGCCCAGCACATTGCAGCATCCGCACTGGCCCAGCACACTGCAGCATCCTCACTGGCCCAGTACACTGTAGCATCCGCACTGGCCCAGCACACTGCAGCATCCACACTTCCCCAGCACACTGCAGCATCCACACTTCCCCAGCACACTGCAGCATCCGCACTGGCCCAGCATACTGCAGCATCTGCACTGGCCCAGCACACTGCAGCATCCTCACTGGCCCAGCACATTGCAGCATCCGCACTGGCCCAGCACACTGCAGCATCTGCACACTGCAGCATCCACACTTCCCCAGCACACTGCAGCATCCACACTTCCCCAGCACACTGCAGCATCCTCACTTCCCCAGCACACTGCAGCATCCGCACTGGCCCAGCACACTGCAGCATCCGCACTGGGCCAGCACACTGCAGCATCCTCACTGGGCCAGCACACTGCAGCATCCTCACTGGGCCAGCACACTGCAGCATCCGCACTGGCCCAGCACACTGCAGCATCCTCACTGGGCCAGCACACTGCAGCATCCGCACTGGCCCAGCACACTGCAGCATCCACACTTCCCCAGCACACTGCAGCATCCACACTTGCCCAGCACACTGCAGCATCTACACTTCCCCAGCACACTGCAGCATCCACACTGGCCCAGCACACTGCAGCATCCTCACTGGGCCAGCACACTGCAGCATCCGCACTGCCCCAACACACTGCAGCATCCTCACTTCCCCAGCACACTGCAGCATCCGCACTTCCCCAGCACACTGCAGCATCCACACTTCCCCAGCACACTGCAGCATCTACACTTCCCCAGCACTGCAGCATCCGCACTGGCCCAGCACACTGCAGCATCCTCAATGGCCCAGCATACTGCAGCATCTGCACTGGCCCCATCCATCTGAAGGAAAGGGCCCAACTTCTTCAATTTTCCAGCATCTACTATATTTACAGTATAAATTTAAACTCACAAAATTAATACAAATTTAAGCTGTATTGGGTCTACAGCAAACAAGGGGGTTGTTTTATAAAATAAAAATAAAATATTTATAAAATAAGCAGGTTAAGAAATAGATCAAAATAGAAGGGCTATCTATTTTAATCTTCCTAATGCTGCAACCCTTTAACACAGTTCTTCATGCTATGGTGATCCCCAACCATAAAATTATTTTTGTTGCTATCATAACTGTAATTTTGCTCAAGTGTAATGTAAATATCTGTTTTCTGATGGTCTTAGGTGACTCCTGTAAAAGGTTCATTGACCCTAAATGGGTTGTTACTCATAGGTTGAGAATCACTGTTTTAAAGGCTGATAACACTTCAGTCCTGTTCTGGAAGATCCTTTAGAGATGACATCCAAACCAAGTCTATCATTCAAACTGACTCCAAGGTAGATAAGGAAGCTTTCTTCAATTATATATCTTTATCTTACACTCTTTTTTGTTGCTATTTGAACATATTTTATAATAAAGAACATAATTTAATACAGATACCATTTGCAACTACATGCATGCTTTAAATCTTTGTTTAATACAACAAGATCTAGTTTTGATGTTTCATTAACAGACTTCCGATTGCATAGCACAGAGACCTGCCCATTAGAGGCTCTGAGAAATCCCTGCCGCAGATTGAAGAACATGGGAAAAGGCCAAGTGCCCAAGCCAGTGCTCTAACAGCCAGCAAATCAGCAGCAGCAAGGGAAAGAACACTGTCCAATGCAACTTCACACAGCCACAGAAAAACTGATCATGCTAGGCACATGTAGACCCTGAGCACATAAAATGGGGCTCATGTGACCAGAGGGCTGAGTTTTAATATCATTGACTTTTAATGAAGTTAAACCACCTACCACACATGGCTGGTGACCAGCATATTGAAGAATGTGGGACTAGAGAAAACAAGAATGTGTCTAATGTCCATTGGAGAGAACTACATTAAGTCAAACCCAATTCATCAGCATGATGGAATCATTAAGAAAGAATGGTACCAGTTAGGAAATCAGTCTACATGCCCATCAACTGGTGGGTAAAGTGATGAAGAAAATATAAGGGCTAGAAACATGGTGCCTGGAAAACATGAGACCTGGATCTCTGTCCCTAGCACACATGTGAAAAAGCTGGGTGTAGGGGCTTGTTTCTGTCATCTCAGTACAGAGAGAGAGAGAGAGAGAGAGAGAGAGAGAGAGAGAGAGAGAGAGAGAGAGAGAGAGAGAGAGAGAGAGAGAGAGAACTCTGCAATCTGAATTGTGCTATGTCTCTCTGCTCCCATTTGTTTGTTTGTTTGCAGCCTGTCCTGGAACTAGGTCTGTAGATCACGCTGGCCTCACAGAGATCTGCCTGCCTCTGCCTCCCCAGTGCTGGGATTAAAGGCGTGTGCTGTGACCACCCAGCCTGTCTCTTTGTTTTTATGGAGAGAAAGTCACTGACAGAAATAAATGTGATTTTTTTCTTGTTTTGGATACTTTGTTTGCTCCATCCATACCTCACAACCCTTAGGGAGAAGCAGACATCACAAGGAGGAAGCCAGGTATGATAGTGCCCACCTGTATTCCCAACACTTGCATCTGAGTTTGAGGCCAGACTGACCTACACAGCAAGTTCCTGGACAGCCTGAACTATGTAGAGGGAGCTGCTGAAAAACAAGACATGGGGAGAACTGCCAGAGATGGTTTTCTGAGGGGCTGATTGTTCTCAGACGGTGGAAATTTGTTATCTCCGTTACTTCAAACTTTCCAAAGAGCAAAGAAGCAGTCCATTGTGATCAGCATCAACACTGAACTTTCTAGTTCCTTAAGATAACGGTAAGGATGAAAGATGTGGATAATCTTGGAAACAAGATACAATGGCAACTTTAATGAGCTCAAATAAAACTCAATAAAAATAAAAGAACCTGAAAATAAATACAGTGACTGACTGAACCACTAATTTGCATAGTCAAAGTTCTTTCAGCTTTGATGAATACTAAATACTGAACAGCAATTAACCCAATACATAATGCAGCATTCTATCTGTGAAATTCAGAAGACACTTTAACACAGGACACTATTTATTGATTAATACTGGGACATTAGCCTTTCACTCCATGTTCTAAAACATCAGGGCCCAAATTCTCAAACTTGAGTCAACTACAAATGAAACAATGTAGCAGAAACATCCAGAGGCTAAGGAATCACAAAGGGGCAGATTGCTCACAACTGCTGGGCAGCAGGCCTAAATATTTTGTTATTATAACAATTAATACTAATACATAATCCACTGGTCCTTCTGACATACTGCGTTAACTCTGAGCACTGTTTCACAGACTGACTTCAGGCTCACAGCAGTGTCTAGAGAACACTGCTTCTTGCTGACATCCTGACCAACACCCAACAGAAGCATCAAGACAGATCAAAGGCACGCCCTGATCACTCCAAGTTTACTTAAGGAAGGCAAATGTCAAAGAGTTGTGCTGTCTTCTGTTCATCTGACACATGCTCTCTAAGGCTCACTGTTCATCATTTTCTCATACATGCATGCTTACATGTAACAAAGAAAGACCTGGGAGCTGAGGGACTGTGCAAATGGCCTGAAATTGGGATTCATCAGAATGAAGGCCCCAGAAAAGACCCAACATAACCTCTGTCTTACACGTGGGCTGAGTCTCCCATGCAGCAGCACCCGACTGGCACTGCAGGAAGATCTGCAAGTCCTAACCATCACCACCACTGACCACAGACACCATTTCTGAGGTCTCATTTTCCAGCCTTGCTCTTCCCTTTTCTCACTAACTCCCTGCTGCTGCTACGGAGGAGGAGGCTGCCATCAGCAGCCAAGTGCTGTATCTTCCTCTGGAGGAAGGCTGGCCCAGACTTCAAAACATGAAGGTCAAGGTCAAGGTCACAGAAGGGTGAAAGAGGAGGGAGGGGATCTGGTCTTTCACAGGCAGGGGAAAGGAAGTGTGGGCTTCTCCAGTGTTTATCTTTGCACCTCTGGGAACAAGACATAGATGACTTGGGACTTGTAAAAGAGGGCAAAAAAATGTGAGACCTATTCTGTTAGTGAGGGGCTGGCGGAGCTTCACATAGCTCTATTTAACTGGCATATACTTATACACAAAAAGAGTGAAAACAGAGTTAATAAAAATAAATAAAAAGCCATGTCAGGTATGAGCTATTTCTTTTGGAGTTGTTGGCTAGTGCCTTAGTTAGGGCCCCTATTACTGGAATAGAATACTATGATCATAAGCAACTTGGAAACCAGGGTTTGTTACTGCTACACTCCCATAGTCCTTCACTGGAGGCAGTTTGGGCAGGAACTCAATAGGGCAGGAACTTGGAGGCAGGAGCTGATGCAGCGCCTGTGGAAGGATGCTGCTTACTGTCTTTCTCTCCCTACTGCTTGCTCAACCTTTCTAACAGCTCCCTGAACCAACAGCCCATGGGTGGCCCCACCCAAGGAGTTAACCGGACCCTCTCACAACAATCATCAATCAACAAAATCACAGATTTGGCCACAAGCCACTCTCTGGTGGATGAGTTTTCTCAATTGATATCCCATTTTCCCACACAATTCTGGCTTGTGTCAAATATTACAGCCAATGAATGCTCTAGGTTATCATCTAGAGCTTGGTGGTAAGGCCTTATTACTAAACATACCACATGCTTAAGTCATAAAATATTGCAAAATCAAGCTGGGGTTGACCTGGAAGGTTCATCCTACATGCTACCTTTCATAGTGCTGGAAGGTATTAGTCGAGTCACTAGGGAAGAAAACTAGTATCATCATGCCCACCTATAAATTCAGCAAGCTACAACAACTGACGGGCCTAGAAGACGGGCCTAGAAGACATGCTCAGAAAATTGAATGTTATTAGCAATAAAAATAAGCTAACAAATCATGAAAAGATGAGGCAGACTTCAATGCATATTACTATGTAAAAGAGAGCAATCTAAGAAAGCTATATCTTAATAATTCTAACTATTTTCCTTTCTGGAAAGGGGAAAAGTATAGAAACAGCACAAAGATCAAAGGTAAGAAAAGGGGGAGCAAAGATAATCTTTAGGACAGTAAAATGATTATGTTGTACTGTAATGATGGATGCATTTGCCTATGGGTGATAGTGATGTTATCAGTTTTGGTGAGTGTATTAATCAGGGTTCTCTTAAGTGAAGAGAATAGAATAAATGCATATATTAAAAGGGGCTTTATTAGACTGGCTTAGAGGATATGATCTGGACAGTCTAACATACAACTGTATGGAATATCCGTTTAAACAGTGTTAAGTCCACTTACACTATGGAATGTCTGTTTAATGATACAAAGTTGTGTTGCATTCTTTTATGTTGCATTTGCTTAACTCTGTAAAGCTGTGTTACTTTGCCTGCCTGAAAATACCCAATTCATCTAATAAAGAGCTGAATGGCCAATAGCTAGGCAGGAAAGAGAAATAGGCAGGGCTGCCAGGCAGAGAGAATAAACAGGAGGAGAAATCTAGGCTCAGAAAAGGAGGGAGAGAGAGAAAAGGAGAAAGAGAGGATGCCAGGGGTCAGCCACGAAGTAAGAATGAAGAAAGACATATAGAATAAAGAAAGATAAAAAGTCCAGAGGCAAAACATAGTTAATGAGAAATGGGATAAGTTAAATTAGAAGAGCTGGCTAGGAACAAGCCAAGCTAAGGTCAGACATTCATAAATAAGAATAACTATCCACGTATTTATTTGGGAGCTGTGTGGCAGGCCCCAAAAGAGTAAAAAACAAATAAAAAACAACAGAAAAGCAGTGATCCAATATCACATTCTGGAATAAACTACAGAAATTAATGACACTACAAAGGACTTGAAAGATGTAGGATTGGTGGTCCTCACATCTCCCATTAACTCTATTTGGCCTGTGTAGAAGACAGATGGATGGATCATGGAACATGACAGTTGCCTATCAAAAACATAATCAAGCAGTAATTCCAATTGCAGCTGCTATCCCAGATGTGATCTCCTTACTTAAGCAGATTAACACATTTCCCAGTACTTGATATTCGGGCATTTATCCAGAAAATACTTTTTCTTAAAATATCTGTCTATAAGGACCACAAGAAGTAATTTGCTTTCATCTGTCAAGACCAGCAATACACTTTCACTGTCCTACCTCAAGAGTATATTAACTCTCCAGTTCTGTGTCTTAACTTAATTTGAAGGGATCTAGATCATTTATCTCTTCCACAAAATATTACACTGGTCCACTGTATTAATGACATTATGCTGATTGGACCAAGTGAGCAAGAAGCAACAAACACCTTGGACTTGTTGGTAATACCTACGTACATCAGAGCAGAGGAAATAAATCCAACCATAGTTCAAGAGTAGTCTACCTCAGTAAAATTTCTAGGTCTATCCTGTGGAGTGTGTGTAGATATTCTAAGGTTAAGGATAAGTTGTACTCAGCCCTTCCTACTGCCAAGAAAGAAGCACAGTGCCTAGAGGCCTGCTTGGACTTTGGAGGCAACACATTCTTCACTTAGGTTTGTTTCTCTTTCCTAAGTGCCAACTGACTCAGAATGATGCCAGCTTTGAGTGGGACCTGGAACAGGAGAGAGCTCTTTAACAGGTCCTGGTTGCTCCAGCACTTGGACTATTTGATTGAGCAGATCCTACAGTACCTGAGGAATCACTGGCAGACAAGGATACTGTCTGGGGTCTTAAGCAGGCTGTTATTTGTAAATCACAGCATGGACTGGGGATTCTGAAGCGAGGCTCTATCATTGTCTGCTGATTGGTCTCCCTTATACAGGCAGCAGCTCTTAACCTGCTATTAAACCTTAGCAGGGACTTGGAGGAGGAGCACCAAGTTACCATGTGACCTAATGTGAGTATTATCTGACCCCCTAATCCATAATGTAGGGTGCACCACAGCAATCCATTACCAAATGTTAATAACATACACATGATCAGGCTCAAGCAGGGTACAATCAAGTTACATGAAGAAGCTGCCCAAATGTCTGTGGTTTTTACTTCTGTCAGAATGCCTTCTGTTCCCAAGCATGCACTGATGGCTTCACTGAGTTTGTCCTATGATCAGCTGACTGAGAAAGACAAGACTAGGGCTTGGTTTACTTGTAGTTTATGCAGGCATCACCCAGAAGTGGCCAGCTTCAGTGTTACCATCCCCTTCTGGGACAACCATGAAAGACACGGGTAAAGAGAATACTCACAGAGGGCAGAATTTTGGGTAGTACACATGGTCTTACACTTTGCTTGTAAGGATAAAAGGCCAGGTGTGTGACTGTTTACTGACTGAAGAAACTGTGTGGCCAATGGTTTGGCTGGATGGACAGGGACTTGGAAGGAGCATCAAAGAAAAATTGGTAAGAAATATATTCGCAGAAGAAATATGTGGACAGAGTTCTCCAAATGAACACAGCACGTGAAGACACCTCGGTTCCATGCAAACGCTCATCAAAAGATGACTTCAACACAGGAGTTGGTAATCATACATAGGATAACCATTCTGCCGACAGTCAGCCATTTTCCCCAGCCATCCCTGCCCTGGTCATTGCTGGGCTATGACCAGTGGCTATGGTGGCAGAGATGGAGGTTATGTAAGGGCTTGATAACATGGACTTCCACTCACCAAGTCTGACTTGGCTGAGGCTCCTGCTGAGTAGTGGATCTATCAGCAACAGAGGGCAATAATGAGTCCTGATATGACATGGCTCCATTCCCTGGAATGACCATCCAGAAACATGATGGCAGGTTGATTCTACTTTCTCTGTGGAAAGGGCATTGCTTTGACTTTACTGGGATGAATTCTTACTCTGGTTATAGATTTGCCTTTGCTGCATGCAATGCACCTGCTAAACTACCAACAGTGGTCTTCCAGAATGCCTTATCCACCATCATGGCATTCTATCATCACTTTATTTCACACACAGTATTGCTTCTGACCAAGGAAATCTCATAGTCAAAGAATTGCAACAGAGGGTGTATGCTCGAGGACTCCACTAGTCTTATCATGTTCCCCACCATATGAAAACAAATGGCTTGATAAAATGGCGGAAGTGGAATGGCCTTTTAAAGACACAGTTACAGTGCAGTGGCAGTAAACTCCTAAACAGCTGATGCAGGGTTCTCTAGAAGGCAATATAAGCTTTGAATGAGCATCTAATACATGATACTTTTTCTTCTACATCCAGGATTCAAGGACCTAGAAATAGGGAATGGTACCACTCAACACTAAAAATAAATAAATTGCTTCCTGTTCTTATGCTCTGCTTGTCTAGACATTGGTACCACAGAGTGGGCTATTGCTGTAAGGAATCCAGTCATGTTGCTTTGAGGAGGGGTTTGGAACCCTGGACTAGAAAGCAGTTGAATGATATAAGCAGAGTTTAAAGAGCCATCCACATAGGAACCTAGAAACCAGCTGTACTGACAGCAGAGTGGACCATGAAAACCCAGCTCAAAGGTTTTTAGAGGGAAGCAAGGACTTTACCAGCACCGGGCTAGAGGCCATTCCTGTGATACTATGACTAAAAATCTGGCTGGCAGACTGCCCCTGTCTAGAGAACCTGCCTAAGACTGAAAAAGTGACAGATTAACTTCCTTGGCAGAAATTTCAAAACAGTACACTATTGAACCTGTGGTATGGCTAATATTGATAACTTTTATGTAGTCTACAATGAAAAAAGAGCAAGCAGGGCAAAATGTGCAGTTTAGGGAGAAAAAAACCAACAGGAAGCTTAATGTTAGAGGCTTAGAGCTGTAATTGTTAGGAATTAGAGAGGCCTATTCTGCACTGGAGCAAAAGGAGGGTGTCCTCAGGGCAACACCCTACTCGCTAAGCTTCCAACCTGCAGAAGAGAGCTGAAGGCATCTTCTCCTCATAGTAACTAAATAAACTCTCTGTCACCGATGTGATCCAAGGCGGGGTAGCATCCATCCCATGCTAGCAGTTGAAATCGGCAGTATAGTCCATGTTGACTTGATATTGGCTTTAGAGGCAAGAAGGTTGCAAGAATGAGGGGTAGTGGATTTTTCCTCCATGGTTTCGGAGAGCTGCTGAGGCCAGTCAGTATATAACAAGGGAATCATTGCATGAAGGCCCTCAGAGGGCAAGAGGCTGTGAAAAGTCATTGTGTAAAGCCATCGAGTGAAGCATGACTTGCAGAGGAAAGACCAAGATGCTGGAGATGCCAGAGACGTGAAGTATCTGCCACACAGAGCTACGTAGGGAACAGAATCAGCCCAAGAAAAAGAGATACAGTTGTAGGCAACAAAGCTGGAGGGGCAGAGCCTCTAATCTAAGTCCTTTAAGATTAAAGCAGCAGACATTGGAGACAGAGCTGCAGGATTTGACGTCTGCCCTGCTGGGTTCTGGTCTTGCTTTGGTTCACTACACCTCATTTCTCTCTTCTGAAATGGTAGTGAATATTCTTTGCTATTATACTGTGGAAGTATATTATCATACTATTATACTTTTTAATTTTACAGGGGGTTACATTAAGAGATTGCCTTGAGTCTTGGGAGAGACTCAGTGTCGAGAGTGTGAAAAACTATGGAGACATTTCAAGGCTAAATGCATTTTGCTTTATGGTATGACCATAAGCCTATGGGGACCAGGGAATTGAATATGGTGGTGAGTGAGAATGGCCCCCACCGTCTCAAGTATTCTACTACCTGATTATTTCTGGTTGGTGGAGCTGTTTAGGGAAACTTAGGTGGAATAGCCTTGTCAGAAGAAGAGCATCACTGAGGGGTAAGCATTGTGATTAAAAATAACTTGCCACTTCCAGTTTGCTCCCTGCTCCATGGTGTGATTAAGGATGTGAGCTCTCAGCTTCCTGCTTCAGTATCCAACTGACATGCTTGTTGCTTACTGCCATGTCCGCATCTGCCTCCCATCCCCTCCCCACCGCCCACCCCTCCATGAGGGACTCTTAATCCCAGGAGCACAAGCCCAACTAAGCTCTTCCTCCTTTGCTTGCCTTTGTCATAGCATTTTGTCACAGGAACAGAAAACACAGGGGGGATATTGTGAGATACTTGATCATACTGTGACACTCCCACACTGTGTTAATAAAGTTAACTTTGAATCAGGAGGTAGAGCCAGCAACTAGCTGACCAGAATTAGCCATAGTGAAGCCAGGAATATGGACAGGGAAGATGGGCAGGAAGGAGAAGGGAAGGACTTGCAATTCATGTGCTCTCTTTGATCTGGGACACATGGAGAGAAGGGGCACTGGCTGGCTGGGTCTCCAGTAAGACAGGGAAGGGCAGCTGGTCTCTCCTCCTTTGCTTCTTTGACCTATCAGGTTTTTTGCCCCAATATCTAACTCTCCAGTTTTTATTGATAACAGAACAATTTAACAAAACACAACAGGAGGAAACTGCTAAAAACAGCTCAGAGCCTATACATGGGGCTGACAAGGGACAGGCAGGAAATCTTAGTTCCTTGCACTCAATCTTGCTGGGAATTTAAGACTTCTCTAAAAGCAAGCTTGGGATTCCAGAAACCTTAGGAGTTTGAATGTTCAGCTTACTGATGTTCAATCACTAAAACTCTTATGTATAAAACAAACAAAGCAAAACAAAAAAAGCAACTACTAAACTCCTGAGTGTAGGGGATGTGTATGTGCAAATATGTGTATGCGTATGTTTCTGCATTTTTGTGGACTACATCACCAAGCAATACACGTCTTACTAGAAGTCAAGGTCAAAAGATAAACCCTAAAAGCCACACTCCAGGCTATCTGCTGAAGGACTCTCTAAGGAATAAAAGATATTTCCTCAATTCTGTTTTGGTTTTAAGATTAAGTGATGCACATGTGGTAATTTTTGCCATGTTAATAAAAACATAGAACCCCTTAAATTCTCAAATAGCTGGCAGGAATTAACCAAAGCAACTGTTCAGCAATAGCACTAATCCATTTTCCACAAGTCTTAATGTAACATTGAGATTTTAAACCAAAGTTCTGAAACCCTGACTAATCCATATAGGAAAAGAACAAAATTAGAAAACCCTTTCTCTTGCACAAGAAAATATCACATGCCAAAATGACCTGTCCTTGTTGTCTCACCACTGCCAGAGCAAGTGAATCTTAGCAATTTAAAACCACAGGTCAGAAGCCATTAGTAGACTGAGAAACAAAATGAGTAGCTTTAAAAATTAAGTAAGGCCACACAGGGTGACACAGAACTATCATCCTTCAGGATACAGATGTAGGTGATTCTGTGCAGTCTGGGCAACACACTGAGACTGTCTAAAAATAAATAACAAACAAACAAACAAACAAACAAACAAATAAATAACGATTACCTAGATCAGAAAAGATGAGAGCATACTATACTCAGCTGAAATAATGATCTTGTGAAATGTTTGCTTCACTGGGGATAGAATGCCTAAATAGATATTTTAGAATTTATCAAATACAGATTTTGGCATACTGGTAGCAAACAAGAAACTGTTAAAATTAATATTTGGTAAAAGTAAATGTTATTCAACAATACAGAATGAAATACTGTAATATAAAAAAATAGGAAACTATTCAAAAGTTAAACTATATGATTATAAACTTATTAGATGATCTAGAAGACCCTTTTTAATTTTTTGCTCATAGACATGTAACATGTCTATGTACACGTGTATGTTTGTCTGTAAAATGTGAGCTTGTGTTTACATTTGTGAAAGCAGTCATGTTCAGAGAACTAGGCTAGGCTTCCCAGGATGGGTCTTGTTTTTCTAGTATATACTCCAGGCTAGCTGGCCTGAGAGCTTCTGGGAATCCTGTCCCAACCCTCCAACTCCTATAAGGGTACTAAGTTACAGATGTTCACACCACATGTGAGTTTTTACCTGGGTTCTCTTTCTTAAGTGCAAGTACTTTACTGAGCCATCTACCGGCCGGACACCAATTTTCAAAATTTCATATAAAAAAGATGGGAACCATAATTTCTCCACACCGTGAGTCCAGCTAGCTCCAAGGGACTTTTGTAAAACTAAGCCCATTATCATACCAGCTCAACTAGGACAGCTATTGCCCAAGACAAAGTTGCCAATGTGATAGAAAGCCTTGGTTCCTAAGTAGCCAAAGCTGAGGGCAGTGTGTACCTTCTCATCACCTGGACCTAGCTAGATGATGATGATCCCACAAAGATTATTAGCAACCATGCTATCTCAACAATAATTCTCATTATGTACATATAATTTTCACTCTTCAAATGATCAGGGGCTTAACATTTATGGTTTCATAATCACTGTTAATGATTACATTAAGATAATAGTGAACTCAAATATCACGCCTTGTTTGACGACTAGTTGGATACAATGCATACTTCAGCAGTTATCTTTGTATGTGGATTGTCAGCTGGCCAGTTGGTGAAAGCAGGTTCTAAGGAAAATATAAGGCTAAGATGAACTTCTTATCCTACGACACTCCTGAGTATGGGGGATGTGTATGTGTAGATATGTGTATGCATGTTTGTATGTATTTTTATGGACTAGATCATCAAGCAAAACATGTCTTAATAGAAGTCAAGGTCGAAAGATTAAACCCCAAAAAGTCAGACTCCAGGCTATCTGCTGAAGAACTCTCTAAGAAATATAAAATATTTCCCCAATTTTGTTTTAGTTTTTAAGATTCAGCTATGCACTAAAAACACAATATTCTCCCTCTCCCTCAAAAGCAAACAGTACAACCAATTTTAGAGTTCTCAAAAGGAAGAAAGCCATTTGACCAAAAATAATAGAAAACATTAATTTGGTATATGCATCTATTTTTTACATTTTCTTAAGAGTATGAGAACAATATTAATCTTATATACTTTGTGGTCATAAAGTGTCAAACCTTTGAATATTAATATTTTGGAAGTAAGTGAAAGTTTTAATGTTTTTAGTTTTAGATTTCTTTTCTTTTTGATCAGGCATACTTTACAACTGTGTGTGGGTATGTGCATGTGAGTACGGGGGCCCTAGGGAGAGAGAAAAGGGCATCAGATCCCCTGGGGTTAGAGTTAAAGTCACAAGCTGTCCTGACCCACACAGGTGCTCAGAATTGAACCTGGGCCCTCTTCAAGAGCAGCAAGCACTCTTAACTGCTGAGCCATCACTCCAGCCCCTGAAACAGGATGTTTTCTGCTCAGAAACAAAACAGAGGAGTCTAAGGGACAATATGCAAGAGCCATAGCCATCTCTCCTCTCCTGAGCTCCTGAGGGGAAAGGAAACAGCTGTGCTCTGTGGGGCCAACACGGGCCTCCCTGGGGCTTTGTGAACTCCAACGCCCACAGATAGGAGATCATCTCAGAACACATTTCTTGGCTTGGATTTCCATGTGTATCATTCCACAAAAGCCCACTGCTTCAAAAATAAGAGAGACAGAAAACCAGTGTGATTTGAGGCACGTCCAAGCGCTATGGAGGTGAAGATTAATGTAACTGAATACATTTCTTCCCACATACTCATGTTCTGGGTTTACAGCAAATCAATAGAAAAGATTATGAACACTGTTTGTATTCCTCTTATTCCAACACTACCTCTTCACTGACTGCTCCCCCTTATCCAATCCAAAAAGGGGTGGGAAGACAGGAGAATTTGCAATGAGTCTTGATTTCAGGGCAGGAATGGCGGGCTCCTTACAAACAGTAGCCAGTGTGTTTCCTGACAAGAGGGTTCTGTTTATTAACAGTGTGCCTTTCTAGTCCATTTTTTTTTTTTTTTTCCATTTGCTTCTACTCAGCAGTACCTCTCAGCAGCCTTAGTTACTTTTAGTTCTTGGAAGATCATACATGCTCGGCAACTTTTATTTCTTCCACATATGATATAAAAGTCCTAAAAAAACAGGATTCAAACTTCCAAATGACAAATTCCTTGAGGACAACGCCCTGGATAACTAAGTATGAGAGAAAGAGCACAAGGGTTGCTAAACACTCCTCAATAGTTTGAGCAGACCAGGAGGGACAGTGAAAGAAAATGGTTTCAGTTCTGAGACTATACAGACCATTATCTGCCAAAGGCAGAAAGCCCAATAACTGACTTTGGACAGCAATGCCTCATTTTATATGACCCACGACCTAAGAATAGCTTTAAACAGCACTTCCCAGCTTGTGAAAATGATCTGAGTTCAGAAGCCAGAACAGAAGTGATGGGAGATGTTATTGTGTATATATGTTTCTCATACTGGTTAATAAAGCACTGTGGCCAATGAGATAGCAAGATAGGCGGGGCTAGGAAACAAGGAGGAAAGAGGAAGTAGGAGGGAGGAGTCAAGATGTAGCCCAGGGAAGAAGCAAGACGCCTGCCGCGGCTCCCTGATAAGACGACCACGTGGAAATACTTAGATAAGTAGAAATGGGTTAATAATTAAGACAGAGCTAGCCCATTAACAATAATGGTAACTGGCCAACAGGATTGTATCAAATACAGAGTCTCTGAGTGTTATTTGGGGCTCACGTGGCGGCCGGACCATGGTGGCAGGACCCATTGCAGCCGACGGGAAGAACCTGCTGTAACACAGAAGACTTATCACTTCTCAGAAGACAGCTGTTCCTTTGCATTCTGTCTGTTTCTCATACTTCATGCAGTCACTACAGACCCCATGTAGGCCACCAAGCCTGGACGATTCAGTATCTGCCCCTGTACGGGAAAAGCCCCTATCCCATGGCCCCTTCTGAAAGTAACAAGCTAGGCAAAGGCACATTAAAGCAGAGCAAGGGGAGCTGCAACCCATGGGCTCTGCAAAGACCCCAGATGAGGGCCCAGCTTCCTCCAGTAGGAGACTGTTAGCTGGGCAAATGACCAGAGAGAGGAAATTCCCCAACACTAAACCCACTCATTGAAAACGAAATGACCCTTCTAGGCTCACATTTACAAGACACTGATTTACCATGGGCCAGGCACCATGCAAAGCACTCGCAGTGATCCAAAGAATCCTTGAAACAATTCAAATCCTTTATTAACCATATTTTATAGCGGAGGAGCATAGGTATGGATGGGACATACCTAGGCTGGGTCCACAGAACAAGGAAAAAGCTTCCCTAGGGCTGTGGGTTCAGGCTTAGAGTAGATGGCTGCGGTCAAGGCGAAGAATGCAAGCTCAGCACTGGGTGGAGAACCCACATGTTCCTGAGAGGATAAACATTAATATACATAGAGTAGCACATACAGCTTCTCACACGTGTGCGCCCTTGTGAGTTGTCAGTGTGTGTATTTGTACATTACTCAGGGATTAATGCACATGTCCTTGCTGTCACTCACACAAAACAGTATTATCAAATTCCAGTCTTGTATATTAGGGAGTGCATCACATACAATATCCTGGCAAAAATACCTCAATGCTTTAATTAAGGGAACAGAACATACATTACATCCTGGATGTACTAGAGAATTTAAATGTGTGCTTTTTAAACAGACTTAGGGACATGAACATAGAATTACTCATAGATATAAAACATTCATTAATGTGTACATGTATACAATTCTAGAACACGCTACCTTTAAACTTTCATCATTTTCTTTAAAAAAAAAAAAAAACTGCTTTCTGTGCTAGGCCTGGTGGCATCAGCCTGTTATACCAGACACCTGGAAGGTTCTAGCAGGCTGTAAGAGCACACATTCAAAGCCATCAGGCAGGCAGCAGGGTGAGTATTCCGGCCAGGACAATCAAAAGTACTTGTCTCGTATATGCAAGGCTCCAGGATCAGTAGTGTTTGAAAAATATAGCTTTGGGGGCACAAACTTATATGTTGCTATTACATAAGAGACTGGCTGTGATGTACACACAATTAGCAATGTCCAGCAAGGTATGCATAAAGAAAAAATAACAAGAAAACATGAAATGCTATTTCCTTGGGTAGCAGAACTACACATGTTTGTTTCTTTCCTGTCATAAACTGCCAAGAGTGGATAGGAATTACAAGAAAATATGTTCTTTATTAATGTCCTGCTGAAGGACAACTTGGAAGTCATGTACAATTTATCAGGATCTACTAATAGGTCCCCATCTTTTCCCTGAAACAGCCATGAAAAGAAACGGCAGGCAGACTAACCCCTACAATGGCAAAAACACTCACAGACACCAGTGAGCACCAGCTCAGCACAGCTTACAGGAGGCACCAACTACTTCTATTTAGAACGATAACATAAGGTACCCATGCAAAGAGAGAGTAGGGAAAGGAAGCCCCAGAAAGAACAAAGACCAGTGTGAGTGCAGAGGGGCTGCGGGGCAGGAAGTGCATTCCAGGGATGACCGCCAGATCAGAGCGCCTGAGGCCCTGAGGCGAAGGGTGGAAAAAGGGGTGAGAGATCAGGCTTGGGACATGAACATGTGCTTGGGCTTTCTCAAGATCAGAGAGGCGGTGGAGGGTTGCACTTCATCTTTTAGTGGTTTCCCACATTATTTCCAATAGCTGGGAACTTCTTATAAATCCCACACAATCAGAGAAGGCAGGTATAACCAACTCCTCCAGTGCAACAATCGATAGAACACTTATATTCTAAGCCTATGTGTGCATTCTTTCAACTGCTTGAAAAAAGACCCACAAAAAGAAATAGATTCACAGGAAACACACACACACACACACACACACACACACACATACATATAGATATGCATATATATATATATATATATATATGTATATATATATATGTGCACATATTTTCATAAAACTAAAGATAATTTTATTAAAAAAAAAAAAAAACCTTTGCTTTCAGAGATTCACTCCAATGTTTTTGTTCCTATTTTCTCTCCTCCCCCTGAAGTATCCACACCCCTGCTTTCACCCTTTCTGTACACTAGTCATAACTAATTACAGACATTCTGTCCTGCTACTGGGAGGTCCGTAATTTGAAACAACAGGTCAGATCAGTTCATGGATTAATGTGTGTAACTAGTGTTGAGAAAGTTTGTGAAGAAAGCAACAAAAATATTTCAAATGTAAATAACCAGAACACTAGGGTTAATGAAACCCTCTTAGAGTTAGCTCCCACGGGCACACCCTAGCATGAAAAAGTGTTGTGAGAAATGTGTTCAGTGCATACAAACCCTAGAAATGTGTTGAGGACGAATGAACTCTTGAAACCTGGCACAGAAACAAGGGTTTGCAGTATGGAAGCAACAGGAAGACTCACTGGGGGACAGAATGTTGCCTCAGCTGGGTGGCCAAATCTGTGGCAGAAGGTTAATACTCAAACTCTGGTGCAACAAAATAAAACCCAGGCATGTTCAAAACATAAAAATCATGAGAAAAAGGGGGAAAAAAACTCAACAAATGATAACTTTGAAAAATGAGCCCTTCCTCTTCCAGAAACAAAAGGATTCCATTTTTTCTCTGCAGCATAACAAAGTAACAACAAAGACCCTGTCTCAAGGAGTCAGGCTTGGTAGCCAAGTCCTACAATACTTAGGAGGCTGAGGCAGGAGGATTGCAAATTCAAGGCCAGGCTAGGCAAGCCTGAGCAAATTAGTGAGGACTCTCCCAAAATAAAAAAAAAGGCTGGAGATGTGGCTCAAGGGTAATGTGTATGAGGCCCTTGGTCTAGTGCCCAGTTGTTGTTTTGTTTTGTTTTGTTTTGTTTTAGGGGACACAGCTGTGGGGGGGGGGCTCCAAAAAGGGAAAGAGGGCTCAGAGAAGCTATCTGCATGAAATCAGTGAGTGTCCAGACAAGTCACACCCACCGACGCTGTCTTTCAGCTGGAGACCACTAGCTAGCCTAACTGCATCTTCTCCCAAGCAGGGCAGCATTACTTCAGAGGTCTGTACCATACGAGGCACAGGAGGGGAAGGACAGAGTGGCCCTGGAAATGTGGCACTAAAATGTGCTTCTACTGAGATTCCATTCCAGGGCCTGCTCAGGAGTCTGCAGCTCTTCAACCCTGGCCACTAAGCAGACAGAAAGCCAGGTGGTGAGCCCTGGTCCTCACAGTTGAGACCCTTTATAGAGACAAAGGACTTTAACAGAAATAAGGAGGTCTGGAAAGCCCCAGTAAGTCCAAGTGACCCCCACAGGGCCACAGGTGACCTTTACTGGTAAGGTATCATGGTGTTTCCCCAAACCGCCTCAGATTAGGAAGAAGGAAGAGGCCAAAAGGAGCAGATGCCTCTAGAACTTCCGTGGAGAACAGGACCAGTTAAGCTAAAGATGTGGTTTTTCTGGGGCCACAATCAGAATAGGGTAAATTACAGAACTGTTAGAGTAGAAACCCCCTTTTCCCTCAGGGCCTGACAAGGAAGGTGGCAACCCCTAGAAGTCACAAGCTTCAGAACCTCACCTCCAGGATACAATAAGTAAGACCCAGAGTCCTGCTCCCCTATGAGGCCATACTAGGCTCATAGATTGCTTTAAAACACATTTGCATTGATGGGTACCCAGGGCACAGTTTCACATACTTATGAGTATGGATACACCTGTGGGAGAAGACTATGGCATTTGCCTTTACACTCTATGGATGCTCTGCCTCCCTCTCAAGCCTACATCCTACGGTATTATTGCTGTGTAACATGTGAATGGAATGGCTGGGGTGAAGACTAAAGAATCCCACCCACATATCTTTGTCACCTGAACCGAAGGCTCAGTGATAAACACAGGATTCAGTCTTCCCTATACTCATTATCTACATTCAAATGTAGCCCACAATCTCTCACCATCTGTCCTAACAAATTAATAATCAAAGTATTATAATCTCCATTAAGTAGAATTTTTGAATCCTAAAGTCATTGTTCCTATGACTATAATTATAAACTCTTGCCTTAATCCCTTAGTCCCTGGTCTAAGAGCTGTTTACTTAGTAGCCAGGGAGATGGGATGGAAGGGAATAAGAGGTTTTCAGTTTCTTAGTGAGACACACATCAATGGACAGTCACCCTTTTAGGGGAAGACGTCTCATTCCTCTGGTTAAAGATCAGAGATGAAAACCCTCTTGCCTAGAATCGGAATGGGAATTCTTGTAAAGCAAGCCTGACTCTGAGCCCATAGTTTAAGACTGTCACATTTAATAGAGACAGAAAGATAAGACAGGAGTGCCCAGAAAGGTGAACTCTAAAGGACACTTTACACAGAGAATGAATTTCTAAAAACTGCAAGTCATATTTCTAGAGCTGCTGTCCACAGAGCTGACATCTGCTACACACAAAATCCTGCATGGGCTAATGGCTTCTGGTGGCAGGGAGAGTAGTTTCTTTAAGGGTGTGGCCCCTGCTTGGTTGACTTGGATTCAGTGTGTTATGGAAAAAAAAAAAAAAAAAAAGGAGAGGGCACACAACGTTGGGAGTAAGTAGGGTGGGTAAAGGTTAGGTATGGAATGAGCTGGCAGAGGAGTATATGAAATATAATCAAAATATATTGTAAAAATTTCTCAAATCATAAAAACATTAGTTTAATAAATAAATAAGTCACAAAAATAAATAAGTAACCAGCACAGGCAGTCACGCATGCTCGGTCCCATTTTACAATGATCTCATTAGGGTCAGCGCATGTGGTGTGCTGAAGCAGCCTGCTAGGTCCCCATGCTCTTTTTTCTCCAGCTAGCTGCAAACAAAAGCCTATCCTACACAGGCAGAAAAAGTGATCTACTTATTAGTACACTGTACCCCACCCTAGTTCTCGTGCCATCCTCTCCTCCCTCTCAGTATCAATCATGGAACTCTGACCTGGAGCACCCCATCTCTCCACAAGCGTGGATTCACACAGCACAGAGCAACAGGCAAGATCCAAGGGTTTATGAGAAGCAGTGTGCATGAAATTTTTGAGAAACATGAAAAATTACATACGAGGCCAGTCCAAAGCAATGAAGTACACTTGGGATCAGATTTAAGATGTGATGAGGAAACAAGTCCAGAGTGGTCTTGTGACTTACCAAGGTCACCTAGCAAGTTAGTTGAAAACTCAGGACCAGAACTTAATCTCAAAGCTGGGCTGCAGTTTATTTCTATTAAGTGGCCTCCTCCTCTACATTGCATAGCCTGGGGTCTAATGTCCACTCTCGGGTGGTTTCCATACAGGAATCCTGCCATTAGAGAGCCACGAACTATTCAGGGAGTTCCTTTCCAGAAGCAGGTTTCTTATTTACTATATATACACCTTTTGTCTGTTTTGAGACAGGGTCTCATATAGCCCAGCCTGGCCCCAAACTTGCTATGTCGGTGAATCTGGCCTTGAATTTCTGATCCCCCTTCCCCTGCCTCCCGTACTGAGATTACAGGGTGCACCACTATGCCTGGTTTACATGATACTGGGGATCAAAGTCAGGTCTTTGTGCACACGTGGCAAGCACTCATCCTCAGGGCCCATGGGCAGAGAAAAATGGAAACCAAGTTCTAACTGTTATAAGTGAGGAAGCCTGGGATAATCCTAAGCAAGATGCTCTGGCAAAGCTCCCCAGGCCTGTGACCCTGATGCCTTAAGGTGCTACCATGATGCCCAAACAAGTTGGCCATGCCATTAGGGTCTGCTTAAGATGAGGCCTGAAGAGAGAAGCAAGACCACACCAGAGCCTACCCAAAAGCAGACAGGCCAATTGTGAAATACAATGGGTCCATCTGGGCAGGCATCTAGACAGTAAAAGTGGCAAATAATAAGGGTTAAGGACAGTTGAAGCATTGGAGACCTAGATACCAGTCAAAAGTGAGTCCAGCATAAGTGGAACCCAGTCCAACCAGGAAACGGGCAAGAGCTTGTTACAGAAAATAGTGCCCCCAACAAGCAGAATCAAGTCCTAGGAACCAAAGGTCCCCAAAGAACCCCTGAGCCTCAACGTCTAGTTAGTTACACATTTGGCCCTCCAGAATGGGAAGGAAGGTATTCAACAAGAACCAGAACCCCTGTAGCAGGGGAAGGCATCTCAGAAAGAGGATGGTAGCAGTTGCCATGGCAGTAGCTCCTCCTTCAGATAATAGCCACGCTAGGGTCAGATTCTGCGAGGCAGCTTGTAGGAAACTTGTATTCAGACCCTAAATGCAGATGTGGTTGAAGAGGCAGCTTTCTTCCACAACAGAAAACTAAGGCTCGGAACCCCTTCAAGCCTGTCACATATTTGGTATATGAACTTGGGAGGGAGTGGTTTTCTGTTGCAATGTTTCAAAGCCAGTGTCATAGCCTGAAACTCCAAGAGTCCCCAGAAACCTCAGCAAGCAATGCATCAGAGGTAAGTAGTATCAGAGTCCGGACTGTAAGCAAAGATGGGACACAGAAATCTTCCTGACTTCCAGAGTCAGAGACACTTGTCAGCTGAGTCTAAGGCCGCCCCTTATGCTCAGAGGGTTAGGATGTGGCAGCCCAGTGTTTGCTCCAGAAAGTCCCAAGAAGGCACATGGTGGTCTTTCTAGAGTAACTCTAGGCTAAAGACAGCTCTTGTCTCACAGGAGTGAGTGAGGTCCTGGATGGCCAGAAGGGAGTCGGGAACTAGAACCCAGGAGTCTCTCAGAACGAGGCAGATCATGAAGACCTTGCTTGATGCTGCCTCTGATTCCGGTAAGGGGCCCAAGTGAGACCTCTGGCTCAGGTACAAATGGCACTGGTTGTGGCACCTTCTTTAGTTTTGACTTCAAATTGCTCCCAAGTTCCCAAGAACTCAGAAGAGCTGGGAGAAAAGACAGATTCCAAGTGCATGGTGAATCTCAAGAATATAAAACCAGAGTATAAAATCAGATTCATAGGGATGATACAATTTTAAAATCCCTTGTCAATCAAAATGTATAACTAAAGCTGGGTAGTGGAGGTTCATGACTTTAATCCCAGCAGTGGGGAGGCAGAGGCAAAAAGATTTCTGTGTTTGAGGCCCACTTGGTCTACAGAGTGAGTTCCAGCATGGCTGGGGCTATATAGAAACAGAACAAAATATGCACAACTGCAAAACTGCCCTTCAATTCCTGCCTCCAAAGTAAGTTGAGAAGCTTGCCTATGGTGCTCAAAAAGTTCTTTCGGTGTTAAAAAATAAAGCAGAAAATGAATGGCAAGAACAGGAAGGTGGCCGCCACAGTCCCCAGGTCACTTGTCTCATCCTTTTGAGGCACCTAGCCCTCTTTAACTATGGCTGCAAGTTCACCAGCCACAGCCAACCAATAGCTGAACCACATCCTCAGATGCACCTGCACGCAGGATTAGAATTCGACACTTCAAGTCTTATTTTCTGTGTGGAACAACCATTTTCCAAAAGGTAGGCAGATGGCTTTCTCTTTAACTCAAGACACACACACACACACACACAGACACACACACACAGTTTTACTCACTCACTCACATACACACACATTGTAGTTCCCTAGATTCTTAGAGAAACTTGTCACCTGTGGTCAGTCAAGTGCACATAATAGGATTTGTTGTTTCCTCTGCATTTCAGTCAAAGGGCATTCCCCTTCACACTCCAGAAAACTCTTACTCAGCTCTCAAGACCCTTCTTACATTACTCCTCCTCCGTGACACCCTTTCAGTTTCCCCAAGCTCTGTGTTCCGTGCTTCTAACCCTCTGGTCATCTGCAACAATATCCAAGTCAAATATAATAATTTTTTTTTCCTGCTTTGGTTGGGTCACAATTTTTGAGGGTTAGGTGAACTGACATGATCAATTTGAAATGTCTCTGAAAATGGCAGTGCATCACCCTGCTAATACACAAATCCCACTACAGAACTACATCCTGTGGATTTGCAAAACTAGATTATCTCTTGTAACACTGCTATAACAAAAGACTGGGAACAATCAGAATGTGCATTAGTAGGATTCCCTTAAATAAACATCAGCCAATATCATGCAGGAGTTTAAAAGGAACCCAGACTCCCTTGGTACTAATATGTACATTTTCCTCCAAACTCTAACATGGGCCAGGAAGATATCTCAGTGGGTTGAGGCCCATGCAGCCAAACCTAACAAGCTGCATTGTTGGATCCACATGGTAGAAGAGAGAACAGACACTGGCAAGCTGCCCTCTGACCTCCACAGATGACTGTGGTACACATGCACAAACATGAACAACCTCCCTACAACATGTCCAAGTTAAAGCCTGAGCTTCAGCCCTAAGCCACACCATGCACAGCTAGCTTTGAGGAATCAAGTAGCTTACTTATCCTGAATAAAACAAGGACATAGGGGCCTATTTCCCAGTGAAATCAGAATAAACACAGGAGCTGGAGGACATGGAATGCCTGGTACCATGCCTGACACGTGAAGCCATCACTATCTCCATCACCCAGGGAATTTTCCAAGCTTTCCCTCGGACTTTGCTTAGCCACTGGGTATAAACACATCACATTTATAGAATAAAACAGCCCCCGTGTATATCTGAAAGCCTAGAGATCACTCTCACCATTGATTCATTATTTATGCAGGGATGGATTACACAGTAGCTGAGACCATTTACAAGGGGACTCTTTTCCTCTCAAGTTATATTTAAAGGGCATATATACAACACCTTTTATGCTTTTGTGATGAATAACAAAGAAGCCAGAACAGAGCTAGTTTCTTTTAAGTTCCATAGATTTATCTTCACAGGACACATGAAATATTTATGTTGCTTTCCTCTCTCCACCCAAATCAATAAGCCATCTGGAGAAGATGGCCACGGTCAGACATCAGGTTTCCAACTACAGTGGGCCGTCATCCAATCTGTCCGAAATGAGATGGCCTCAAGTTTCAGTGCATTCCTTATCCCAGGGCTCAGTAAATTTCTCAGTGTCTGTGAGAACTACATTCTGTTCTGTACAACTTCAAGCTGGCTCCTGGGGTGGCTGAAAACCACATAAAAGTTCTCTGCACAAGCTGAGAGGCCTCGGGGCTCCTAAGGGCAGGTCAGTCCGAGGCAGTGAAGACTGAGCCACAGGCCACGTCTAATGATTAGGGGGAGGGTTTCAATGACAAACCTTCAAGGGCCAAAAGTGACACCACAGCAGATAAAATGCTGCACAAGGCATAGATAAACTGTGATTGAAATGGTGTTTCGAGCATAGTACAGACAAAACAGAACAGAAACATATCCCAGCCCCATAGCAAGACATCTCAAACTGATACTGGACACCATTTTAAACATAATTGCTTCTATTTTCCTTTTTTAAAAAGGTTTATTTATTTATTTATTTATTTATTTATTATGTGCATTGGGGTTTTGCCTGAATGCATGTCTGTGTGAGGATGCCATATTCCCTGGAATTGGAGTTACAGACAGATGTAAGCTGCCATGTGGGTACTGGGAATTGAACCTGGGTTCTTTGGAAGAGCAGTCAGTACTCTTAACCTCTGAGCCATCTCTCCAGACTACTATTTCCCTTTTGTAATGAAAACTGACTTACAGGGGAAAAAAAAATAAAACCTGAGAGTTTATTTATATAAACCATGTATTATCTGTAGGTGATAAAGGATGTTTCTTAAATTTTACTATATTTATTATCTGTATGTGCCAAACATTCTAAAATAAAAAATATATTACTTATGGTTTGGTTTTTAAGTAGGTGCTGCATAGCTAGGCTTCCTATTTAAGCCTTTTGAATGCTAGGGTTCCAGACATGCAACACTATACATTCAGTTTTTGCTGGGTTTTGTGTTTGTGTTTGTTTGTTTGTTTGTTTGTTTCTTAACAAGATTAAACAAATAAATGGATATGATCAGCCATCTATCTGTAGACTTCTCTTATTGCTCCAGGGAACCCCCAGTGCCTAGCACAAGGCCAATAACAGAAATTACAGTAAGAATTGTCTAAACAAAAGACCAGAGAAGGTAGTGAGGCAGAGGTAAACTGAGTTCAGTGAGGTCTAGGCCAGCCTGGTCTACACAGTAAGTTCCAGACCAGCCAGGGGTGGATAATGAGACCCTGTCTCAAAAAGAAACAGAGAAAGAAGCAAATATAAAAAGAAAACAAAAAAGAACAAAGAAAAAGGAAATGTCTAAAGGACACTCTTGACATGGGCCAGAAAAAATTAAAAAGCATGCATGGTGAGATTCTGCTCCATCCTCTGGTAGTTCAAATATGGCTGGACTCTCTGCTTGCAAGATCTCACCAGAACTTTCCTGGAAAGTCTCCTTCCACTAACTGCCACTTGCTGGGTACAGGCTGTTTGGCCTGAAAGATGCATTAACCCCCATTGTTGTTTAATGTCCCTTGCTTGCTATTCATGATGGTTTATACTGACTTAAATTGGGCTATGGAATTATATAGGAGACAAGGTTCCAGATTTACCTATGGGGATTATCTAGATTAGGTCATCCTTTAAGAATACCTTGATTAGGTTAACTGAGTTGGGAAGACTCTTCCTTGGCAAGGGCAGTGCCATTCCCTGGGTTTGGGTACTCTATCTGGACAAAAATGAAGACGCTATCTGTGCAGGAGTGTACATCCTTCCCTGCTTCTTGACTGCAGACACAATGTGGCCAGCTGCCTCACACTCCTGCCTCCAGGACTTTCTAGCAGTGAGCCAAAAGAAATCCTTAATCTCTTAAACTGCGGCAGGAAAGATAAGTAAGACACAGCCAGACTCTTACAGTAAGTCCTCTGTCCCTCTGTCCCTCTGCCCCGCTGCTCTATCTGCAATGTTGCCCAGTACATTGGGAGTCATGTTGCCTTCCTTATTCCACTGCTATTTCTTGCAGAGATATCCAGTCCAACATATGTAGAGAATCCATGGGAAACTTGGTCTCAGATCTCAGTGCCATTAAAGTAACTGCTTCCCAGAACAAGCAACTCATGTTAATTCCTCAGCACTGGGGACCTTACATTTGGTCTTCCATCTGTCTGCCTGAAGCTGAGAATCACAGCCCAGGTCAGTAAGTTTACAGGAGCTTTATGGCATATGTACCTATCAGCTTACTTTCCTTCTTATTTCTTTTTATTCTTCTTTCTCTACCCCAAGCCTTTTTCTTTCTCCTCTCCCCCAACTCTCTAACAATGTGAATTTTTAAAAATATTTTGGGATGGGGGTTGCAAACAAAGCAATAAATGAACATTTAAACCCTAAATATGTTCTCATGAATTCCGGCTTTCTTTGGAGACAGACCCTCACCCCTGCAACTTGCCTGGAGTACAAGGCAAGTACAGTACACCTGCTGTCACCAACGAAGGGTGTTCAGCGCTACTCTGAACTCTGTATAAAGCTGTATAGCTGAGGGCCAGAAACCTTAGATGCCTAGCCAGCTGTAAAATATTCAGGGCCCCTCACACGGGGGCAAAGCACAAAGCTGGGAGTCAGACTACCTGTCCTCCACTCCTCCACCCTGCATCCATCCCCACCCCACCGCTGCCAAGAGATGAGTTAACTTTAGAGAGATGAATTAACTTTACGTGCCTTCCCTTTGATTTTCTCTATGGCCAGTGGAATAAAAATGGTACTGACCTGATAAAGTTGCCAGAAGAAGTGAATGAATTCAAACATGAATGAGTGACTAGACCAGGGTCTACCACACTGCACATCTGGGCCAGTACAATTAATAAAGGTTTCTGTCTGCAAGCAAAAAGTTTTAAGTCCTACTGACACTAATATTTCTCATTGTAAGTTACTAAGTCAACAAACTGATTTTCACCGAAACTTTACTTATTGATGTCTGGGCCTCACTTGTAATCCCTGTGAAATCAGAGTTCTCTCTAAATAGTAAAAATGCTTAGCCATGTGTTTTCTGGCTTACTAAAGCACAAAGCAGAGATGAACACAACAAAACTAGTTCCCAGTGCATATCTCCACTTAGTAACAGGATGAGTCCTAAACCACACCCAAAGGTGCGTGAACACACATGTTCACAATCACATACAGGAAGGCAGGTTCCTGCCAGCACTTAGAGATGCAAAACGGCCACCACTTTTAATGTGTCTGTCAGGATGAAACACCTCACGACATGATTCTAGGGACATTCTTCAAAATCGCACGCTTTGGGTAACTATCAAAGAACTCCGTATAGCTGTAGACTTGAGGTTCTGACTTACATCTGAGTTTACAAAACTGCCACCTCATACATCCGCATCTAAACTGCAAATTGCAAACTTCTCAGGTTTCACATCGAAGGCAGCAAATCAGCACCGCCCTGACTCTGCTCAGGCCAAAGCCAGTCTGAGCCACTTCCTTCACCCTCGGCCTTGAAAAATTAAAGTCATCAGAAATTGCCTGTTTCACAAATGTGTGTGCATTTCTTTCAAATTCGGCGGCTTGATACTGCCACAAAAAAAATAAAATTGAATAATTATTAAATTTGGAGTGACCGACACTTAAAAGAATCAAAAAAAAAAAAAACTCTAGGGGAAGAAAAAAATACTGAAGCAGCGTAAATTGACATAAAGGATGATGTAAATGGCTCGTTTCAAGTTTCAGCCTTTGCAATACCAAGACTGCAGACTAGAAGACTGGAAGAAAGGGGTTGGGAATTCGTCAGTATTAATCTCCCACTTTCTACAATCCTGCCTGGTAATTACTAATCCAGTGAAAGTTCCTACGAGTTTATTAAGCCGAACTGAAATATAGCAGTCCCTTTAAGTGCTCTCGTTTCTCCACACCACAGAAAACACTCTAAGAACAACTTTTAAAAAGTGAACCAGGAAGAGTGGTCAAGAAAACTGCTTTGAGGAACTTCGTGCTCTCTCCAGTTTAGCTCTCCAGAGTCACCCTAAGCAAAGCACTAGGACGCACGGCAGAGAGGCACCGCCTAAAACGAAGAGTCGAGAGGGTCGGGGGCCGGACTGTCCCGCTGGCAGCGCGAGTGCAGCTCTCCAAAGCTACCCGGAGACCCCGGGTCCCGGCTCGCTCTCCTCCGGGCCCCGCAGGCAGCGGGCGCAAACCCCACCCAGCCGCAGCGCACTTCCCGTTCGCCCGCCGGTCAAGAACTCCAACTTGACAGCGACACGCCGAGCTATGAGGAAGTGGCCGCGACCTAGGTGCTGCCACCACCACTCGGCTGGAACGTCCTGGCGAGCAGAGCGGAGGGAGCCCGCGGGCACTGCTCGGGAACTCCAGCCCGGCGCCCCGCAGCCTGGAGACCCGCAGCCTGGAGACCCGCACGCGCGGCGCGCAGAGCTCTTACCTGGTTTGACCGGTTTGGGAGGTGGCTTGGACATGGCGCTAGGCGGAGCAGCCAGGCTCAGCCGCGGGAGCCCCACACGCAGACGGGAACTGGCGCCAAGCCTGCGCTGCTCGCGGTCGCTCGGGACCCGCGCGCAGCCGATGCGGGACACTCGGACCAGCGAGCTCCGCAGACCGCCCTGCCTTCCTACCAGGAAGTGGCCGCGCCTCGCCGATCTCTGATTGGCTGCAGCGGGGAGCCGGGCGGAGCCTCCGAGGTCCAGCCTGCTCCCCAGCGCTGGGACCCCGCCCTCCTCCGTGGGGGAGGAGCCCATGGTGCCACGCCCCCAGGCCTTGCTTGGTGGGGATCATGAAAGCCGATAGAGGGCTGCACGGACGGAGGCAGTGGTTCCTTTGAGATCCTCGTGTGGCCTGTTCTGCGGCCCTGCTGGGGAGGATTCGAACCCGCTTCGGTGAGTACTCACTGGCATCTGCGTACCCGCGCCGAGGCCTGGGCACCTTCCTGAGTCTCCTGCGCGGGACTTGGAATCTGATTGCGTCTAAGGAAACCGCGTTGGGACTCGCGCGCCTAAGAGGCGCTAGCTCTAGATAGGTGATCACACATTTGCTGGTACGGGCATCGGGTCTTGATTCCCTCGGGACAAGACGCTCCTTTCAGCATTTGGTTAACAAACTCCAACCCACTTGCTACCTGGCTTTGTAAAAAGCCTTCTAAGAATGATTTTTGGTGTTTTAAATAGCTGAGACAAAAGCAAAAAGCACAGTGTTTTGTGGCATGTGACACGTCAAAGTAAGAGGAAACTTAGATTTCTGAGTCCATAAAATTTTCTTAGAACACACCATGCTCGTTGTCTTACGTATTGACTGTGGCCGCTTTCTCATTCAACTTCAGAGTTAAATAGTTACCCACAATGCCAAAACTATATACTGTCTGGTACTTTACAGAAAAATTGCCCAAGTCTAACCGAACAGCTTATCTCATGATATTGCAGTCATGCAAATGTAAACTCATAAAGTTATGCCTATTATATATTAGGGGATATAAAAATGGAAATACTGATTACATAAGAATCTACAGGGTCAGCAAGATGGTTCAGCCGCCCTTGCTGCCAAACCCGATGACCAGAGTTCAATCTTCAGCAACCACATGATGCAAAGAGAACTGACACCTACAGGTAGACCTGTGACCTCAACATGTGTACTGTGTACTCTGATGAGCCATGGCATGTATCCACATGCATGCACACGACATAAATACAAATGTAACAAAGCAATATATATATATATATATATATATATATATATATATATATATATATATAAAATGGAGGGACAAAGTGTCTACTGAATGAAGGTTGGTTTCTTTAAAAAGTCAGTGAAGCTCCAAGAGGCATAGGTTACTAGGAGCCGTGTGCTGGCCAGACTCCCAGGCCGTGCTTACTAGCTACTCCAGCTGTGGGAGATTCCTATTTACCAAAAGGGATCAAAGTTTAAATTAGTAGCAGGAGATTGTCCTGTTCGTGGGAGAATATCAGGTCTCTGTGAAATAACACAGGAGACGCAAGTCCTGAAAACATGTCTGGAACTCGTGTGAAGAGTGCACACATTTGCCCTCGTCATCTCTCAGATTTGTGGTGGGGCTGCTGATTCCTCACATGCCCCTGGGAATCATTCTGCACCTTAGAACCATGTTCAGAAGTGGAATGGATGAAATATAAACATAAAGCAACTATGAAGACAGTTCAACATTTCACTGAGAGCAAATCAAAAGTATTTTTTAAAAACCTGCAAAAGAGCCAGTCTTGGTGATGCATCCCAAGGGAGGTAGCCTTGCCAAAGTAGCAGCCTTGACTATGTAGCAAGTTCCTGACCATCCGGCCTACATAGTGAGATGCTGTTGCAAAAAGATATTAATAATAAATACCTTTGAAAAAACAAGGGATTCAGTAAAGACTTGCTCCTTGCTCAGTCTGTTCTTTGCTCCCTGGACAAATGGTCTTGGCTGCTGAGGAAAAGAAACGGCTTAAATACTGCACGAGATTCAAGGTGAGAGAGGGCATCCTGATTTTGTGACTCTCGAAAGATCAAAAGGTTCTTTCTCCAGAGGCCTCATAGGATTTCCTGTTTGTTTTTGTTCCGGGTTGTACATACTCTGAGGCAAGGACAGAGTTAGAGGCAGATACCTGTAATCTCATGACTTGTGTGTAAGAGGCAAGAAGATCAATATATGAACAGCCATCTTCCACTACATAGTCCAGGCTGAGGCACAAGAAAAGCTTCCAAAACAAACAAGAAACAAAACAAACAAGAAACAAATGTGTGTATACATGTCTATATACATATCTATACCTATGTAGGTATATACGTGTATTTATACATATATATACAAAAAAGGGTTGCCAGGCTTCTCAAATATATTTGAGAAGCCTGGCAACCCTTTTTTGTGGGGAGAAGGGGATTTTGAGACAGGGTTTCTCTGTACAACAGTCCTGACTGTTCTGGAACTCAATTTGTAGAGCAGGCTGGCCACGAACTCACTGAGAACCACCTACCTCTGCCTTCCAAGTGCTGGGATTAAAGTCATGTGCCACCACCAGCATGGCAACTCTTGATTACAATTTGTTCAAAATTTGCATTTTAAACCATATGTATTTGTTTTTTAATTGGTTTATTTATTTTATGTGCATTGGTGTTTTGCTTACATGTATGTCTTTGTGAGGGCATAGGGTCCCCAGAACTGAAATAACAGACAGTTTTGAACTGCCCTGTGGATGCTAAGAATTGAACCGGGGTCCTCTGGAAGAGCATCCAATGCTCTTAACCTGACTGAGCCATCTCTCCAGTCCCTAAAACCGTATTTAAAGAGGCTCTAACTTATAATGAAATGGAAGTTGCTGGTGCCGTGTCTGAACATGGAGTGGATTGCCTTGTGTACCCAACAGTTTTCGAAATGGACAGCTTCAGGGATTTCCAGGCTCTTACTGTTCCACTGGCCACTCAGCCTGGCCCCAGCCTTGTTTCTGCATGGCCCCGTTCTCCTCCCCTCCTGCATTATACCCTGTCTTTGCTGGTGAGATAGGTCCAGCATTTACCCAAACACTGCTTTGGATAGTCCCAGGCTGCTAACTAATATAGACCTGGGTACCTGGGTTTTAAACTTTTCAATTATTTCATTAGTATGTATTTGGGCACATGAGGGCCATGCACACATGCAGAGGTCAGACGACAACTCAGAAGAGTCAGTTCTCTCCTTCCATGTGAGTTCTGGGCATCAGACTCCAATCCCCAAGCTGGTATTGAATAATTCAGATCATCAGGCTTTGGGGTGGGGGTGCTGTTTGGATTTGAGAGAGAAAAGCACAGCCTTGCATTTCCTTATATTTGGCTGCAGGGGTTTCCACCCCTCTTACCCAAGGGGCTTTACAATTGGGTTCTTCCACTTCATCCCTCATCTCTGAATTGCTAGAGTTCCCACACAGGTAACCCCTCAAGTCTTTCTAGTACCACAACCACAGTCATTATTTACATCCTATGTAATTGAGGCAGTATCCTGATAAGAGTGCAGAAATATGTCTGGCAGGAAGGGAACTAGTATTTTCCAGTAACTGTACACAGCAAATGCATGGCATGGCACATCAATAAGAATGATATGGGTTATCCACCAGAGCCTGACAAGCCAGCACACACGCAATATCCTTTTGTTCTCTTGGTAATGAAGCATTTCAGAGTCTCTGCCGATGATAGAAAGATGTTCACTTAGTTGATCTAGTTTCCTTCCTGGCCTTTCTAGAAATCCAGTCTGGACCAGTTTGTACTTCTACAAAGCTTCAGAATTTATACTGTTGCAGTGAAAACTTTTCAGAGAGAGGATGAAATGAGAGACAGACTGACTTCTGTTTGTCCCTGCCACTGGCGACAGTACCTTCTTTTATTAGGCCAGCAGGAAGAGCATAGAGAGGTATTTTTGAGTTTTCTAGAGGAACAAAACTTATAAGAAAAAGAAACATGTAGGGGATTTATTAAGATGGCTACCAGGCTATGGTCCAGCTAGTCACAATGGCTGTCTACCAACAGAAGGTCCAAGAATCCAGTAGTCTGTTAATCCATGAGGCTAGATGTCTCAGTTTGTCTTTAGTATATGCCAGAATTCCAAAGAAATAGGCTCTAATGTCAGTGAAGTATTGAACTTGCCAGCAAGCAGGTAAAAAGAGAACCCTTCTTTTTTTTTAATTTTTTTGAGGCAGGGTTTCTCTGTATCGCTTTTGGAGCTTGTTCTGAAACTCGCTCTGTAGACTAGGCTGGCCTTGAACTCACAGAGATTCTCCCACCTCCGCCTCGCCTCCAGAGTGCTGGAATTAAAGGCACATGCCACCAATGCCCAGTGAGCATCCTTCTTCCTTCAATGTCCTTTATATAGGCTGCCTGAGGAAGCCATATCTCCCCACTCAGAAGATCTGGATTAAAAGTGGATCTTCCCAGAAAACTGACACTAGAGAAATGTCCAGAGACCTACAAGGATGACCCCAACCAACAATATGAGCAATAGTGAAGAGGCTACCTTAAATGCCCCTGGTAATTGACATTGATGACCATCTTATAAGCCATCCTAGAGCCCTTATCCAATAGCTGATGGAAGCAGAAGCAGACACCCATAGCTAACACTGAGCTGAACTCCTGGGATCTAGTTATGGAGAGGGAGAAGTGATGAGCACGGCGGTCAAGACCATGCTGGAGAAACCCACAGAGACAGCTGACCTGAACAAGGGGGAGCTAATGGACCCCCAGACTGATAGCTGGGAAACCAGCATAGGACCAACCCAGATCCCCTGAACGTGGGTCTCAGAAGGCCTGGGCAGCCTAAGGGACCTCTGACAGTGGAACTAGGATGTATGCCTGGTGCAAGAAAGGACTTTGGGAGCACATTCTCCACGCAGGGACACTCCCTTAGCCTAGAGGCAGGAGGGAGGGCCCAAAATGATTTTGACAGATTTTGATGATACCTCCTGGAAGGCCTCACTCTCCCTGGGGAATGGGTGGGGAATGGGTTGGGGGCAGCGTGGGGGGGGGAGTTGGAAGGAAGAGGGAACTGAGATCGATTTGTAAAATAAGAAACAATAATAATAATAAATGGGTCTTCTGACTTCAAATGACTTAAGAAAAAAAATCCCTCACAGGTGTGCCTAGCTGCTTGGGTTTTTGTTCATTCTAGACGTAGGCAAGTTGACAACTAAGAATAGTAACCACAAGGTAGCCCAGGGAAATAGATCACACAAGCAAGCATGCCAGCAGTTAACAGGCCCTAAGAAAACACCAGCTATTGGCAACAGGAAGCCAGTCAGTGGGGAATATGAGGTTGAGATCCCCTCTCAGCTGTTACTGCTTTTCAGGACTAAATGTGGATAACCAAATGATAGTGATATATTATTATATATGTATTTATATTTTAGAAAATATTAAGAAGACCTGATTTCCAAGGCCAATTATGAAAACCTTTGTCATTGGAATTGGCGGGTGAGTAGTTCCTCCGTAACAGCTGGCAAGACACTCCAGATGTTCAGATGGTGTTTCATGTGAACACGGTAGAGAAAGCTGTGCGGAGTCGCGAGTCTCAGGGGAGTGCAACTGCATAAACGTCAGTGGGCGGGGCCAGGGTTTCCCCGGGGAAGGAAGAGGAGGGGCCATCAGTATTACCAACATTTCCATTTGTTTACTGGAGCTAACACTGGTCGGACTGGTCACTCCTTTGGTTGAGGGTGATTATTATTTCCCACATGGCTGCTCTGGCATGGTCTAAGAAAAAAAAAATAACACTCCCTTCTTTTTTTATGCCCAGCTTTTAATCTGGGAGTACAACAGGCTTCCTTTCCTCCAGTCCTCCTCAGGGTAACCAGGTGTACTATTTGGCTAGGCTAGTTTGTGTTGCCCCAGTGTTAATATTAACCACGAATCCCCCTGTCTCGAGTATTCTAAACTGTGTGGTCATCTGACCTGTGGCACCAAAGGCTGATGTGCAAATGTGACATCGAAAGCAACTGGAAAGATATGATTTGTCTTGCTACCCGATTATGTCTGTCATTCTATAAGATCAATTGAGGTATTACAAATGTGATTTGAGGGAGGTAAGCTGTTGTGTTGTTATAGTACATCTATGCAGGAATCAATTAGGAATCGGGTGGTACTGGGTGTAGTTGGGTAGCAGAGCATTTGCCTGCTTGTGTGAGGTCCTAGGTTCTAACCCTAGCATCAGACAAAGGAGAAAACAAGAATTGGACACCAGAATATGCTTTACTGTGGCTCCTGTCTGCCCGGAGCCAAAGCTGTGTTACTACTCTTGTCCTCCCCTGCATTTTACACTCTCTCATAGTAGGCCATCATGCCCTAATTATAATCTTCTAATTTTTCTATAGGCTTCTACCAGTTTAATCCTGTGGGGGTGGGGGCATTAAAAGGAAGTGTTCTCATCTTGTTTGATTAACTGTGAACACTGTTTTCAGCATCTGCCTGTACTCCTGTTACATGAGGAACTATGTATTTATTTGTAAACAAGGAAGGGAATGGTATCAGGCATCCACTGGAGCTCTTCCCTGGGGTCAGGAGAGCTTGTGTAAGGGAGGTTCTGAGCTTGCTGAAGGGGAAGGAAGCAGGCCCTGAGGCGCCACCAGACCCACTGGAATGGTCACATTCCAAATGTGGATTACAGGCCCTGTGCTCAATGATGAAACTCTTTCCCAGCTGGTCCATGCCCTGCAAGATGCTTCGCTGTGGCTGTAGCTCAGTCAGTGGGAAGGGGTCTGTCTGTTTGTTGTTGATTTAATTATACTATCTTAAAGAGGAAGTATAAGAAATGACACATTTTCTGGCCAGATTTCTCAGATCATAGTAGATTCCTCCTTTTAAACAAAAGCTTGGTATCTTCAGTATGGACTTGCAGTTTATAGACATTTGGAAAGAAAGAAAGAAAGAAAGAAAGAAAGAAAGAAAGAAAGAAAGAAAGAAAGAAAGAGTGAGTCATATCAGTGTTCTCAGTATGTAGAGTGACAGTTCCATACCCTACCTACCTGTGTATTGTAAGGTAAAATGGATGGTAGCATTAATATCTTCCACTTTGCAGATATAAGGCATTTACTTGATAAGGTATTTACATATTTACAATTGCATTGCATGATAATGATTACATAATTTATAAGCATTTTCTTTGGGTTTTGTCGTGGTTGTTGTTTGGTGGGGTGAGTCTTTTTGGTGGTTTGAAGTTGTTTTTGTTTTAAATGTGGACAGGGTCTCACTATGTAGATCCTGCTGGCCTGGAACTCACTTTATAGACCAGGGTGGGCTTGAACTCACAAGAGATCCATCTGCCTCTGGCCCTGAGTATTAGCTCACACCACCATGCCCAGCCTCACAACAAGTACTTTTGATAAATGTATTTCTCTCTTTAGATTATAAACAGGGTCAGGTTGATCTCACCCAGAATTAATCATGGGTTCTTGCCAACAGATGTATAGTCAGGAGATTTGTGTTATGAACATTTGGGGTGGTGTGAAATCTTGACCTCTTTTCAGGGTGAATTGAAATGCACAAAATGAAATACAGGAATACAAAAAAAAAAAAACTGTATTAACATATAGGTATAAAATATTTGTAAGCAAATCTGTGACCTTGTGATAGTTGGTTGCTAGTCTGATAAATGGCATCTGTACGCTTGAAACAATAGTGATCACCTGTGATTCTTCAAGATACCTGCCCTCCGCCCGACATCTCAGAGTGAAAACGGGGTGCAATTCTTGTAGCTGCCCAAGTCACCAGCATCATCACTACTGTCATTTACTACTTAAAAAAAAAAAAAAAAGCTGCTAATTTTCTGTTAGCATTTAGTGAAAATGGTGTAATCTCTTTCCTTTCAAATTCACAATGACTCTGAATTCTTTCATGGATCCTTTGGATGTGACTGAGCTCTGAGCTAATCCCCTCTTTGCAAAAAACAATAAAATAAGCAGGCATGTGGCTGATACCTGTAATCCCAACACTCAGGAGATTAGGACAAAAGGTTCACTATAAACTCCAGGGCAGCCTGGGCTACCCAGTGAGGCGGTCAGTATGGATTGCAGAGTAGCACCCTGTTTCAGAATAAAAACCCAAAAGGCAAAGAAAGATTGGCTAGAGAAATGTGCCTCATATGCAGCGTAGAAAGAAACAGGATACACAAGTTAGTTGGGTGCCTGTGCCTCCAGATGCCAAGGTTCAGCCAGAGGGAACAATTAACTGACCTGACAGGAGATGTGACCCTGGACCTCCACATGGGCCCCTGCTACAAAGAGGGGAAAGAGGCAGGCCACAGGAAATGTGGGCCCATGGGTGGGTGGGCGGGCTTCTAATAAGCCACTCCTTTTTCCCCCCTGTGTGGTTGAAACAATCACAATGACAATGAGCAGTTCTATAAACTTGCAGCAAGGTGTGCCAAGGATATTCTCTGGGGTGTGTATGAAACACAGAGCAGTTTAGATAGTCAAAGTGTTGTTTTGCATCCTGCACAGTGTCTGTGTTTTGAAGTTTTAGTATCACTTGCCTCTATTAGGACAGCTTTATCTTTCAAACCTATGATTTTGCCTGTAAAACAAAACATGACCTGTAAAATGAGAATTTTTATCTCAAGCAGTAAATATTGTTTTAAATATCCTTTAGAAAAGGATTGTTGAAGAATGTTCCATGTTCCCTAATGTCTTCTTGAATCTGTTTTTTTCTTGGCTCAGCGTGACAAATGGTGGGAAGACAACTCTGGCTAAGAACTTGCAGAAATACCTTCCCAATTGCAGCATAATATCTCAAGATGACTTCTTTAAGGTATGTATGAAGCTTCTTACGTAATTTATCTAACGCAAAAGGATTTAATAACAAAGTTAATTAAACTACATCCCAAAGCTTTGGCTGAAGAAAAACTTGGTGCAATAGTGTCACCTGCCCACTAGGTGGCACCATCTGTCAGTGACCATCTTTGTTCATCATTATTATCTAAAGCATTTACTAAAGGCTTATCTTTTTAATTGAATATTGTATTATTTCTGCCTTTCACTCTGTTTTGTTTTTCCAGCCAGAGTCTGAGATAGACATAGATGAAAATGGATTTTTGCAGTATGATGGTAAGTAAAGTCACTTGTAAAATATTATGAGTGTATATTCATTTTCTTTTCCAAATAAACATCTCTCTCTATTAACATAGTGTTAAATGTTTAAATAGGGAGGACAAAAAGGATCCCTGGGTTGATGCATTTGTCACACAAGCCTGAAGACCTGAGTTTGATTCCCTTGTAAAGGTGGAAGGAGATAACTGCCTCCATAAATTAGTCCTCTGGTGTGCTGTGGCGTGCAGCCTTCCCCAACACTGCTCACACATGCACGCATGCGAGAATTGTAATAGAGGGATAATGACCTAATGACATGTACACAGCAAAGCAATCACCCTCGTGCATATTACAAGGAATTACAAACTAACACAAATATGTCACTCAAATGCCTTGAAATGTTCCTACCATAAGTTCATATATCCTATACCTAAGAGTCTATCTTTAGGGAAAAGATCCAACTTTTCAGGTTAATGTCGCAATGTAAAGTGAGTCCACGTAGACTCAACATCTTTGTAACCACTAAAATGGCAGTTTATAAAAGTGAGTTCACAAATCTATAACACTGAATGGCTTAAGCCACAGAAGGGTTCCTCCCACATGGTTCTGAAAGCTGGGATCTGTGGTGAAGACGTAGTCAGGATTGGTTGCTGTTGAAGTCTATACAGTCAATTCTGTGCCACACGGTGTCCTTTGCTACATTGCCACCATCTTTCCTTTCGGTTCACAGGACATCTCCCTGTGTACGTATGTATCTTAATTTCCACCTTTTATAGCAACAGCAACCACATCACAGAAGGTGCCTGCCCTACTGCTTAACTAATTATATAAGGTGACCTCATTAATATATTTCCAAATCGGATCATAATCCAACATACTGGGCATGAGACCTCAATATGTGAATTTCTAAGGGGGCACACTTCTTAGCTCTTAGAACTAGCCAGGAAAAAAAAAATCACTAACTGTATAATATTTAACCAACTTGAACAAGTGGGTGAATAGAATGGGTACCCAACATAGAATAAGGGCATAGAGGTGCTCTAGTAATTGCATACTGTATTTCAATTCTATAAATAGAGGGTGGGTAGGAAAGGGGAGTACTTTTAAGTTACTTAAAATTACTTTTCTTATGGACAGTTTCAAACATACAAAAGCAGACAGAAAACTATAATAAATGGTCATGCATTTATTACCAGCTTTATACATAATGGGCCCTTTGGCATTATATTTCATCTCTACTCTGACCCATTTTTTTCATTTGCATTATTTTTGAAGCAAATCCTAAGTACCATCAAATTTTATGTAAAGCAAGACACATGGATTCCATAAACTAAGACTATTAGCAGGCTACACCCCAAGACCTTCACATACCACCAGCAATGTGGAATGACTTGGCCTCTGCACCACCCACATGAGATTTAGCAGATCCAAACAATGAACCAAACTTCCAAAGTATTGGCAACAGACTCAGAATGAGACAGGGCAGGCTGGCCCTCCATTTTGCTCACCCAGGCCATGTTGTATCAGCTACTATCATAAGAAGACAATGGAACACTGAGCTTCTGCCCTCATGCAGTAGCCATGATGCTTTTTTTTCCTCTGTGACCCTTTCCCACCCAGCTGGTATCATAAGGGTACTGAATACACATGCACCTCCGAATCCGGGTACACTTCAGAGTGACTGCAAAACAAGGAGATTAAATAGTAGCCTCAGTACACAGTAGCCCTGCAGGTCATCAGGACACACCCGAAAGGCCCATGTCAGTCAAAGAGGCAGGACAGCCTTAACTTGAATTAGAAAATTAATGGCCAATAACCATCAGTTCCAGGATGACACTGTCAAAATTGTCTGACAAACATTTTAAAGTGGCTTTGTAACAAAAATGTCAGCAAGCAACTGCAGATAGGAAGAAATTTGGTAACTGAAAAGAAAAAAAAAGTGCAATAACCCCATATCTTACAGCTGTCTGTTTGGGTAGGCTCACTGGAAAAATAAACATAAGAGAAAAAGATCCGAAACTCCAAGAAATTACTCTAGCAAAAGCCCTAACGTCTCCACCTGTGGCGTTCCAGAAAAAGGAACAAGGACTCGGAGACATGATCGTGAAGACTTCACATTACCCCTGTTTGAAGGATCTGAGTGACCCCCCCCCTCAGAAGTTAAACAAAACGGGTGAAGAAGTAATTACAAATAGCAAACATGGAAAACATCCTACAGACGTTGAAAAGATGCGCTGATGCTTTGCCTGCTTGTGTGTCTGTGCACACGTGTGCTTACCCAAATTATGGCTATCCTTAGGAGATTTATTTGGAAACTTTGATGAAACTGGCAGCTTCCTGGAAAAAGTGGCACTTAGCCAACCAGCAGCAGAACCCTGAGAAAATCTCAATAGTTGTATCTCTATTAACTTCATTCGCCCGCACTTTAAAACCTCGAGGTAGAAATACTTGTGAGGGTGTGTGGTGCGGTCATTGGTCCAGGTGTGAGGCTGAGGATTTTCGTGTCTGACAAGTTGCCAAGCTGGTCTGAAGACCATGCGTAAGAACACCTGTTCTGCTTCTCCATAGTCACATTGGTTATCTCTAGATGTTGCACAGTTCGGGGTTTAAAATGGCATTGTATCCTCTAACTTCACCAAGGTTTTCATGTAGAACTAGAGAGATGTAGGCGCGGTGGTTAGCCCCTGACTGTCCTTCAAGCAGATGGGTTCAATTCCCAGCGCCCACATTCACAGCTTAAACCTGTTCGCAACTTCAGTCTATGGGGGATCAGATGTTCTCTGCAGGCACCTGTTGGCACTGTACTGAGCACACGTGCACAGATGTACAAGCAGGCAAAACACCCATAAACATAAAAACGAGTTTTCCATTCATTAGAGATCCTTTGCTATTTATGGTGGCTATTTTACAAATAGATTATGATATGTTATTTATCTTTCAAATGTATCTATAGTTTGTCTTCCATAAATTTGAATTATAGGTGGCTGTGAGCCATCATGTGAGTGCTGGGAATTGTCCATGGTGTCCTCTTGAACATTTGGTGCTCTTAACCACCAAGCCATCGCTCCAGCACTAATTTAATTTTTAATTTTAAAGATTTTGCTGCGAATGTAATAGTTCAGTAGTTAAGTGCTTACCTAGAACACACACAGAATCCTAGATTTAGTCTCCAGTACCTTAACTTTTTTTTATTAACTTTTCAGTATCAGGAAGGAGTTGATAGGATAGTCGGCCATGAATTTATGGTAGTCAAAGCTGGGAGACAGGTTGCCACCAAACCTCACAACCTGATCCATCCCTAAGATCCCCGTGGTGGAACTGAATCCTTCAGTTTGTCCTCTGCCCCCCCCACACACACATATACAATAAATACATCAATATAAAAAAAAGTACAGCTAGAAATAATAACGTACTATTAATCATATTTTACATTTGTGCATCTTTGTTTTTCCATAATAAAAATGTCTCAGACATACCACTTAAATATATCTCCATTAGTGTTTTAATTGGGTGTTTAAAGTATCTAATATTAGACGCCTTGAAAGATAAGTGAAATGCTGTTATGTCATACATTTACAGAGCCCTGGAGATACTTGCACAAAAAGCCGACCACCTAAAAAAGTTTGCTATATTAGTTTCATGTGTCTTGTGTTTGTTTCAGTGCTTGAAGCGCTTAACATGGAAAAAATGATGTCAGCCATTTCATGTTGGATGGAAAACCCAGGGCACTCCGCAGGACCAGCAGCCTTGGAAAGTGCTCAGAGGGTTCCCATTTTAATTATCGAAGGCTTCCTTCTCTTTAATTATAAGTAAGCCTTCCCACTCTAATACCAACCTGAAGGAATGTGGGGGTGGGAGAAAGAGAGAGAGAGCCTTGTGAACTGAGTGTGTTGTTATCTTAGGCCACTGGACACCATATGGAACCGAAGTTACTTCCTGACTGTTCCATATGAGGAGTGTAAGAGGAGGCGGAGGTATGTTTCAAAACCATCTTTGTGCATTGGTACCCAAAAGATGAAACACAGGGAAAACAAGAAAAGTTGAATTATTGAACAAGCCTTAACCCAGAAGTCAAACATTTTTGCAGAAGCGCTCATCACCTGGGGTGGTATACCGTAACTTCTCTAAGAGGAAGGGTTGGTGTCGCCCTGTCAGGTGCCTTCCTCCTCACCCTCCATGCACATGCTCCGCTGTCACTGCAGAGCCCACCAACTAGATAAGACAGGAAGCCAGTCTGTCCATATTTCACTCCTTATTTCTTCTTGAACTTGATCCATAAATCTTTTATAAAAACACAGGAGGCTGAGAAAAGATAATTATGAGCATTAATGAGTTACAGGCATATTGTTTAAATTAGAGAACCAAATCCATTTTGCTACCTTTCTCGGTACAATTGAGCTTTAAAAAAAAAAGTCTGAATTCCTCTTTAGAGTTAACATGAGTGATTTTCACATTATCTTGACCATGATTCATTTACTTTGTCAATCATAATTTTGTATTAACATCAAGTTTCCTGCATGTTTTTCCAGTACAAGGGTATATGAACCTCCTGACCCTCCAGGGTACTTTGATGGCCACGTGTGGCCCATGTACCTAAAGCACAGACAAGAAATGAATACCATCGCCTGGGAGATTGGTAAGTACCTCCCCCGTTTCTCTTAAGGCCTCTTCCTTCTCATCTATGTCAAAGCACAGAAAGGACTACTTGGAAAACATTTTCCTCGAGGAGTTCTTAAAGAGATGCTCGGGCAATCTCTTCTGCAACTGGTTCTTGCTGGTTTCTTTTTCTCCTGGTGGTTCTTGTCAAACTTGCCAGATTCCACATGATCGTTCATTGAACCATCCTTGCCTGATTGTTGCCTGTGGTGGTGGAAGGTGAAGGAGGCAGACCCAGTCTACTCTTGCCCAGCTGAGGTTTTACCAGGAAACCCCATTCAAAGTGTGTGCTTTTCAAAAGGGTCTTTTCTCCAGGAAAGCATGGATATTAAGGACCAAGGAGTCTGCCTACCTCAAGGTCCCTGAGAAAGCCATCTGTCACTAAACTTACTAGTTTAGCTGGCCTAGGGGCAGGGGAAGTTAAGTTAGGGGGAATGACTGTCATCCTGACCATAGGAAGAAACAGAGAGAAGACCTAGGGACAGGAAGGCATGAGCAATAACTAAAAGAGACCATTGTGTTTTTAGAAGAGAAAAGCAAGGGGAGGATGTGTTGCTGCTGCTGCTATAGGCAAGGGCCAGGCCCTTTGATGCTAGGAGGATGTCCTAGGAGAACTGGGAAACTCTCTACAGACAGGCTCTAAACACAGCCATGGTTGGTACATACTCTTTTCAGTAAGATCTCTCATGATCCGAAGGGTAGATTTAGAGGTTGCATATTGAACACAAGTACTCAGTAGAACTGGGGCATAAAAGTGTCAAAGGAGCTAGCAAGTGATATCTGGGGGGAGGGGGGACACATGAAGGAGTTGTAGATATGTAAGGAAGGACTACACATATGTTTTGCAGCAAATAAGGTTGAGGTACCCCGAGAGACAATGTACCAGTCTGGAGGCAATATGAATACTTGGGCCTTGAGCTAAGAGACTGTCACTGGAGTCTATATACTGTGCTCATGGGGAGACGGTGGCATAAGTCTGTTGAACAGGACAGAGGAATCAGACTGGCATACTTTTCAGAGCAAAGGAGACTCATTCCTATTGGATAGAGCCTGTTCCCTCCACGGAAGGCCTCAGATCTGTGCAGAAAGGGCACAGAATCCATCTCAGAGCTGTTGTTGGGTTGCGCTGAACCAGCAGCTGCTGTGCTGTATAGGAGATACATCTGCCCCGACCTAGGGGAATCGAAGGGCAAGGGAGGAGAAGAACAACAGCAAGTCTATAGTCTGATCAAGCTGTCAAACTTTATTTTCTCAGGGGAGGCTCATCTAGGGCCATGGGCAGGATCTGAGCGGGGGTTTGCAAGAGGGCAGGGTGAAAGGGCCAGTAGAAGGAATGTCCTGAACTAATCTTTAACTAGCTGTAAAACTGTAGCAGGAGGAGTATCCCGAGCTATTCTTTAACTGGCTATAAAGCTACAACAGGAAGACTATCCTGAGCTATTCTTTAACTGGTTGTAAAACCGCAAGCCTGTATCTAGGAATGCTCTGCTGAACATTCTGCTTGCTTACTTCTTAAGAGGCAGTAATTTTCTATCTCAGAAGCCTGAGATAGTGAGGATGGTGATGGACCCCAACATACATCCTCTTATATCCTTCGCTCACTCCATCTAAAGTCTAATAACTTTGTCCTTGTTCTTTGGCCTAGTTAACGTCAGCTGTCAAATCCACACAGCCTAGAGTCACCTGAGGGAGGCTCAATTGAGGAATTACTTAGATTAGATCAGCCTGTGGCCATCTCTGTGACAGATTGGCTTGACTGATGCTCCGTGTGAGAGAGGATCCATTCATTTTGAGCAATGCCACCATAGGCAGTTGGGCCTGGGCTGTGTGAGAAAGCTAGCTGAGCAAGCCAGAGAGCAGGCCAGCAAGCAGCACCCTCCATGGTTCGTGTGACAGGCTCTCCCTTTGAGTCCCTGCCCTGACTTCCCTCAGTGAACTGTGATCTGAAGGAGTCAGCCAAATAAACCCTTTCTTCCCCAAGGTACTTTTGATTAGAGTGTTTTTCTCACAAGACCAAAAATAAAAATAAAAATTAGGACACCCTGTTTAAATGCAGCCTGCCCATGGTTTCCGGCTTCTTGGGATAAAATCTATAAAGACACTAAGGCACAGCCTTTCTCCAAAACTTCATCTCCGGTGCTGTTCCTTCCTCTGCCACTAGCCACCCACCCTATGCAGCAGGCAGCTTCCCTTCAGATCTCCTCATCCTTGCTGTGGTATAATTCAATTGTCCTTTTCTCTTTAACCCAGGCAACTTCTTTTTCTCCAAAAGTGTTCGTGCCAGCTTTATTGAAAGTGTGTAACTTTGGGTCTCAGTAGTGTACTGTAAAGTCCAGACTGACACATGGTTTAAAGGCTTCACAGATGATCCCAGTTAGGCATGCATTATGAATTGTTCCTCTTTGATCCAGGCACCACTGCAGTCTCCTCATATGTATTGTGTGTCAGTCAGGCACCAAGAACAAACCAGGTAAACTACACAGGCCCAGTTCAGTGAGCCAGTGAGTTTATTGGGAGTACTTAAAGGAGCATGGTGACTCAAAGACATTGCATCACCAAAAAAGGCCCACACCACCATGGAAACACCTCCTCAAAGCAGAATCCCTGGAGCTGCCTGTACCACATTCTGGCTACTGTGGGCATGGGAGAATCCTCTGTCTCTAGCAGTTTTTACTGCTGATGTAACCTTTGGAGGGGGCCTTGTAAATCTAACTCCCAGGAGCTCAATGAACCAGTTAGTTCATTTATTTTGGAGGGTGATGAGCCTCCTTCCTCCCTCTAGGAGGGAATGTCCCAATGCCAAAGAAATAGGTATACAGTGCATGCCATATGCACAATTCTTAGCCTCTTTCTCTCTCTTTGCATTTCTCCCCTCCTTCCTTTCTTCCTTAGGTCATAGCTATTGGTGTTTTAAAGAAATGCCAAAGTATCCTTTACTAATAAGCCTGTTAACATTTCTGTAAGTGGACTTTTTTTTCCTGCCTGCCAGTTCCCAAATACAAAGACTTAATATTAATCTTAAATGCTCAGCCAATAGCTCAGGCTTATTACTAACTAGTTCTTACAGCTTTAGTTAACCTGTTTCTATTAATCCACGTGCTGCCCCCAGGCTCATGGCTTTTACCTCACCTTTGAACTTCCTATGTTGCTTCTTCTGTGTCTGCCTTGCCACTCCTCAGACTCCACGCCTCCTCTTCCCCGCATCCTATCTGCCCCCAAAACTCCTGCCTAGCTACAGCCAATCAGCTTTTTATTAGCAACAAGAGCAACTCATTTTGACAATGTGCAGAAGGTTTATTCCGCAGCATATTTGAACTGCTCTTCCTCACTTCTCAGTTTACCTAGATGGAACAAGATCTGAAGAGGACCTTCTTTCTCAAGTGTATGAAGATGTCAAGCAAGAGTTAGAGAAGCAAATTGGTAAATTGTTCTATCAAATCGGATGGTGGACGAAAAAGAACCTGGAGGACAGTTCATTGCTTTCCAATGTCAGTGTGCACAAACACCAACAAGGAGAAACTGTGTTCATGCATCCTTTGCTTGAGAAAGCTCAGAGTCAGGGATACAGTGCCTGTCTGGATCTTGATCATTCTGTTTGTCAGATAGCTTTAGGTTTGGAAATAGTTATCTCTATTGTAGCTCTTAATGGTTTTTATGTTGCTTAGTTTAAATTGATAGCAGGAGGCTAACAAAATGGACCAGAAATGATTTTAATATATCTGGAGCTCCTCTTTTGCTTTATGCTCTTAAATATTTTTCATGAAGTTTCTAGGTTATTTGGGTGTGGGGGGGGGTTGGAGTTTTTTGTTTTTGTTTTGTTTTGTTTTGTTTTTGAGACAGGTTTTGTGTGTGTGTGTGTGTGTGTGTGTGTGTGTGTGTGTGTGTGTGTGTGTGTGTGTGGCCTTGGCTGTCCTGGAACTAGCTCTGTAGACCAGGCTGGAGTGTTGCTTTCAAATACAACTTTTCTGAAAGATGTAGAAGACTATGTAAATCTGGCTCCAGTGAAAAGAAAATCCAGAGGTGGCCATAGCTTTAGGCTCAGCTGGAGTAGGGGGCTATAATAGCATTCTTGGGGCTCTGCCATAATTCTGTTGAAGTTTATTTTTAAATCAGGCTCACTCTACCCACAAACATAATAATCTGCTGTCAGTGTTCAATGTGAAATGGTAGTTTAACTTTCCAAGATTGCCATCAGTGGATACATGCAGAGCTAGATTTTCCTGTATTATCTTTACTACCTCCTAGATTTCAAATTATTTATTTTAGGCAGGTTTGATTTTGTGGTACTAGGAATTAAACTCAGACCTACATGTGTATGCTGAGCATCACTGGTTATATACCTAGACTTCATACATATACTGAGCATTATTAGGTTATATACCCAGACTTCATACATGTGCTGAGCATCACTGGGTTATATACCCAGACTTCGTGCATGTGCCGATCATCATTGATTATATACCCAGACCTCATGCATGTGTTGATCATCACTGGTTATATACCCAGACTTCATACATGTGCTAAGCATCATTGATTGTATTCCAGACTTCATACATATGCTGAGCATCACTAGGTTATATACCTGGACTTCAATAATTTTTTAAGTGATTTTTCAACTTAACTCAGCTGAAATGATCCCAGGAAGATTTTTTTTCATTGATATTTCTTGGATCACATGACTTGCTAAAACTATCACTTTGGCCAGAAAATGGCATACTGTGATTGGCCATGACTAAATCATATACCACATTATGGTTGAAGATCCACCTGAGACCTGGTTTTTAAAATTTTTCCATAGAGAAAGTAAAAAGAAGCACTAAGAAGAAAATTGGAATACCATTCTGGGAGGACAAAACTCAGATCTAGCGGCTAGATTTGAATTATAAGAATTAAAATAGGAGCTGGAGAAATGGCTTGGCATTAAAAACACTTGCTATTCTTGCAGAGGACTGGAATTTAGTACCCAGCATCCACAATGGGCAGCTCAGCTGCCTGCAACTCTAGCTCCAAGAGATCTGACTCTTCTGACCTCTGCTAGCACCCACATACATGTATACCTCTCTCCCTTCTGCCCTCTCTCCCTTCCCTCTCCCCCCCCATCACACACATACACAAATAATCATTAAAAATGTTTTTGAATAAAGATCTCACTATGTAGCCCCAACTGGCCTGGAACTAGCTGTGTAGACTAGGGCGCCCTTGAACTCACAAAGATCCACCAGCTTCTTCCTTCCATAGTGCTGGATTAAAGGCATATGCCACCACACCTGGCCCAATAAAAACAAATCTTAAAAACAAAACAAAATGATTCCTATGCTGCTGATAGTACATGCCTAGATTGCAGCACTCAAGTAGATGAGGAAGGAGAGTCATGAGTTCAAAGATAGCTTAAGCTATAGAGTGACAGCCTATCTCAAAACAAGGGAAAAGATTCTTGAGGCTAACACAGAACCAATGTCAAGGTCAGCTGGCTCAAGAGAAAGCAGCATCAGCCTCAACATCAGGGAAGAATGTAGCAGGGTTTGGAGTGAGAAACCCCTGCTGTAGACCACATGTCAATCACTTGGTAAGAAGTAAGTTTAACCTCTCTTTGCAATTCTTCCCTGACTAGCCATGCAAGCCATCTGGGCCTCCCATTGATCCTGACTATTCCTGGTTGTAAGGTCAGTCCTTTACATAGGCAGGAAGCCCTTTGAGGAAATTTTAGGACCATGTTAAATTTTCTTCATATAAATAGAATTAATAATCCTTACCAAGTCTGCCACTACCCTGCCACCCCACTCTGAAACTGTCCTGACACCCCACCCCTGACACACACCTTGCCATCTGTTACTCTGATGGAAGGTAGGCCTCCTATAATTCAGCCCAGCCCACCAACATAAGTAGATGAAGAGCAATGGGGTGATGCGAGTTTTTTCAGATTTATAAATGAGAACCCAGAGCCAGAACTACTTATCCGAGAGAGACAAGATGCAATCTGGCCCAGCAAGAGGGCTCAGAACGCTTTAGTGCCCAGATACTAACATGTCTTCCCAGTAATGCTTTGGGAGGTGGGGTAGTGATGTGTATGTCCCATCTATGGCTTAACACTAAATAGTCACTTGTTCTCAGTAATAAGTCTCTTCATCTACTGTTGAGGTGTCTAATTTCCAAAGATAGGCTTAAAATTTGACGCAAGGACTAAAACAATGGTATTTGTATTCAGTGTGGTTCTTTGTGGAGAAAGCAGAATTTTTGCCTCGAAAATCCTTGTAATCTTCACATTCTTAGGTATTAGGTGTGAAGACCTAATCAAATAAGACTTGAGGTACTCATATTTTTTTTCTCTTTATTCCTAAGGTTTGTGAATAACAGCACAAAGATGGGATGCAGCAAGTCCTCCTGTGATGGATTAAGAAATTTAAGGACAGCAAAACCCTATCTTGGGAGGGAAAGAAGGAAAAGAAAGAAACATGGAGGGATGCACTGAAGAACATTAACCAGGATGCAGTATGTCCTGCAGGACAGTGACAGCCCTTCTATGTCTCTGTTCATGTTTATCACACTTTTCACAATGTTGAGAGCATTGATTGTGCGCCCATGCTACTGGACAGGAATCTTTCATGAATACAAGATGGTTTGCTCTCACTCTGCAGGAGCCACAGCACATTTATGCACAAGGGGTCAGTTCCTCTATAAGAATGGAGGTCAGATTTTTCTGACTAGGACCTAGAGTGAAAAGAAGATTGCTGTCTAGTCCAACAATGAGTATCGTGTTGTGTGTGTTTCTGCATTTGTGCATGTAGTTGTGTCCACATTATTATGCATATTATGCACACACTCAAACATTATACATGTTTTTTTCTAGTTTTCATTGTGCTTGTACTGATTACAATATTTAATTTGATAAATGCTATCTGCAATCACATAGCAATGCTCCCCACCTGCAACCAGCAGCGTTACCCAAAATAAGGGTAACTCACTTTGACTGGGTCAGCAGCCACTGCTGCATCTGGAGACATAGTGGTTTGTAGTAGTGGGTTTTCTTCTGTTTGTCCAATACCAGTGTGTCTCTGTGATGAGATTATCAATAGAAGGATTTAGTGTGTGCTACTTGGTTTTCTGGAACCAACACTCTGAATTACAAAGTCCAATTATATGTAAAACCAGGCCCTTCCTTTGAAAGACATGGGCAGCAGATGGGAATTGTGTAATTTCTTAATGCCTCTTTCAATGCTAGGGTTAAAATTATGTATATGTATAGAACAGTCCTAATTTAAATATAAAATTTGTTAATAATAAAATAGATTGTCCATAATCTCAATTTACGTATATATAGTTACAGTGATAGTTATATTGACTCATCTTGTCAGTTGTCATGATTTCTTTATTCTAACACCTATTGATAACTAGTGAGTGTTTTTGGTTGTACATAATACAAAAAATACAAAACATAAACAAAACCTAGGTTCAAATTAGCAGCTATATACATATTTTTGACCAAGCTGTTTAAAGTCCTGATTTTAATTATCCTTGATTAAAGGGTAAGTTTCAAAATCCCCCCTGTGGCCTCCAAGGTCCTCTCTGATCTAGCTTCTTTGCCCTCGATTTCTGTCAGAACTGGGCCATATGGTCACTTCTCACTGCCTGGGGGCTGGGGAGAGGATGCCATAATGATAAGTTCATGCCAGTCTTGACTCATTGGTTACCTTGGAACGTTGCCACAGGACAAAGCAAGGATATTTCAGCAAGAAAGGATGGTGAAACGGGAACTGACAATATATGCCACAGCTTCCCCCTAGTCAAGATTCTGTCAAAAATGAGTGGTTGTCATTTGTGTTGTTATTATCATAGTAAATTTTGTTGTGTTTAGGTTGAAAATGTAATATATATATATTTTTGTTGTTGTTTAATATATAGTCTCTCATTGTGCAGCTTTGACTAACCTGGATATCTTGTAGACCAGACTGACTTGGAACTCATAGAGATCCACCTGCTTCTGCCTCCTGAGTACTGGGATTAAAGGTGTACACCACCACACCCTCTTGTAATATATACATTTTCATGTACATTGAGTGTACATTTTAGCTTATTAAGAATTTCTGAGATTCCCCACCACCACCATAAGGTGTGATAGAGAATCCTTATATATTTAACATTTTGCTGCGTCAGCATTGAAGACATAAGCAGAGAAGGGCTGCTTTGTGGGGAAATTATGTGAAGAAACTGAACATCTGCCTTTAAAAAAGGAAACATTGTATGAAGTTTGAAAAAAAAAAAAACTACCATCCTTTGCTTACTATTATCAGTAAGAAATAAGTCAGGAATTTAAAATAAAAAATTCCAGTGCTTGGTTTCCATAAGTATCGTTTCATATTGCAATTGTCCTTTATCAGTTCGTGACCATACTGAATCCAGAAAGATACAGGAAGCAAGTGTCTGCTCTTTGTACTGACAAGGAGCTAGTCTGCTAAAATCTCACTTTCTCAGTCCCTTTAGAAGACTTGTATTTAGTATTAAACTCGGCAGAAGATGGAAAAGACAAGACTGGGGCTGGAGAAACAGCTCAGCTGTTAAAGGCTAAGGCTCCCAACTGGCAGTACTTGCCACATAAGCATAAGGACCTGAGTGTGGATTCCTAGTGCTCGCATGGAAAAACCCTGGTGCAGCGGCACTCGCCTACATTCTGAGGGCTGGAGAGATGAAAAGATCAATCCCTAGGACCCATTGGTCTGCCACTCTGACTATTTGATGCGCTCTGGGTGCAATGAGAGACCCTGTCTCAAAAAATAAGGTGGGAAGCAATAAAGGGAGGTTCCCAATGTCAAACTCTGGCCTTTGTGTCCAAGTGCATATTCACCTGCATACATATGGACACATACACAAACGCAAGCACGTTTATTCATCACACACAGAAATGAAGATGAGTGTATTAAAGGTTGAGCAAAAACTGTGCATTAAGACACACGGCCTCTCACCAGTGGATAAGATTCTAGCTTTGCATTTGTAGGTACCAGTTCACCTTTTAAGAGTAAGCTTCTTTATTATTTGGAGATGTTAAGGGTGTTAACATCTGTCCCGATCCTGGCTCAGTATGGATACTGAAACCAGAGCTAGTGAGGCAGACTACTCCACACAGCTAGCTACTGGCAAGAGCAGAGCCAGGCCATGGCCCCACAGTACACCAGCATGGGCATAGATTTTTCTTTTTCTATTTTACAACAATGAACCACAGAGAAATAGCCTACTAAAATGAGCCACCTCTCCCTCCCTAGAAAGGAACAAAGCAAGAGCCCTGGGGCAGGGGATGAAGCTTTCTGTTCTGGATTTGAGACCTAGTCCGGGAAGCTAGCCAGCTCATGAGGTTAGCCTTAGGGCAAGGCACAAGGATGAGTTCCTGGAGGCTCCATGACGCTGACTGTGCTGACCTTAGGTTTGCGGCACAGGCTGATCCTTCAATGCGCTGTCAATGGTCCAAAGTGAAGGAAATAGAGATATGGAAAAGGCAAGGAAGGCAATGCTCACCACTTCTGTATACATACAGAAATACATTGAAATTTTTAATAGTAGCTCAGAGACTCTAGTCAGAGCAGCATGACCTACACAACGTCAGGAACAGGGTGTTATGTTTGTGCCCGTGGAAGAAGATGCTAAAGAAGTTGGAAGTGAAGTGTAGAGTGATCTGTGGACTTTCCTTTTAAAGCTCTCTGTCTCTCTGTCCCTGTCTGTCTCTCTGAAAGCTCTGTGTGTGTGTGTGTGTGTGTGTGTGTGTGTGTGTGTGTGTGTGTGTGTGTGTTTCTGTCACACTCACACATGTCCATTTCTGAAACTTCACTGGTTCCTACCCTTTAGTATATCTGAGAATCATTTGGAAGGTTTGCTAAGAACATAGACCACCAGTCTCCACCTCAAACTTCTGGCTCTGAAGATTGCAATAATCTTAACAGTGACAATTCTAACATACTTTTAGGTGATGGTGGCATCAATAACCCAGAGAGAGCCATTTCAGTTACTGTTATAGTCAGCAGATAGCAGCTGCACACACAGAAGAGCTCACACTGACAGAGTGTGACCACTAAAAACCATCAGTCATCTGTAGTTGCTGCTGGAGAAACAGCAGCAGGAAAGGGTTTGGCTTTTGTGTCCCTAGGGTTTGCTGGCCAGGAGCCTGCAGCAAACATGGCTTCCCCCAGGGTCCAATAATAAGATCAGGGAAAGCAGCAGCTGCCAGAGGCCAGCAGCTGTACTTCCAGAGAGGGTGGACTCCCTCAGAATTCTAGAGAACGAATCTCCAGAAAATGTGCCAGCATGACCTCTGTCATTTAGTGCCCTCTCTGAGGTCTGGCCAGCCCTGATGCAAAGAAAGGAGGACAAAGGAGTTTCCTTGAGCGTCTTTTCAGCCCTACAAGATGGGCAGTTCCTCTTAACAGCTCAGTTCTTTGTGCTCCTTACTAGCCCCAATTTTCTGATGATTTCTTGTTTATATAATAAATACCTACTTGTACTTAGGAAGTTATGTGTGTATCCTATTGTTTTACATTGTACTTTCTTTAAACGTGTCTATTTTAAGCATTTCAATCATTTATGTATTTTATATATTTTATATAAGCACAATTATTATTATATAAATAATTGTTGATTATATAAAATCAACAATTACTGATTTTATATAAGTAATATACTCAATTCCTTATATATTAGTTTCTAGTATTCATTATGTGGCCTTCCATTATCATGTGTGCCAGATGGACTCAGACTAACACAACTATTTGGCATGTTGTTCAACTAATTATAAAAGAGGAATTTGGATAACTATTCATCTTCATTTCCTGTATTTTTTTAATTTTCCATTTCTTATTTCTGAGATATTATGCATACACCATTTTCCCATAAAGAAAACTATGTTAGACAATCAGAACTGCTCCAGACAAAGCCTAAATGTAATTTAGTGACAGAGAACTTGCCTAGTATACAACATTCCCAACCCTATGGATCAATAAGCCAGTCAATTAATGTGCCACAAACTGCAGCTCTGCGATGTTTGCATTTCCATAACTTTTCCACATAAGGTATCTAGTGGTTTTCTTTCTAATTCTTGGATGCTCTCGATTTAACAGTACAGTCCTTGGGAAATAAGAGACTCAGGGTTTTTTGAGTCTATATTTTAGGTTATATTTAAAATGTGGTTTGCCTTTTAAAACACAACTTACCATGCATTTGTTTGAAGATTATATGGATTTTCTTAACACGTCAAAGTCACCATGAAGAAATGATCTGACAGTAAAACCATTCCCAATAGTAATATTGTTATAATGTTGTTTAACAATTCAAAGTCTGCTGAAGATTTTGTTTATCACACAAGCATACAGACACCTACATAGAACCTGAAATTTTAATTAAAAAAAAAAAAACCTTTCCTGAACATTTAACTTATCCATACACAGTGTCAAATGCTAGTAAGAAAATGTGCTGCCTGATATAATGACTCACAGAAAGTCAGGGTGGGGTCAGGAGGATCAGGAGTTCAAGGCCAGCCTCCGCTTCATACTCAGTTTGAAGTCAGCCGGGAGTCAAACTCTCAAAAACAAATATTCAAAAAAAAATTTTTTTTTTTTTTGTTTTGGCTGTTGGCAGTACCTGTAATCCCAGCATTTAGAAGGCTGATGCAGAATTGCCAGTTTCAGTTTCGGGCAAGCCTGGACTAAGTAAGTGATACCCTCCCTACCTCAAAAACACCAAAAAAAAAAAAAAAAAAAAAAAAAGCAAGGGTGGGAGGAAAGACCCATCCTCTAAAGCCTGGAAAAAAGAAAAGGTGTTTTTATTTTTTTTTCCCCTGTCCCTTCAAGGTTAGCTGACTCAGCCAAAGATTATCCAAGTCTCCACGGGCACTCTTTAGCTGAAATTCTCTCCTGAGTAGAATAGTTTATTTAGATCCTGTAAGTGTAAATGTTAACCTGTACAAACATCACCAGCCCAGCTGGCATTTGAGTCTAGAGAGGTCTTCTAAGGGTGCTATTCTACACACTGAAGAGACTTACAACCATCCCTTTCTTCCTGTGCACACTTCAACCCCATCCCAAGTTGTAACTCTAACACATTTCCCATTGCCATTGCCCCCTGGGGACAAAATCATCCCCCACTTGAAAACAGCTGATAATGAAGCAAAATTAACTTGGCTGTCAGAAATGCAAATCGTTTTTCTGTTAGAGACAATAACCCTAAAAGCTCAGTTTATTGCTTTATACAGATTTACATTAAAGTGATCTTATCCAGTACTTATAGACACCACAAATTCTGTCTCTAATTCTCTTTGAGCCAGCCTTACTATCTTGCCATTTTCTTAATTTCTTAAATGAATCTTTGAGACATGTTGGCTTTATATTCTACAAGTCATATTTTTAACTGCATGAAAGGCAGCATACATTATTTAGCGTTTAAACAAACATATCATTATAAGACTGTGGATGGTACAATAACTATCCAAAGTCATGCTGCCAGCATTCATAGGAGATAGATTGGGAACTCAGCTTTTATGGTTTAAGTAGTGACACTCTTAACCACTATGCTGTCCTGTCTTAGGAGGCCAGGCCAGTCCCCAAACTAACTCTGTGGCCCAGGGTGGTGGTTTGACTAAGAATGGTCCCCATATGGTCATACGTTTGAATGCTTAGTCATCAGGGAGTGGGCCAAAGGATTAGCAGGATTAGCAGGTATGGGCTTGGTGGAGAAAACGTGTCACTGGGGGTGGGCTTTGGGGTTTCAAAAGCCCAGGCCAGACCCAGTTACTCTCTCTCTCTTTCTCTCCCTCCCTCCCTCCCTCCCTCCCTCTCTTCTCCTCTCCCTCTCCTCCCCTCTGCCTCCAGACCACAGACCAGGATACAGCAGCTCTCAGCTACTACTCCAGTGCCAGACATGCCACCCCCACGCTTTCTGCCATGATGTTAATGGATTAAGTCTCTGAAACTGTAATTAAACTCCCAATTAAATGCTTTCTTCCATGAGAGTTTCCTTAGTCATGGTGTCTCTTCGCAGCAATAGAACAGTAACTAAGCTTCCTGAACCCACATCTCAAAAACACCAGCACCATCCTTAGCCACCCATTTTGTACGCTATTAAAAGTTTCATAGTTAAAAATCTAAGATCTCAGAGACACCTTCCCTTTAATATTCTGTGCTTGTGTTGTAATACCACAGAAGGCATCTGAAAGTAAAAATAACATTTATATAGGATTATCTCAGATTATTGTTAGTGCTTATAGTAAATCACAAATCACATGAAGAAGTGATGTTTACTTGCTGGGGTTGGAAACCATGATTTGCTTCACATTCTGATGAAACCGGAAGTTAGAAAAGTAACTACCTAGCTGGAGCCATTAATATAGATGATGTGTACTGCCTGGAAATTATGTTTTTACTGAAAGGCTCATAGAAGTGAATAGAAATTGCATAGAACAGAGAAAGATAGCCCTGTGTTTGCATTTAACTTTGGAGTTTGAGCACATTTGTGCTGCTTACTTCTTCTCTAAGCCTAAAGAAACCTTAATTTAACACAAAATTGAAATGATTCTGTTGTGCCTGATGAAACTGATTACGGGTTGATATAGAGTGTCATCAAATGCCTGGCACCTGGTGAGAATTTGATATTATTAGATCATCTTCCAATCCGAACCCTCTTAATCCATCCTATAGCCCTAAAAGTGTTCTCGAGATCAAATAGCATGTTATGAAATCATCCAGGAACATCTAAGAGGCCCAGCAAGTGCTAAAGCCCTTGAAAGTTTATTAGGCACATCTAAGCCTGTCACTATGCTAGAGGTGAGTCACTTATAACCCCTGGGGTTTTTAAAATTATGATTCGTTCCCCTTCAAAGCTTCTCATTACACTCATTGTAGTTGGTTTCATTCTGTAAAAACTAAGTGGGTGGGGTGGACAGTGATTTTCTCTGGGATGTGAGATAATGTGAGAGTGGTCCTCAGCCCTTGGAAGGGATTATTCAACCTGTGCGTTCAATGGGCTCTATCCCTCCTACTACCCAAGGGAATCTTAACCCCAGCCATGTTATTCTATCCAGCTGCTTCTGCCCTGTTTTTTTGGAATACTCATTCTGGAGAAAATCATTCAATCTATCCTGCATTAAAAAAAAAAAAAAAAAAAAAAAAAAAGGCTGTGTGGCAAAGTAGCGGGACCACCAGTGTGTCAAGAGCCAGTGCTGGTTCACCACCTGAAACACTGAGCCATCTTGCCAGTGGACCCTCCAACTGTACGTAGGTCAAACCTTTAAATCAGAAGCCAGTATGGTGTCTTGGCTTTGTTGTCCTGGGTTATGATGGATAGAGGTGTTCATTGTGGATATCTCATTGGCCATGGAAGAATTTACTACTTCCACCATTCTCTACTGATGACTCAGACATGATAACTCTTTCAAGAACCATTCAACAGTGGTTTTCAAGCATCTGTGAAGGTTCCTCGTGCAGAGGAGACAAGGGTGATAGTGCCACGCTTGACTTCTGTCTGATCCTCCTCAGCCCACACACATGGCCAAAGGATACTAAATGTGCAAAACTGGAGCTAGGAAATGAGTTGCTAGAAGATAGGACATCTTTTTCTGCCTCTCTTTCTTATCTGTTTCGAGAATAGACAAGCACCTTCATGTAGCAGTGACACCATGACAAATTAATACTGCTTTTCAATCTTGTTGCGAAGATCCCAACTGCCAGTTGGTAATGGAATCAATCTACATAATGTCTCAATTCTCCTCAGTTCCTGTCTCTTCACACACAGAATCGCCCCAAAATACTTTTATTTTTACCTCAGAAGTCCCATATTCCAGCTTTCACCCCTGGCCTCCAGCCTTGGACCAAGTAACCATTGTTTATCTCATCCCTTACCTAATCAATATCAACAGCCTCTTAACAAACAGTTCCATTGATAATCTTCTGCCAGATCAGTCCTAGCTGCGAGATTTTTGTTACTACATTGTAGTGTGCTTTGTGCTTCTTGCTTGATTGGAAGCCTGCCATTATTGGTACCACACTGACTCCTGTACTCACGGGGAAGGTTGTCACTTCTGTAGAGCAGTTGCTGAAAATGGATACTCATGAGAAGACCTCAAATAAACTCAGACTATGGCCATTCCATGGAACAGACTAGTCATCTTCCAGAGTGTCACAGCAAGAAAGAAAAAGAAAGGCTGAGAACCTGTTCCTAACTGGAGAACACTAGAGAGACGTGACAGCTATATACAATGGTAGAACCTGGATTGGATTCTGAAACACTGGAACAGTAGTGTGGAAGTAGTTTGACTGGAAGTAAGCTTTGTAACTTACTTCTACTAGTTTCTTGTTTCGATCATTGTTTGATCATCATGTATTAATTAGGATTAGAGGGCACTGGATGAAAACTGCCATTGCATGTTGGAAGGATGTAATATGTTTCTTGATTTCTATAAGAGATCATAATTTAAAAAATTGTTGAGTGTCAGAAGAGACTTTAGACTTTTGAATAGTGTTGGGACTGCTGAGGACTATGGGGACACTGGAAACTGGTACAGTTCATTTGGCATTATGGAATAGTCATGAGGCTGTAGGGCCCAGGAGCACAATGCTGTGATTTGAATGTGAAATGTCTTCTATAAGCTCATGTGTTTGAAAACTGTGTCCCCAGATAGTGATGCTGTTTTTGAAGGTTGAGCCTGGCTAGGGGAAGTAGAACATTGGAGACCAGCCTGTAAGTTTTATAGTGGGGCTTCACTTCCTGTTCACTCTCTGCTTCCAGACTTCCATTTAGTGTGACCCTCTGCCTCCTGCTCCTCCTGCCACAATGCACTGTACCTCCCTGGAACTGTAAACAAAAATAACCAAACCACACCAATAAAAGATGACACCATGTGAAAGGTAAGGAAAACTGTGCTACATACCCTTTCAACCTTTCTCAAGTCTGGAGTTATTCCATAGTGGATGAAAAAAAAACAGTAGAAAACAGATACAATTGCCTCAAATGCTAAATCATGTGTGTTGGCTTAGTGCACGAGAGAGAGAGAGAGAGAGAGAGAGAGAGAGAGAGAGAGAGAGAGAGAGAGAAGGGAGGAGAGAGAAACAGAAGTATGCCTGGCATCTGCCATGATGTGAGAAGTATGAGGAGTGGATTAACAATACTCCCATCAGCCACCAAATCCTCCACGTATCATACCAATGTCCTGAGGCACTGAGGTAAGGATTGTCTCAGAAAATTCTTTATAGATAGTGTCTCTGTTGCTCAGCTGGGAAAACAGTGAGATGTTCCAACCCTACAGGGAAATGGCTGATTAATTGCTGGGACACAAAAGGCCTCATAATGTCCATCTAGGCCTCCTTCAGCTACTGGAACCCTGGTTTTCAGATTAGAATGTTGGATCTCAAGTTTCTTAAAATGAAGAAGAATCTGCCCCTCTGATGTAGCAACCAAGGAAAGGATACAGCAGGAAGATGACTCTATCTGGTGCTAGCCTCCGCCCAGTGGGTACCTTCTACTTTCTTCCTGCTTTTTCTTCGTGTACACACAATCGACACCCATATCCTATAGTCCTAATTCCTAAGATTAGATGCACTTACTTTTGTTAGTTTTGATTTGTTTTGCTACCACCTCTTGTGTGTACACAGTTGCAGTCTGGGTATTGGTTACTTGTAAGACTATAATCATCTATTTATGGTCCATATGATCATTTCCTGGAGACCTATCCCCAGTCTCACGGTGTATTCTCATTATTTTAAGGCCAATTTATGACATACTCAGCCTATAACTATTTGCAAAACCAGCTAGTTGCAAGTCAAAGACAGCACACAGAGTCCACCACAAGGCATACTTGAGCTGCCTATCGGGAAGGTATTTTTTTGTTTTGTTTTTTGTTTTTTGAGTGTTTCGGGGATTTAACTCAGTTGTAGAGTACTTGTCTAACAAGTACAAGGCTCTAGGATTGGTCCTCAACTCTGAAAAAAAAAATGTTGTGAGATCCTGTCTTGCAGTATGTACCAGTTGGCCTTGAAATCAGTATCCTTCTGTTTCAGTCTCCTGAATGCTGGGCAATACGTACAACCATGCCTGGGTCATAAGGTTTCAGGAAGGAGAAGAAATTTTCAAACTGGAACTTGAGCTAAAGGTCATTTGTGTTATATTCTGGCAAAGAATCTCACTTCCTTCCACACATACTAAAAATCTGAGTGAGGCAGAAATGAAAAAAATAAAAATAGAAACAAAACAAAAAAATGGGCTACGTTGTCTGTCAGAGGAGTCAGAGGAATTTTATCACATTATTAAGTGTAGTGAGAAATCCACCCTGGCACCTATAGCACTGACCACGCCCCCCACTGACCACGCCCATTTGGGCGTGGTCACAGGTGCGGACATAATGGAGGGTTAGGTTAGGTCTGGGGTCCCTGTTAGGTCACTGAGAGCAACCTGGGTGTGGATCCTTGGAGCATGAACTTGTGGCTCATCAATTTCTCGTGTAAGTGCGTTCTCACCGAATAAACCTCACTTAACCTGTACTGAGTCTAGTGAATCTTGATTCCATGTGTCCTTAAAGTCCAGGGTGTATGTAGTATGTTTACTGTAAATTTTCTTGAAAGAAAACCGTCTCAGAATAGTTTCTTTGAGCTTTACTCTTATCTTTGCTTTCATCTGCTGGCGAACATTTGGTTTCATTTTGGTCACTGGCTTTAGGTTTGTTATGTATACGTTTAAATAAATACAGCCTATTGTACTGACCTTAAGCATGCTTTTGTGTACACACATATTTTCATTCTCTATGATGAGCATCAATGCATATGAACACTGGGCTTCATTGTAAGTGTGTGTTTGATTTTGTTAGGAACTACTAGAGCCTTTGCTGAACAGTTCCCGGAATGACCCTAGATGGACCTGGACCCCACCCCTTTTTCACTTGTGTTTTAAAAATTTTATTTTATATGTATATATCTCAGAAAGGATCACAAGATGAGCATTGGCTCTCCTGTAACTGAGGTTATAGGCAGTTGTAAGCCACCATGGGTTCTGGAAACTGAAACACTGAGCCATCTCTCCAGCCCTTACCTGTGGTTCTTATGAATAATGAGACAGCTGGAGACTCAACGTCCTGAAATATGTCTCATCTCTGTTCCTGCTCCCTAGAAACAAGATGGTCTTCAGTGGTTTAGCCCAGTGTGTCAGGATATAAAAGCCAGGGTAGCCTGCTTCCTGTGGCTCTCAGCTGTGATACAGATGACACATTCACAAATCAGACTCCAACCTCCCTGGGCAGCCTTCCTGAGTCTTGGCAGGACCAGCTCATAATGAATTCCAGGCTTCCACTGACCCTTGCTGCCCATCTGTACATAATGAATCTGCTTCATGTAACTAAATAGATGCAAGTTTTCTGTCTCAATAGAGGCAGGATTTGGAAACCATCAAACATCACACTTCTTTGCACTTTCCCAGAGTAGGCAGGCCTGTCACTCCACATTCTCATCGGCAGCAGACAAATGAAGGCACTTTAAATGCTTACTTAGCAGCTTGTTTTGAGACAGGGTTTTTCTATAGCTTTGGAGCCTGTCCTGGAACTTCCTTTGGAGACCAGGCTGGCCTCAAACTCACAGAGATCTGCCTGCCTCTGCTTCCCAAATGATGGGATTAGTGGTGTGCATCACCACTGCCCAGTTGGATATGACCTGATAAAAACAATCTGTAGCCTTTAGCCCCCATGGTTAATTTCATGTTTTGGGAAGATGTCCATGGGGGAAAATCATTGTGAACAAGTCAGATCAAGAAAGTCTTAAGGAAAAATATTTTTTTTCAGCTTGTTGTAAGCCACCATGTGGATTCTGGGAACTAAATCCAGGTCCTCAGCAAAAGCAGACAATATTAACCACTGAGCCATCTCTCCAGCTCTTACCTGCGGTTCTTATGAATAATGAAACTGCTGGGGATTCAACATCCTGTAAAAAGTCTAGTTTCTTTAACTGGAAATGAAAGTATTTATAAAGAAAGTTGAAAATATATTCTAAAAAGCTCTGAGAAGAGGTAAGAAAACACAGTTATTGAGATAACAGGTCAATCATGTGTCAATCTCATGTATTTATCCCAGACTTTGTTGAGCCCTTACCCATTGGGAGGAGTAGATGGGGGGGGATGGGAGGGAGACAGGGGTGGTGAGGAGGGGTGGTAGAGAGAACTGAGGCTGGAATGTTAAATGAAATTAAAAAAAAATTAAAAAGGAATACACATTAATTCATGAAAAATGATATTCTTAAGTTTAGTGCATCTCATTAGATGTAAAAATATTAAAAATATAGAATACACAAATAATGACAACAACAAAAAAAAAGAAAGAAAGAAAGAAACAAAGAAAGAAAGAAAGAAAGGGAATAAGAGAAGAATATCAGACGTGTGGTTTATGTGTCCAGGGCAGGAAAATTGATTGGTCTGAATCTGTTTCTTTAGCTGTTAAGGGAGGGTAATGACACCTCCTTCAGAAAATAGGGGGAAAGTATTTGAAAAATGTAAATTATGAGTGTTGGATTACATTATATTCTACTATAAGTACTGGAACCACATTACCATCCAATGATGTTTCTAACACTACTTTTCTCAGATTTGATGGAGCCCCAAATATTTATCCAACAGAATTCCATACCAACCTGGTACCCTACCCTCACATCACTTCTCTCTGGCTACATGTGACCATGTCCTACTAGAGAAGACACAATGAGCTGTGTGCATTCTGGGCAAGATCATAGACACTGTGGAGACTCAGGCTCCCCTAGATCACAAGTTTGGTATGGTGCATGCCAGGCTTGCCTTTGCATGTGGGTGAGGGCATAGAAGAAGAGTTTTCTGGAGCCTGTCCTGGAGCAGGGTTAAGAGGCTGGAAGATAGTGCAGGACATGCTGGTGAAGGGTACTAGCTTGTGTGCTGAAATTTTATGCTTCATTGTTTGGGAACTTGCTGCCCCTATTTTTAGAATTGTCTCTGGTAATCATAAACTATCAATATAGGTAATGTTTTCATTAAAAAAAATAATAATAGGGGGTTGGAGAGATGTCTCAGCAATTGATAATGCTTACTATTCTCCCCAAGGTGGGAGTGTGGTTCCCAGAAACCACATTTGCTTGTAACTAGAGCTCCAGGGAGGTTCAAAGGCCTCTTCTGGCCTCTGTAAGAACCCCCATACATGTGGTATTACCCCCGCCCCACATACATATAGATAAAAAGAAATTACACTAAAAATTTAAAGCATTCTCGTGTAAGTTTAGCTACAAGTAAAGTTTTTAGCATTGTTTTCCTTTCGATTAACTTAAATCATGAAAATGAAAAGCTAGCCACAGGTAATTGTGCCTTGGATGCTTAAAAAGAATCCACTTAAAATCAAATGAGTTTAAAAGGGGAACGTAAGACCTCCCCCTTTTGGGCTCCTAAAGTTAAAACATTCGAAATCAATTTGTGGAAATCTACTTTTCCTTTCCCTTTCTTAGCCGGTGTAGCTCAGAGCCCGTCTCTGCTCCAACCAGCCAGTCGGGCTCGTGGCCCCGCCCACTCGGCCATCACAGGTGCTCTCTGCTCGAGCCACGCCCCCCACAGAGGGGCTCCGCCTCCACCTGGACCCTAAGCCCCGCCCTTTAAGCGTCACCGTACGTCAGCGCGTCGTAGCGGAAGCCCGGCAGCGAATGAGCGCGGGCGGCCGCGCGGGGCCTTGGCCTCGTTGTCAGCGCGTGCGCGCCGAGTGCGCGAGTCCCGAAACCCTGGCGGAGCGCAGCGCGAATGGAGGCCTGAGGGCGGCGGGGGCGGGGCGCGCCGCGAGCGGGGGCCGTGGCCGCGGCGGGCGCCGTCTAGAGGAGGCCCGGCCGGCCGCCACCACGCACTCGGGCGTGGCGAGACGCAGGCGGGTCAGATCGTGGGCCGCGGCGGCGATGCAGCGACGGCAGCGCGCTCCGCCCGCGGCTCAGCCGGCCCCGGACAGCGGGCGCGTCGAGGAGGTGGAGGTGCAGTTCTCCGCCGGGCGTTTGGGCTCGGCCGCGCCTGCCGGGGTCCCCGCGGCCGGCACCGCCGAGGACGAGGAGCGGCTGGAGCGCGAGCACTTCTGGAAGGTCATCAACGCGTTCCGCTACTACGGGTAAGGCGCGCCCTGAGCCCGTCCCGCAGCCTCGTGGCGGCTTCGCGGAGCCCGCGGTCACCTGCGCGCGCTCCTAGGGGACGGCTTCCCACTTTCCCCGGAGCCGCCCGGAAAGAGCGTGCACTTTTGTAGAGAACTGAACGGTGCTGCTGAGTGGCTCTAACCGGAGGGTGAAGGGTAGAAGTGATCCCGGAATCCCAAAATGCAGCTTGGTAAGGGAAAGAGGGCGGGCACCGGAGCTGGCTTTATATGTTCTTGTAGTCTGCGAGTAAGTATGGAATTCCTTTCGTGGGCGAGGCGTGGTTGTAGGACCCTGGAGTGTGCTCCCCATTCGTAATCCAACTTCCTAACTTCGACGTTAAGTGTTCAGTCAAAGTGTGTAAGTGCAGGTCTGAAAGGGTCTTCGTGCATCTAGATTTTTGGGCAAAGATACATCATTTATTCTGGTAAGTGATAAATCATAAATCGCACTGGTAGCCAGATTCTTAGCCTGTAATTGGAAGCAGAAAGACGGGCATGACCCCTTGAGCAGGTCAACCCATGGGACCCTCGTGGTAGTCTTAATCTTTATGTCACAGCACTTGGCAGTGTAGTTTGAAGCTCTATTTTTAACAAACATAGTAACAAAGAAAAAGACACTTCTATGCAGGGGGCTCCAGTTTTAGTTAGTGGTTACATTACTTTGTTACTAGTTTAAATTGAGTAGTTATTTAGGATCTGATGGTTACATTGTGGCAGGTGTGGCAGGCTTGTGGAACTCAAGGCCTCAAACTTTCCAGGGAGCGCTACTTCTAGGCTCACGACAGACTTGTTTCTTGAATCATAGATTTTGATGAAATAATTGACTAATTAAGCTCAGAAGGAGGAGTTATTTTGTTAGTGGCACATTTTACTTTTGTAAAATGTAGAAAGGATTTAGGAAACAATTGGACATATAGTAGATTCAGTTAAACTTCTGTTAATTGTATTCAGTTTTAATATATTGGAGCCAAGAATTGGTGCTTATTATTAGGCATTTGATGGGCCCTTAGCTTGGGGGAGAGGACCTTTGACCTGGAACTTGTCTTGAGTGTTGTAGTATAAAAAAGGATGCTGTGTGCATTTTCTAGTTGTGACCCGATTCTCCATGCTTTCATCTCTCTTTAACAGTTGAGTGTGGGGTTGGGGGAATTTTCATTAAAATGTTTCTTTATTTGTATGACCTGTCTGTGTGAAACACTACAGATCTCTGGAAAAGTAGTGTAGCTAAGTAGTATGGTTTTTAAGATGCCACTTAAGAGGTGAGGGGTATAGCAAGCACTGTGTTGCTTTTGCACTTTTTTTTTTTTTTTTTTTTTTTGACAGTCTGGTCTTGAAGAGCCAGACTGTCAAAATACTGCAGCCACTAACTCATATGTGGACAGATATAAACATAAATTAATTGAAAGAAATGAGTTGCTTGGTCTCATTAGCCATATATCAAGTTCTCCACCACTTGTTAATAGTGTATCTATTAGAGGGTATGGCTTGAAGTCGTTTCATCATCAAAGTCAGTTCTGACAACCAGTCCTGTTCTACACTCCTAGCACATTTTGGAGGGCTTGGTTTTACACCGATTGTTATAGTAAATAGATGACTTAGACAAGAAATGCCATTTGGCTCCTGAGTGTACCAAAGAATCTAGAGTTTGAAGACACTCCTTAAAAGCAGAGTGCCATCAAAGTTTCTCTATTTGGCCAATGAGGCCTTTACGGATATTCAGCTTCTCGAACATGACCATTATGTGAACATGGGGGCTTGGATGGCTGCTTTGGAAGGAGGGTACAAATGACTAGCTAGCTAGTGGGCCTTGGCTTATAGTTTCCATGACAGCTATGTTACCCCAATTATAGCATCATAAGATCTGGTAAAATGCCTGGGTGTGTGTGAGGGGGCATTTTTAAGGGTTGTGCCTATTGGAGCTACACTACCTCAGCTGAAACCTTGTTTTTGGCAGCTCTGAAGACAACTAGATCACCAGGGGTAAAGGAATGTGCTTCCTTTCATCCCTCTCTGTGCAGTTACTTATCAGTTGTCTGAGTAAATGCAGATTACTAATAAGTAATAAATAAATAGAGCTCACCTTCCCCGCTGCCAGGGGGATAGTAGCCACGAAAAAACCAAAGCAGCAGCATGCCTAGCATCGATTTTTGTTGTTTTTACTGAAATATAGATTGGAAAGCGATAAAGATGGAAGTTGTACCTAGAAGAATTACTAGCAGGGCAGGGCAGGGTTGGGGAGACTTTGAGGGGGTGACAGCATCCATCTAGCAGCAATATTCCTGAGTACTCTTTAGCCATAGTGGGTGGGGCCCTTGCACTGTGGGCCTGAGAAAAGGCATTTGGAGATGATAACGTCTGACTTGGGTGTTAGCTGTTAATTAAGAAAGGGGGACACACCGTACTAAAAGTGAGTTTGGTAGTTTTGTTGTGGGTTTTGAGGTATGGTGAGAAGATGACGGGACAGCCAGTGCTTAGGAATACTAGGGAGTAAGGTCTATAATAAGTCTGAGCTGTTCACAGTGAACTTCAAATTGTTGCCACTCTTCTGTTTGCCTAACTTTACTAAGGCAATTTTAGAACTATATAGATATTGATAATCTTTCTGAAAATCATTTTGTACATCAGATAATACTTTGGGAATTTATGCCTCCCCCCACTTTTCCATATTGCCATAAGTGAATCTCCCAAGTTAAGTAATTTACTTGTAAGGATTAAAAGCTATAAAAGAGTGGATGGGAAGTTCAAGGTTGTGCACCACAGTTGATGAAGTCTTTTTGCTAGTGGAGCGAGAGCCCATAGAGCCTTGAGGTAGTGTAGGACATCACATGATGGAAGGGACTGGGCATCCTCAGGTTCTCCTTTCTTTTTCTTCTAAAGCTACACTCCCATCAGATCAGAGTGCTACCCTACCCTTCAGGTACCTTGTAACTTTAGTATTTCCCAAAAGTCCTACCTTCAAATACCATACTTGGCTTATATTTCCATCCTTTATACCTCACAATAAGGATTAAATTTTAATGTGCATTTTTGTGGCTACTTTCAAACCATAGTATATACAAATAGACTGTGAACACAAAAAATATTCACTACTCAATGCACAGTAATTAGGAAATAGATTAGTAAATTTTGGTTGCATAAAGTAGAATGTTAAACAATCATTTTATTCATTTTATATTTGAGAACATTTATCCAATATTACAAAAATTCTTCCTGTAGGGACAAGGAAATATAAATGCCTCTCAAACACTGAGGTGTATTCAAATCACCTGTGAGTCTTAGCTAAAGGCAGAGGCCAGCTCACATAGGTCTGGAGTGATGTATATTCCTAACCATTCTGAGAGGTCTGCTGTTACATTTGGGATAGCTGTTACATGACAGCAAGCCAGGCCCAGAAAGACAGATAGTTCATGTTGTTATGTGTGGAATCTAAACAGCCACAGATAGAAGAACAGAATGGTAGTTAACCATCAGATAGGAGTGAAGGGGTGAATATGCGGGGTAAATATCACTTTATGGTCCATAAATGCATTTAGCTAGAATTTGTGAATTCAATTTTGAATGAATTTATCTTTAACAGCTCCAACTGTCTTTAACAGCTAAAGTGTCTTTAATAGCTATATGTGAAAGGTTAGAAGTAATGCTTTCTACAAGAGAGATTGCTATCTCTCCCTGAGTAGTTTTACTTTTCTACATTTTTCTTTTCCTGGCATTTCTTCTGTGGATTTGTTAATATATAGAAAGTATTTTGCATGCTGTCACTGAGATAAACCCCAAAGAAACAACTTGAGGGGGTGGTGCAAATGTATTTGATGCACAGTTTCAAAGGTTTCAGTTGGCTGTGAGGACACATGACTGAGCAGCCAGCAAGCAGAAAGAATGAGGCTCTGGACAAGATGCCCCTGTGACCTACCTTCTAGAGTTTCTAGAACTGACCCCAAAAAGCACTACTATCGAGGAACCAGGCCTTTAGAACATGTTTTTGGCTTTGTTGTTGTTGTTTGTTTGTTTCTTTTTTTTTTTTTTTTTTTTTTTTTTTTGAGGAAAGGAATTTTATATCCAAACCCAAACAAGTACTTAACTCTGTTCACTAAGTTTTCATATACAATGAAGGATGATGGAATGAACAGAGGACTATAGTGATACCTACCTTGTGGGTCATGTACATGCTTGGCAGTTATTACATTTCAATGAATGATATTTCCATGATCATTATTTTTATCTTGTTTCATCAAGACACTTAGGGGTGTAAAAGGCTCACACAGGCTTGAGAACAGTCATACTGTCCCCAGTGTAAAAAAGCAGTGTCCCTGCAACCACTGCCCAGGTGGCCTCTTACATCACCCTCAGGGTCTCTCTACTAGAGTGCCACACATGCTTCTAGAAACATGACTGTGACATGTATGTATAGCAAGAGCTTCTTCTGTGCTTCACAGAAAGTGTGTATGTACCTTTTTATTTTAAAGAAATACTTGTTTTGTTTGTATATGGAGAATATAAAGAATGCTACAGTGAGTGCCAATGAGACATCACTCTGCCTGCCTCCCTCCCTCCCTCCCTCTCTCCTTCCCTCCCTCCCCAACCCTGTATTATAGTTGTAGCTGTACTTTGTTCATTTCTCTACATTCCACTGTGTAACTATAATGGGCTTTCTGTGGCCTGTGGGGTTTTGTGTTCACTATTTGACAGTGCTGTGGTGAAGATGGCTTGTGCTTCTTGAGTATGCGTAGGAGTATAATTTTTAGATCATAGGGTTGATAGAACATTAAGTTTCATTAAGGCTGTTGTTATTTTGCAAAGTGGTTGTACTCATCTCTGCATTCACCATTAGTGGGTAAATGTTCTATTTTTTCCACAATTTCACCAACATTTGGTCTAGTTGGATTTCTATATTTTTTGCCAGTTTGGTTGATGTAAAATGACACTTAGCTATGAGTATATATTTAGGTTCTAAAAATGAGGCTCATCTTTTTACTTCTTGAATAAGCAGTCCCCAAAGTAACCTTTCAACTTAGGAACTCTTTGGAATGAAATTTGTGAATATTACCCTTGAAACTCTTTAAGAATCTTAATTTTTCATTTGCACAATACTTTTGTATTATATGCTTTATATTTGTGAAAATTCAACTTGGCTGGCTTTTTGTTAGTTTCAAAACATACTACTATTTTGATTCTGGGGATTTAACCTAGGCTCCTCAAATGTGCTGGTTAAGTACTTTGTCACTGAAGTATATACCCAGGCCATTTTAATGCATTTTTACAACAACATATTTCTATTTGAGGAAATAGGAATCTAAGCCATCCTCCAGTTTTGCTTAAAATGTTTAATTTGAAAGTGGAAATTAATTTTAAAAAATGTAAATTAATCTTTTTCTTCCATTTTGGGGTTGTTCATTGCACTGAGAAGTGTTCCTCATGCAGTAGAAACAAACTTTCTAAACTGATATCCTAAAAAAAGTCAAAAGATAGTGAATAAGGGCGGTGTCTGGCATAACTAGGGGATAGTTAAATAGGGTGACAATCTTAAAATGAGGTTGCCTCTGGCAAGAGACTTCTTTTTGCCAATTAAAACAAGCTCCCTTTCTGTTTTAGCACCAGTATGCACGAGCGAGTGAACCGAACAGAAAGACAGTTTCGATCACTTCCACCTAACCAGCAGCAGCTGCTCCCTCGGTTTCCTCTTCACTTGGATGAGATCCGGAAATGCATCGATCATAATCAGGAAATACTGCTGATCATTGTGAATGATTGCGTACATATGTTTGAAAATAAAGAATATGGAGAAGATGTATGTGAAGCTTATTCTATCTCTTCATTTTAGGGTAACCATCTGTATGTCCAGGTCTTGAACAGGGTCATCCCCTTTACTGAGGGTGTTTTTCATTGTGATGAAGCTAGAAGACTAGTATGTTAGAGATTGCATTTGTTCGTTGTTTTTTCTAACACCTAGATAACTGTTGATGCTTTCACATGGTATTTTGAATGTTATAGCATATAAGAGACTTCTTAAATTTCTTAAAAGACTTCACTAGCTATATTAATTTCCCTTGTTGCTTTTTCAATACCTTCTATTTGTTGATATTCATCTTTCACTTTAAAATATTTTCACTTAAATCTCAAGTGAATAGCAGTGATAGAAGGTGCAGTCTCTTTGTAGCCACATGGTAGACAGTTTGGCCAGTCCGGTGTGAACCGTCAGTGCTGCCCATCAATGAGCTGGAGGGGTTTTCTTCCCTCTCCTGGAGGGTGGGATGTTATGTCTCCATAGTGGCTCAGTGCTGGTCCTTTCCCGAGTAAGGACTGCTTCACTTTGTGGTAATTTATGATTAATAAATCTTCCTCTGTTGAGGGTAGATGTGAGAGCACCAAACTTTTCTCATGTAGGATCTCAAGCTGCACTTGAGACACCCTAGGTGAGGGTGAGAGACTAGTAATTATTCATTCACCCACCTATATCTTAGACTGCTCATTTACCATATTTAAAATTGACTGTCAGAAAGTAATTCTTTCTTTTTTCTTCCCTTTAAACAGGGCAATGGAAAGATTATGCCAGCATCTACTTTTGACATGGACAAGTTAAAATCTACATTGAAACAGTTTGTAAGAGACTGGAGTGAAACTGGAAAAACAGAAAGGGATGCCTGCTATAAGCCAATCATAAAAGAAATCATAAAAAACTTTCCAAAAGAGAGATGGTAAATACTACTGCATTTCTAACCGCTTTCTTTAAGGCCTATAAGCTCTTAGCTACGGCATTTCATCTTGTGATTCATTTTCATAACCACTCTGTGCCTGCATGTTTTTACGTGTGTGAGAGATCTGCTTGTTACTGGAGGCTTCAGTTGTGTAAGGTTGGAGTTTTTATGTTCATAACACTTGTTCTAGCAATTATAAGAAATTTGAAACTTAGATATTCATAGTCAGTAATACATGCTGGTTTTTAAGTTGTTTTTATAACAAAGCAATAGTGATAGATTTTATTTACTTTATCTAATTAAGACATATTTAAAAGAAATAAGAGATCTGTACCGTAGAGAAGTAATTAACTTTTTTTGAACATAGAACTTTTGGGTATTCTGAAGCTCGTGGTCTGATTTTCAGACCAACATTTGTAAATGAATAAAGTGAAATGCACAGGGCTACAAAGAACCAGTTATTTTGAAGTAAAGTTACTGAAATCTTGAAAAAGGAAACTTGTGAAGGGCTGGAGTGGTACGCCTGTGTTTGGATCCCCAGCACCTGCTTAAGAGGCCAGGCCCTTTGTAGTCCTTGAGCTGGGAGACCCTGTCCTGTCTCAAAATAGAAGGTGGGAAGCAACTGAGGAAGACACTCAGTATAACCTTCTAGTGCAACATACACACACACACACACACACACACACATTCCTATAAATAAAATAAGAAATATATCTTAATTAAAGCAAATACTGTGCTAGTATATATGTTTTACCATGTATTTATTAAATACAGCCTGACAGTGTGTATAAGTACTATATTATGAAAATGCTGAATAGTTTATACATTATTTTGATAAAAATGTGATTTCTATTGGCGATAAAGTCACATATTCCTAACCCCACTTTTGCTCATTGACTGCATTTTGTAATTGAGGATAAGTGTCAATTGAAGATTATTGCAGTTAGAATCTGTTTGGGGCTGGAGAGATGGTTCCACAGTTAGAGCATGTATGTTACAGCTCTGTTTCCAGCTGAGCATTATCAGGCAGCTTATAATCGCCTATAATTCTGGCTCTGCATTATCAGATGCCCTCTCTGGACCCTGCGGGCATCTGCACTCACATATATGCTCATTTATATGCATACATATATATACAATTTAAAGTAGACCATGTTTAACAAATAATAAAATAAAATAAAGTCCAGTGAATTTTGTTCTCAGACCACTGGGAATCCATAGGTCCTTGTGTTCAGGGTGTATCCTTTTTGGAATTTCAATGCCTATGTCTTTTTCTTTCTGTCTTTGAACTTTTAATTTTGAAATAACTTCAGAATTATGGTTAATGAATTTATTGTACAACCACCTACCATATACTCTACCAAAATCCATCAAGTTTTGGCATTTTACAGCATCATTGTATCAGTCTCACTTTCTCCTTCCCTCCATCTTCCAGCACATGGATATCTACAAACACACATTCAAAATTATTGTGAAGCCGTTTGAGACTTCTGTTAGTATTTGCCATGCTTTCTTACTGCTTAAAAATTCACAGTTTTAGTCTTCAGGGTCTCACCGTGTGAGCCCTCGGTAGCCTGGAACTTCTGGCTGACCTGGAGCTTTGGGATCCATCTGCCTCTGCCTCCTCAGTCTGGAATTAAAACTGTGTGCCACCACACAGGTGCAGAGTTTATTCTTAAGTCTGTTCCCTGCCGGTTACCAGATTCAGGAACTCAATAGTATATACTTAGATTTCATAATTGCCCTGGTAGTCTCCTTATAACATTTCCTGTCTGTTCTAAAGTCCAACCACTGGTGGTTCTTATGTGAAGCATTCTCAAGTGATGGTCCTTCTTAACTTCATAGTTTGCAGGCTGTTTTCTACTGAAAGGAAGGCTCATCTTCAGCTCCTCTGTATTTATTTATTTCAATGATTCGTAGTTCCTATTTTATTCAGTGAACTATAATCTGTTACTGTTCTTTTAATTTTGTTGTTTAAGTTTCTTTATCCTTTGGGATTTTTTTTTTTTTTTTTTTTTTGTATTTGTGAAAAATATAAGATATTTAAGACCCATGTTGTAGTTTCCTGTGAGGTATGGCTATTTTTCCAAGGATTTGGTTCCTTATAGTATAGAATACTGACTGTACAGAACCCCAAGGTAGACATGAGGGCTGTTCATTGTTTCTCAGATGTCATTTGCTTTTATGTGTTCTACTGCACAGACATAAAGACGCACTCATACTCAGTGTTGAATTGCTCCCTTATACACATGGTCTATCTCTTCTATTAGATGTTTAACTTTATGCTTTTCTGAGGCAAGGTCTCATTGTAGCTCATGAGCTCATGTTGGCCTCGAATTTAAAATCCTCCTGTCTAGGTCTGCCTCCAGAGTGCTAGGACTATGGGCATGCGCTGCTACATCCCAGCTCAATGTAGTTTACAGTGATTACTATTATTTATTTTTTTTTTGTTTTTTTGTTTTTTTGTTTTTTTTTGCTTTTTCTTTTTGTTTGTTCTTGTTTTTTAGTCTGTACCCAGTAATTCCAACATCTGTGTTGCTTGTGGGTTTCTTTTGAAAACTAATATTTTCTTAGTTTTTACATTAACAGTTTGTTTTTATGGGACATTTTGTGTTAAAAAGAAAGAAGTGAAGATGAGTGTAATAAGTTAATCAAAAACATGATATTTTACCTTTTCTGTCAGGACATTAGTATAGAGAACAGGATAAATAATTTGTTTTAAGTTTCTGAAATACTCGCAAGTATTTATTGCTTCAGACAATCTCTTAAGAAAAATTTCTATAACCCTTGTATGAAGAAATACAGAATTCTTGCCTCTTTCTAGAACTTGAACTGATTTATAAGGGTTTTGTCTGCATTTCATCTTCTGTTTCAGACACATTGACTTTCGCTTTAGCATCTTCCTCAGACAGTAATAGGAAAAGTTTTGCATCAGTAAGTAGTTACTGGCCTATTGCATAAAAACAATTACTTCTTCAATAGTAAATCAACTACTATGTGCCATAGGAAACCATTGGCTTATTGATGATGACATCTACAAGGCTAGGAGCAAGATATTTTTGTTGCTGATCAACCTTCACACAAAATGCTTGACAATCTCACTTTGTTTAAATACCTCTCTCTGTCTATGAGCATGTGTGTGTATTTTAATTACTATTTTTAATATTGTTATGAAGTCGGTATTTTTTGTTTTTTTCCACCAAAAGTATCATTTCTTCATTTTATTTATTTATGTTTTTAGTTAGCATACAATGTAATGGGCTGCATTATGGCATTTTCATGAACTTATGTCCAACATGGCTCGTATTCATGCATTTCGCCATTATGTCATATAGTTTATTTTTAAGGGAATAAACAAAGTCATAAAGTCATGGTATAAATGTGTATGGGTTTTTGACATTTTGGACTGTGCTTTCTGAATAGAATTTAGCATTCTTATATTTATGGTTGTGAGCCTAGCCTTTTAACGGCTGAGCTATCCCAGGCTGGCCTCAAACTCATAGAGATTCTCCTGCCTCTGCCTCCAGAGTGTTGCTGGGATGTGCCACTAATGCCCAGCTAGAGTTTAGCATTCTTATAGGTTGTTTTTTTCTTGCTGTGGGGAGGATTTCCATAGGTAAGGTATGCAAAAAGTCTTTCTTCCTTCCCAACCTGAGTGACTTTTATTCCTTGTTTTTGTTTTTAGAGGGAAAGCTTTCTCTTTTTCACCACGGAGTATAATACTAACTGGGGTTTTCATAATTCCCTTTTTCTTGTTGAATAATTTCCATCTTTCTTAGAAAGGATGTTGGATATTGCTAAATACCTTTTGAGTCCATTGCGATGACCTTGTTAAGGTCTGCCCCCTTCCTCACTTCACCCCTCTCCCATTTTATTACAACCTCATTTTGTTGTGTGAAACCACCTTTGCCTTCTTGAGATAAATCATATTTGGTTATGGTAAGTAATTTCCTGAGCATATTATTGGGTTAGATTTAGTAATACTTTGTTTGGGATTTCTACAATTATTCATTATAAGGGATAGGCCTATAGTTTCTTTTGCTAGAACTAAGCCTTGCCTTCTACCATGGGAAATTGAGGTGATAACAGCTTGCTTTTTATTCTTCTCTGGATGATAAGAAGCAGTCTTCAATAAGAATCATCTTGAAGACTTTCTTTTGAGTTGAAATACTACAAACTTCAGTATTTAAAGGCTGCTATGGGGGATCATCCAAAGTCTGTCACATCATTTGGGGCAGGGCCTAGGCCCTCCCCCGCGTGTCTAGGCTGAGAGAGTATCCATCTGTGGGGAGTTGGCTCCCAATGTTCATTCGTACACTAAGTATAAATGTTCCATTACCAGGTGTCCCATAGACAGTTCAGGCCTCCTAACTGACACCCATGTGCAGGGGATATGGGTCAGTCCTATGCTGGTTTCCAAGATGTCAGTCTGGGGTTCATGGGCTCCCCCTTGTTCGGGTCAGCTATGTCTGTGGGTTTTCCCAGCATGGTCTTAACCCCTTTGCTCAGCACTCCTCCCTCTCTACAACTGAATTCTAGGAATTCAGCTCTATGCTTAGCTGTGGGTCTCTGCTTATTTCCATCAGCTACTGGCTGAAGGTTCTATGATGGCATATAAGGAGTCATCAATCTCATTATAGGGGAAGGCCATTTAAGATAGCTTCTCCCCTGTTCATAGATTCTTAGTTGAGGTCATTCTAGTATATTCTGTGGACATTTCCCTAGTGCCAGATTTCTCTTTTAACATATAATGGCTCACTCTATTAAGGTATCTCTTTTCTTGCTATCTTCTTCCCACCTATTCTTCCCACCTAAGATTCTTACTAGTTCATGAAGGGTTCTGTAGCTATTAGAACAATGAGCTAATCTCATATTAACTTTTTTTAGTGTTTATAATTTCTTTAAGTTTATGAACCTTTATGAACATCATTACCTCTATGGGGATATTATTTGTTTTAATGTTTCTAGTTTTTATTCTCTTAATTGGCATCGTGCTTTGGTCAATAAAGTACTAGATAATGGCTTCTTTAAAGGCTACATGTCCCTGGAAATTCAAAGTATCTTTGTTTCTAAAAGTAGATTGTGAAGTAAGGCTCTTTAAAATTTCAGTGTAACAAAGTTTGAAATTATGACAATATAATTTCAATTATTTATAATTTTATTCAGACTCAGATTGTTGAATAATATATGCTACTGTGTTTAATCAGCCTTTCAATACTAGCCTACCTTAAAAAAAAGCATGTTGTTGTTAAAGGGACTTAGTAAGCTTGCAAATGCACTACTGTTTTGTAGTTACTTTTCTGCTATTATAGTGTTGACAGAGTATAAGCAGGCAAATGGGTGAATTAGGTGAATTAACTAACTCTAGGTGGCTCTAGTAAATGACATTAAAGGTAAAAGAACAATTTGAGGTATTTTTCAGTAGGTAAAAGGTCTGAGTTCAGGGTTCAGAAGGATGTGAATCTTCAGTCACTGCTCTCCAGTCACCCACTTTCCATCCCTGAAAACAACAAGGAATGTTACAGACATAAGGATATACATATACACACTCACAAACTTTACATGAAATGTATGGATGGGGGGATGCTTAATACCCCCAGTCTTAGACCTGATGGGAAAAATCATGTATTTCCTCCTATATTATTTTGTATTATTTTATTTAGATTAGTTTGCCTTATAGTAAAGTTAAACAGTAAGGCCACACAAACACACACACACACACACACACACACATATATGTGTGTGTATATATATATATATATATATATATTAAAGTCACAGCTTTCACATAAAATGTAAACCCCCAGAACCAAGTGTAGGCATGGGTTTGTGTACCTCTGTTCCTATACAGCTGAAGCAGGATGATTGTGAAGTTGAGGCCAGCCTGTGTTGCACAGCAAAACCCTGTTTCAGAGAAAGAAAAGGACTTGGATGAGGCACATTAGTTATAGCCCTTCAGAGTCCAAGTTAGTTCTGGATAAAGCATTGTCATCTGTGTCTCAGATGGTGCCACAGCAGGCATAAGACCTTGACAGCCTTATTTTTACTTGAGCTGGATTTGACTCAGTTTCAATGGCCTTACCTTACTGAGATTTCAGTGATGGCCATTCTGAGATGTCTATAGTGTATTTAACAAATATGCATAGAATTACTTGGATTTGATCATTAAAATATTTTATGTAAATACATTTATTTTATTTGTTCATGTTTGGGAATAATGTGCTTCAATTTTTAAGTACAAAATTTGAAGGCACAGATTCTGCAAGGGGTTGTGTGTTGATGAGGAAATACTTCCTGTATTTTGCCAAATGCCAGATCACTGGTCTCCTTTGCTTTTACCCTAAGGTGGTTTTCTATGCTGCTATTGTGAACAGTTGCACATTGAAGTTAACAAACAGTACTCTTTGTTTTGTTTATTTTCATTTAAAATCCAAGCTTAGCCAAGTGTTGGTGGTGCATGACTTTAAACCGAGAATTGGGGAGGCAGAGGCAGGTGGCTCTTTGTGAATTGAGTGCAACATGGTCTTCAAAGCGAGTTCCAGAACAGCCAAGGCTACACGGAGAAACCTTGTCTCAAAAAAGCAAAGCAAAATGAACAAAAGTCCATGCTTAGCTGAATTGTTTTCTTAAATATGAGCACAAGGACAGAATAATGCTAAACTTTGGTAGAGTAGTATTTATTGAAATTTTTACACAAACAAAGCAAAACAACAAAACACGTGTCCAGTTTCTGCAAGTGTCTGCCTCTGGTTCAGTGCTATAAAGAACATACACGTGAAGGAAAGAGACATTTGAGCCTGCCTTAACTGCTCAGTTTTTAGCATAACTATTAAGTTGTTTTAAGATCTTTACTCAGTAGCCTATTTTAAGACTATTTGGGGTGATGTTTATGGATATGACACTATACTCCAAGAAGGCACAGACAGGCAGACTTGGTGAAAATTTATTTTTCTCATAGTTTTTAGGAAAAAATACTCAGTTTTAAGAAACCTTTTTCTATTTATTTTAAAACGAAGACTTTATATTTATGAAGGGATCTGTTAGCTTAAGGGAATCCCTTTTAAAGGAGAAGATGGAGGAATATGGAGTGCCAGATGCAATTATCTAGGGTGAAGAGCATTGTCTCTCATTCTGAAAGCCTTCTTGACTGAAAACAGGAATGTGTTTTAGACTTCATTTAAATTAGAATCTCAGGTGTTCATAATTCTAGAATAATACCTCTGAGGTGTAATTCAAAAAAAGGGCATACAAGGAGCATAAGGTAATCTTACAAGAAAATTCAAATCTGAAAGCTGTGCTAAGCCATTTTTCATATAATGTATTGCAAACTCTGATAATTAGGAAGCAGTGAAACTATGGAGAAACATGTTTCTTGTGAAAGAAAAATTAATGAAAGTTTTATGGAGAAAAATATTTTATGGAGGGTAATTTTTTGGTGATGTTTGTCAAAATCTTCTTAGAGTTCAGTTTTGTTGAATCTGATCTACAAATATACTTGTGTATGTGGAAATTATTCTAATATTGTAATACCAAAACAATAGAAGTAATGTAGATGCCTATAGTTGGGTTATCTATCTATTCATTCTAGTTTTTCCAGATAGGGTTTCTCTGTGTAGCCCTGGCTATCCTGGTCCTGGTATAACGTTTTAGTGATTTATTTGTATAGGCCACTGTTTAGAACTTATGGATATATGTAGGCTGTAAATATAAGGTCCATATGTGATTTTAAATGCTTTAAAGGAAAGTAAGCTAGCGACACAGATGAAGTTAAACTAAATTTCCAGAATATTTCTACCACCAGGGGTCAGCCAAGTGTCACTCAAAACAATCATACCACAAAACAATCATAGTGTGTTCGTTTGCTAATTTGTAAAGCAAAGGTACAGTTAAATTACTTAAATTTCTGTCAAGAACATTTACTGTCAGGAAGACAGTCTAGTCTGCTTGTTTCTGTTTGGTTTTGTCCTCATTGACCCACCTCTTCTTCACTCATGTCTTAAATGAACTGTTGAGACTTTTCTCATGTGTTTTAGGGGTCTTATTTGTAGTAAGTGCACCTTACTTACTTGGTCAGCTTGCTACTTTTTTCTTGCTGATATCTCAAGCAGGATACATTTGATTATTTTATTTTATTTCTCTTCTCCATGAAAATAAATGCTTGAGACTTCTTAAAGATTCATATCAGCAGGTATACCTTTGGGGGGAACATCTAGTTAATATTACACATTTAGGAAAGCATTCTTGCCATCTCCCCCATTGCTTGTTTGGTTTTTGATCAATCATATTTTTATTCTACTGAATTTATTTTAAGGCCCTTTGAAAGCACCTGTTTGTCATAATACAAACATTTTGAAGATCTGTAGTAGTCTGCTAACTTGGTGCATTCTGTATTTTGTGTCTTGGTGCATTTTAATAGCAGTATACCAGGTTACCTCTGGGCACAAAGTTCGTGGTTCTGGTTAGAGAAATTTTGATAAAAGCAATCATAATGCTAATTTTCTATAAGTTACTAAATTGTTCTTGTTGGGTTTTATTTTGTTTCTTTAAAGACAAAATTTTCATTGTGTAGCCCTAGTTGGCCTCACTATGTAGTCAAGGGTGGCCTCAAATTCACAATGATCCACCTATCTCGATCTCCTGAGTGCTGGGATTGGTGTGCCCATTCCTGGCAGGTGTATTATTCAAACATGTTCCATAAATTTGTATATAAAACCAAATTACCTTGGGCTAATTCCTTTGGGGCTACTTTTGTTGACTGAATTTTCAAACTTCCACAAGTTGTTTATATGTGTGTACATGTGTATGTGGGTATACATGCTTGTGGAGGCCAGAACTAACATTGGGTGTCTTCCTCAATTGTTCGTCATCTTATTTTTTTAGATAGGGTCTCTCACTGATCCTGGAGCTCACTAATTGAGCTAGATAGCCTGGCCAACAATCCCTGGGGATCCTCATGTCTTTGCCTTCCTGGTGCTGGGAATGCCTGGCTCAGGCTTGCATGGCAAGCACTTTACTGACTGGATCATTTCCCTGGCCCCAAGTTTCTTTTTTTGTTTGTTTTTAAATGGAATATGCTAAGATTCCCCTATAGAATAAAATGCTAGTAAAAATACCCTGTTTTTCTTTAGAATGCAAGACCCCAGGGAACAGGTAGTTTGTAAGATTGAATGGTTTGAAATAGATTTGTGAACCAAATTTTGGAAATGTTAACAGTTAAATTCCTTTTTTATAGAAATGATACCAACTGGTTACACACATTTTCATTTTGTTTCCTATACAAATGTGATTCCCCCCCCCAAAGAAAAGTTATATATGTGTGTGCATGCATGTCTTCATGTGTATATCAGTGTATGCACATGGGGGCACATGTGGAGTTCAGGGGACAGTTGAAAGGGTTTGTTCCCTCCTTCTACTGTGTTGGTCCCAGGGATTGAACTTGGTTTATCAGGCTTAGTCACAGCTGCTTTTACCCACTGAGTGATCTTGCTGGCTCTATAGTTTGATTTGCCAGGGTTCCCGAGAAAAATTCCCTGTCCCCTACTTCTTTTTTTCCTAAAGCATATTGCATTTTGAAAGTAGACTAGCAGAACTTAGAGAAGAGGAACATGTAGCATATTTGTGATGGGATAAATAGGGCCTCTGGTTTGGTGTGGTGTGTTTGTGATGAATGCTTGCCCAGAAGTACTTGCAAGGGAAACTGTGGCAGGAAGGTCATGAGCTTGAGACCAGTCTGGGCTACTTAATGAAACCCTTTGGAAAAGAAGGCAGTTGCCCATTTTCTCCAAGAGAATTATCTGTCCCTCTACTCCTTCCTCTCTCTTTTGAGAGAGGTAGGGGCAGCAGAAACAGTCCTATTTTGTGTCCCAAGCTACTGTGGAATTTACATTGAGGACCAGGCTAGTCTCAAATTCAATGGTAGTCCTGTGAGCCTCCCAATCCTGGAATTACAGGTATGAACTACTGTGCCCAGAACTTCGGCCCTTTCCTTTCTGGATCCAAGAGCTATAAAATTTTAGAGATAGATTTTACACATTAAAATCTAAATATAGTTTATTTGGTTCTGTAAATCATTTCGCTGTACGAGCTAAGAAGTAAAGTGTTTTCTACCTTATGATGAAGTAATTGTTCAAATGTCCCATATGTAATTCAGGGATCATTGGGATTATTTATCTTCCCAGAAATAAGAATAACTGTAAGTTTTTAGATACAATGTGATTCCATTTTTTTTTCCTGAAAAGTATTTTTTGGGGGGGAATAAAACCCTCACTTGATAATGTGATGATTCCTTCTATCTCTTATTTTTATTGACATTTGGGAATATTTCAATTTAAGAGTTAAGAGTCTGAGTAAGCTTATTATTGAATAATTCAGTAAATTTTTAGTTGTTAATATAAATTTTATCTTTTTTTCTTTAGTTTTTTTTTTCCTCTTTGAGGGGCTGGATATAATTGCCTTGTTTCATTTCAGGGATCCTTCTAAAGTAAATATTCTGGTACCTGGTGCTGGACTAGGAAGATTGGCCTGGGAAATAGCTATGCTAGGTTATGCTTGTCAAGGAAATGAATGGAGTTTTTTTATGCTCTTTTCTTCCAACTTTGTACTCAACAGGTATTTAATTTACTTTTTGCTGGAAATAGTAACTTCTCAAAATGAAATTGCTTTACCTATTTTTGAACAATTCTGAATTAGAAAAAAAGTATATAGTACTTGACTGATATAGATCATGTTTACATTAAATTCATAATGTTTATATTGATTGCTATTGTAGCCAATGTTAATTAGTTAGCATGTTGACATAGGGCAAGCAAACAACTGTTTAGAAAGTAATTGGGCATTCCATAAAATTAAAACAATTTCTCTATAGACTGGTTAGTGTTATTTATGATATAGAAAAGGGCTTTTTCCTCATTGTTTTTTAAGCCTTTTCACCTTTTGTTTCTTGGTGAAGAGTTTGTGATAGCAATTTTAACTGTTTTCACTAACTGACTTTGCAGTAAGTGGCCATACATATTCAAGTAACTGATTTGGAATGAGGTCTGAGAAGTTCTGTGTCTTCTACCAGAAGGTAGTAGAAAAGAGTTACTATTTTTTAAGTCAGAAGTTACAGTGTGTTAGAGACAAAGAATGAGCTGCCTGTTTCAATAGCACATTATTGGTAACTTACTCAGTTCTTCAATGCAAGGCTGTGTTATTGGTGGCAGTATGAGTTGCTGGTGATATGGGGGAAGAAGAAGGATACATATAAAATGGTAAAAATAGACAACAAGACTAGTTTCCTTGTTTTTACTGAAGTTTGATGTTCAGGAATACATTTTTTGCTGGGTGTGGTGGCACAGGCCTCTAATTTCAGCTTTTGTGGGGTAAAAACAGGAGGATCAAGAATTCAGTGTCATCTTCAGTACACAGTGACTTCAAGGCCAGGCTGACCCTTTCTCAAAAGACCCTTTCTCAAAAAGCAACAAATGTTTAATATTTTTTAATAAATTCGGTTGGTCATCTACATGTATACACAGGTTCAGATAACTGAATGAAGTTTAGTTTAACACTTTTCAAGTCTAATAAGTTAATAAAACCTTCTATTAATAGATACTTGAGTGTTTAAAGTAGATTCTTTTTTGGTAAAATGTATAGTTAACATTGAACCTTATGCTCATATTTTACAGATGTTCTGAAATAAACAAATATCAACTTTATCCCTGGATCCATCAGTTTAGCAATAATCGGAGGTCAGCTGATCAGATTCGACCCATTTTTTTTCCTGATGTTGACCCCCACAGCCTTCCTCCAGGTTCTAACTTTTCGATGACAGCAGGAGACTTTCAAGAGATTTACTCGGAATGCAGTAAGTTCAAAGCAAGTATTTAAAACTTATCTGTTACTCTAAATGGTGACCCAGTGTTATAACTGTTTTGATGACAGAATAGAAGATGTGCAATGTCAGGGACATTATAGAGTATTTTTAAGGTAGTGAAAAGGGCAGTGACAGGAAATAGATGCACATTCAAGAGATGTTGACTCTGTTAATAAAAGACAGTGATGTGTACTGATTGCAGTAAGATAGAAATAAAAATAGCAGGAATGGAGCTCTCAGTAAAGAGACTGTGACTTGATGGACCCAGACCAGTAGTTATTCAAGGTACAAAGACACAAAAGAATAAGGTCATTGGGGACTGTGGCAGGGTTAGAAATTTTATGGGAGCTGTGTCCTAAAAAGGAGGTTAGCTTCAGTTGTAGAAGACTCGGTTGTCTCAGGTTGGAAGTTCAATTTCAGTCTGTGGATGATATTGAAGGGAAGCAGTCATGGAAAGGGGAGAGTGTGAACTGGCAGGAGCAGGAAGAAGGAAAACAATTCTGAGCAGTAGCAAGGGCATAATCTTTCAAGAAATCTGTTGGCCACCTGAAGTGACGAGTACATTCTAGACATTCAAAACACAATAGTTTGCAGGACAAAGTCCCTAGCCATAGGACATCTAGAACTCTGGAAGGGACTGAGAGACCCTAAGGTACAGTATTGTTTGGAATAAAATAGAAACTAAGAAGGAAATTATCACTTGCATGTTTAGGAATAGCAAGGGTGTTAGGGCAGCACTTGGCTGTGTTTAGCAAGGTTAGGGTGGGGAAGAGGGCAGAAGGTTGGTTAGGCCAATTCAAAGCAATATATTGAGTTGTACTCTGAGAGGCAGGAAGGAAGCCTCAAGAAGATGACAGCTTAGAGCACCAAAAGATTTTGTGTATCTGATTTCCTAAAACAGGTTTTTATTTCCCCTAAATTCTGACAACCTGCAGTCTGAAGTTAGAAAAGAACGCTGGGAGAGGTTAAGCTGTTGGGTAAATGTTAAGGAACAAGATCTCAGAATAGTGAAATAGTGGAAAGCATCACAATGCAACTAAGAATCATTTTCCTCTGACTGGGACTGGAAGAGGATGCAGATGATCTCTTTTACGCAGGGCACTTTTACCACATCAGAATTAGAATAGACACCACATCTTCAATCTGGTCCCTACCTCTGCGTGGCAATAGCTTTCAAAAGCTAAAGTGTTCTTGTTGGGGGCCCACCTTTGCCTGTATCTTCCCCAGCCATCTCCCTGATGATTATCAAGTCATGGAAGGTATATGGGTATTTTGATGTCATCATTACTCAAAATGGCAAGAAAGGCCTACTTCTAAAACCTGCCAGAATCAGAGATTAACACTGGTTTAAATCAGAACTCAGAATTTAAGGTGACTGTTATTTTAACAGATTTTAGATGAGAGCTAGAGTAGCCCAGTCACAGAGCACTTTCCTAGCTTAAGACCCTAGGTTTAGTTACAAGTACCACAGACACGGTAGAACTAAAGGCTAGCCTTTGAGTAGATGCTAAGCCACTCTTTAGCAGTATCATTTGGTAATATGTAGTGATGTGTTAATAACAAATGATTTCCAAATTGATTACTGTATCTGCTGTGCTAAAATCATCTGGATTATAGTGTTCATCATTATAGTATGGTATCTATATACCTTCAGGTAAATAAAATGTTAATACTTTGCAAGAGTTGACAAACTTAAAGTGTGAAAGAAAAAAAAAAACATAAACAAAATAACAGATGCAGTGGTCTGATTTCTGTTGATTAGATACCTGGGACTGTATTGCCACCTGTTTCTTCATAGACACAGCTCACAATGTAATTGATTATATCGATACAATATGGAGAATACTCAAGCCAGGTGGAATTTGGATAAACCTGGGTAAGTGCTTTAATGTTCATTAACATCATCTGTTTTTAGCATTAGAGCTCTCTTCCATTTGGTAGTGGCACAGTACCAGATGCGCATGAACATTATAATTGTGTTGTATTTTCTGTTAGACTACATCCGAGCGGGTGATACCTCCTGCAAGCAGTGGCAGTCCAAGCATTGGGATGACCCTCTTAGGTCAGCCTCATGGGTCTTAACGAGCATATTCTAAGTTTAATCTGCTGATTCAGTCCTCAGTCCTTTGTACTCTTCCCCACTCCATGCAGGTGGTGGCATTTCATTCCCTCAAAAAGAGAGTGTTTCTAGAGGCTGAAGCAGCAAGCATGGGGCCTACATGGGTGTGCACCAGGTCCTCTGAGTATATGTTATGGCTGTTAGCTTGACGTTCTTATGGGACTCCTCACAGTGAGAGAGTATCTGACTCTTCTGCATGCTCTGGAGACTTTTTTTCTCCTATTAGGTTGGTTTGTCCAGCCTTGATATAAGATCTTTGACCTTGTCTTATTGCATCCTGTCTGACTGGTATCTCTCTGAAGAGGGAATGGAGGGGGAGTGCATCTGGGAGAGAGTGACAGTGTGGGAAGCTAGAAAGAGTGGAGGGTGGGCAAATTGGTTGGGATGTATTATTGTATGGGAGTAGAATCTATTTTCAAAAAAAAAAAAAAAAAGTTCATACACAAAGAAGAGGAGGATGTTTTTATTGTTTTGAATCTTTAGAAGGATTTTACCTCCACTATGGAATTCTCCTCCCCAGTAGATGAGATCGTGTTTTTAAGTACCATGAGTTTAAGAAGCAATAGAAATACAATTTCATATATGCAAAAACCCTTGTACTTTGAGCCTATTGCTTGATAATAGACATAAAATTATGAGTATAACTTGTTTTTTTATCGAGAATCTAAAGGGAATTGCTTATTTTCTCCTTTTAAAGGTAGAGGAGTATGGTGAAATGGCATGTAAGTGTACTTCTCTCCCTTAAGTATGGTGTGTTCCCTAAGTTCAGAAAGTTAACCACACTTTGCATATGAGACTCTCATGATGAGGACTCTACCACAGAAAAGGACAGATATATAAAGACCTAGTTTATCGATGAGGTTCTTCAAATTGTACTGTATGATGATTTTATTTTTTACTAGAATTTTTTTTTTTTTTTTTTTTTTAAGTCAGGATCAAGGTTAGAAGTAGTAAATCTTCCCACCCAGGACCACCAGCTCAGGGATGGCACCGTACACAATGGGCTGCTTCCTCCCCCATCAATCACTAATTAAGAAAATGCCCTACAGCAGCGGTTCTCAACCTTCTTAATGCTGCAGCCCTTAGCACAGCTCTTCATGTGTGGTGAACCCCCAGCCATAACATGATTTTGGTTGCTACTTCATAACTGTACTTGAGACCTTCAGAAATATGTTTGCCCAGGGTCATGAGCCACAGGTTGAGAGCCAGTGCTCTACAGGCTTACACTCAGCTGGATCTCATGGAGACATTTTCTCGGTTGAGGCTCCCTCCTTTCTGGTGATTATGGCCTGTGTCAAGTTGACATAAAATTAGCTACCATAGCCGCTTTCTTGATGCTGTATGTTTACCTGACTCTTTGGTAAGGCTGTTGGGGCTGGAGAGGAGGGAGCCAGAGGATAAAAGCAGTGAACCAGGTGTTTTACATGAAGAGACTAATTATGTCAGGTCCTGACCCCTTTTTATGCTCTTATTAACCGTAGTTGTTTCCTGTTTCCTGATAGACCCTACCTTCAAATGCAGGTGAACTCAACACTAAGGCTGTCATACACAAACTGGAAAGGGGAGACATGGGACCCAGACATTCAGTCTGAATCATCTTCAGGCATTGGAAAATGTTCCTTAGCAAGGCAGAATTGTTCCCAGTTTAGAACCATTAGTATAACTTCATCATTGCTTCCCTGGAGTAAGATTAATTTAGTAATCCTCCATGTTCCTTCCCCCCTCCTCCCCTTTCAACCAGGGTTACCTTTTTTTAAAATTAATTTTTAATTAAATTAAAGACAAACTTATTTTACATACCAATCCCAGTTTCCTCTCCCTCCTGTCCTCCCATTCCCCTCACCAATGCTCCATGCCACCCCCCATCCACTCCTCAGGGAGGGTGAGGCCTCTTATGGGGGATCATCAAAGTCTGACTCATCATTTGGGGCAGGGCCTAGGCCTTTCTCCAGGATTACCTTTTCAACGTGCAGGTCTGTGCCTGGCCATCTCCTTACACAGAATTATAAAGCTTTTTTGATAATTCCTACTCTTCAGGGTTATATGCAGTGCCTTTAGTGATCTGACTTCTCAGGGCTTTGTATCTTCCCCTGTTCCTGCCCCTTCCCCTTCATGTCTTAGTTGTGTGACAGTAAGGCTCTAATGCCTCCTAGTCACTGAGTATAGATCCTGACAAATAGTGGGTCCTTACTGACTGCTATGTTTGTGGATGAATGTATTAAAGATTTGAAAGAAGGCACAAAATCAGACAGGGAGATTGGCTGCCTAGAGACATGAAACAAAGGCATTTATACTACTAAATAGACATCCCTTTGGTTTTGATATCAGCTCATGTATTTAGAGACTTAGTTTTCTTGTATCAGTCTCCTTGGAAGTGGGTTTTACTGTATGATTATTGAGTCTAGAATCAATATTTTCATATGTAACAATTGAGGCTGCCAACAATCTTCTCATTCTGACATTGAAGCAAAATTAGTGACCAACTCTCTAAATTGTATCAGGTCAGAATTGTAAGGATCTGTAACTTATAAAACCCTTAAAGGAAAAGTTAAGACACTTTCTATAACCCTCCTCAGGTTAGGGGAAGCCAGTGAGCTGTTACTGTAACTGGTAAGTCTATGTTAAATGTAGCCCTTTTCCAGTTTTTCTGGCCCTATCATCTATGAATGCTTTGTATTTTTTTTAAAGGGCAAGGGGAAAAATTATGAGTAAGTGATATGGGGAGTATATGTGGCCCAAAAAGCCTTAAGTATTTGCTAATATATTTTCTGTCAGAAGAAAATAATTAGATGAGGACTAACACTAAAAGTCAGTTAATAAACAGGTATGCCCAACACATTTTAGACTGGACTTGTCTCCTCATAGCAGGAAATCAATAGTTTAAGACTTCCATAGTAAGCATATTCCTTAGAAATAATGAACAAAGCTTAAGACACTGCACCACATTTGTAATACTTTATACTGTGTATCAAGGAAAGCCTGTAAGGAGATAGAGTATATTTTCTACTGAAAGTCAGTAAATGGATTAGAGATGGTTTTATTTTCTTTTGATGCTGTTTCATGTTGCCTGAACTATCTATTATGAGCCTACTCTATATTTTATGACTAAGGGAAATACATCTTTGTCCTTTTAATATGAAGAGAGCTGATAATTGAAAAACAAAATAAAACAAACTGGCAACTGTTTGGGTTTCTGTAACTGCAGTTTCCCCCTTTCAAGAATATTCTATAACCGGAGCCCTACAGTGTAGTACTTTATGTGTCTGGGTTCCATTATCTCACATGATGCTTTTTAGACTCACCTATGTTGCTACATAAACAGTGTTGTTGTTTCCTTTTATTGCTGAGTGATATTTCACTGGATGGATGGGTGACATTTTATTTATCAGTTCTCAGTGGGTGGACATTTGATTTTGTTTTTCAGACTGTGCTGGTTAGGAATAAAGTTGCTATCAACACTTGGCACAAAATCTTAAGTTTGGCTATAAAATTTCATTTCTCGGGCCAGGCAGTGGTGGCACACACCCGTTAATCCCAGCACTTGGGAGGCAGAGGCGGGTGAGTTTCTGAGAGTTTGAGGCCAGCCTTGAAACCCTGTCTTAAAAATCAAAAACAAAACAAACTTTCATTTCTCTTGGTTTAGTACCTAGCAAATAAATTTCTTAGTAGGGTAACAAATTTTGCCAGAAACTACTAACCTGTTTTCCAGAGTAGCAGTTGTGAGTGAAAAATCTATACAGATCTTTCTAACTTTAAAGTCTAAATTGCTTAAAAACCTAAAATGTTTATATACCAGGTGGCATACATGATCTCATCTGACAGATCACAGGCAGCATGTACTAAAAGTATTGTACAAATTAGTTTTAGAGTTTAGGGTTATAACTCATTGGTAGAGCCTTACTATAAGCAAAGTTCTTGGTTGTTCAGTACTGTCCAGACAACTATCAGGCTATGCAATTAAGTATATATGAAACAAACTAGTTTTGTGGTTGGACTCAGTCCTCTCCTCTTCCTCCTTTTGTATATGTAAGTAGTCTAAAGTCTAAAAGACCGTATTCAAGTACTTTGGATAAGGGACCTCCATCTGTAACTCTTGGCAGGTTGAAACAAGTCAGTAAAAAATTTTTGTTGTTTCAAGAAGTGTTTTTGTGTAAGGGAAGATCTGAAATATATGGAGATATCTGTCAAAGCACAATTTATAACAAAAGACTACAAAATGTATTCACACCAGTTATTGTCCTTAACTGGTAATGTTATAAACTCTTAAGTTATATAATCAGAATTTCCTAGTTATTTTGGTAGACTTAAAATTAAAGATATCTTCTTTGGGCTGGTGAGATGGTTATATGGATGGGAATGTTTGCTATGCAAGCTTGAGAACCTCAATTTAAATCCTAGCACCCACATACAAAGCCAGGCATTCAGCTTAGAGACACAGCTTAGAGGTTAAGAGTACTTGGCTATTCTTCTAGTTGGCCAAAGTTCTGTTCCCAGCCCCACAATTCATGGCTTACAACAGTCTGTATTTCAATCACTGGGTGAATCTGATGCCTTCTTTAGGCCTCTGCAGGTATCTGCCGAAACATGGCATGCACTCAACAAAGGCACAACATTAGTAAAATAAGTCTTATAAAATGAAAAGTCAGCTGTTTCCATGAGCATCCCTGAAACCCCAGCATCGTGAGAGACCGAGATAAGAGGATCCCTGGGGCTTACTGGCTACTACCACAGGTCGTCCCAGGTTCAGTGAGAGACCGTATCTTGAAGAAATAATGTAGAGAATGATAGAGAAGGATGCCCAGTGTCAACCTCTGACCTTTGTGTGCACACGTGTTCATATGCAACACACTCATCTGTGTCATATTGCTTGATGCTTTGTTTGCAAATTAGAGAATACTGATACTCACCTGAAGTTAGTGTGTGATATAACACTGCAGTAAATGAGTTTTAAAGGAAGGATGTTGTACTGTGAATGGTTTATTTTAGCTTATAGATTATAGTCAATCATGTAGGGAAGCCAAGGCAGGCAGGAGTTTGAAGCAGAAACAACAGAGGAATTCTACTTCCTGGTTGCTTCCTCTGGCTTGCTCGGCTACTTTCCTCACACACCCTCGGCCCAAATGTCTAAGGATGATACTGCCCACAGTGGACTAGGATGTTTTACATCATTAACAACCAGAAAATACCTCATTAACCTACCCACAGATCAATCTTAAGGAGACAACTCTTCCCAGGTGCATGAAGTTGACAACCAAGATTAGCCTTTGCAATAATGATCAATCAAGCTGGACTTACGGATTTCAGCAAAAATTTTGAAGCATAGCTAAAGTTTGAGTTTGAGGGATAGGGCTTTACAGGCTTTTGAGAACAAACATGGAAGTAGAAAGACAATACAAATGACTTATTGGGGGAAGGAGGGGATTGTATACCTCCAAAACTGTATTTTCAGATACACTTAAAACAATAGAGCAAGGAGGGTTGTAGAGATGGCTCAGTGGTTAAGAGAACTTACTGCTCTTGCAGAGAACCCAGGTTTAGGCCCAGCACCCACATGGTAGTGGCTCACTCACAACCTTCCGTAACTCTAGTTCCAGGGTTCCAAAAGGTCCTGGTGCCGGCTTCTGGCCTCCACGTGGTACATATACATACTCACAGGCTAAACCATCCATGCACATAAAAACAAACATTTAAAAGGAAGTGGAACAGGGGAAGCATAAAATAAGCTTCAAAGGCTATAAAGATTGCTGTGAAACTTTGCACTCTAAAAAGGCTTTGATATAGTTTAGAAATGAACAGATGGCCAGAAATTGTCTCAGTAAGAGTAGGTTTTTAAGGAAGAACCACTGTTATTTTGAAAAGTGTGCTAAAAATTATGTTCATGGTCAATTATTCTGGCGGTTTAGGTAGGATAAAAATTGAAGTGAGGGGGAGGTCAGCATGCCTAGATTCTTAGCATTTGAGATGCTGAGGCGGGAGGATCTGCTGTTCAAGGCCTTCTGGGCTACATTGAAAAATCCTACGTTGTAGACTTAAGTTTCTGTTCCACCAGGTTCCAAAGCCCTTTAGTCCCAAATAAATACACAGAGGCTTATATTAATTATAAACTATTTGGCCAATGGCTTGGGCTTCTTACTGGCTATCTCTCTTAATTATTAACCCATAACTATTAATCTATGTAGTTTTACATGGTCTTATCTTAACTGTACAATGTCTGGACCTGTCTGTTACTCCTTCGGCAGCTACATGGTGTCTCTCTGGCAGCTCTTCTCTGCATGCTCTCCCCAGAATTCTCTTGGTCTGGTAGCCCTGCCTATACTTGCTGCCTGGCTACTAGCCAATCAGTGTTTTATTCATCAACCAATAAGAGAAACATACAGAAGGACATTCCCCCATCATCTCTTTTCTGTCTAAATAAAAAGGAAGATTTTAACTTTAGCATAGTAAATTATATATGACAAAACAGTTATCAAGTAAGAACTAGAGTTAACAATATTTAGCCCATTAACATTTGGCAAAATTTAAAGAAAATATTCTATCATTTATCCTATTCTTGTGAGTCTAAAATTTTATCTGTAATTTATCTTTTATCATAACTAAGGAAAACCATAAAGAAAACTATCTGTCTTCAACTCTATCAAAGACCTCAGAAAGATAATATATGAATTCTAGAATTAACAGAGACATCTTGTCAGTCACCCAAAGTTCCTCTGTAATGTGGAGGCATCCATCTTCAGCCTATAGGCCTAGAGTATCCAGCAAAACTGCTCAGCGAAGCAGAAAATTTGAAACTGCCCTGCCTGTATTGGCAGTTTGTTAGTCATTTTTTCTCTGTGTCCTGTAGAATGTCTGGCAGAGCCTTCCATGAAGCAGGAACGCTGAAGGACTGTCCCATCTTGTTTTGTCTAGTTCAGCAGTCCCTTTCCTGTGGGTCTTGCATGTCCTGTTGATACAGCATACACTCAGACAATCCAGGCAAGGGCAGTTTCTTCCCCTAATGGCTAGTCTTGCCATGTCAGAGGCTGTCAGATATGCTAGGCCTATAGGCTGAAGATGGATGCCCCAACTTGCTGAGCAATCTTGGGTGACTGTCCAGGCAATCAGCTGTTTCTATCATTACTCAGTTTTTGGAAGTCGCTTGCTAACATTTCTGTTTATTCAGTTTTTATTGCTTTCTTAGTCTCTGAAGGAGTTGAAAACTAAATAGTATAGTTACAACTTTCCCTGTTTACCTTGTTTACCAGAATCAGTAAAGAAACTCAATATAGATGTGTTAAGTATAATAGGTTTGAAAGACATTAAAAGATAATTTGATAATGCAAATTAAAATAGAAAATAAAATAGGTATAAGACTTTGAACTCATCAAGGAAGAATAGATAATGGAGTATTTTCTTGGAATTTGTCATATGCTAATGGACTAGGCATTGTTAATGTACTTATTGACATGTATATGTTGCATATAGTAATTGTACTTATTGTTAGTTATAACCTTGTTTACTTTTTAGACAAAAAGGGGGGCTAAGTGGTGATATCTTGCATGTACAAGGGGCCAGAGAATGGAGCTTGCCATTAGCTAACCAAAGAGGTCTGGAGGTCTGTATAGACAGACAGGAAGTGAAGTAGGTGGGCAGAAACAGGATATAAGCAGGGAGAGATAGGGAATAGCTCTCCTGTCTGCTCAGAGTATGGATGTAAGGTGTGCTGTGGCTTGCTCCTTCTCTCTGATCTCTCATTTCCCTCTATATCTGACTTTGGGTTTTTATTATCTGAGCCAATTAGGAACTCTGTTTATACTACCTCGAAACTAAAGGAGAAGTGCTTTTTTTTTTTTTTTCTTTCCCCAATCTCAGTATGTTGTCTGAGGAGTGTAAATGGAGCTGTATGTAGGATTATGATGAACTCAATCAAAGGTAAAGACAAGACTATATAGAGTAATCTGAGGATATAATTGTGACATGGAGTTTTCTTAACTGAAACTGATGCGTTTGTGTTTCACAAGTTTGGATAATTGTTTTCAGCAAATGTAGTGGATCTTTTCATTTTTACCTTATTTCCTACTCAACTAGTACATCTTGAATTCAATGTACAAAGCCATTAGTACATGTTTATGTTCATGTAATTCATTCATAGTATCTTCATACCATAGGTCCTTTACTGTATCATTTTGAAAATCTGGCAAATGAACTATCTATAGAATTGAGCTATGAGGATATTAAAAATGTTGTTCTGCAGTATGGATTCCAACTGGAGGTAAGAAACTGTGCCAAAGTTGACCTTGAAAGCCTTTAAACAGGGAAGTAGGCATTATAGCAGTTACTAACTTCTTCACTTCTCTATTTCTCATCCAGATAGAAAAGCTATTGTTTCTTAATTGTAAAGATTTGGGACAATATTTATGTAAAGGGAAAACTATAATTCCTATTGAAATAGGCTTTCAGGAAATGGTGGCTGATAATGAATAGCCTGGGTAATTAGGCTTTCAGTAAATGATAGCTGATAATAAATGGCCTGGGTAATTTTTTACTGACAGGTATCAAAAGTAGGCTTTGGAGAAGGCGGGTAATGAGAAGGCAGGTATCAAAGAAACAGTTCCTTGTATCTTACTTTCTACTTCCTGTCTTTCTCCTCTCCCCCATCCCTGTATTAAATAAGTCTTCATGGTACTTTGGCTGTTGAGTTGGTTATTTACTTATTTAGGACTATTATACTCATTTACAAAAGTGGATTTATTCTTAAGAATAAAGAAGAAGCAATGCATTTATAGCACTTTGTAGTTAAGATCGCATGAATTTGAATACATTTTTAACCACATTAGTAGTATGATACTGAACTTACATGACCTGTTAATGTTGTGAGATTATGGATGCTACCAGTCTTATGAGGAGTATTGTTTAAATATAGTTACGATAGCACCTGCTACTAATTTCTTGTTAGTTCTTAATAGTGTTGCCATCATGATCTTATTATGATTTTTGTTTGTATTACAGGTGGAAAAAGAATCTGTATTGTCAACATATACTGTGAATGATCTCTCAATGATGAAATACTACTATGAATGTGTTTTGTTTGTGGTCCGGAAGCCACAGTAATGGTCTTAAGTGATGTTACCCAGAAAAAACTTTAATATGAACAAATACTGAAATAAACAACTCACAGTCAACTATCAGTGACAACAGGACACAACCTCAAATCAGTGGTGCCTTCTTATTCCTAACAAAATTCAGAAATAGCGTCTATTTTCTTAATAAAATCTATTGGTTTTTTTTTTTCAGAAATATATTATATGATGCAGATTTATACTGCACAAGAAAAATAATGGAGAAAAATATCTCCCATGCAGGAATATAATGGAGGAAATATCTTCAAGTACTTTTTTCTTTGAAGCTCAAAATTGTCTTTCTTTAAGAAAATAAACCTAAACTCCCATCTTCATGAAGCTGTTGCAAAGTCTGCCATATTAATGACCGATAATACTAAAGTCCACTCTAATCTCCTTTTGGGGTTTTACGTTGCCTGTATTACTTTTAGAAGAGCCTAAGGATCCTCTGTCATATTCAGCATCTGGAAATGGAACTTTGTTTTCATTTGACCTAAATAACCTATACTTAAAAAAGAATTTTGAAATTTGGTTGTTTTTTTTTCTTAGCTCAGCTGAATTTAGAAAGGCATCAAATGTGTCTTCTATGGAATACTAATTCAGTTGTATCACAGGTGAAGAGTCAATGAAATACATCAACAGAGAAATTCAGTCTTTGTCCATGCTAAAATGAATCTTATATTAACTCCTGGATTCTTTTGAAATCTATAATATATAAACATTCAGAATCTCAAAAGTTTTTTTTTTTAATCAGTGTTAAGTAACTGAAAATATAAGAAAACTACCCATCTGAAATACATAACTTCAAATTAGAAATGAGTTATAAAGTTTGTCAGTGTAATGTTTACAATGATGTCATTTATTAAATATGTGGCTTATGAAAGCAAGCACTTTTTTAGTTAAATTGTATTTTACTAAAAAACTGTCATGATAGAATTAATGTGAGAAGTTTTGAGTATGAAATTCAGGGATAAGTTAATACCCATGATCTGTGTCTTCAATATCTTAGACAGCAGCCATTCGTGGAATCTCAGATTAATCCCACTTTTGTTCGGATAGGTTTGGAGTTTAAACAGTCTGCATGCTGCTTTGATTTTCTACCTCTAAGGAGGCCTGTCTTGGGGGTATTTTCCTTGTTACTGTTAGTTTTAAGTTTGTTACTCTGTTTCCATTAGCTAGGATAGCAAAGATGGCTGATGTTTTTAACATCTACAAGAAAAGAAAGCTCTTGCTGAATATTTCGCAGATGGCTGTGACCTCTGTGTCATTTGTATTAGATGGATTTTGTATGTGCTGGTAGCATAACTGCCTTGTTGCTATGCTTTAATAAGAAGCCTTACTGTAATTCTCTAGGCCTCTGTGTTGCTTAGGTTTGGGAGTCTATAGGACCTGCTGTCATTCTAATTGAAAGTTGTACACAGTGTAAGAATTTTTGTCATCTCTCCTCCCCTTATTGAAGTATATTGGCTGCATGGAGTCAATCTTACTTATCTTTTCAAAGTATTTCTTGTTCTTTCAGTACTCAGTACTTCATACATGTTCATTTGGTGGAAATTCTCACTATTTGCAAAGGTGAAAAAAATCTCCCCAAATTATTATTAGTAGTAGAATTAGTATTTTGGTTTTTTAAGACAGGGTTTCTCTGTATTGCTTTGGAGCCTGTTCTGGCACTAGCTCTGTAAACCAGGCTGGCCTCAAACTAACAGAGACTTGACTCTGCCTCCCGAGTGCTGCTGGGATTAAAGATGTGGGCCACCAACGCCAGCACTGGGATTATTATTATTATTATTATTATTTTCCTTAAGGAAATAATGTATTTTAAAGACATTCATTGAACAGCAAGGAATGCATGTTTTTGTTTTCTTAGTTGTGATTTAGGAATGCTTTTTATTCATTTTGTAGTATTTTTTATAGCCTGGGTTTTGTTTTTCTTACAAAGACAAGAACAGACTGACACTGGTGGGTTGGTTTTGTTACCTAAAGTTTTTTTTTTTTTCTTTTCCTGTCATGTTTTACTTTTTATAATACTACTTACATTTCTAAATTATATATTTTACTTAACTCTGAAATCAGTTATTTCATTCATTTTGGTTTTCTTCCTTATATCATGAATATTTTTTAAAATTTTCCTTATAAATTTGCATCACTTTCTCTTATTGCTTTTGAAGTTAATATATTCTAAACTTGAATATGTGGTATAAGTCATTAATGGATGTATTACTGGAGTTTAGTTTTATATTTTTTATATTTAGGTCTAGCCACTGATGGGTTTAAGCTTTGAAATTTTAAATTCTTTTTTTTAAATTTGCTCTATGCACAAATTTTTCATTTTCATAAGGTGATCATGTGATTATTGGTTTTTAAGTCTGACTTTCTGAGATGGTGCAAAATTAGGTTCTGATCAGTGAGCAAGATAGGGTATATAAAATATACAGGGAAGCTGCAGAAATCACAGTATGAAATAATCAAGTTTGAGAACTGTAAAGGATATGGTATTTATATGTAATTCACAATCTAAACATTGCCAGAAGGTTGAATTGGAAGCTTCATGTCTGCATGAAATTTCCTATATTTTTTTAATGTGTATATGGACTTAATTTTTCTTAAATATTAAAGTCGCCAATTGCTATAACATTTTTTGTTGGTTGTTTCCCTCTATGTAATGATAGCCATAATGGGAATATTATTTAGTTGATCACATTCTTTTCAACTCTTATCCTAATTTTTCTTTGCCTTTAGAAAGTTAGTTATAATGAGTATTTGATCTTTGAGTTTGCCAAGGTGGGTTGTGTTTATTTTCACTGTTTCATTCATGTTCACTATAATGAACTTGGAATTCCCCAAGGAAAAAAATTACTTTTGACAAAGGCTAATTGGAAACAAAAAAGTTCCAGGATGAGCATTTGTATCTTCTGGGTTCATTTTCCTGAACACTTCCTCATCAACTGGGGGTGGGGGGCTCAGTCTCTGAGGACTTTTGCAGAGGCTTCCCAAGTATGTCAGCAGAAGCCTCCTGAGGAGGGCTTCACACTTCACTTGGTATTTTATCCACTCCTAGTCCTTTCTGTCCTCTGTACTATCAATGTTCCGTTACTATGACAACATGCCTTTAAAGTAAAAAAGATGGTGGATTTGTTATTTTTGTTCCACAGTTTCTCTCCATGCTCACTTGGCTGATTTGTGTATGTGATCATGAAGCAGAACTTGAGGGTGAGGAGCACAGAGTAGAGAGAAGCTGCTCACCACATGGCAGCTGAGAGGCGGAGGAAGCAAGAGATCGTTAAGAAATAGTCCCAGAGGCATGCTACTCTAGATGCTTATAGATTTCATCTGCTAACACTCCATCCAAGTATGAAGTCATCAAAGGAATAATCCATTATTGACGCCAGAGCCTTCAACATATTTACCATTGGGGAACCTTTTTATACTTGGTCCCTACTGCATTTGCCATCCATAATATTCCAGAAGTCTTTTCAGGGTTCCCTTAGTGGTTTAGACCTATCTGTTAATGTACTTGATCTGGGTGCACTGGTTTGGGAGGGGGTAAGAGGGAAGTAGATCTCTTTTTTGGTTTAGTCTCTGTATTAGGGTTCTCTAGAGTCACGGACCTTTTAGAATGAATATATTTATCCACCCAGGAGGCTGGGTGTCCCAGCTGGTCTTCTGTGTATGCTGGAATCCCAAAGAAGTAGGCTCCAAAGCCAGTGAAAGAACGGATGTACTGATAAGGCAAGGGGCAAGCAGGCAAAGGAAGAACGAACAAACCTTTTCCCGATGACCTTGGGCTTCTAGCAGGTGTGCCCGAATTAAAGGTGTGCCTTCCCACCTCAAAATCTGAATTAAAGGCAAGTGTCATCCTGCCTCAAGGCCTGGATCTCAAGTGTGCCCTCCATTTTTGGGTTGTAGTTCATTTCAGATGTAGTTAGGTTGACAACCAAAGATAGCCTTCACAATCGGTTACTCTATTTTAGCATGTAGTTACAACCTTGACTGTTACTAGTGAAAACGTTGACCAAAATCAACTTGGGAAGGGAAGGGTTTATTTCCGCTTACAGAGTTCCATAGTGAACTGGATCACTGAGGAAAGCTGGGAGGGACCTGGTGGCAGGAACTCCATGCAGAGGCCATGGAGACCAATGCTTATTTGGTTCAGCCTGCTTTCTTGTATATATCTCTGTAGTCAGAGTTTTCTGCCTTGCCCATTCCCAAGTAAGTATACACAGAGGCTTATATTAATTATAAACTGGCCAATGGCTCAGGCTTCTAACTGACTCGCTCTCTCTTAATTATTAACACATTTCTAGTAATCTATGTATCTCCACATGATCTTGGCTTACTGCTTTCCCAGTGGCTACATGGCATCTCTCTCAAGATTCACAATCTTCCTCCTCCCAGAATTCTCCTAGTCTGGTAGCTCTACAGCTTTATTCATCAATCAATAAGAGAAACATTCACAGCATACAGAAGGACATCCCCCATCATATCCTAGGACCACCTGCCTGTGGGTGGCATAGCCCACAGTGAACTGCCCCCCCTCAAGAAAATGCTCCACAGGCCAGTACAGTGGGGGGAGGGGGAGGGTGGGTTCTCATTGATGTCCCTCCTTCAAAAATGACTTAGCTTGTGATAAAACTGACCAGCATAGTTACCTCCATTTTGGCTTCTTGTTTAAATCTGCTGTTATAATAGTGGCAGGCTCATCTCTGTCTCTAGTTCCGATCTTGCTGGACCCTTTGCTTTCTGTCTACACACATGCCATCCTGCTTCACATAGGTCTGTGACTATGCAATAGCCTTTCAGAGCAAGGCTATAGGAATGGAAAAATATCTAATAACCAGAAAGTAAAATTCACAATGTATGGCCAATCAAAAATTGTTAATGGGGCTGTAGAAAAGGCTCAGCAGTTAAGAGCACTTACTACTCTTGGAGAGGACCTAAGTCTGACTTCAAGCACTTATGTCAGACTACCTGTAACTCTAGATCCAGGGGATCTGACACATAGGAGCTCACAGGTACACACAGACCCAGGCATATACATAATTAAAAGTAAAATCTTTCTTAAGTGCTATGTAGGTCAGAGAGTGGAGAAAAATAAGTGAATTGAGACCAGCCCCAAATTAACACAGATTATAAAATTTGAAGAGAATAGTTAAAACTTCGATCATACATATTCAGACACTATCAGGTACAATAGAAGAACAAAAATGATCCAACTTGAATTTGTAAAGTGAAAAGTATTATGGGGTGGAAAATAGGCTGGCTTTAATGGCAGACTTGAAAACAAGCACTCTGAAACCTTAGGACTGAGGAGAGAAGGCTGTCATAGATTCTTTGCTCAGGTAGGCGTGCTTATATATTAGTTTTGGACTTGAGAACATTTCACCCTTGCTGTGACTTCTGCTGAGGATCACTCCCAGTCTGTATATGGTTTTCCCTTCACTATCCTTAGGACTTTACCAGACAGTCAAAAAGAGTTGACTGTTGCTCACTAACTCCTTTTATCTGCCTTTATTTTCAATCACATTTAGTAGACATCCTTATTTAATATCTACTTCAATACAAACCACTGAGAATTGAAGGGCAGGAGTTATTTAACTTGGTCCATAGTGGGTACTCAAAGAGTGAACTATGAATAAATAAAAGATGAGGCTTTTAGTTATACTTCTGGTATGAGTGCCAGTACATGGGAAACAGCAAGATACAATAAGGACACACCTGTGAAACACCTAAGTAGGAATGACTATTCCAACAAATACTATCCACACTCTTGAGTATATCGGTGATAATACAAAGCCTGATGTCAGAGAAGCTATATCCATGAAGTCTCATGAACGTGAGTGTGAAAGCATGAACTGAACAAGAACAACACCAATGGATACGCTAACCCGGAAGGGCAAAATCTCATGAGGCCTCAGCCCTAGACTGACAACTAGAGACAACCAAGGGATGCTGAGAGTGGGAGAGTCTTCTCCAGGCAAGAGCACATCAGTTGGTTACACAACGCCAAATGGCATTGTAGATGCATACATACACATACAAACAGACTGAGCAGATTGTGTTTATATATTTAGGAATATACACAGACAAAACAGCCATGAATTTGAAAGAGTAGGGGGAAGTAGGACAGAAAAGGGAGGAAATAATATAATTGCAAAGACTAAAAATGTCAAGTCTTTAGAAGGGCCCTACTTACCAGAAACTCATTTCTAGTGTGGGGAAGCAAGCGTACAAGTGTGAGCTGCGCATTTCAGTATGGTGACCAGAGCTGGGAGCACAAGTTGACCAGGATTCCATGCTCAGGGGACGGTTACCTGCTCAATTGGAAATAGGTGTCAACATTTTTAAATATCTTCAAGGCAGCCATTTAAAACTACTTTGTAAGATTCCTACTGGTCTGAAACAGACACGTCAGAACAAAGCCACGTGCTGAGGCCCTTGCTGATAGTTCCAGCACAGAGGGAAGCAGAGGTAGGACTTCCTGAATCCAGGAATCAGAGAACAGTGTGGATGAAATAGTGTGGAAACAAAACAAAACAGTGAGTTCTTAAGAATGGATTACCTCTTTACCAAGAAAAGGGGGGGGTATTAAAACCCAACTTCTAGTTCATTGCTGATAGTAGTGTTGAAAAATAAACCAGGCTCCATTTTATTTTTGTCACATCTGTTCACTCTGTGTGTGTGTGTGTGTGTGTGTGTGTGTGTGTGTGTGTGTGTGTAAACTCCACAGCCACACAGTGGAGGTGAGTGTTAGGTTATCAGGGAATTGCTTCTCAGTTGGATTTTTCCTACCATAAACGCGAACTGGGCCTGAACTCAGGTTGTCAGGTGGCATTTACCTGCTGAGCTACCATGCCAGCCCCAGACTGCATTTTAGACCAAACTATGGGACACTCAAAATTGACAGAAGACACTAGTGACTCAGTACCAAAGTAGATGTGAGTGGGTTATGTTTTACATAAGCAGTACAAAGACTTTAAAAACAAGTTCAAGACATTAACCTTAGAGGAACTATTGAATATCAATGCAAAGAGAAACAGCTAAAGTGCCAAGGGGTTAAATGGAAATGAAATTTAAAATATGATTATTTAATAGAGAAGATGGGGGGAAGGAGGGGAAGAAAAATTCAAAAGCATTTCAAACCTCAAGAATAATGAAAACATACCAGAAATTGTGTACTACAGCTGAAGTTGGAGTATTGGGAGAATTGCAGCCTGAAATGTTATTTGGCAAAGAAGAGAGCTGGGTCTGCTTCGAGCCACAATCTTAGCGCCTGCTTCAGCAATACAGTGAATCTGAGGTGACCTGGGCTACAAGAGACCAAATAAACTACACTCCATTTAATGTCTGCCATTAAATGGTAGTGAGAAGGACTACACTCCATTTTAGGCTCCATCAGCACCAAGAAAGTATTATGACAGTTTGGATTAAGTGGACACAGTCCTTGACTAAGTAGATTGGTCCAACTGAGGGCAAAGGGACAGCAAGTACTACTTGCAAGGTCTTTTAAAGACAGCAGTTACAGGTAACAAAGATATTACACCAAAGTTATCAAGTTAAACCTGGCCAGAAGGTAGCAGCTTTCTGTCATGAGAATGATAACATTTTAATGAAGGACATTTTAAAATGAAGCTAGAGCTTGAATACTTCTGAATTGGGAGTAGGCTTGATGCTGTAAAGACAGAAATTCTCTCCAAATGGCATGGATCAGAGAACACCTTGCTGAAAGTCAGGTCTGTCTTTCTACCACATAGGGTCATGGGGATTGAACTCATGTTTAGGCTTGGAAGCAGCACTTTTATCCATTAAGCCATCTTGCTGGCCCTGTCAAACCTGCCTATAAAGCTGTAAGCATATAAATACCATTTATTAAGACACAAATGCAAATAGAATAGTTGAGCTGAATAGAAGCGTGTCCAACCCTGTAAGTTTAGGAAGGAATGCAGTTAGTTAGCATGGAGTAGCAACTACACGACAGTGAGCAATGACCACTGTCTCATGGGAACATAATGTATTGAATCCTCAGCATACACACACACACACACACACACACACACACACACACGCACACACACACACACACCATTGACTCCAAGTGAATCAAAGACTTAAGTATGGAAAGAAACTGTAAAAATTTTACACAAAACATAATGTACAAACTAAAACAGACATAGCAGATTTATTTTGCTACATTAAAGTTAAGCCATGGCAGGGTCAACAAGATGGCTCCATGGTTTAAGGCACTTGCCACTAGTCCTAACCATCTCAGTTTCATCCCTGGGGCCCACAAGATGGAAGGAGAGAACTGACTTTCACATGTTGTTCGCTGCTCACCACATGTGGGTTGTGACGTGCAAACACAATAAATGTAATGAATGCAACATAAAAATAAAGGTTGGATCTGGTAACACACACCTGTAAACCCAGATCACAGAGCCAGGTGGATTTCTATGAGTTTGAGAGTTCAAGGCCAACCAGGGATACATATTGAAACCTTGTCGCAAAAATAAGTAATACACCGTGCCATGAAAATGTAAGACACAAACCGGCAGGGGTTGGTGTTTCTAACACCAATAATTATTGCTGAAGACATTTTCTAGAGTACTAAATGAAAAGGCTCTCACAAGTCAGAAAGAAAGGACACACAGTCTAGTTTTTCAAGAGGGCTAAAGATATGCAATACTCCTTTAAGCAATGTCTAGCCATCCAAACTGGGCCAAGTAGGTACTAGATCAAGTGTAAGTTTTGAGACAGGTGGTGGTGAAAGGAGGAACCCTTACAGAAGACCAAAAACAAAAGGAAAAACAGGACTTTTTATTTGAGCCACATGTAAATATACAATTTGTTTAGCAAAGAACAGCATTAAATACATTAAATATAACACGTGTTTCTACACCAAAAAAATCTATAAATAGAAAAAAAAAAGATATTCAACTTCACTGAGTAAGATGCAAATTGAGGCCACATGCGATCCATTTCATATCACCAGGTCAGACCATAATGTTTGCTTTGTGGGGATGTAAAGAAAATAAAACAGCTGGGTGTTGGTGGCACATGCCTTTAATCCCAGCACTAGGGAGGCAGAGGCAGCCTGTTCTTTGTGAGGGTCTACAGAGCTAGTTCCAGAACAGATTCCAAAGCAATACAGAGAAACTCTGCCTAGAAGGTGGGGGGGGGGGGGGACAGGCAAAAAAACAAAACAACAAACTTTAAACTGAGGAAAATATTTGTAAAATTAGTCTTTGTCTATACAAAGTCTTTTTGACTAATACTCTTAGCAGCTTTATGCTTAATAACTTCGATTGAAAAGTAATTAGCTCATCAACAAACAAATATTCTCATGCAGTGGAATACTACTTGCCAATAAAAAGTAAAGAACATGTAACACGGAAGGATCTCAAAATACTTATGCCAAGGGGAAAATTGCAAACAAAAGTATATATTGCATTATTCCATTTCTATAAAATAGAGAAAATGCATCGTAGTAGATGATAGAAAGCAATTGTGACACTTAGAAGATATGAAGGGGGGTCACGAGGGAGAGATTACAAAAAGTCACTAGATAAAGATTTTTAAGGTGATGGATCTGTGCTCTACCATGTCTGTCATGTCTGAAATATAAGCAGTTTATTGTATGTCAGTTAGACCTCAGTAAATCTTAAAATGTCAGCAAAACCAAAAGCGTCGTGAGTGGCTAGTGGGGATATTACAAAGAAGTAATAAATAACGTCTGAAACAAGACTACTTGGGCACAGAAGAGAGGCAGTGCTATTGGGGAAGGCATACAAGATGCTCTTTAACCCTTCTGGCACTGTGCTGTTTCTGAAACTGGGCGAGGCAGCGCGAATGCTTTTGTGGCTATTTTAGGCACGTGTGTCTAAATCTCATAATTAGGGGGCAAGGCACAAGCCGCTGCCCACGCTGTATTCTATCATTTCAGAGCAGGGTCTACGCAGAACAAGTCTGGTCTGTACATAGGCTAAGTCTCACAATTAGAGGGCAAGGCGCAAGCCGCTGCCCACGCTGTATTCTATCATTTCAGAGCAGGGTCTACGCAGAACAAGTCTGGTCTGTGCCATTAGTCTGAAAAAGGCAAACTTTTCATTTGTTCCAGGTGGAAGAATTGTCAACTCCAAACAGGAATTGGAGAGATCAAACAGACGAGCTATGGTAAACTTCCCGGTACATTACTGTCTGTGCTTGTTAAATATGCTGTGTCCTCCCACAACTTTCTAGAGTACACCTCTAAATACAGATGGTTAAACATGCACTTGGTACACATACATAAATATATCCACACATTTTCTTCTTTTAAAGTAGTTAATATTCTCAGTACCTATAGCCAAAACAGAATTAACTTCCTTGCATGCTTTTTTTTTCTCTCTCTCTACAAGATCGTTTCTTAGGAGTACTGATTGCCTTATTTTCTTCTTTAAATTTGTTTGGTTAGTGCTTTTTTTTCCTTTTCCTCTCCTTTACAGCATTAGGGATTAAACCTACGGCCTTGGGGCATAGTAGGCAAGTACTCTATCACTGAGTTGCAGCCCCAGCCCCTAGTTACTGCTTCTGTCCAACGACTACAATACAGGCTGAAGCAAATCTATCAGGGTTTGCATTTCTCTTCGCCAGACACCACCCGCTGGAAAGAAGGTCTTGGAATCCGGCGGGCAGGATTACTTCGGGGTAAGCGTGGTCTTGGGCTAAGCAGTCACCTGGGCCGCACCAGATTCACGATGACAAATGAAAGGGCCCCAGCCAGCCCGCCTCCTGCCAGGACGTCAGAGACCGCCGGGTCTGCCGGCCACCCCCGCCCGTGTCCTTGCCTCCGGGACAGTTTCGGGACAGGAAAGCGCACCAGGGGATGCGAACCACAGTGCAGGTGCACAGGGGGCCGCCAGGGTACAGAGCAGAAGCCGTGCATCCCCTCCACGCCCCGCCTCCTCGAGGTACACACTTCCGGCCGCAAGGGCACTCGGGAACGCAAGCCGTGAGCCTCCACCAACCAGCGTCCGCGTCGGGCCGGCGCGGCTGCGCGCGCATCGCGGCGCAGGTTCGAATCTCGGGCGCCTCGCTGCGACTCCCCAACGTCCCTGCCGCCCTCTAGCCCGCAGCTCCGTGCCGCCCTCCCGCCGGCCGGCACCCTCGTGCCGCCCATCCCCGGCCCATGGCCAAGCGGCGTGCGGCTGAGCCGCTCACGTTCCGCGTGCCTTGGAAGCGGCTCTTGCTCAGCGACTTCCCCGAGGAGCCGCCGCTCTGGGTCCCGCCGTCCGGGGCGGCTCGGTCCCGCAAACGCCAGGGGGACGCGGGAACCATGGCGGAGCCTGCGGCTGCGCCCCGCAAGCGACGCGGCTGCGGGGACGACGGCCAGGAGCGGCGTGGCCGCGGCCTGGAGCCGGGAGAGCCACCTCCCGGCGAGCAGGAGGAACCCCGGGGCGGCCGAGCTCCGGGCGGCGGCGACGGGGCGGGGATCGCGGGCAGCCCGCGGGGATCCGACAGGGCGCACTTGCAGGTACGTTCGCCCCGCTCAAGCCCGGAGCTGCGTCCCAGGCTGCGGAAGTCCGGCCCCGAGGTCAGCCCAACGGCGCTAGTGGTGGAACCTGTAGGAGGTTTTCCAGCAGCATCCCTCGGTTATTTGAGCATGGTGCTGGTCTGAGCAGAAGGGAAGGGCTGCCGTCGGGTCTTAGGAAGAACCCCTTAACTCTTAATGTTCAGTCCTATGACAAAGGGTCGTTGGGAATCACTTTTGCTCTACGCTGTCTGCTAGCCACGCGATCCAGAAAACACTCGAAATGCAACTTATCCAAGTGCATGTGTTCGTGTGAAAGAGTAGGCGCATAAAATTTGGTTAAGTGTAAAGCTCAGAGTTGCCCGGCAGCGGCGGCAGTGGTGGTGCACGCCTTTAATCCCAGAACTCGGGAGGCAGATGCAGGCAGATCAAGTGTTCGAGGCCAACCTTGTCTACAGAGCGAGTTCCAGGACAGTCCAGGGGCTACACAGGGAAACACCGTCTCAAGAATGGAAAGAAGAAGGGGGGGAAAATGGCCCAGAGCCTGTGCTGTTGTTATACTCGAAGTAACTTGTCACTTTTCTGTTGAAATGAAATGTTAAATTTTACTTTGAAAATGTGACTGGAAAACTTCAAATGAGTATGTATGTATGTATGTGTGTGTGTGTGTGTGTGTGTGTGTGTGTGTGTGTGTGTGTGTATATATATATATGTATTACATTTTATATGATATATATTACATTTTATATGATATATATTACATTTTATATGTTCTTCACAGGCTTGGCCTGACTTAGGAACTCCCAAGCCTTCTTTAAAAACAGTTTTGGTATAAATTGGTGGAGGTTGGGGTGATTGGCCCTCAGCCATCTTGGGGTGCATCTGCCCAAGGCCTTTCTCTAGTGTCTTAAGCATTTTATGACAAAGTTAGCAATCATGCCAAAAATCAATAGATAATTGAGATTTTTTTTGTCTTTGTTTTTCGTGAGAAATCTGATAACATTTTTTGTTGGGAACTCAGCACCCCCCACCCCTCCCACACACACACAGGGTTGTGAGAGATTATCTTTATTTTTGTTTTGTTTTTCCAGACAGGGTTTCTCTGTTTAGCCTTGGCTGTCCTGGTCCAGGCTGGCCTCTAACTCACAGATCTGCCTGTCTCTTGCTCCCGAGTGCTGAGGTTAAAAGTGTGGGGAGAGGTTATTTTTCAGCGCTGCTATGACTATTCCAAGGTGAGGTTACAAATTGTAAATGTGTAATCTGGTATGGGCCTTACTTAGACTCTTAGTAGATTGCTAGTAGAAGTTCAAAACCAGCCTCCTTAAAAAAGAGTCATAGCCTTCCACAACTATTGGATGGAGACCCATGCTGCCTAGGGTGAGACCTTCCTCTGCAAACCATCTGTGGCAAGCTGTCCATGTGCAGATTTTCTTCCTACCAGAACATACTGTGTGTAGTGTAGATGCAGTCTATATACACATGACTGATGAGGGTCAGAGCTGGCCAAGGGGAGCCTTTAATGAGCTGACAAGGCAAGGCACCTGCTTAACTCTGCTAGACACAAGTTTGGTCTCGCCTCACACCTGGCTACATCTGGCAGGTTTCTCCCTGAGCTAGTTACAGCCAGGAGAACTTGGAAAGTTCTGTTGGGTCTGCTCTTGAGTTCCTTCTCTTCTGCAGAACTATGAGAAGATACAAATTCTCCATCTTTCTTGCCTCCAAAGACAAGGTTTGTTTTAAGAACTTGTCATCCAGGAGAAAAGGGCATAACAAAAAGCACACTGACATCAGTGTTGGCCTGATTTCTGTTTGCTCAGTTTAAGGCTTAAATCCTTGCCCTAACCTCATAGTCTCATGTAGGAAATGCTACCGTGGATGCCCTTCTTTCCAGGGATGTGTTCTGTATTGTTTCATGTAGAGAACCATATATGTACATATGTGTTTAGGTGTGTGTACTCAACTTATATGTGTATATAGAGAGGGGATAGTTTAATGTATATGTATACTTAAGACAAAGCCAAGAGTGCATATGTGCTACATATAAAAAACATCTTTAATAACAGTATAATTTTATGCAAATCAGTTGCTTGGCCTATATTACATTGTATTGCCCAGTAACAGCAGGAATGTTTTATTAAGGAGAGAGTTACTGATCCATTCATTTGAGGATATGTAATTCGTAGCAATAGTGAATACTTACTATGCTAATTTTTAATTCTCACAAAGATCCTAATTCATGTTTCTAATAAGGCAAGATTGGAGATTTTTGTGGTAGTTATTCAAAGTGAGGTAGTTATTCAAAGTTATTCAAATGCCTGGTGGCGTTTGTCTTCAGTCACTCGGTTGTGTTTTGCTACAGAGCATAAGTAGAGAATTACAAGGTAACTGTTTTGACCCCATTTACTTATTAAAGTGATATATATATATGTGTGTGTGTGTGTGTTATGTGTAACACACAGACCCACATGCATTTGGTTATCTGCTGAGCCATCTCACCAGCCCTGTGTCCTTTGACTTTATGGTATCTTTAACCCAATATTTAAAAATCCCCAAAAGACTAATTCTATCTGCCTTAAAGACTAGGAGGGTGACTGCACCGTGACCACTTACACTGCTCTCCACTCTGTCACGTAGCCCCTGAGCACTGCCCTGTCATGTAACCACTACTACACAGCAATAGTACTAGAAGTGTAAGCTATATTCTTAGTTTTGAAAAGAGTGTATTATGCCATGTTTTGAAACGTTGGACATACATTGAAACAATATTTTTATTACATTGGGTTACATAAGATCAAAGTTAATTTCACTTGTTTTTATTTCTTTGTCGTTGGAGAACAGTAAGTGCATGTGATTGTCATTCCCCATGGATGGAGTTGCTGTAGCAAGTGTAAATTTAACACAGTGGCAGTAGTAAGGCATTGATCTGTCAAGGGTATTCAGGTTGAGACTTGTCACCTGACAGCCTGTGTGGGACTCATGCTGCTCCCTTTGCATGGAGTATTTAACTTCACTACTTAAAGTAATTTTGCAATCATTAGACTAAACAGCTTAATGTTTAAGAGATCAGTACTCATTTTGCTTCATGGAATTATTTATCAGTCGTGCCAATTGTCAATTCTGTGTTCTCTTTTTTAAAGATTTACTAGTTTATTTATTTATTATACAGTATTCTGTCTGCATGTATCCCTGCAGGCCAGAAGAGGGCACCAGATCTCATTATAGATGGTCACGAGCCACCATGTGGTTGATGGGAAACGATCTCAGGACCTCTGGAAGGACCAGCTGGTCGTCTTAACCACTGAGTCATCTGTCCAGCTCATGTGTTCTTCTCTTTATTGTCCTAGACTTTAAAGGAGGCCATGAAATATTTTGGCCTCTATGTTAGTCTCAGTACTAAACATTGGGAACAAAAGTAGGTCATAACAGTGTTTATGAATTTTAAATCTCATATTTCTCATTGAAACTTAGCCCTGGCTCCTTTTTCAGAGGATTGGGGAATCCCACATAGTGGCTCGTAACAGTCGGTAACTCTCGCCTCAGGGGATCTGATGCCGCCTTCTGGCTTCCTCAGGCACTGCATGCCCACGGTACACAGACATACATGCAGGCAAAATACTCATACACACAAATAAAAAATTTTAAAGCATTATAATATTTTTGAAAAGATGCTATTGAAGGAAATTTTAAAAATTGAACTATTAGCAAATACAAGCCACAGTTTGATTGGGTATGTGAAGTGCTTTATTCAAAATCAAAACTATTTGTTGAAAATGAAAAAGAGTGGTTAAACAATATTTGAATATATTTTTCAAACCAGGAATTTAAAAAATAGTTACTGGGCAGGCAAAATGTGTTAGCAGGTAAAGGTGCTTGCTGCCAAGCCTGAGGACTTGAGTTCAGTTCCTGGATCTCCCATAGTGGAAAGGGAGTACTGTCTCCTGGGAGTTCTCTTTTGATCTCTGTAAATCAATGTAAACAAATAAAAAAAATAGATATTACCCTTTTGCTTTTGAGACAGGGTAGTTCAGGATGGCCTTAAGTTTACAGCTCCTCCATTCAGTTTTCTTGGTGCTGTGGTTCTGGGTGTGTCAACTTGCCAGACTGAAAGAAAGCAATTATTTCCTAGAGGGAGGGAGGGAGGGAGGGAGGGAGGGAGGGAGAGAGAGAGAGAGAGAGAGAGAGAGAGAGAGAGAGAGAGAGAGAGAGAGAGAGAGAGAGAGAGAGAGAGGAGAGAGCAGAGAGCGAGGGAGGTAGGGAGAGAGAGGGGAGAGAGGTGTTGTTTTTTAAGCTGGTGATTTTTTTCTCTTTCTCTTTCCTTAAAGCCCAATGAAGAGTTTTGGCAGTATAATACATTCCAGTACTGGAGGAACCCTCTGCCACCCATTGACCTGGCGGCTCTTGAAGATGTGAGCACAGTTGCAGACAGCCTGACAGAAACACTTCCGGACAAGAACGAAGTAGTTGAGATTGACATGGAGTCCTGACAGGAGGAGCTGAAGAAGCAGGGTTTTTTGAATCTGAGAGAACTAAAGGAAATGTTATTTCCCATGCTTGACATGATACTGTTATCAAACCTGAAAAATGAGGAAGAGTTTTGAGGCTAAATACTTGTAATTACTACTGAATATCCTAAGGAGATTTGTTAAGGATATAGTATAGCTGGGGGCAAAATACTTTGTGTATGCATTTTTAATGAAAAGAGTTTTGTTCATGCTCTAACTTGGAAGATGCTTATCTTGGAAAAGGGGGTGTTGGCAGTTTTAGAGGAAGCACTCAGCTCTTCCTCTTGTGCTCTGTCCAAAGTCCCTCTGCACCAGAAAGCTTATTTGTGGTATGTGGATTGAATACATTTTTATAACTGATGGTAAGAAAATACTTTCTAGTACATTTTATTGGCTCCTCTTGGTTGAACAAATAGACTCGACTATCTATGCAAAACTAAAATGTGATCTTGTTTCTTAAAGCTAATATTGTTTTTAAAAGAGTGTAAATTTAAACTAGTGAGACTTTTCCATTTGGGTAGCTTGTTTTAACTTTGAGTATTTGCTGTTTATTAAAATGCTAGCAGCAATGGATGCAGCCAAAAGATGTATAAAGAACAGTAAGAAGTAGGCGCCTGCCCCTCCTCCCCTTTCCGGAGATAAGAGGAAAGAAAGGCTATGGTTAGTATGTTGATTCTGGTTTGAGCCCAGTTTTGTTATTGTTGATTAGTTTAGACCTGCATTTCTCCACACTGATAGATAGCACTTTACCAGTCTGCTTGAGCCCCATCCTGGAGATTTCGTTCAGTGATTTGAAGGTGGGCTTTGCTCATAGTTTGTTTTTTGTTGTTATTGTTGTTTTGTTTTTGGCTCCAAGTCTGTATTCCTGTACTGTGCAGACCTGCCAGAACCACTAGGCTAGTCGTTTCCTGTTTAAAGGAGATCACTGATGTGAGCTGAAGCAATGCCTGTTGAGTAGTTTTGTCTTTAATTTGTTACATTACTAGGTCTGTCACTACTAAGTTATTGTATTACAATTTTATTGTTAATAAAGTACACTGTTCATGCTTGAGTTATGTATTGATGACTCATTTTTGCACTGCATCCAGAAGGCTGGCTTTGTTATTGAATACTTTGTTTACGTTTGTGTATTTCTGACATAAAATGCAATCCAAAATTCAGAAAAGATAGTCCATGTCAATGAGAGGAAAATGAGAAATAATGAATAGTATCTACCTCAGAGTAACTACTTTTTAAAATGCTATGCTTTAATTAGCATATGTGGCATTTCCATACACATTATTGCTGTCATTGCTCTCCACTGACATCTGCCTGCCCAGGCTTCCCTGATGCTTTTCTGTCCATGGACTGCATGTGCATGTCACTGTTTTTGCAGCCTTATCACCCCCTCCCTCAAAACTTTTCTACCTCCTGGGGGCCTTGTCTTAGTTTTCTTTCCTGTTGTGACAAAATACTCCGACAAGGAACTTAGGGCAGAGAAGGTTTACTCTAGCTCTGTGTTGAGGCTGTAGTTCGCCATGTGGAAGTCACATCAGCAAGAGCCTGAGGGAGCTGGTCCCACTGCATCCATTGCAGCAGGAGGCAGGATTCTAAGCTAACCTTTAATTTTACATCTTTATTTCTGTATGGATGTGGACCTCTTGTGTCACTGTGTGTTGGTCAGTGAACAACTTGAGAGTTGGTCCTCTCCACTGTATGTTTCCTGGGAACCAAACTCAGGTCATCAGGCTTGGAAGCAAGTACCTTTACCTGCTGAGCCAGCTCAGTGGCCCTTTACCTTTTTATATGGTCCAGGGTTCAAGCCCAAAGAAAGGTTTCACCCACAGTGGCCAACCTCCTATCTCAATTAGGATCAAAATAATTTCTCCCAGGTGACTAGATCTTGTCAAGTTGACAACAGCATCTAGCTTCATGACACATATCCATGCTCACTCCCTCTTACATATATATGTAAGTCAGAAGCAGATCTATTTTAAGACAGAACTTTTTATTATTTGTTTTTCTGAACTTCTTTACCTCACCTAGTGCTTTCTACTTTATACATTTTCTTGCAACTTCAAAAATTTGATGATAGGTACCACATTTTCTTTCTGATAGACATTGAGGCTGATCTACATTTACTCTTGTTGTGATTAGGGCAGGAATAAACACAAAGCTGCACACACCTCTAGTTGGATACAAAGTTCTTGGCATACATGTCCAGAAATGGTATAGTTGGGTCATATGGTAGTTCTATTTTTAGTTTAGTTTTTTTGTTTGTTTGTTTTGTTTTTGTTTTGAGAACTCCACAATGACGTAATGGCTGTACTAGTTTACACTGCCACAGACAATAAGGATTCCTCTTTACCCACATCTTCTGCCCACCCCAAACAGTCTTTGTGTATCCCTGGCTGTCCTGGAACTCCAGGTGTGTTCCACTATACCCAGCAACCCAGCTTGGCATCTGTTTTCTTGAGAGCCATTTTGACTGGGGTGAGATTTAATCAGTAAGTTTCAATTTTCATTTCTCTGCTAGCCTGAGATACTAAACTCTTAAAAATTCTTATTGGTTATTGTGTTGTTTTAAAGACCTCTATTCAGCTCATTAGCACATTTGTGGGTTGGCTGTGTGTGTGTGTGTGTGTGTGAGAGAGAGAGAGAGAGAGACAGACAGCAGACAGAGTTCTTTCTATTCTGGATATTAGTTAACTCCATGTCTGAAGTATAACTGACATTATATAGCCCATTTCTTCACCTTATTAAAACTTGTTTTGTAGAAGCTTTTTAATTTCACATAATCCTGCATGTTAATTCTTGACGCTGCTCTCTCCGATGTTGGAATTCTATCCAGAAATTGTTGTCTATTCCTACATTTGAGTGTTGTCCCTATGCTTCCCCCAAGGAGTTTCAGCATTTCATGTTTTAAATTAAGGCCTTTGATCCACCTTGAGTTTGTTCCAATTGAGATCTATAGATCTAATCTGATTCTTCTGTAGATGGGGTTGTTTGTTGGTTAAAAATGACCTTGAACTTCTGATCCTCCTGCCTCCACCTCCATGCTACGATTACAGGTGTGTGACACCACACCTGGTTTATGTGCTGCTGGGGATTAAACCTGTGTGTCAGGCAAATACTCTTAACAACTGAGCCGCACCTGCAGCCCATAAGTATTACATTTAGTGGTTTAAAAAATAGAGAGGGAACTGGCAGATTTGCTAAGGAGCCAGTGAACTTGATGGTGGAACAAAAGAGATGATCACAGCTCAAAAACAAGAAGAAAGGAAGTTACTACAAAACAGAATCTCAGCAGCTCATGGTGCAATATGGAAACTCAGAATATTTATGTCACTGAAGCCCTAGGAGTCCTTGAGCTGGGGATGTAGCTCAGTGGTGGATGTGTGTGGTGAGGCCCTGGGTTCACTACCAAAGAAATACAGGGATGGTGGGGAAGGGAGGTTAATTATATACAACTTTATCTTGAGGAATTAGATCAAGTGGATAAAATTCTTTATAGGCATCTTCATAAATAAATATGTAGCCTTAACAGTCTCATGTCTGTCAAAGAAACTGAATTCAGAGCTTGAAACCTTCCAACAGTAAAACTCTTGAGTCATAATTTTGCTGGAAAACTCTTCCAGTCATTTAAGGTAGAAATAACACAATTTTCTTCAGAGAAGTGAAACATGGAGAAACACTTTTCAGTTCATTTTGCAAGGCCAATATTACTGATTCCCAAACTAGACAAACATCTATCACAAGCATAAGCATAAAAGCCCTCTACAAAATGGTGAGAAATCAAGGAAAACTACACATTAACATAGACAATACATAATTCCTCTTTGGCGTCCAAAATGAGTTTAATAGCCATTCTTTTATCCTTTTTCTTACCTAATTGTTTTTATTTTATCTGCATATTTCATTTTGCTTTTTGATTCAAGACAGATAGCGTAGTCATGATTGGTCCTGAGCATGTTTTGATTAGTAACAAGGGCTAATAAGTCTTTGGAATCTCCAAGTTGTTGACATTGCTCTGTGTATAAATAACTTAGCATTTAAGCCAGCAACCAGCTTTCAGATATGCTGGCTCACCCTCCAGATGAAAGGTGGAGCTATTGCATGACACTTGTTAAAATTTCAAAACAATAGTTTTACTTACACTTAGATAGTTTTTCTAATGTGGACTCATAAAGCTGCAGGTGCAAAAGTGTGGAATCATTCATTGGTGCCCAATTGCATTCCAGCCCTGCTTTATAGGCATCTTCTGAATACTGAGTTTCAGGTCAGGGTAGCAGCTGCTGACTCTGACAAAGCAGTATACGTGGTGCCGAGCTCTATCTGTGCAGAACTAAATCTACCAGCATCTTAATAGTGTGCACGCCTTTTCTGATTATATGTGTTTCAGGTGCATATTTAAGAAAATTGAAGTGTAAAAGGAAAAATTTAAGTTCCATTTCCCAGAGACAACTTCAGTCAATACTTGGGCTTCCTATTTATCTATAATTATACAAATGCATTTGAATTTATTATTGTTTATTTAATTAAAGTAATTCATGAACATTGTTAAACACATTTGATCCCCTGCCCCCCACCCCCCAGATTTTGTATTATTTTTATCAAACTTCTGCTTTTGGGACTATATATGAGCTTGAAATTTCTAAATTTTCAGTGGGAGAGAGGGAGTGTTGGAAGAGGGTATGGTGGTGTATAAGCATAACCCAAGACTCAATATATAGACGTATGAAATTTTCCAAGGGTAATGCATGCATGTACATATACACACAGGCTTTCAGTCTATTAAAAAGAAGCAACTTGTAAAATTGTAAGCCAAGAGTGGAACACAAAAAGATTATTTTTAAATGACACCAAAATAACTTAGAAGTAATGCTTACTAACATGAGATGAACAGTCCACCCAGCCCCTCTTGATGGTTACTGTGATGGACAAATGACAATTAGGAACTAAGAGAGAAGAGGTAAACAGAGTTTTATTAATGGACATCATTGACATGCAATTTATTATTAAAAATTTACGTACAATTTTACTCTAATGAAGGAAATAAAGTGCTATTTCCTAGATAAATGTTTCTTTTACATTTTTATCTCTTAGAGTAATTAAAAGTACTTACACCAGAGGCTTACATCAGAGCTGAGGGCCAAGGTGATAGACACACAGATGTATGTCTGTCATCTGCCAGACATAAATCTCTATCACATTTTGCTTAAGGAAGGACAGTTTGAAGGTCGAAGAGGCAAGATTATAAGGCAAATAGCAAAAATAGCATTTATCTTCCCCACTGCATCTCGAGTCTTCTCATGCCCATTCCTTGGCTTGAAAACAGGTGCTTTTGGTTCATTTTGCTGCACTTTCAATATAGTTCTTACATTCACTCTCCCCACTCAAAAACAACAGTTGGTGACCTACGTGCTTTCACTTTAGAACATATTGAGAGAAGGGATGAAGCAAGAGACTGTGTGTGTGAGCGATACAGAGAGTCAGACAGAGAGGTTGGTTTAATACATCTTCAGCTCCCCTTGGTAACGAGAAGACCCTGCCCTGCTGTGTACTACCACAAAGACACATTAAAACACATCTGTTTTGATTGCTGCCTCCAGTTTTCTCCCACAATGCACAATATAAACCAAGTTCCTCTGCTAATCAATTACATTTACCTATTATGAACTCATGTAGCCTACTGAAGTTTTAGCTTAACTGCCCTGCCCCTTGTGTTATAGCTTCACACGTTGGCCTTTCATAGGGCCAAGTTCAGGGTCTCTAGTCCAGCCATATATCATCCAGCCTCTTGGGATTTCCTTTGGTATCTTCCTCCATGGCTGAAAAACTCCTGGATTTTACATGCCTACAAAACCAACAACATGTAGACAGTGCTAAGGTCTTTCACTAGTATGAACTGCACCACTCAAGCCTGCTCAAACCTCAGCTGCTCAAACCTCAGCTACCCTGCCCTGAGTCCCAGACAGCTGAACAGAAGGATACACACAGGGACAATTTTCTAAGTGGCACTGAGAATAGGGTTCCTCAGGATTTCCCAAACAAGTCATTGAAATGAATTCACATTTAAAAATATTTATTTTCTTTTGTGTGTGTAAGTGTTTTTGCCTGAATTCATGTATGTGTATATACCATGTGCATGCCTGATGCCCATAGAGAGCATTGCATCCCCAGGACCTGGCCTTAAGTACATGGATTCAGGGAACTGAACTTGGATTCTCTATAAGAGCAGCAAGTCATCTCTCCAGGCCCAGGCCACTTTTACATCTTTGAGCTTGTGAGTGGGTGGGGTCTTTCTGATTGCCAAGATACCCTCGTGACATCTTTTCCTATGGCTCTCCTGCAAAACACTTGATTTATTTAGCTGTCTTATTTTTAGTTCATTTAAATTATAATTATGTGTGGCTGTGTCCGTGAGTGGGTTATGTGCACATCTATGTGAGTGCCAGCAGAGGCGGGAGATATTGGCTTTCCGGGAGCTGCATACACGTGGCTGTGAGCCACCTGACATGGGTGCTGGGAATGGACTCAGATCCTCTGCAGTAACAGTGCATTCTCTTAGCTGCTGAGCTATTCCTCCATTCCCCTTTGATTTCTCTTTAGTGGTACTTACCTACCTCTTTAGCCTTGACATCCTCTTTGGATGCAACTTTCAACATGCTTCTATTTTGAGCAAATTGCATATTTTCCAAATATTTCTTTTTCTGTTCTTCGTTCCCATTTCTCTGACTAATAATAACTGGAAATGGTTATTCTGTGCTTTTCGTGTATCAGACACAGCAACAAGCCCCAATTCTCAGGGCCAATTTTCTGTGTCAGAGAACTTTTCATCACTGTGACAAAACACCCAGGGTAGACTGACTTAAAGGAAGAAAGATTCATTTTGGCTCATGAATTTGTTCATGTTTGCACCATGGCTTTGGGTTTGTGGCAGGATGGAACATCATGCCAGGAAATACATGGTGGAACAGAATTGCTCAACAAGTAACTGAAGAAACAAAATGAGTAAGAGGGAAGAGCCAGGACCCCAGTATACTCTTAGAGCCACATCTCAGTGTCCTGCTTCCTCTAACCAGGTCCCACCTCCTGATAGTTCTCCAAGTTCCGGTGCACCAGACGGGCCATACCTTCAGCGCACAAATTTTTGGAGGACATTGAAGACTGGAATCTAATGTTGGTTTTCTGCCCTCCATGTCCCACTTGAGGTCAAATGGTTTTCCTCTTTTTCCCCAAATGTTGTTAGGATGATCTCATCATCTCTTTGTGACTACTCGGCCTTCCAGCACCAACTCTTCTGTCTGAAGGAGGATGACAGCACTTGGAGTAATACTTGTGGGTTATTGAAGCTTATGAAAAGGTAAAGCAAGAAGAGAGAAACTAGTTATAACTATGTAAAAGCATTTACATGTGTTTTTGTAGGCAGCTAACACCTCATATGGTCATCATTTGCTTACTCTCTGGTTCAGTTGAACATGTACAATGATCGCCTGTCTGTGTGTCTCTATTCTGATGATATTCAGCTTACAATGTTTCTAATGAAAGTGTGAGCATTCTTACTCAAAATAGTTAATATTGGGCTTTACCGTTTTATGGAGATGACATCACCCTCCCCTGACACCTGTAATCCAGTTCTGAGTTTGTATACACCACATGCTTACCATAGACGACTACATATTTTTCTTTTTAACTTATTCTTATGTACGTATCTCTATGTGAATTTTGCCACATATGTACAGACGCCCATGGAGAGGGTGTTGGATCTGGAGCTGGAATTACAGAAGGTTGCAAGTGTCTCAGCATAGGTTCTGGGAACTGAACTTGGGTCTCCAGAAGAGCAGCAGCAAGTATTCCTAACGACTGAGCCGTCTCTCTAGCCCTCCATATTTTCAGTTCTTTTCTGGAACAGTGGATTCGGCTTTTTCTGTGTATTATTGATCCTGTCAACTAAAGATCTTATAAACTATAACAATGGTTTCTCTGAAATGTTCACACAACCATATCTTTTAAGTGCAACTTCAGGGGTGTTTGCAAGACTCCTGATTTGCTTTATAGTTAGGCTAAAGTCTAGAGTAGGTTCGTAAATTCTGTAAAATTTTATTTTTCCAATTCTTTTACACACTTGTGGACTTCAATCTCTGAGAACTGACTAATGATAGAAAGTGATTTTGTTCTATGCTTACAGTGTAGCAGGCATTGTGAGAATGACTGTGTGGATGTGTTTTGTGTGTGTGTGTGTGTGTGTAATTAATTATTCCCCCCCTACTTCCTACCCAAATGTAGCTAGGCAAAAAAGGAGAGAGTGGCAGCTAAATCCGTGAGTACCCACTGCATTTCAGGGCCTTCATGGACCATCTGAAGCTCACACAGAAGTCTTGCTACCGAATTGAAGGCATAGGTGAAGAGAGCTGAATTCATTTAAATGTTCAACAGCACTGAAATCATTAAAACTCAGTTTACTTGGCAGGGTGTGGTGGGGTGAGCGTAGGAAGATGTCTTTGCATTCGTAGAAGTAACTTGGCAGGAGAAAAGAAAACGATAAGAACTCTGAGTCATCAATCTCCTCCTAAAGAGCAGTCGCAAGGCTATCAGGGAAGTGAAGTTTCTAACACAATGAACGCGGCTGAAGACTAGCTCTTTTGCTCTTCCGAAGCACCGCATTTTAAGCCCAGGTTTTACTGTCACTGGACATTTACCCAGCCTCACATGGTTCACTTTGCCCTGTTTGAGTGGAGCATTGTAGGAAAGCCAGAGAGAAGCCTGTGCTCCCATCATCTTCATGGGCCCCTGGTTTAAAGATACTGCATAGACAGCTACCCAGTAAATCTCTGCCGCTTCTCTTATGGGGTGAGTATATTTCTTTTCTTCTCCTAGAAGCATCTATGAAGGGCTATTGTTGCTATCCATATTGTTATTCATGGCAAACCATGTAGACAGAAAACTTAGGGCTCTTTGGGGACTTGAGAGTGTTCCTATTGTTCACCCTCCCCCTTTTGTCTCTGACCCAAGGCTCCAGAGGAGTAAGTGCTGGCACTTCAAAAGGCCACTTGCTTAGAAGTGTCATTGAGGAGGCAAACAAGCTACAGGAACACAGACATTCTGCCAATGCTACTTATAAACCTTTGGAATTTCAAAGAAAGGAGTCAAAGCGATAATTGACCTTCTAATGTGAGGCGCAGAAGTGGGAATGGGAATAAACTCGTTCAGAGATGCACTTTAATAAAAATGGCCACTCATGAAGTTAGCAATTGTCACAGGCACAGTTTTACTTAGAATAACTGGGCACTTGAGCTGAAGTGGGGCCAGCAGTCTGAGTGGGACAAAGAATTTACAACTTGCATTCCCAGAATTGATAAGGTCCTGCAGCCAGGCGTCTGCAGCTGGAGAGCTCTAACAGATGTCAGCAGGAACGTTAATCATTTTCCCACCACACAACCTTAGTCACAAGTTCCTGTTAAAAGTGAAATCACCCCCTCTGCTTTAAGCGGAGCTAGATGCTTTTTTTTTTATTCAGCGAACATTACATTTCTGCTGTCTAGATTTAGGTGCATGGGAATGTGCTGGGCAGTTCTTTTTACAGAACCCTTTCGTTATTCTCACAAGCTGGTCTTTATCTGATTGTGTGGTGGATGGAAACTGATGGACAAAAGACTGAGTCAAGTGTCTGAAGACTGAGTCAAGTTTACACTGGCTATGGTAACCAAGAGGGTAAGTCAGTGAACACCCCCATCGCTCCTGCTTGCATTTACTTCTCTGATGTGAGATTTTGTACTTCACAAAACGCGCAAGGCGTGTACTGGTGAAACCGCCAGCACAAGTCAAATGAATTTGGTGGTTGATTTTGTTTAGGCGAACCTATGGCTGCAGTAAGAAATCAAACTGCACAGGGAGGCATGGATAGCAAACAAAAATGCTTCAGCGTCTTGAGGGGAAAATCTTTTATTAATGATGAAACAGTGTGCTTAGTTAACTGATCTATTAGCAAATGTCTTTCCGTGTTATTATAGTGATATATGACCACTCAGTAAATACACTGGAGATAATTTTGTGTAAAGAAAACAACATGCATCATTTTGATTATTATAAACCTCAGTCTGGAAGTTGTATGGATTCTCCGGGGTCAGATGTCTAGTGACCAATAATTTCCATTCTAGTAAAAATATTATTATCTTATGGTTGTGCATTTCTATTCAGCAAGGTAGTATTTTTTTTTTCTTAAAGTCTACTCAAAATGTCATGGCAGAATAATATTTCAATTCCTTTCCTGAAAAGCAAAATTATACTTGGATATTATTAGGGCAGTGAAGACTCTTCTTGCCCTGGGTGGGGATGCTTAATTCTGCACAGTTTTGTGGCTGCTGTCCTTCCTTTTCATGCTTCTTAATGCAGTACACGAGTGCAGCTGGCATGATGCTCATCTACTGAATGAGCTATTGCTGCTCATCTCTAGTGCAGGCCTTCTGTATTTGTGGAGGGTTCTGTTTGGCCTTGAGGAAAACAGGGGGAGGCTATGTGTGTTTGGGATCATTATAGTGACCAAGGACAGAACATTGTGGCTAAAGCAGCCAGAATTTAAAGACACACACACACACACACACACACACACACACACACACACACACTGAATATGAATATATAGATGAAAACATAAAACATGAAGGAGATTATTATTTAGGGGAGAAAGAAGCAAAAGGGAAGAAGAGAGAAACATAAGCAATGTACAATGAAATATGTATATATATATATTGTGTATGTGTATGAAAATGTCATGAAGAAACCTATTACGTTGTACTTGCAAGACTAAATTTTGCCTGGTTGATGGCTCAGCAGGTAAAGATGTTTGCTGCTAAGTCTAATAATGATCAGAGTTCAATCTCCAGGATCCACATAGAGGAAGGAGAGAACTCACTCTTGTAAGTTGTCCTCTGGCCTTCATGATGTGCTGACATGTGCATGTGTGAGCACAAGTTCAAGATACACACATAATAAATACATATTTAATCCCTCAAATAAATTTAAAATGTAAATAAAATCAGCAGATGGTAGCTTAAAGATGCTCCTGGTATGATGAGAAATAGCCAGGCTGTATGCCTCAAAATCACTCCCTCTTCCTCTCTCTCACTTCCTTGTTCCTTTCTCCCTCCCTCCTTCTCTCCTTTCCTTCCTTCTGCCCTCTATGCTTTGTTGTTGTTGGATGAATTTCCTTCAGAAGGGTGCAAAGTAGCTGCTAGAATCTCCAGGAACTGTAATATGTTCTTTCAGTTCCAGATCCAGCAGGAAAAAGCTAATCTTTGCCTGAGCAAGTATAGAGGCAAAATCATGACACTCACCCAGAGTTCCACTCAGTAGTAGTAACTCCGGCCCAGACAGTCTGCATGAAGTCTTTGGTGAACAGTTAATTCATCAATGCATGCGGTAGGAGTGAGCAAAAGAAGCTGGGGGGGGGATAAATGTCATGTGGGTGGTGATGCAATGAAGTCAAGCTATGCAGCTGCAGAGATGGGAGGAAGAAGAGGAGGAAGGCTGGAAATAGGGAGGCCTGCCTTCCATAACTTGCTTACTGCTGACTCATCTTATTCCCTGCTTAGCTGCTACTCTCTATGTTTTTGCTTCAGGATTGTGTGTTACTCCACCAAAGTCTTTTCTTCTTGGCATGCCCACTCGTGTATATAAGGTCAATGCAACCACAGACTTCCTGGCAGACCTTTCCCTCCTCACTGATACCCTTGGTACTGTTTTTGGATCCAATTAGCTGTACCTGTCACCTACTTATTCCTTTTAGAACCAGTGCTACTCAGATTGCATGAACTATCTCACTGGCTAATGCTCATGTCCATCATTACAAGTTCCAGGAATGCAGGTCTCAAAGATTTTTGCTTCACACGACACCATGACCAAGGCAACTTACAGAATTAAAAAAAAAAAATTGTTTATTTTTGCTTTCAATTCCAGAGAGAGAGAGCCTGTAATGGTAGAGAGGCATGGCAGTAGGTGACCAGAGCAAGAAGCTAAGAGATTGCATCTTTAGCAAACACGAAGCTGAGAAACAGGAAGAGGGGGAGGTGCTAGTCTTCCCACAGTGATGTACTCCCTCTATCAAGGTTTTCTCACCTCTTAAAGGTCCCAAAGCCTTCCCAAACAAAGCCACCAGCTGGGGAGCCAGTGTTCAAACACTCGAGCCTATAGGGGTACATTTCTCATTCAAATCACCAAAAAAGCCTTAATGTTTATGTGCAGCTAATATTCGAGTGGACACATAAGTATCTGCTGAGTAAATAAATGAATGAGTCAGAGGAATAAGCTGAAAGATTGAAATGAAAATTCTGCTAAAAGAGGAAAGCAGACAGTAGTTAGGACTTGGAGACTAGAGCATTCTCAAGCAGCTTGGGTCTTAAGAGGAAACGTTCAAATGTATGTTTAAAGTTATTTGTTTTTGAGATGAGAGCTTACTATGTGGCCTGGGTGTGTGTGTGGGGGGGTGCTTAAACTTGAGCTCTCTCTTCCTCAGCTAGAATTGCAGGCATATACAAAAGAAAGCCTGTGTATCAGCCTGTTTTACATTATCGTATCAAAACACCCAAAGTAATCAAATTAAAAAAACAGAGGTTTGTTTTGACTCGAAGTCTTGCAGGTTCTAGGCCATGGGCAGTTGACCTCACTGCTTTGGACTTGTGACCAAATGCCACATGATTACAGGAAGAAGTGGCTTCTTCATGCCAAGAAGCAAAGGAGAAGAAGAGAACAGACTGGGGTCCCACGGTTCCTTCATAGGGATGTCTTCAATGACCTAAGTTTCTTTCACCAGGCTCCACCTGTTATGTATGAGCTCTGCCATCTCCCAACAGCATTTAACACACAGACCTTAGGGAATCATGCAAATTAGGGTTTGTATTCTTAGCTTTGAGGAATGTATTTCAAAAGACTAAGAATAGTAATGTCTTCTTCTTTCTTTCTCTCTGTCTGTCTGTCTGTCTTTCTAACTAGTCAGGATTTTAAGATCTATACATATTACTGTGTTGTAAATGTATTAATTCTGATTGATACCTCATGCAAATGCTTTATTTCCATCTGTTAGTGCAGTCAGTATTACCTCTGACTCGAACTACAAGCTGCAATGAACATCCCCCTTCTGTTTCTGCATTGACTAAAGTGAGGATTCACTGGGCTATTTATTCAAGAATGGCTTCCTGGGTCTCAGAATGTATACATGTGTTTGAGCTGACTAAGAAGCGCTTTATTTCTTTTCTAAGTGTTAGCTGTTTATGGTCCCCAACTCCCAACCAGTGTCCAGAGTGTGTATACATTGCAACACTCACAGCACAGCCCTGCCAGCTTCCTAATTTTGTTTCTGAAAGATAAAATTAACATCCCATTGTTGTCTTCCTTGGCTAATAAGCTTTGAAATCTTGACATTTCAGTTTCTTCTATGATTGCCTTTTTGTAAATTTTTAAATTTTTTTCTAATGAACTTTTGACTTTTTCTTGTCAGTTTACTCTTACATGCTTATAATGAAGTGAATGTATGTAATACTGAATTACTTTATGTCAAGTTCTTCTCACAGTAAAAGTTAGTTATGCTTCTGAGGTGGCAATGGATGCATACTGCTTTTGGTCCCTGCTCCTCTCAAACTTGAACAGAAGGCAAATCAAATAACACAACACAACTAAGTAGACATCCAGGTATTGATCCAGCCACAGCCCAGCTTCTTGTTTCTCCTTGTCTAGGGCCTGCACCTATCTCCCTGTCACTGGCTTGAAGAGTCAGGCAGGGGGCCTAGAAAGACTTAAGACTATTGATTTTTCTGGTGACATCTGTTCTTATTGCTGAGACCTGACTCTCTCTCTCTCTCTCTCTCTCTCTCTCTCTCTCTCTCTGTGTGAGATGAGAGAGAAAGAGAGAGAGGAGAGGAGAGGCAGGAAGGCCTACACATGCCTTCACTGCTGAACTATTGATTATTAATAGATTCTGGAAAAGGGGAAGTCTGCCTTTAGTTGTGTACTCACTGGAGAGCCCATGAAGTTCCAATGAATATCTACAAACCCATAATAATCCAGCAAAACAAAGAGACATGAACACAGGGCAGGGACTTGCAGGGCATCTGGAAACTGATAAAGGTGGGTGGGAGCTAAGGAAAGGTAGGGCTGAGAGTCATCATAATACACTAGAAAATGTTTACACCAGTTTTTAGTGACAAATAACTAATACAATAGAAAAATTCAACTTGGAAAAAATGAGATACAAAAGACCACTTTTACAAAAAGGGGTAAACTTAACCTATAGAATCTGGGGATGCATACATGGCTAAAAGCTCATAAAGAAATTCAAGGAGCCTGACAATCAGGAGACAGCAATCAGGAGACAGATGCAGATGGACCTCTGAGTTCAAGGCTAGCCTGGTCTACATGGTGAGTTCTAGGACAGCCAGGGAAACATAGAGAGACCCTGTCTTAAAAAACAAAATAAACAAATGAAAAAAGCAAGGGCATTATAAAAGCCAGGTCACTGACAGAAACAGTTATTAGTGTACTAGTGAAGCCAAGTTGTGTCACTTGGAGCGGAAGATGGCACTATGGTTGGGATGGGACATTCTGAGAACCTGCTGGTTTCTGGCAAAAGTTTGTTTGTTCTTTATGAGGATGTAGTTATAAGTATGTTCACCTGGTAACACTTCCCTAGGGCAATTGCTTTCTGTATATCTGTTTTTTTCATAATAAGGGGACAAAAACAACATTTCTGAAGATACACAAATGCAGTAAAATATTAGTGAGTAAAATTGTCTTATTTTAAAGGGAACAGATATGCAACTTCTGCTCTTTGCTTATTTCACTAAATATTTCATTTTTTTTTTTTTTTTAGTATCTGCAACAGGCCAAACTGAATAGAAACTAGTAAATTCATAATCCTACCCTATAACCAGTAGTCTTTAATCTGTCAACAGCAGCTTAAAAGTCAGTACTTGTCCTGAGAACATACTCTATTTAGTCAGTAAGTGTCTTAGAGTAGGGATTTTGCTTACTGATTTTAAAGAAATATGCTCTTCATAACTCATGAATTATACTTTTCCTTTTTTTTTTCCTGTCCATTTCAATTTAACCAAATCAACTCATTTGGGTAAAGGGTGGATTCTGGAGTTAGAATTATTCAGCATTTCTCTCAATGAACTCTTGGATATATATATTTTTTTATGGCAAATGTTAAAACAACACAGTGGTGACTAACCTTTGTGCTTTTTCGCTGATAACATCTTGCTCATGGCAATAACTAGGATTAAGGAAGCTTCTAAAGTATAATCCTGGGCTAGTAAATGTTTTCTGGGCACTGAATTATATTATAGTATATTATGTTTTTTAAAAAAATTCAAGTGTTTTAACTTTCTCTTACCCTCCTTTAATATTTCTCGTTTTCAGTCACTAGAATAGTTGCAAACTTTCTATGAAGTTTGAAGTGCTCAGTGTCCCAAGAAAGGAGAGAGATAAAAACACAGAGAACTTTGGAAGGGTCGAGATATCTCTGTATATGACAAGCTAGTAAGCAGTAATGCAGTAATGTGTATTTCTGTGTGTTTGAGTCATGATGTATAAGAGACATACCTGCTATTAAAGTGTCAGACCCATGACCTAACGTTATATCACGCTGTGGCATAGATCCCATGCATGATGAGAGTGGAAACTATGTGAAAAGACAGGAAATAAAAGTGGTCGGAAGGCTATTTAATTCTGGATGTGAGGTGACAGAGTGGCAGAAAGTTCTGGAGCTGTTTCCCCTGTTTCTTTTGAAATAACTATAGATTCACAGAAACTAGCAATAAATAAATAGCACACAGAGAGGTCCCATAGACCTTTCTTGCAGGTTTCTCTGTTGGGAGCATCTATAGCACAATATCCAAAAGAGCTGATCAACGTTTAGACCACATGGAGACCCTTTCCTGCTGTTGCCAGCGTTACAATTGTAGTCTAGTGTGGAGGCCAGTGTTCATCAATGAGTCCAGAGAGGAGGAATGCGGCAAACACTGGCTCAGCTGGACCTGTCTGAGAAGTCAGTCTTTCTCAGCCCTCGGCCTTGTAAACATTCCACGGGGTCCTATGTAAATTGACCCTTGCTTTGCTCCTTGGGCGATAACCTGTTGCCTTCTGTCTCAGACTCCACACTAACATTATTTCTGTTCTCTTATTTTAGTGTTCTAAACTCCTCCTAGATCAAGCACCCCCACCCCCAGCCACATGAGCTGGTGAGCTGTTTGGTTTTTGTCAACTTGACACAAACTAGAGTCAGCTGGGAAGAAGGAACCCCAGTTGAAAAATCGCCTCCATCAGGTTGGCCTGTAGGAAGTCTGTGGGGCATTCATTTTCTTGAATAATGATTGATGTAGGAAGGACCCGCCCGCTGTGGGCGGGACCCTTCCCGGGCAGATGGTCCTGAGTAGTGTAAGAAAGTAAGCTGAATAAGCAATGGGAAGCAAGCCAGTAAGCATTGTTCCCGCCTAGTCTCTGCTCCAAGTTCCTGATGGACTATGCTCAGGAAGCCAGATACACTCTTTTCTCCCCAAGCTGTCTTTGGTCGTGGTGATTATCACAGCAACAGAAAGCAAACTAGGATACTTGCTTTGTAAATAAGACTTATGGAACTGGAAAGAGATGTTCCTATGCAAAGACTGGCACCCTAAGTTTCTTGCTCTATCTCCAGGCCTATGCAGAGGGCACTGCAACTAATTCCTGCACAGAGCAGTGTTTGTAGGTTATGTACACGGTCGCAGTGATGCAGTCGGCAAAGAAGCAGACAATGTTTGTGAGTTAGGGGAAAGATGGACTTTAGCTGGGGACTCTGCTGTGTTAGATAGTCAGAATTGCCAGTAACTCATTCTCCCAGGATCTCTTCCTTCCTTCCACCCTTTTTTTCTCCTGTGCGCTTTGGATTTCCTCCTGTCTACAATTACAGTGTATTGCTTTTGTTGGTAGAATGATCAGAGGTCTTCCGTGCTGAAAAAGTGCAACTGTTGGGAGAATGCTCAGCGCTGTTTTTGGGAAAAGAGGTAGAATTGTGGAGCTCTGGACTCCTTTGAGGTCTGGCACATACCTACACACACACACACATACACACACACACACACACACACACACACACACACACACACACACACACTGCAGGTGCACTCGTGATTTAGAACTTAACCAAGAAGCTCTGTGTGGAAGAGCTCTTGCTATCTTGGCCTTGTTTTCCCGCAGTGGGATGTAAAGCTGCCCCATATACCTTCGGGCAGAGTTCTGTCTCAGCGGGCATCACCACTGGAATACCTCACATTGATGTTAGGAAATGCCAACAAACATTCAGCTCTCTAGGATGGGAGTCATCAATGTTCATGCTCCTTGACAAGGATGAATGAAGAGCAAATACCCAGGCAGCACTGAGTAGTGTCCTCCTGAAACGAGTTTGTTTCCCTGGGTGACTCTGACCTTGAAATCGGTTCGATGATCCTGATAATAGCTTTTGCTTCTCCCACTGGAGTCTCTCACAGCCGTGACTAGGTTTCCTAGTCTTGTCTGTGCTAGCCTGGGTGGAAGAGCAAGGCTATCCAAACCTGCATGCCATGCAATTTAGTGTTCAGCCCATATAAGCACATTTCGCCACCTGTGTCTGGACAGGGACTTGCTTTGTCTGCAGTAACAGTCTCCTTTTGTTGGTTTTAATTTTATTGTGCTGCTTCAACTTTGTCAAATGTGTTGGGGATACCAACACACAGGCAATGTGTTCCATTTCTCTGTGTATGCTCATGCTGGAGCCAGCATTGTAATGCCACACTAAGATGGATCAGCTTGATTGTTCTTAGAGCTTTTTGATTTTTAAGGAAAACCCCCTGGGGAGTCCTACAGACTAGGATTTAGTATTGATTTGGATATGAAGAATCTCCTTAGTAATTACTCTTGTATTACAAGGTTGCTCACTGTAGCAGCAGCATTTTGGGAGCTTCTGGAAACTTGGGAAGGTGGGACTTGATTTGGGGAATTAGGTCACTCAGGATGGGTTTTTGGGGGAGGTTTATTATTCCTGGCCTCTTCCTGTCATGCTTACTCTCTGCTCCCTGTTTGGATGAGGTGAGAACCTCCTTTACCACATGGCCAAATGACCATGAATTGAATCCTCTGCCACCATGAGATAGAATAAATCTTTGCTTCTTCATCATTTTTGTTAGGCATTTAGTCATAACAATGAAAGATAACACTGCGTACATTGTACTTATTTTCAAATACCATTTAAAGAGGAGGACGGTACTCTCTCTCTCTCTCTCTCTCTCTCTCTCTCTCTCTCTCTCTCTCTCTCTCTCTCTCTCTCTCTCTCTCTCATTTCTGTGTATATCAGCCCTGGCTGTCCTGGATTGTGCTCTCTAGATCAGGCTGCCCTTGAACTCACAGAGATCCATCTGGCTCTGCCTCCCTAGTGCTGGGATTAAAGGGGTGCACTACCACAGCCCTGCCAGTAGAGGGTACTTTTAAGGAAGTATAATCCGTTGTTACAGAGTAAAGGTTGGCTAGGGAGCAGCAGTGTGTTAGAATACCTGCTTAGCAAGCTTGAGACCCTGGGCTCAGTTTACTCCTGAGTACTGTAAATGCTGAGGGACAGAAGAAATTCCTATCTTTATGGAGTTCAAAACTAGTCAAAACAAAACTGGCTGAAAGCTTTCAAATGAATATCCTGTTTGTCATTGTGCCAAGGGAGGTCTGGAGTATTTGGAGACATCAAAGTCACTGGAAGAACCTTGTGCTGAAGGCTTACAGGAAAGGTTGTGGGTTGGCCTGGAAGGTAAAGTGGCTATGCAAACACAGGCACGTTTAAGGGTGCAGGAGGGTGTAAATAGTGTCTACATCTGTGCAAAGAGGCATATACTGAGTTTTGGCTCCCCCAGTCAGGTAGAGCTGCGGGAACTTTTGAGTAGGGAGCTGTGTACTGGGAGGGAAATGTGTTCATCAATTAGGGCACCATAACTGGCAACCTTGACAGTGTACGTTATTTTACTGCCTTGCATTTCTAGGAGCTAGAAATTTGAAATCAAGTGTCAGTGAGGTTTGGTGCCTCTGAAGGCTGTGAGGAACAGTCTGCTCAGGCTGCCTTCTCCCTTTGTGTGTTTCCTGTCATTACATTCCTGTATCCAAATTTCCCTTTTTTTAAAATTTTGGTATGCGGTCCAACACAGATTCTAACATTCTAAATTACATATAATACATATGCAAATGAAAATGTAATTAGTAGTTCAGTGGTAGAATATCGCCTAGCATGTACAAGGCCCTTGGTCTAATCCTTAACACTAAAAATATTTTTTTTCCTCCTTTTTAAAATAAAAAAAATGTGTGGTGTGTGTTTGCATATGTGTGCATGTGGATATGGAGGACAGAAATTGATGTTCAGTACCTTTCTCTTTGCTCTCCATCTTATGTATTGAAGCAGGGTTTCTCACTCATATTGAGAGTTTGCTGTTTTGGCTAGTCTAGCTGGCCATCTTCTTCTAGGGAATCCCTATCTCAACTCTGGAGGGATTACAACCGGGCTGCCACAACTCCCTAGAATTTACATGGGCATTGGGGATTTAAATGCTGGTCCTCACACTTGAGACAATGTTTCTCTACTTTAGCTTCCCAAGTGTTAGGATTATCTGTGTGTGCCACCCTGCCTGGCTTTGGTAGACTTTGGAAATATGAAGTCCAAGGATTGGAATTGTGATGGAAAAGGATGTGCCTTGCATAGACTGGTAACACCCTTCAGCCACAATTAAGTATATTCTAGACTATGTTTATGTGGGAGGAGAAATCATTTGTTTTCAAGGCTTTTAGACAGTGCTGGAGCATACCAGGTAAGTGTTATTCTGCAAGTGAAAAAAAATACAGTGTTTCAATTCTACAGGAATTTGAGTTTGCAACAGTTTAAGAGAATGAATGGATGGAATTAATCTCCACTTTGAGTTTGAGGAGGAGGCTTGTTTTGTCAGGGTTTCTATTGTGATGAAAAGCTATGACCAAAAGCAACCTGGAGAGGAAAGAGTTGGTTTCTCTTGTGTTTCCATACAACAGCTGATCAATCATTGAAAGCAGTTAGGGCAGGACCTCAAACAGGGAAAGGACCTGGAGTCAGGAGCTGATGCAGAGGCTGTTGAGGAGGGGGTGCTATTTAAGCGTTCTTCTTCATAGCTGCTCAGCATGCTTTTTTTTTTAAATAAAATTTTTTTTCATACAATATATTTTAATCATGGTTTCTCCTTCCAGATCACCCTGACTCCCTGCCCCCCTACCCCACTCATCCAACTCCACAACTCTCTCTCTCTTTCTTCCTCTCTCTCTCTCTCTCTCTCTCTCTCTCTCTCTCTCTCTCTCTCTCTCTCTCCCTCTCTCTCTCTCTCAAACAGGACAATAAATCATCAGTATAGAACAAAACAGACAGAATACAAAAGAAAAAACATGAGAAACACACACACACACACACACACACACACACACACACACACACCATAAAAACACAAATTCGGAAACTATAATAAATAACCAAAAGACAAGTAACAAAACAAAACAAAAACCCTAGCAAAGCATTGTGAGATAAAACATGCCCAAAAATACCACTGAGGTCCTTTTGGGCTGGCCATCTACTGCTGGGCATGGGGCCTGCCTTAAGTGTGGTTTATATATCCAATGAGATTCCATTGGAAGAAACTAGATTTCTCTTTGAGAGTGGTTGTCAATTGGAGATAGCTTTTGGATTAGGGATGAGGCCTCACGTACAGTTTTCCTCCCAGCACTGGGACCTAGCCATCAGCCTGCTTTCTACTAGCCCAGGATGTCCCTACCCACAATAGTCTGGGCCCTTCCTTATCTATCACTAATTAAGAAAATGTCCATGAATAAAAAATTTAAATAGAAGAAAAAAAGAAGCAATTAAAAAAATAACTTTAGGTAAAAAGAAAGATTTAAAAAAAGAAAAGAAAATACCCTACAGGCTTGTCTGCCCACAACATGATCTTATGAAAGCCATTTTCTCAATTGAAGTTCCCTCCTCCCAGATGACTTTAGCTTCTGTCAGGTTGACACAGAACTAGCCAGGACAAAGGTCTAAAAACAGAAACAGCTATGCAGAAAGGGTTGAGTTCCATCCTTTACTACTGACTTTTGTCCAACTTTAAAAAAAAAAAAAACAAACTTTTTTTTTTTTTTTTTTTTTTTTGAGATAAGGTTTTGCTCTGTAACCTAACCTGGGCCTAAACACCCAGAAACTCTCCTGCCTCAGCCTCTGATGTGCTTGGATTACAGATAAAGTTACCACACCTACCCTGATCCCCTTAATAACCTGTAATTCTACATTTCCCCCAGTTGTACAATTGCTTATTGTAATTGTAGCTATGCTTATAGCACTTGGAGTATATTACCTTTCAGAATGGCACTGTACTTCTTTATATCCTCTGTGCTTCTGAAAGCAAGAGTGATGACTCAAAATGAGCATCATATGCCAGGCATGAGAGCGAACTCGGCCAGATCACTCCCATGCATGGTGCCTTTTCGTCTTCGTACAAAGAAAAAGAGGCATTTATTTTCCCTTAGTCCTAAAGGAATGGGAGGCATTCTGTGGAAACTCTAACAATCCTTCCACAGAGAGGAAATGAAACCAAAACCAAATCCAAATTCAAGTCTGCAACCATTCTCCCTCAGAGTTGATCATGTATATTAGAAACTATCCCTTAATGCTCTTGGTTATCTGCAGGCTCATTAAGAAAAGAAAGCATGGCTGGGGCACCATCCTTCCCTATGAAAACAAACCAGCTGTTTTGTTTTCCTAACTCCCTAGCTTAACCTGAAGCCCTTGCTTAAGAGCTGTTAACTCAGATAGCAAAACTCTCCAAGCACACATGGCCATGAGAAGGCTTGATTGAGGCTTTGAAAGCTCTGGGTAGAAGGAGAGATCAGACAAAAGAGATGAAAACCTAACAGAAGAATGGACAGAGGACGGAAGAGCGGGCAGGGGTGGGTCAATGCAGGAGAGAACGAAGCCCTTCAAGTCTTAGAGGCTTGTGGAGGGTGCCCCAGGCATGCTTTCAGTTTTGATTGTTCACCTGCCTGTAAACTTGAGCTCTCTGAAGGCTGGACAATACCTTATTCACCTTTGACTTTCCAGGCATCCAGCACTGTCTGTCAAACCCTCTGTGCTTGGGGGAACCATTTGTCAGTCTGAATCAGCCCACCCCAGACAAGGGATGAACATGCTGAAATTTAGGCTTCCTAGCTAGAGATGTGTTTGTGGCCAGAATCATTTTATACACACCCTTTTCAACTAATGGAAAGAGATGCCTGGACTCTACTTTACAAATCCTGGGGAGGGTCTGAGGATCTGCCAAGTGAAGCCTAGCATTGAAAGTGTTCCTAGTGACTGTTGGATGATTCATGTGAGATAATACTTTCTTCCATTAGTGTGAGTTTGATAAAAGCAAGAGGACTTCAGGCAGCCTCAAGGTTCCCATTTTGCAATAACTACAGATGGCTACATTAGTCAGTGGCAGGAATAGCCCAAAGAAATAATGGCCTTTATTTTGGAGATTCATGGAGCAGAGGAGCTTATCTGTGACTAGGCCTTCTAGTCTGATATGAATCCCTTGCTTTCACTCCATAACCATGGAGGGCCTCAGTAGCTCCGAAACACCCACCAGTGGCTCCTATAAGACACTCCTGAGTCAGCTTTCCTGAAAGATGGGTTTTATGACTGGTGTCCTCCAACTCTGGCTGAGCCAGTTTTTCTAATCAAGTCACCTTCCTGGCCTTAACAAGTTGGGCATAACTGGCCAGCTGTTCAGTGGGCAGTAGCACTGGGTTTATTATAGTGCCTCCAGTATTTTTGATACAGCTTGGAACCATAAACCAGCCCATTTAGAAGGTCAAAGAATTTAGGGTCACCTTGGGCTCCATGTGTCTTGAAGCTTGATCTGAAAAGCTTGTGTGGCCGCCCAAGCATGCACTATTGTAGAGAGATTGAATTAAAAGATGGTAGTCACAGGGCACTGAGAGATGTTAGCATGTTCCATTCCAAATGCTTAGTCTTTTGAATGAGTGTAGATTTCTGGTTTCCCAGCCTTAGGACAGGGAAGAGAGCTAACAGAAATGATCTATGGAGGACACAAGTCAGGAAGTTCTGGCTTGCCTCATAAGAGCATCTGGGCCTGTTAAATGTCTACAGATCATTAACAATTTGAGGAGGTGAATTGAGAGGGAAGGGCTAGTCTTTTCTTAATAGACAAAACAATAAAGTGCCAATATATGAATTTACCAACAGACAAGGAAATGACTGTTAAAACTGCACTGAGAAACGAGGGAAGACATTTTATTAACTGTGTCAGCAAATGTGAGCTCACCAGGCAAAACTTCGGACTGGACTTAATAGTAGGTGTCACTAATTTAGAGTCACCTGTCCAGGATAAATGCCTAGTATTGTTCATTATAGTATCTGCAATCCTCTGCGTATCGCTCATGTGTCTTCTTCCAACACAGAGAACGACATCTGGAGTCACTGGCCACAGCTTTAGACAAGACTGTATAGTCAGAGGACTCCCTCCCTTGCCCCCGCCCCCGTAACAGAAGTCACAAAAGAGCATTTTTATGATACTTCATAAATAAACCAAGGTCTTTGTTCGGTGTAACCTCTGTGAAAAATGTTGGTTTTCTTATTCTCTCGGCCTAGGTAAGTAAACAGAGTCTCAGAAGGGTCTCTTGTCATGCTCAGCACCTCACAGGTGTTCAAGAAACACAGAGAACCTAAACTCTGAGTGTCTCCTCACCTACGGCTCTGACCCAAGAGTCTAAAATCTGTCTGATAAGAGTGACCATCTCATTTGATTCTCGGACTACTTATTCTGGAGTCATCTCTTTCCTACACAGGAGGTAACAGAACCTAAAAGGCACCGTGACAACTCCGCAGGACTGTAAAAGGCAGTGTCCAGTGAAGGTAGGGCCCAGATTTTCTGACTCCAAGGTCCTCAGACAAGGTTTTGGTTGCTGGCCTGGAAAATCTAGCATGAAAGCCGGACCCGCCGCAGAGTGCTCTCCAGTAAGCACAGGTCAGGGCTGGGGCCCCAGGTGGCTGTGGGTGGAGCCAAGCGCACGCGTATCTAACAGCGATCTAGAATAGGTAGGATTTGCGAAATGCTGGCTTTCAAGTCCTCTAGTCTCCACCCGAAGATGATTATCATAGCTGAAGTTCTGGCAACCTCGTGGACCCTCCCGAAGGGCAGGACCCGCAGCCTTTCCTCCCGGAGTTGGGACCCGGCCAGGGCTGGGTCGTGGCCGAGCGGAAACCGAACCCGGGGTCCGGGTGGCGGGGCGCGCGCACGTGAGTCCGGGTCTGCGGAGTCCTGGAGGTGTCCGGGTCCCGGAGGAATTCGCTGTCGCGTCGGCTCCTGTGGCGGTGAGAATGCAGGTCAAGGTAAAAGTTGGGCCTGCTGTTGTCCGTGGGGTCCCCTCCACTGCAACTGCGGGGGACGTTCCCAGGTCGTGGAGAGTGACAGAGCCCAGTCCAGCGCTTGAGAGGAAACGGTGCTCTGTGCCTGGGTGTCCTCTAAGACTCCTGGGGCACAAGCTGCCTGTCACCTCCACCAGTTTTTCTTTACTTTCACACTTCGTGAGAGAAATATCATTTATCGTGCCCATTGTGTACAGGCATAGTTCAGGCTTGCTCCGTGTTGGCTCTTTTCAGACTGGGTTGGTTGATAAGAGCACATTCTCTGTTATCTTCTCTGGCAGCCTGAATTGGCATCTCTACCTGTGACCCTGAGAGCTTAGTTACTAGATTCAGCCTTTGCATTTGGAGCAAATGGAAAATACTGTTGGAAGATGAAGTGGGATATGATACGCCTTGTGCCCTTAGAATAATGCTTAATGTGTTTGACAAGTTACAAGAGTTTTTCTGTTTCCTCCTGTGTTGGGGATTGATCCCACTGCCTCCAGTTTCCAAGCTCTCTACCATTGAACTATATTCCCAGCCTTTTAAATAATTTTTATTTCGAGACAGGAACTTACCAATTTTTCCAAACTAGCCCTGGACTTGTAATCTTCCTGCCTCAGCCTCTCCAGTAGCTGGGCTAACAGGCCTGCACCACCAAGCCTGGCTTAACTATTTCATCCTGGCAATAATCCTATAATGTCCTAAATGCTATTGCTCTTCTCCCAACCTCCTTGCTTTGGGGAGAAAATGAAACTGAGGGGAGAAAGTAGAGTTAAGATTTGAAGTCATGCCAAGGTATGGAATGCATGGAAAAATCTAGCCATACATGTGATGGTGATAGTTTAGTTTCTACTAGAGAACTATACAACTCTTAACTGCTCAGTGGGAAGTGCATTCTTCAGTTTCTTTGTCTCTGTGTGCACATATGTATATGTATGAATGTATGTATATATGCATGTGTATATACACACATATATTATCGTGTGATTGCCGTGGTGTGCATGTAGAGAGCAGAAGTTGGTTATTTCCTTCCCCTTTGGGATCTGGGGATTGATCTTGGGTTATCAGGCTTCTGCAACAATTGATCTTGAACACTTTTACTTGATGACCCCTCTCTCAGACTCCCATGTGGCTTTCATGCACTATTTTGTTCTTTGCTTTGGATTCTTCCACAACAAATATATCATTAACTACTTAAATGGATTGGCTAATTTAACTAATTAGATTTGAGTTTAACCTGTGAGAATTTGCTTGACTGTTTTATTTCCCATGAGGGGTTGTAACCATATGGGTGGAACTAATTATTTAGGGCATGTATGTATGTGTGTATACATACAAACACACATAATACATAAATATATACATACATACACACATGGAGCACACATGTATTTTACACATATCCATTGTTTGAATTTTTACATTTGTGTAAAAAGATTCAGATTATATACACTGCACTGCTAATAGTTTCTAGGGGGAAAATTCATGTCAATTTATATATATATATATATATTATATAGTGCTTGCTCAAATTAGGACTCAAATTAAGACCATATATACAGCATTTTCTCCCTATGACTACCACTCTTCTAGATTCACTCAACCAACATGTTTGTGGCGTGTCAACTATGTGATGAGCCCTCTCTCAGAACCTTCGAATGTAGTATGAACATGACTTTTACTGTTGAAATAAAGAAGGGATGATGAGCCCGATGGGATTGAGTTCAGCTTCAACTACAGTTAGCTTGTTTTTACCACCTTTCCTAGAATGTACATGTCACACAGTAAAGCACCTCCCCCTTACTTCTCTCCCTGTAAAATAATAACCGTTAGTTTGTATGTCATCAGACCCTCAGAACCATACCCTTGAGATACAGAAGTAAACTTGCTGACTGGGTAAACAATGTGACACTTGCATGTATGCAACAGGATAGGATACTTTTAGCCTTGAAAAGGGTGCAAGTTTTGACATTTGCTAGCAGATGATTGAAAATTTGGGCCATTATTTTAAGAGATGTAAGCCAGCCATAAAAGACAACTATATGATTCCACTTACGAGATATTTAAGAATGGCAAATTCATAAAAATGAAATGTTGAGTGGTGATTGTCAGGGGAGGGGTAGAAGAAGGACGGAATCATTGTGTGGGCCTAGAGTCCTAGCTTTGGAGCATAGAGGAGTGAGTTGCAGAGATGGCTGCCTAACAATGTGAAAATATTTATCAATACTGAACCACAAACTTAGAAAATAGGATAGTAAGTACTACATCATGTATCTTTTATCAAATTAAAAATAGAAACAGACCATTATGATGGTCCATGCATATAATCCCAACACCTAGCAGGCCGATGCAAGAGGAGCATGAATCCAAGCCAACCTGGTCTATACACTGAGTTAAAGGCCAACTTCAGCAACACAAGGAGACCTAGTAGCAAAATCAAACAGACATCAAAGAAAGATGCTCACATAAACTATCTAATGAGACTTTTTTTCTAAACTTTGGATATGATTGTGTAATCTGGACTCAGGTAGGTGTGGGGAAGGTGTGGTAATGGAACACACTGGAAAATTTCCGCTTGATTTGGGCAGCCCAACACTTACTCTTTCTCACTGTCTTTTGATACAGGCCTCACGTAGATTACAGACCTGCCACCATAGAAACTTTTTCCCCTTACTCTTGATGAGTGTTGGCATGTCTGTTTTTCTATGGAAGAGGTTCTTGGTCATGGATAGTATAGGAAAACACCAAGACTATTTTAGAGTGTCACAATCAGTTGCCAGCAGTAAGGAGCAATCATTTAATTTGCCTTAGAGGCTGGATGCCTTCTCAGGGTTTGTCCATCAGCTCCTTCTACCACAGCCCTACAGTCTATCTGTGTGGGAAGACAGAGGTAAACATCAAGTGTTGTCCCTCAGGATGGCTGTCCATTTTATTTTGAGATAGGATCTCCCACTGGGATCTGTTGCTTGCCTGTCTATTTTGGGAGCGCAGGACTTTTCCTGTCTTTACCTTTTCAGCATTGAGATAACTAGCATGCACCAGTGTCTGACTTCCATCAGTATTAGGGACCAAATTCAGATCCTGTGCTGTGCAAGCATTCTGCCTACTGAGACATATTCCAGTTCTCTACAATCCATTTTGACTGGGAAGCAAGTGAATTCAAAGTGCAGCAAGGTGCCTTCCCATATGTGGTTGCATTGCATTTCCCCTAATGTCCTTGGATATGTAGCCGGTGAAAGTCTGGAATGGTTGGCATCATGGTGAAGTCACTAGTGGAAGACGTTATCATTCTCTGCCTTGTGCTGGGCCCAGAACCTCTGGAAATAGCCCAGATCCAGATGGGCATCAGATACCCTAGCTTTCTAACTACAGGGTTTTGAATGGTAAGATTAATCTTGTGTATTTAGTTCTTTATTTCTACCACATCCTTAAACTGTGTGCAGAAATTACATGGAATTTCCTTTGCTGGACTCAAAGCCTAGGTCATTGAATGACTATAGTTCCTCAAAGTGCTTACACTACTCGCCCAGTTATGGACTAGTAACTTCTTATGAATGATCCTGTTTAACTTAAGCAGAACAGCTGACTAGGGAAGCAAAGAACTTGTTGAGGAGTAAGTGCTTCCTATAAGATGCATTAAGTAACCTCGGAGACGGATCATTGCCTAATGTGTTCATGTTTGACATTCTCTTCACCCTTCTTAGTGTTGGGAGCTGTTGGCATCTGGCTTGGGAGGGACAGCTCTAGTGACCCATGCAAACCACAATGAATTTGGGGCAAGGTAGAACTTTTTGCTCATGATTACATAATGTCTGAAAAACACAGGCTGTTTTGAGAATGCATGTTGTGTCATGGGGTTCTCTCCATTAGGACTAAATAAGAACTGAACAATAGCCATGATAAATATTTGGCGATACGGGCAGCAGAAGTAAAGAACAAGGAGCTCTAGGGTGGTAGCTCAGTGTTAGAGCACTTGCCTAGCATGCAAATACCCCTTCAGCACCGAAGGAAAGAATGTAATGGACAGAACCCATGCTGGCTGTGTGTCCTCTGGGATCATAAGTCACCTCAGTTGCTGTACTTATGAAACAAATAGTCACTATTTATAGACCACCTCTTTGTAAGAGTGTGCCTGTGATTTGGGTCTGAGATTTCATTAGACTCTGTTGAAAGCAATAGATGAGGGACTTGAAATTACAAATGGGGTGGGACCCAGATGTGGCTGGTATCACAGTAAACTGACTTCTGCAAGTTCTGTCTTGCTATGTCCCCTAAGCCCCAGCCTTCTGTTGCCATTTTTTTTCCTCCTACATGTTTTTGTTAAAGAAAATGGAAATAATACAGATATTTCTTGCAAGTGAAATCTTCTAGTTTTCACATGTTGATAGTTGGTTTGAAATTTTTTTTCTTAAACTGTATAGACTGAACAGAACACATCTGTCACCTGCAGTCTCTGTGTGGGATGTTACTTATTTATTTCTATGTGTTCATGTTTGCTTTCTGAGGTGAGACTTTCTTTCTGCCTTGTTCCATTCTTTCTTATCTTTAAGAAAAATTGTGTGTGCATGTGTGTGCTCGAGTATGCACATGTGTTTGGTGTATGGGTCTGTGCATGTGCGCATAGGTGTTCGTGCTCACACAGGGACTGGTGGTTGATGTCCGTTGTCTTGCATTCTTACCTCTGCACCTTTGAGATTAGGTCTCTCACTGAACACAGGCATTTGTAGAACCATCACACTAGACTGTCCAGCCAGCAAACCTCTGGGATCTATCTGCCTGTTTCTGCTCAGCACCCCTACCCACCCAGCTCCACATACCGGTGCTGTTATAGGTAAGAACAGTCACATCTGAATTTATATGTGGGTTCTGAACTTAGGTCTTTATACTTAAACAGCCCACTAAACCATCCCCATTCTTTCCATTTATAAAGAAAAAAATTAACAGTTTTATTGAGATAGAATGTATCTATAATTCACTTAAGTTGTTCAATTTGATGGCTTTTTGTATAGTTCCAGAGTTGAGAATCCATTCTCCACAGTTAGTAGTAAAACACTCATTGTTCCCCAAAGGAATCCCACTGGTATTAGTTATCACACACAAACACACACACACACACACACACACACACACACACACACACACACACACACACACAGAGTTAGGTTTTCACTAGACATCTGATGTACATTTGATTGTTTCTATTTTTTGGCTCATACAATGATGCTTTTATGAAAATGTGTGTGCAGGATTTTGAGTGGATTTTTTTTTTTTTATTTCTCTTGGGTAGACACTTAGGAGAAGCACTGGTGGGAGATGCAGTAAATCTGACTTTAGCTTTTTGAGGAACTGTAGGCTTCTTTCCTAAAGCTACCATACCCAAGCTGTTGGGTCCCTTGTGCACATTAGCCACTCTCTGTATATTTAGTGTCTCACTGATAGACAGACTATAATGGTCGTATGCAGGTGCTCTGGGGCACATTAAGCACTTGGCATTGTGCAGGTGAGTGTGTGAAGAAGGCAGCATGAATGCTTAGTCTGCTGCTCATAATATTCCATTACAAACTGGGTTGGACTTCTTTCTTCTTTCTGCAGAAAGTAGACATCCTCCACTGATCTAGGGACCAAACAGTTTTGTAAACTGAGCCTTATAATCATCTCTGAGAGACGGTTTTCTTCCCAGATGAATCTAAGTCTATGAGAGCACTTCCCAGACACTTGGCTTATATCCATCAATCGCTGGCCTTTGTCTTTATGGTCAGCCTGTGTTTCACAAGGATTCCCAAGCAAAATACAACAAAATAAATCTTAATCTTTGACCTTATCTGTCCTAGATAAACTGGGCCTTTTAAGCAGACAGGCTTCCTGTGTGAGCCCAAGACTAAGGAGGTATTTTTGAATGTGTAGAGAAGATTTTTAAATTGTTTTTTGTTTGTTTGTTTGTTTGTTTGTATTTTCCAAGACAGGTTTTCTCTTTGTAGCTGTGGCAAGACAGGTTTTCTCCCGTGGCTATCCTGAAACTCACTTTGTAATTGTCACAGATCTGCTCGTGTCTGCTCCTGAATGCTGGGATTAAAGGTGTGTGCCACCATCGCCCAGCAAAGATTTTAAATCCTTAAAAAATAATAATAATACTAAGAAAAAATTAAAGACAGCATTTCTGTATTCTGGCCAGGCTGTCCTTGAATTCTTGGACTTGAATGATTCTCCTTTCTCAGCCTCCCATTTGGGTGGGACTACCGGAGAGTAAGGACGTGTTTGGCTCCTGCTGTCAAACCCTGCAAATAAAAATCTCTCTAAAATTAGTGAGGTTTTAAAGGACAGCTTTAGGCAACGCAAACTGACACAAGACAATTGCAAACTGGATTCTTATTCCTGCAAGGAACCCAGAGCCAAGCTACACGAGCCCATATTTGGCTTGCTCAAGTTCCTTGCAGCCACTCTCGCAATGAGGGAGAGCATTCCTCCGAAGCAGCTCTCTCGTCTTGGAGACGTTTCAGACAGAAGTTATGTTTTTCTGGCTGCTGCTTAGGTTTAGCAAACATCTAGCTGAAGAGCAGGGTTGGTGACTGAAGGGCCAGGAGCCCTGAAGGAGCCCTTCGCTGCCTTTGCGCTAGGGGTGTGAAGTGTTGTCTGGGGCCCTCCGTTCAGCAGGAGGGCAGGTCTGTGACGAAGCAGGTGTCCCAGCACTTCTAGGAGGGACTGGAATTCCTGTTTGTCAGCTCCGTTCTCCGACTGTAGAGCATGATGGTGGGTTCCTTTAATTTATTTGAATGTGTAAAGTTTGGGCAGCTGGCGTGAAATGTTCCTCTTTATAATACAAGATGTTATGAACCTCTGGATAACATGCCCTGGGATAGGACGTTTGCTGTTTGTTTAATCCCTCTTTTGTCGCTCCCCTTTTGAGTCAAAGTCTCTTCCTTATGGATCGACTGTATTCTCATCTTACAATGGCACAAGAAATCAGACGCAGAAGGAATAGCTTGCGAATTAAAGCCTGGTGAAAATGGTGCTGCTTGCTGGGTGACTTAGAGGGAGGTGCTGTGTGGTGGCCGTGCCCTCTTTCCTTCCTGAGTGGCCCGGTGTGCAGTCAGCCCCCACAGAACAACACCGGGAGCTTTGAACGCCACAGCAACAGCAACAGCAACAAACAGAAGTCGGGAAATTTGGGCCTAGCAAATACTTCATGTCTGCCAACCTCTGTTAGTCACAGCATTCTTGCTCTCCCACTGACTGCCGACTGCTGAGGGGTCACTTCCTGGACCACCCTGCTTTTCACAAAACATCTTCTTCCTCATAGAATTTTAGGAGAATTCGTTATTCTAATATGGGATATTAAAATACTAAAGGTTTTCAAGACACTGTATTTATTTATTTATTTTTTGTGTGTGGTATATATGTCTATACACGGTTGTGTGTGTGTGTGTGTGTGTGTGTGTGTGTGTGTGTGTGTTGTGTAGAAGCCAGAGGTCAGTGTCAGGTGTCTTCCTCTACTGATCTCTCCTTTATCTTTGGAGGCAGGGTTTCTCACAAACCCGGAGCTCAGAGATCTGCCTGTACTGGCTGGCTAGTGAGTTCTGGGGTTACCCTTGTCTCTTTTTTGCCCTCTGGTGCTGGAGTTACAGATATAGACCTCCACCCTCAGCTTTTGTGCGGCTTCTAGATATTTGAGTTCAGGTGCTTACGTCTGGACATAGTTTAGTGGAAAATCTCAGAATCTCAAGCAGCCCAGTGGTAGAGTTAAGCCCAGCATCTTCAAGCTCTGAGCTTAACCCCAACATCTGAACAAAATTAAACAGAAGGGTGGGGAGGATGGAAAGGATAGAACACCAAACAAACCAAAATCCCCACAAAAAACAAAGTGAAAGAGCACATTAATGGCTCAAATAGAGCTGAAAATCTTTATTTTTCTATCTTAACATAATAGAAAAAAAAAGAAAAGAAAAAAAGGAATTAAAAAGAAAAAGGAAAACAAAACCAAACAACCAAACAAACAAAAACAAAAAGGAAGAAAGGTTTAGACAAGGTTTATATCCCAAGGATACAATCCTATGACCTCCTCAGTAAAACCCCTGGCCAGATGTTTAGAGGACCTGTACCTTTTTTTTTTTTTTTTTTTTGCAGGATAGAAAGCAGTGGCAAGTGCTTGCATACAGCCCTGTAAGCAAGAAGGCAGGTGGGCCAAGTACAGAGGGTTTAAGTAGGTCATGATAGAACAGTTATAGTGGGAGAACAGAGGCTCAGAGGGAACGCAGAAGGAGAAGTTGATTCAGATTTCATTCTAGACAGCAATGGCCAGGAGAGTGGCCTACAGTGAGAGTGAGAACAGCCTGAAGAGAGCTCCTGGAGGTAAATGGAGGGGCCTGTAAATGGTTCAGTGGATGTAAAATGTGGAGATGGAGGCGGGGGTGGGGGGTGGGAGGAGACCCAGCATGTGATTGGCAGTGAGTGGGATGTGCACCCCGTGAAGGATTTCTAATACCTCCAAGACAATGGGTAGTTTCAGGTGAGACAGCCTTACTCACTTAGTCCCTCTGCAAAGACTACAGGCTTTGTTGCAGAGATTGGGCCAAAGAAAAGCAAATTAGAGGTAGGAAGGTCTGGGAGGTAATCAACACAGACTTTTATGGTAACTTTAGCTGGGGAAGTGGAAGTATTAACTAGGTTAGTGGCGATATAAATGCAGAAGCCAGAGATAATACATGAGCTATTTCAGAGATAGGCTCAGCACTCCTGGTGGTTGACTGAATGGGAAGTAATGCGGTGACTAAAGGTCTGGCTCTGCCCTTGTTTGAGACACCCAGTGATTTAACAGACTGGTGGGAAGAGAGAAAGCTTTTCCTAGCAATAGGCCAGATATTGGGAGATCAAAGGCACACAGCTCTTCACCTTGCTTGGCGCTGTGAGAGGAGGTGTACAGTATCATTTGTGAGAATGTATTTGAGAGTTCAGCTGGTGGGTGTCAGGGACGTTCATTAGTTTTGAAAAGTGGCCGGTTCTGAAACGTGGCCTGTGAGTGTCTTAATCCAGGGTCACTGAGTATCCTGAACCTATGCGTCCAAGAAAACATGATTCCTGATTCCATTATAGCCAGTAGCTGCTTCGTGCTTTTCTGACAATTACCTTTTAATTGGGACCTTTCCTGGAACCTGGATAGGGAGAACACAGAGGACATGGTTGGCACATCTAACGCAAACCACAATTAGTCACACGGATTTGGAGCAGGATGAAAAGAGGAAGCAAAGTTACACTCAACAATAGAAACAAAGAAAGGGGTGAAGAAAAATATGCCCCTTTTAATTCAGGGTGCAACTTCAATAAAAATGGGGATGTCCTAGTTTCTAACATGGATGCCTGGGTACAGTGAGGAGCCCTTAGGAAGTCCAAGAGGGCCAGAAGTTTTGGTGGTGGAGGGGACCAATGGACACACTAAGTTCCCAATAAGACTATTATATTCCTTCTCAGACCCGGTAAGGTGAGAGGATATGTCTTATAAAAGCAATTGGTTAAACCGTAGGCAGATGAGTGGACTACCTACCGTCACTAGGAGGAGGTCATTGTCCCTGTACTTTACCCTCCACTTTACTTCACTGCTTCAAAGCCCATGACGTCCGTTGATGTCAGTCAGAAATCACTGAGCACACGCCGCTCTATTTAGAGACGTCTTCTGTTGTATTTGTTGTCCAGAATTCTCGTGTTTTCAGGGCACTGCTGCAGATGCTTTCAGACTTCTAAACGTTCAAGGCAGTGCAAGGAGATTGGTTTTCCAGCAGTAAATTGAGCCTTTTGCTTTTGTATTTGTTAGTATTGAGTTTAAGTGGGAGGAATTTGGTCACTTCAAAATCCTTCTGGAAGGAAGTTGAACATAAATAATAAAGAGTTGGTAACTATCTGAGGCAATTGAAATACATTATGGTGAGAATATTCTCTAACAAGATATTACCTAATAGTTACCAGTAGTTTGTACTGGTTAGTGTTTCTGTCAACTCGATACAAGCTGGAGTCATCTAGGAAGAGAAAATCTCATATGAGGAACTGATTCTATCAGAGTGTCCTATAGAAGTCTGTGGGGCTTTATTATTATTATTATTATTATTATTATTATTATTATTATTATTATTATTATTAATGTTTGATGTGTGAGGGCCCAGACCATTGTGGGTGATGCTACCCCTAGTCAGGTGGTCCTAGGTTGTTTAAAAAAGAGAAAATCAGGAAGAGGAAGCCGGTGAGCAGCATTCCTCTCAAAAGTTCAGATGTCTACTGTATCTCCTGCCTCCAGGTTACTAAGCTGCTTGAGTCTTCCCTGGATTTCCCTTAGTGATGAACTGTTGCCTGGACATTCAAATGATGCGATAATAAAATAAATAATACATATATAAGGAGAGATAAATCCTCTTCTTCCCTAAGTTAGTTTAGGTCAGTATTTGATCACAGCAATAGAGAAATAAACTAGGATATAGCTCATGCTTTTTACTTATAAATTGACAATCTACATGGAGTACAATGTAGTAATATCTACATTTCCCTAGATTTCTACTCTACAAATACAGATGTGCCTGAAAGCTGTGCTTTCAGGGACATTTTGTATAAAATGAAGAATTACAGATTTACACGAGTAGGTTATTTGCTTTGTATAAAGATTTCTGTGTAAAGGAATATCAGTTGGCTCCCATAAACAAATACATAAGATTATCATTAACATCATTATTAATGTTAAGACATTGAGGCATAGAGATACATACTCATGTGAAGATTGTTTTTGTACATATTTATAAATGAACAGGATATATTGGGAAGACTGTTCATTGAAGTGTAACAGAGCTTAGCTTTGAAAAGGGAAACGGAGCTGGGCGTTGATGGCACATACTCTTAGCCCCAGCACTCGGGAGGCAGAGGCAGGCAGATCTCTGTGAGTTTGAGACCAGCCTGGTCTACAGAATGAGTTTCAGGACAGGCTCCAAAGCCATACAGAGAAACCCTGTCTTGAAAAACAAAACAAAACAAATTAAAAAAAAAATGAAAATGAAGGAGAGGGAAGCTGGTGGCTGCAGTACAGGGGTGAGAGATGCACAGCTCACGTTCACACAGACATCTGTCATCTATTGTGCATTCTGTACCATTTACAGCATTATCTATTACAAGTATGTTTTAGAGATATAGCTCAGAAAAACAGAGCTCTTGCCTAGTATATGTGAAGCCTGGGTTTGATCTTTGGCACTAGAAGAAAAGACGCCCCCCCCCACAATTGTCAGGACCTGGTTTAATCTATGTCAGGACCCTCTTGGCTCCAAGAGCCCACTTTGGATGGCTCATAACTTTCTATAACACTGGCTCCAGGGGTGCAGTGCCCTCTCCTGGCCTTTGTGGGTACATGCACTCCTGTGCACATACACACTATCCTCACCTGACATACAGTAAATTATAAAGTCATTTTTTAAAAAGACTTACCAGTTCTGCTGTTTGGAGTCACCTATAGAACACTTAAGAGAGTGAGCCTGTTCCATCTCTTCTTCCTCACAATGTCTTATCCTTTCCTGAGGCCCACGTTTTTTAAGTTCAATTTTAATAGAAATTCCTATTTCTTATGTAGCAGGAAGATTGTATTCCCTTGGGAGTGTCCAATAGGATGCTATGAATGTTCCCAATCTACCAAATTTAGTGAGCACTTTTCGTTATGCCCTTGTTATTTTTCTACTGTTTCAACAAAGCTCCGGGACAAGTTTGTAGAAGTTTACTGGGACTTACAGTTCCAGGGGAAGAGTCCGTGGCCATCATGGCAAGGATCGTGACAGTAGTCAGGTGTTGGAGCAGTAGCTGAGAGCTGACCCACAATCATAAGGCAGAGAGAGAGAGAGATAGAGAGAAAGAGAGAGAGAGAAACAGAGAGAGAGAAAGAAAGAGAGAGAGCGGGGCGGGGGTGGGGGAGATCCATCTAGCCCCTAGAGATATGTCTTCTGCAACAGGGCTGCATTTCCTGATATTTCTCAAACAGTATCACAACTGGGAACAACGCAGTCAAATATGCAAGTCTATGGGGGCCATTCTCAATAAAACCACCAGAGATTTAAGAGCATTCCATGTGCATGGTGAGCCGACACATCACAGGACACACTGTGAAAACACATTTGAGATGGCACTGGACACTGAGATGGCACTGGTCTCTGGTGCTAATAGCAAGAGAGGGAAGGGCAAATTCATTGTGTGCTTCCTTCTTTTCTCTTTTCTCTCTGGATGAGAGTGACACAGGCGAGCGCTGAGATTTACAGTCTTCAGAGCTAAACTGGCTGTGATCTATTTATTTATTTAATTTGTTATAGAACGTGGACAATAGAGTCTTGAACAAAATTATCAAGAAAAACAAGCTTGCCAGCCACTATTTTTGTCTCAGGGGAGTGAAGAGTTTCTGCAATCCGGAGCAATTCTTCCTCTCCTCCTTCTCCTCCCCCCTTTCCTCCTCCTCCTCCTCCTCCTCCTCCTCCTCCTCCTCCTCCTCCTTCTTTTTAAATTACATTAATGGCTTTGTTGTGTTTGTGTGCACACGTGCGTGCATGTGTGTGTAGAGGTCAGAGGACAACATCCAGCAGTTAGCTGATTCTCTCTTTCCATCCTGTGGGGGTTTGAGGTATCAAAAGTTGTCAGACATGGCATCAAGTGGCCTTACCTGCTGAGTCCACTTACCAGCCTCTGAGCCTTTCTTCTAGACTGTCCAGCCCGTTTCTGCACACCCCTATCCAACCCTCACCAAGATCTCCACAGTCATTTTCCTTTGCCCTCATGTCTTAACTTGTGTCCCTCTCTCCCTCCTTCCTTTGTCTTTCCTTCTGAGATGCTTTCATCCTATCTCTTTTCACCAACTGCTCCTTTGCTTACAAACAAGTCCTACTTCCTTCACATAAACCTTCCCTATAAAATGTAATGCAGAAGATTTCTGCCCTTGGTTGTAGATCGATCAGTGGTTCTCAACCTTCCCAATGCTGCCATCCTTTAATACGGTTCTTCATGTTGTGATGACCGTCAACCATAAACTTTACTGTTATTTTACAACTGTAACTTTGCTACTGTTAGGAATTGTAATGTAAATATCCGATATGAAGGATATTTGACATTTGAGCCTTGTGAAAGTGTCACTTGACCCCCAAAGGGGTGGTGACCCACAGATTGAATAGCTGTTTTAGATAGAACATGTTCTTCTTTGTAATGGAGTAATTATTAGTACTAGCCATGAAGTTAAGGATATTATTTTAGCTAAGAAACAAAACATTTAGCTCTTGGCATATATGAAAGGCTATGTTAATGCTGGATTTTGGGCTATAATGTACACATTGTATGTGTACACATGCATGTGCACATTGGTGTCTGTGCACAGACTGTCATTTACAACATTGTTGCATTTTCCCTGAGTGCCTCCTTCTACCTTACCTAGCTGTCTCTCTTACTCAGCCTGGTCATCATGGCCAAACCTGTCATCCTTCCATCACTTTGTGAAGTATTTCTCTGAGGTTTCCCACTTCTGTAATAATACACTTATTTTCATCGAGATGAAAATGGCTTTGAATTTAGGTGTCGAATCACCATTGTGGACAAGAGCTGTCCTTTGGTCCCTGAGCACTTATCCTGTACCTTAAACTTGGGTTTTGTTTCCAAAGTTTTCTGTTCCACCCTGATCACTTTGTTTGTTTGTTTTTAAATAAAAGACTTAACATGAACGTTTCTGGATTCTCCAGTCACTGTGGTCAATTCCAATAGACATAAAGCTTGTCAAAGATCCATCGTAGTTTTTAGGGTATGGAAGGATGTTAAATTCCCCAAATGTGAAAAACATCGCTGTTAAACTGACAATGAATGGAGACAAGTCACCCACACTTACAAATCTTTATAATATGTGTTTATTTATGTGGTATGCACATGTGCATGCCACAGAGAGTGAGTGGCAGTCAGAAGACGGTGTGTGTGTTCCTCTTCTTTCACTATGTGAGTCTGGGACCCTGAACTCAGGAGTGGAGGCACACCCTGAGGCTTTAGCCGTTCAGCCAGCTCACTGGCCATGCCTGTACTTTTAATTGTTCTTTTCAAGACAGGGTTTCTCTGTGTAGCTCTGTAGACCAGGCTGGCCTCGAACTCACAGAGATCCACCTGCCCCTGCCTCTGCTGGGATTAAAGGCACACAGCTCCACCACCTGGCTCTATTTTTTAATTAATTTTTTTCACATAATATATTTTGATTATTTTTCCCCTTCCCCAATTCCTTCTCACTTCCCTCCCCAAGCAACTTCATGTTCTCTTAATCCTTTTCTTAAAGAAAAAATTCACAAAGCATAACCAAACAACACACCCCAAGCACAAAAAGTAGATCAGAACACTCAAAAGACCAATAAAACAAAAAACAAAACAAAACAAAAACCCCAAACAAACAATCAAAAACCAAAACCACTGAGTTCATTTTGTGTTGGCCAGTGACTGTTGGGCATGAGGAATGCCCAGGATAGAAAACTGATTACCCCTTTGCTAGCAGGTAGGTATTAATTGCAAATAGCTTCTTGGTTAGGGTTAGGGCCCCACTTTCCCCTATCAAGTCTGGGACCTGCCTGGCCTGAATGTGCTCATGTGCAAGTATTGTGCATGGTTTCACAGTCTCTGTGAGTTCACATCTGCATCCCTCTTGTATCTGGAAGATGCTGCTTCCTTGGAGTCATTCATCATGGCTTTTATAATCTTTCTGCCTCCTCTTCTACAGGGGAGGCATGTGATAAAGACATCTCATTCAGGATTGTGCATCCCAAGGTCTCTAACTCTCTGCTCATTGTCCAGTTGTGGATCTCTGTATTAGTTCCCATCTACTGCAGGAAGAAGATGGGATGTGATGATGGCCAAGCGAGATATTAATCTATGAGTATAGCAGAATGCCATTGGGAGTCATTTGGTTGCTATGTGTCTTATCTGAATAATAGTAATACATCTTCTCCTAAGCCTGTAATATATCTAGGTGGGTTGGTTGCACCCATAACATTTATTGTACTAGTATATCTTGCAGGTATACTGTTTATGTCTCAGTGTTTGTAGCTGGGAGACATTGGTAATTATCTTTCTCTTCCAGTCACATGCAGAGTACCTTCCAGAACCATGAATGCCAGTCAGTAGGGGTGAAACTTCTAGTTGGTCACCAGCTCAACTTCTCCATGTTCAAGGACACAAGTGTCATCTTCAGCAATAGAGCTTTTCCATCAGGTTGTGGAGAGAAAACCAATTGTCTTGACAATAGCCTGTGATGTTTGGAGGCGTTTTATGGTCCTCTTTGGTCAGTGACTCAACAAGATGTAAACAATTCTGGGCACTGGAGGTTTTACGTGGATATACCTACACTTTAAAATCTGTTTCTCAAGCTTTCCTGGAATTCGTTATGTAGCACAGGCTAGTCCTGAACCCACAGTGAGTCTCCTGATTTAGATTTTGACTGCTGGTATTACAGGCATAAGCCACCACACCTGGTTCTTTTATCTTGTTTCAGAGGAAGGTTTGTTTGCTTGTTTGTATATAAATATATTGATTTATTTAGAGACAGGGTCTCTTTGTAGCCCTGGTTGTCGTGAAACTTGCTATGTGTAACAGGCTAGCCTCAAACTCACCTTTCTCTACTTCCCGACAGCTGGGATTAAAAATATGTACCATCATGTTCTGCTTTTTGAAGAGATTTGGGATTTGTCTAATTTTAAGAATGTAGCATAGGTTTCTACCATTTATTCCCCACCCTAAATTTGAGACAGGTTTTCACTGTACAGCCCAGGAAGGCCTGGAACTCTTGGCAGTCCTCCTGCCTCAGCCTCATCAGTGCTGGACTAACAAGCCAGTGTATCACGTACAGCATCATACTATAAGAAGCCGAGTCTTTTATGGTCTTCCTGCTATGCAATACTGAAAAAAAAGGCATTACTGTAGATAATTAAAATAACATTTAGGATGACATTGTTAATATATTTCCTCAGAAAGTTACTTTTCCTTTAACTTTAACTTTCAGTTAATTATCTAGACATATAATTTTATGAGTGTTACATTCTGAATGTAAAAATATCCTCCACAGAGCATGTGTCTGAGCATTTAGTTTCCAGTGATGCTGGGGATCCTACTGGTATCACTGTTTGGGGATATGTGACCTAGCTAGCAGAAATGGGTCACTTAGTTAGATCTTGAAGATAATAGCCATCTATGGCCTGGGTGTGAATTCTCTGTGTTTTCTGATCCACCTGGCTGGTTAGGACCTCTGTGCTCCTGCTTTCCCTGCCTTCCCTCCATGGTAGGCTAGGTCTTCGGAAACTGTGAGTCAGAACTAACCTTTCCTCCCCAGGTTGTTTACTCAGGTATTTATCACAGCTGTACAAAAAGTAATGCAGGCAGTTGTCCCAGAAAGTGTGTCTTTGACAATGTAGTGGACGTGGGTGTTATCTTACTAACATTTTGGATAGTTCCATGTATTTTCTGGACCATAAACAAAGACCATCTGCAGGAACTGGGATGAAGCTCAGTGGTTGATCACTGGCCCATCTTGCATAGGTCCCTTAGTTGATCTTGAGCTTGCAGACATATTTTGGACATATTTTGCTTTAATTTAATCCTGCATTTGATTTAATTATCCAGGGACACATGTTAATAAACAAACAAACAAACAAACAAACTAATAAAAGCGATTTTATTAACCACACCCAGGGTTAGTTTGTGTATTCCTGGCTGCCCTGGAACTCTCTCTGTAGTACTGGATGTCCTGGAATTCACAGAGATCCACCAGCTTCTGTCCTCCCTGCTCTGGGATTAAAGGTGTTCAACTTTACGATTGCATTTTTATTCCTTTAGAGATTGGACAACCGTGTGTGTGACAACTGAGGAGAAGTTATCTTTTGCTGATATTTTGGAACTGGGGTTTTGAAATCCTGAGCCTTTGAGAACTTTCAAGAATGTAAGGAGAGACAGGAAGGGGCATGGCATCAATTCATTTTTCAACTTTTTTATATATAGGAGGCCTCCAACCCCTGTTTGGCTGTGAGGAAGGCACATAAATGTATTGTGAATTTGCCCATGAGTTCATGTAGTCTAGAAATTCATTCTGAGATTCTTAATGCTTTCCCCTAACAAAGCAGCATGGAAAGGTCTTTAATATACACAGGAGAAATTGCATTTTAGTGATGCACTAGTTATTTGGCTGAAATTCCATTCTAGGGATGTTATAACAAATTAATATAAAAATGGCTCACCTTTACTGTCAAAAAAGAGAATAAGTTACTTCTATGTTTCTTTCCGTTTGTATTACTAAATTCTGCCTCCTGGAAAGAATATTTAATGGAAATCTAGTCAATATATCTCATGATAGTAGTGTTGGTGGAACAGATACTAAATTCTTAGATATTTTGGATGCTACTTTTTCTGAGATTGTTCCTCTTGAGGAAGAATGCAAGGCATCCTTGCACTGTTCACACGACACTTAGACAACACTTCCCAGAGCTGATTCTCCCACAGGAGTGGCCTGTTTTCCCTGAGTCAGCAGATGGTTTATCTTCGAGATGTGTAGATTGAATGAAGGGATTGCTCTAAGGGAAAAGTCATACAGAGAAAGCATCAAATGTTGCTGTGAAGCCTGAGATTATTATTGTTTCATTTGAGCCATTCTTGGGGTTTCATATAGATTGTAAATTCCAAAATATCCCCTTTAAGTAGGATCCACAAGGATTGGCTTGATTTTTCTCTTTCTTTTTCCTTCTCTCCCTTGTTCCCTTCTTCTTCTTCTTCTTCTTCTTCTTCTTCTTCTTCTTCTTCTTCTTCTTCTTCTTCTTCTTCTTCTTCTCTCTCTCTCTCTCTCTCTCTCTCTCTCTCTCTCTCTCTCTCTCTGTGCATGCACACATTCTGTTAGTGTGCATGTGGTGGCTGGAGGCTGATATTGGCATCTTGACTGCTTTCTATCTTACAGGTCTTTTACTTGATCTCAGAGCTCTTTGATCTCACTAGTCTAACTACATAGATTGTTCCAAGGGACTCCTTTTCCCTGTCTCCAGCATGCTAGCACTATAGGTGAGCCACCATACACACTGTACTTTCATGACTATGCTGGGGATTTGAACTTCAGACCTCACTATTGCAAGGCAAGTGCTTTATCTACTGATGCATCTCTGTAGGCCAGACAATGCTCCTTCTTTCTCTTTTAGAGGTACTGGGTTTGGAATCCAAGGTCTTGCACATGTTAGGCAAACCCACTGCTGCTGACTTGTAGCTATAGTGCATAATGTTTCTTTAACGTGAGTCATAATAGAGTTAGTAAATAAAGGCAGCAGAATGTTCAGAATGCCAATGCTGTGCTGTGTGTAATGTAGAACAGGTGACATCAAAGTGTGAGCAAGTCATCTTCGTTGGAAAAGTTTTTGTGAGCTTTTTGAAGGTGTGAAAGTGTTATGGGATGAAAAGAAATAATCTGTTCCTTTGTTTTCCTTTACCACAGTCACTTAACTCCTCAGATGTTAAAATGAGTGGTTGGTGTTTAAAACGAAGAGATATCCTGTCTTAATTCTGTCTTTTTAGCAATTCCCCAGAGAGAATTTGTGTTCTGAAAATACTCCTAATCCCTAGGGCCTAGGAGTGTGGCTTGGTGGTAGAGCCCTTGTCTAGCACATGTGAGGTGTTGATTCAATCACCTGTACTGTAAAGAAAAAAAAAACCCAAAACAGTATCGTGAGCAGGGACCATCCACAGGTGGCGGGTGGCTGTTACAAGGTCTGTCTCTGGATATTTCTTTGCATTTCCCCATTTTTACCCCAGGTCTAAGATGTAAAAGCTAATTTTCATTTAAGGTGAAGGAAATTGAGGCCAACACTGGTTCTACTCTGCCTTTTCCTCCTCCAAGGACAAATCAACAAAGAAAAAGGGCATGATCAATGGAGGCAGCCACAGCACCTTGAGTGTGTTCATTTTACTGTTGTTCATTCAGTAATGCTTGGGTGTGGGCCTAGGGCAACATAAATGACTGACACTGGGCTTACATCACCTGGACTTCAAAGAGAAACTAGATGTGTAAGGCCACTACATCATATTATGAGGATCCTATGAAGGAGATTTGGAGGTTCTGTGGCAAAAATACATTAGAGATGCCAACAACCAAAAACTACTTTTAACCTTTGGTATGGCTAATGATGATCACTAAGCTTTATAAAGACCCAATAAGTCCTTGGAAGAAATCTAAACATTAAGTGAACAGATATTTTCAATACAGTATCTCTGTGAAGGAGTGTTACTATAACTGTCATTTTTCTGCTAGGATTGAACTCTGGGCTATGTTTGTAAACACATGCTCTACGGCTGGGCTACATGCCTGCACGAGCTAGTCTTGGCTACCATTTTTATTTTTGCAAATGAGCAAGCAGAGAATGAAGAAATTGAGTGCTTTGGTATCAGAAAGTCTGATCACAGAGATGGTATAGTGTCTTTGAAAAGAACAGGCTGAGTCGCTGAGAGGGGCTCAGCAGTGCAGAGCTCTGGCTGCTCTCAGAAAACCTGAGTTTGATTTCCCAGCACTCACATGATTACTCACAACCGGCCATTATTCCAATTCCGGGGAATCTTGTGCCCACTTCTGGTCTCTGGAGGCACCAGACACACATGCAGTGCACTTACATACACTCAGGAAAAACACATGCATAAAAAGTAAAATAAATTCATCTTTGAAAAAAGGAATAGGCTGAGCTCAGCTCGGTACACGCACGCATGCATGCCTAAACTAGGATCCTTCTTTGCACCAGTTGGTTTTTCTATTCATTTATATACTTGTATTGGGAGATAGTATCTTGCTGTGTTGCCCAGTCTGGGCTCAAACTCCTGGGATCAGTTGATCCTCTTATCCCAGCTTCTGAAGTAGCTGAAGCAGTAATTGTATCTGATTTGCAACTCTTTTAAAGCCAATTGTGCACATGAGGTGTTTTATTTGTCTTTATCTCTTTCCCCCTTCGTTTCTACTTTTCTTGACATTAGGTATCTTATCTTATTTGATGTAGAATTCCCAGTGTACAAGTAGGGAGGCCTGTCCAAAGAAGTGTTGAATCATTTAATTGATTCAAATCTTTTGAAATTCAGAGTGAGGAATTCTTTAAGGACATATTAATACCTTTGTAGCACTTTGCTGGCACCTTCACAAAAATTTAGCAATTTAATATGTCTGTAAAGTAGCTAGATAAAATTGTTAATGTTTTAATAGGGATGGGGCTCAATGCTTCTTAATGGTTGTATCATTTCTTTTTGCAATAAATGCATCATAAGCTCATGTCCATTTAGGTAATTTTAAATTCTGTGATTTTAGATTTTTTATTTTCACAGTTTATTAAGTGATTTTTAAAAAATACATAAAAGTAATTGCAGACTGTGCAAAAGGGGCAGAAGGACTTAGGAACCAACTGCCCCCTCTCTCTTCTGATTAAGATTTAGATTGTCATCTTGTATTGTATTCAGTAGTAAACACTTGGACTTAGAGTTTTTGCATTTAGAATAAAATTACTTCTCTCACATTCTGTTATACTTTGTATGAATGTCTAAAGTTACATTCACAATTCTAATCTTACACTATTTGATATCAAAATATTTTCATATTGAGGGCTAGAGAGATGGCTCAAATGATAAGAGCACTTGGTGATCTTCTAGAGGATTTTGGTTTGGTTCCTAGAACCAACATCGTGGCTCACAACTCCACTCCTAGGGGATATGATGCCATTTTTTTGGCTTTCTGGAGCAGCTAAGCCTACATGTAGTGCAGGCAAAATACTTTTACACATAAGAAATAACATCTTAAAATGAATAAATAAAAATAAATAAAAAAGTATTTGTATGCTATGACAAAACCAAGCTTATCTGTTAGTTGGATTAGATGGTAGTTCCTTGTCTTGTGTTTCTAGACTTCTAATGTAGTTTGTAGAGAAGGTTGGCTATGATTTGAATTTCATAGAATGGAAGGCACTTTGTTAAAAGAATGAGTGAGTCTCAATTCTTCATATAGGGTTTTTATCATGAAGTGAAGTTGTCAAAGGTAAGTTGTGTATGCAGACTGTCTAAAAAAAATGGTCAAGGTAATCACTGTTCTTTGACATTCTTCCTAGTCTTTTGACATTTTAGCCACATTGTGACTTAATAAGTGATAAGGCTGTTTTGTATTTGTGACTGCAATTTGCCATCATCTAGCTATACCCAACCACTGTCATTATGAAGAGTGTGATTTTTCAATTACATAGATCCATATTTGAAAATACATGGGCTTCAGAATGAATATCCTAGTGAATATTTCCATCCTTTTTACCAAGGAGTCTCCGTTTTCTTTATTTCCTTATTCTCATATTCTTGGCTTCTGTGCTATCAGTTTTGTGAGAACAATGCCATTGTCTTATACCTGAATATCTATGACAATAGAACAGGGTTTGCCTTATGTAGAAAATTATGTCTCTACTATTTTAATAGGTGTTTAAAGAAAAACTCAGAGGTTGAATTAAGGTTCAGCAGGAAGGAGTCATGTCTAAATTTGGATTAGAAGATTTTGCGACTGTCTCCAGTCTCCTAATATGATTAGCCTTGGCTTTTCCGATTGAATGATTCATTTCACATACTCCTGTGGTCTCCTTAGAGAAAAATAACAAATCTGTACCACTTTTCTTCCTTATCATGTCAACAGCAAATCATAATATTTGTTCTTCTTTAAAAAAAAAGTATGAAGAGCATAATAGTCATGTGTTATTTGGACTATGTCACAAGTTATGGAAATAAGTCTTAACAGGTTTAACTGAACATGTAAGTTAGAGCTTTACTAAGATCTTGTTACTCAAGATGAGATTCTGCATGAATTAACTTTGTATTTTGTGTGCACATTTGGCTGTAGAAGGTGCTCAGCCTGTTTTGGTTTGGTTTGTCTTGGCAGTGTGTGTGTGTGTGTGTGTGTGTGTGTGTGTGTGTGTGTGTTAATGCACACATGTGTGGTTGTGCATGAGAAGGCCAGAGATTGACATTGGGTGTCTTCCTTTATTGCTGAATGAGCTAGATTAGCTTTCTGGGAGGCCCTAGTGGTCTCTTCTCCCTCTGCATTCCTAGAGCACAATTACAGGTGCATGCTACCATATCTGACTTTTATGTTGAGGGTTAGGTCCTCATGCTTGTGTGGCTAGGACTTCACAGCGTGAACTGTGTCTCCAGTCCCTGGTCATAGTATTTTAACTAACACCATGATAATTGCATATATCTTGCCTGCCTAAATTACCATCGTTATACCACACGCTGATTTCATTAAAACAGATCATAAAATACTATTTTTCTTCTGTTTCAGAAATCCTGGATTGAAGGAGTATTCTACAAGAGAGAATGTAACAAATTCATACCCAGCTCAAAAGACCCTCACAGGTAAAATCTTAAATTGCAGCCTTCCCTTTTAGAAGCAATACTACTTCAAGTGCTGTTTGAAGAAATTCGGAGATATCACTTACATAGAGGGTTTAATGACAGCTATGAAGTGAGGATACCTTTTTGTTTCAATGTGTTTGTTTCTGCCATGAAGACTGCATGAAAGTCTAATAAGGGAAGGAACTGTCAGTTATCTGAGACAGCCCCAGTACCTATCACCAATATGTTTCTGTTAAATGTCTGTTTAAAGAAATGATCAACTCAAAAGAGGGAAAAATTATGTATAATAACAGCTCTTACTTGTCACACTGTGGTGGATTCCACTCCATTTGGCACTGCAGTTCCCCTTGGTAGCAGGACAGATGTCACAGGGATATAAGTCTATATAACCTACCAAGTTAGAGCAAATAACTTTTACTACCTCCATATTGAATACTCAAAATGTTGTGATTATTCTTTATTCCAGCTAAAGTATTGGTGGCAAATGATGACTGTTGAGGACACAATGTCAGGGACATTGCAAAGATCCAAAGGGGTCAGGAGACTTAGCTGTAGTTTCCTCCTGAGCTTTGTGTTTATGCAGATTGTAGGCAGCAGGGTTGAGTTAGAAAACTCCATGTTCTGGACAGCCCTATGGAAACTCTACTTGAAGAACAAAGTTCAGCAAGGCAGCTGGTGAGAAACAGGGGAAGAAAGGTCTACGGAAAATTCCTCAGGGTAATCAGGTCTATGAAGTTAAGACCAGATGTCATTGCCCTGGTGGAAAATTGATAGGGAAATAGGGGAGAAATATTTTAATTACGGTAGCCAGTCCATTTTAGATTCCCTTGAGCCATTGGCCTTACATTCGTTTAAAGTTTAGAAGTCATGAGTGTATGCTTATGAAGGAAAGCATGGTAAGGTTCTTTGGCAAGGACTAAAATGGTGTTCTTCGCCTTTGTTAAACATTGACTAGTCCCACCCTCACTGAATTACCCATGATTGGTAAGCCCTGTGATTGGAAATTCTCACTTACCTGTTTGCAAAGTGTTTATAGGATGCCAAGGTAACACATTTTTTTTTTTAAATTTTATATTTCCATTCATCTTTTATGGTGTCATGTGACATGAAACTCATTTCGTTTCTTTAAATGGAAAGTCATCATCATAATCACCTTGGACCTCAGGAAAAATTGACAAAATACCAAGTGTGGTTAGTCCTAAGATACAAGGAGAATGTTACATCTGGAACAGAACTCAGTGTTAAGGCATGCATTTAGTATGCATGGGGCCCTCCCATCAATCCCCAGCATCTGAGAAAAGCATACCATTGGGCATATATTTATTTAAGATAGTATATCAGTATGCATCCTGGGTTGGCTTTAAATTCATCATTCTCCTGCATCAGCTTCCTGTGTATTGCAACTACAGACACGTGCCACTATGCCTGGCTCTACTGAACATAATTCTAGGAAAAATTCAAGACTTCCTACATTTTATGGAGAAAATTCAGTCTCTATGTTTGTGTAATTACAAAAAATGTAACAGATGACCATGGGCATTCCTTTTATATAGTCTGTTTTCTTGGGTTCTAGTAAGATTCTCAAGAAAAATAGTTTTTATGTGTTTTTTGTCATTATAATGGATATGAAACTAGTAGTGTGTTTGTTACTTCTTCATCCATGTGACAAAATAGCTGACAGAAGCTGTTAGGGAAGAAGGATTTGTTTCAACTCTAGAAGGTCTCGGTACAACATGCAGGGCAGGCCACTTTGTCTCCTGTGTGTGGCAGGATCTTGTTTTACATTGTTCAGACCAGAAAACAGAAATGATGGTTGGAATGATTAGTAAGTCATTACCTTCAAGGGCCTTCCATTAAGTGAAATATTTCTGCCAGTCAGGCCCCACCTCCTGAAGGCTGTACACCTTAATGGCACCAACTAACTGTGGGGGTGGAAGTCAAGCATGCCAAACATTAGCCTGGGGTGGGGGTGAGACCAGATTAAAACTATTATTTAATATCAATAAAAATTTCTTTCTTCAATTAAATGCTTTTAGCTCCTAATAAGAAAATAAATTTAATTGGCTTGATTATAATTTCTTTTTCACCTTCTTATTTTCAAGGAAAGATACCAAGGTTGGTACAAGAAGTGTTTAGAATGCCGTGTTCTGAATAGCGTAGACTGATCATTTTTTATAAACAATGTCTTTCTTTCTGTTGCTTAATTCCATTTTTTAAAAATTACTTTGCCCTGACAATATGATCATTGATGACCTAATACTGGAAGTTTTTCTGAAAATTAAAAAAAAAAACTAATGAGGAAAATAATTATACTGATATTAAGTCCCAAATCATTTTACAAAGTCAATAAAATACTCATTAAAATCATCAAAGATTTTTCAAGGGATTTGAAAAAAATTCATATGGATATAAATTTTAATTCTTCCCTTCCTTCCTTCCTTTCTTCCTTCCTTCCTTTCTCCCTCCCTCCCTCCCTCCTTCCTTCCTTCCTTCCTTCCTTCCTTCTTTCATTTCTTTCATTGACATTAGAGGTTGAATACAGTACTTCACACACTCTTCAGCCAAGAGAAGTAGAGCAGTATTTAAAAGAAGACTAAAACATAGAGGACTTGCCTTTGAGATGCATTACCAAGCAGCAGTGATGAGACTGGGTCAAGAACTCTGTGGCAGAACCCAGCATGTACAAGATTCCATTCTTAGCACTGTGCCAAACAAATAAACCAAAGCAAATCTAACAAAATCAAATTAAACTAATTAAATCAACTAAAACAAGCTAAACCAAATCAAACTAAGCCAACCAAACCAAACAAAATCAAAGCTAACCAGGTTAAACTAGCCAGCCCAACTAAACCAAAACAAACTAACTAAACCAACTAAACTAAACCAAGCCAAACTAACCAATGAAGCCAAACAAACAAATAAAAATTACTCCAACAAAACAGTTTTAGGAAACAGAGTGGCATTAGACACTCCTGTTTAATGATGGATCACTGACAGTATTTGATTTGATATTATTTTACAACACACACACACACACACACACACACACACACACACACACACACACACTGAGACAGTGTCTCTTGGAGCCCAGGATACACTGGAACTCAGGATGTCACAGAGCATGATCTTGAACTTCTGCTCTTCCTTATTCCACCTCTGTAGTGTAAGAATTATAGGTGTGTGCCTTCATACCCAGTTTATGAGGGAGTAGGGATAGAATCCAAGGCCCCTTTTGTGCTAGGTAAATTGAGAGAGCTACGTCACTGGTCCTGTTTTGTGTCTTTAAAATATTTAAAACTATGTTTCATTACTTGATTTCCTAGAGTTCTGTGTTATCTTCATCATTTAGTAATTATAATAATGATAACAATAGTAGTCATAATACCTACCTATGATGGTTAGCCTCTATCAGCTTGCCTAGATTAAGAATCACCAACTGAATTAATGAGGTGTACTTCTGGGTGTGTTTATGAGAGTTTTTCCAGAGCAGTTTGACTGAGGAGGACAGACCCACCCAGAATGTGGTTGGTACATTTCCCGTAGGTTGGTCCCAGAATGAAATAAAAGGGGAAAGGTTGAGCAGCTTCGCTCCTCTCTCTGGTGCCTGGTTGCTGACACAGTGTGAACAGCTGTCTCACATTCCCACCTTCATGACCAACCACCACCTTGATGGACTGTATCCCCTCGAACTGTGAGCCAAAACAAGCCCTTCCTTCCCTCCTCCCCTCGCTTTTATCAGATATTTTCTCACAGGGGTGAGAAAAGTAACTAACATATTTTTATTACATACGCTGCAATGTACCAGGTAGTATGAGCTATTTCAGATATATTAGTTAAGATAATCCTATTTATCACCTAATGAGGGGTCATAAAGTGTTTGAAATTATTTTTAAGTGTGAGAGCTGGGGCTTAAAAGAGTCATTAAATCACTGGTATTCAAATCTAGGTATTTTTGTTTCATAGTTCATGGTTTATTAATTTATCATTGTTTCTACGGTACTTTTATCCATAGGAGATAATATGGAAAATAAATGATTCATGAATATTTAGCGAGTTCCAATTTTCAGACTGTGAAAAGTGATAAATATTTACTAGATAGGCATTAAGTTCTTATCACATATATTGGTGAACTAACAATGATTTTATTTCTTTAACTCAGATGCACTCAAGGCTGCCAAGTCTGCCAGAATTTAGTCAGGTGAGACTTTTGTCTGATCAGTTTCTTTTCATTTTAAAGTGGTGTGTCAAAAGTGCTTGTTGGGGGTTGGGGTAGGGGAGTTTCTTCAGATCCCCAGAGCCTATTTTTTTTTCCTTCCTTCCTTCCTTCCTCCCTTCCTTCTTTCTTTCCTTCCTTCCTTTCTTTTTTTTTGAGGTTCTAGCAGGGATGCTCAACTCCTTGTAAGTCTTAGACTGAGGAACAGTCTCCTTTATTCAGGAACGTTGTCCTCTTCCATGGAGCACACAGCTTTGTAAAGGACACCAATAGAACAGTGAGGGGGAGAGTGGACACCCTTGTAGTGGGTTGGATCAAGGAAACAGCTCTGTTGATTGAAGTGTGACAGATGTTGTGTCAGACTTTCTCAGAAGTTGAATGGACCCAGATTCAGGCACCTGTTATTTCCTCTGAAAAGAATGGAGGTATAAAAGGTGTGTGTGTGTGTGTGTGTGTGTGTGTGTGTGTGTGTGTGATCATTCTTTTCTTGCTTGCTTAAGCATGGTGCTTGAATCTAATAGAAGTTCTGAGTTACTGAGGCATGCAAACATTTTGGGATATTTGATAAGAGCTTTTGCCACCTAAAAACATGTATGAAACACTACATTTTGTTTTGTTATCACACTGTATTTGTATAAAATGTAATTCTGTGCTGCATATGCAGTGTAGTATTTGACATATGAGTTGCACATGTTGTATTTGCATAAAAGTAGACAAAACACCTACACCTACTGCCCAATAAAGTAAACTTTGCAGTGCTGTACAACTTTTAACGTGATGCATATTTTGAAGTATGTGTCAGCAAGTGGATTCACCTTTCCTTTCTGTCACTGGAGCAATGATAAAACTTCCTTAATTGTCACCATATCCTAAAGTTTGTGAGTTTAACCGATATTAACTTTAACTTTTATATTATTTGATTCTTTATGTTTTTAAATACTGAGACAGAGTCTTGTGTCTTGTTAAATTGCTTAGGGTGGACTCCGATTTCTAATTCTCTGATCTTAGTCTCACTAGTAGCTGAGATTGTAGGTGGCTATCACCACCCTTGACTTACTGGCTTTCTTTTTTAAACAGTCTCATGTAGCTTAGGCTATCCTTAAACTTGTCATGTAGAGAAGAATAAACTTGAACTTCTGAATCTCCCTTCTCCACCCTTATTAGTGCTAGAATTATCAGTGCATACCACCATGCCTGACTTTTGTGGTGCTGGAGATCAAACCCAGGGTTTCTTTCATGCTGAGGCAAGCGCTCTACCAAAGGTGTTTAGCCTTGTATTTTCATCCTTATTGATGAATGTTCAGGTTCCTCAGTCATTTATAGTATTTTAAAATTATGAACAGAAAAACAATGAACAATTTGATGCATTTGTAATTTCATTTCTATCTTGACTAATATCTACTATGTGGACTGATATAAACATATAATATTATTTATAAATGAATATACATGTATTATGATTCATGCTAATGATTTCTCTCTTTGATTGAACTTCACATGTGTTATTCTATACCACATCATTAAACATTCTGGGTTATGCATCTCAATATACATACATAAGTACATATGCACACATATATAGCTCTGCTAATAAAGAGTTATAAACTGAAGGGAAAATATAGTCGAAGAACACTGAAGCACTTCATCAACAGAAAAATTTTCATTTCCCTCACTCCCAACTACTTCTACTTAAGTGAGGTAGCGCCACTTCTGATCCAACTACTACTGTGGTCTAACTACTTAGGAGACTGGGGCAGAAACATCAATTTGAATCTAGAACTTAGAGTTCAAGAGTAGCCTGAACATCCTGGTAAGGTTCCATCTTTTTAAAAAAGCCAAAAGAATAGATGAAACAACAGAAAACAGAGAGAAAAGATAGAAAGTCCAATTATACCTATTTATGATCTTCTTTTATTTCATGGCTGGCAGAGTGTATATCATCATTGTTATGGAGAGGCAGGGATTGGTGAGATGGCTTACCAGGTAAAGGTGCTCACTGATGAACGGGTGAACTGAATGTGAATTTTTGAGAGTTATTTAATACATGACAGATTATACATCAATCTGAGGACTGGAATTATTGCACCAGTTTTCTATTCGGAGTGACTGTTTCCTTGCATTTAGGTGTTACTGTGGCCGACTGATTCAAGACCATCATGGGCTAGATTATTCCTGGAGCCTCTCAGCTGCTGAAGGCAATGGAAATGAACAGTGGTCTGTTGAGAAGCACACAGTGAAAAGCCCCACAGACACCTTTGGCACCATTAATTTCCAAGATGGAGAACATATCTACCACTCCAAGGTCTGTTGATAACCCAAACCATTTACTATTTCACTAGTTTTGAACAGAAGAGACCTTGCAAGTGCTTTTCTTCTTCTTTTTTTTCCACTTTATTTTTAAAATTTATTTATTCTTTTAAATTTAATTTTACATTCCAACCACAGTTCTCCCTCCTACCCCTCTTCACTGCTCCTCTCCGCCCAAGCCCACCCCCAGTCTCTAAGGAGAGAGAGCCACATGGCATGGCTTTATTGCAAAGAGATCCATATCATTGTTCCATTGTCAAATCTAGATGGTATAAGCATTGTCTGCATCTCAGGTGTAGGACTGAGTCCAGATGGGTGAACAGGTGATAATTTAAGTAGGTTATAGCGGCAGTGGGAACTGACCAGAGCTGAAAGTCTTGGGGCAGTTACCAGTTCCCTGCTTGTTTGTCCGTGGGCATATACTGAGGGAGGCCAGATGGCATGTCAGTAGAGTCTATTGTCATTTTATTGTTAGGTGGTTTCTGCATTGTAGGGTCCAGGTGAGAGTGTTATACCTTTTCTTCAGTGTGGTAACTCTAGTAAGTTCTCAAAATTAGTTTTCTTGAATAACTTTAATGCAGCTATGTGCTCATACGGCCTCGGTTAACTGAATTTATAGAGTAGCACCTTTTTACATTTTAGGGTTATTCATCAGTCTGTTCCTTGTGGGTGGTGCCAGAGAGACGGTGCTGTTTATGTGGCCAACAAGGTGCTGAGTCTGCATTTGCAGGCAAAGTGGAATCAATTAATGCTTGTAAAGTGGGACCTCTCAGAGCAAGGTGCAGCCTGTAACACAGTGGTTTTACACAATGTGCAGTGACTTTGGACAGGGCACAGTCTGATTTTAACAGCAGCCAGGAAGAAATAGGGAATAGGGACAAAGGTTACAGTATCTTTGCAGGGTGCACTCCCCATGACCTTATGACTTCCAGTTAGGCCTCCCCTTCTACAGCTTCTACAGTCTCCTATTAATGCCATAGGTTGGTGAGTAGGCCTTTAGCGTGATGCTTTTGGGGACACTGCAGAACCAAACAGTAGCATACACTGTTAGCAGGTCAAGTGTCCCTCAGGTGAACTCTTCCCAGAGCAGTAATTGTTTGCTGTTTTCTCAGCACCTGATGTCCCAGGCAGAGCACCCCCAGGAGAGCTGACGGCCAGTCATGCTCTGGAGGTGACTATCAGCAGGCAGATTCAATAAAGTAGCTGTGCAGTTCTAGAGGAATCTACATTTAGAGTTCTCCATCCTCCTGCATTTAACTCTGCATGCCTATTTCTATTTTAGTTGGCAGAAAAATCTCTCCATTTTCTGATCTCCTTCTGAGCCCGATTCTTAGAGAGTTCTGTGTGCAATTTTTCCTTCAAGCTTGACATTCTTTTTTTTCCCCCCCCCCGGGTTTTTTTTTTTTTTCCTTTGGTTTGGTTTTTTGAGACAAGGTTTCTCTGTAGACCAGTCTGGCCTTGAACTCACTGAGATCTGCCTGCTTCTGCTTCCCAAGTGCTGGGATTAAAGGTGTGTGTCACCACCACCTTGCTTGCTGCTTTTTTTTTTTTTTAAAGACATTTATTATTTATTTATTTATTTATTTATTTGTTATTTATGTGTATGTGTCTGTGTGAGTATATGACACACGTATGGAATGCTGGTGCAGGCCAGAAGATCCATCGGATGCCCTGGGTTTAGGGTTAGAGGTTGTTGTCAGCCACTTAATGTAGGAGCTAAGAACTGAACTTGAGTCCTCTGGAGGAATGGCAAGTGCTCTTTACCACTGAGCACCCCCTGCTGAGCACCCCACATCTGTCTTTATGTCATTGTTGTTATTTACTTGTTGCAGTACTGGGGATAGAACCCAGGACCTTCTATGTGCAAGCCAAGTACTCTATTACTGTACCATACTCCCAGATATTGTTTATTCTTATCCACCTTTATTTACTCCCTTTTCTGTGCCTATATTTTCTTTATGCTCCAAAAGCAATATAAGATATCTGTATTAACATTGCTTGGCATTGGGGGAAGGAAACAGGGAATAAATATACACTTCTCACAATGGTGGAGGATGCTATGTGAACAGGTTCTTTGAGAGGATGAAAAAGATAACCCCTTCTGTGTCAGTGAGAGAACACAGTGTGCATTAGAAAGGTATTCAGAAGTAGAGAACACGGGCTCATGTGTTAAGCTGAGATCTGAAGGTGAACGAGGAGAATGGGCCCAGTGAAGCAGCTGCGTGGTTTGTACTTGGGTCAAAGACCAGCCAGGGAAGTTGAAAACACAGCTAGACACATCTCCTGACAACTAGCTTGTTTCTTTTCTTTCAATTTGTTTTTATTTTATGTGTATGGGTATTTCATCTGCATGCATGTCTGTGTACCACATGTCTGTCTGGTGTCCATGGAGGTGAGAAGAAGGTAACAGATCTCCTGGAACTGGAGTTGCAGATGATTGTGACTCTCCATCTGGGTGCTCGGAATTGAATCTTTATCCTCTGGATGAACAGGCAGCTCAGCAACCACTGTAGCTGGCTTTAGACTCAGCTTTTGGCTGTCATTACAGCTTATCTGCCAGTGCATTTTACTACGCATCTCAGTAGGGGAGGGCTGCCTGGGCTTCCTCCACTGTAAGGCTCATGTTGAGCTGCTCCAAAGCCTGTCTTTTGTTTCCCTCTGTTACAATTTCCTTCCCTGAATCCTTCTAGCCCCCTCCTCATAGGACCTGAGAGTCTGCCTGTTAGGTTCAGTCTGGGGGAATGAGTTAGTTACAAAGGAAATAGAAGAGAGGTGTTCAGTTGACCTTTGGGTTGAAAAGCCAGTGCTAAAAGCTTAGTCCTTAGATGATGTTTCTCCAAGGAGCACTATCTTCTAGTATGGGAAGATTTAGAAGTTGAAGGCAGACTCACCCGAGAGAGGAGAGAGTTGGGGCACAGGCCGGCAAATGGAGCCCAGGCTACACCTTTGCCCTCACCCACTACTCTCAGCAACAAAACCATCTCCAAGGGTCTGCCTGTGTTTGCCCTGCTACTGTAGTGTGCTGTAAAGCCTGGCAGCTCAGTAGCATCTCTCATATATGGATTCATGATCTTCCTTCTAAGCTTCCTATTACACATGTGTTATGATATCTGTACAGCCCCATGGTCAGAAATTCTAGTATTTTAATTATGGAATGAAGTGGTCCTATATTAACAAGATGAATAGTAAACTACTTTGTCATCATTTTAGAGGCTACTGTGATAATTTGTACCAGCTTGTATAGAGAGTTCCACCCATGCTTTCTTTTGGCTTGGACCTGTATGCAATTCATGGTTTCCTAATACCCACCTTTCTTTTAATAACTATGGCTTATTCCTGCTGTTGGTTGGGCTTCTGTTTGAGGAAGGAAAACTCACCTGACTGTGTGTCCCGTAGCCAGTCATACCTTGTAACATCAGACCACCTGCAGTGACTCAGTGGCTCTCCCAGGTGTGATCTTACTGGTCTTTTCTTTGGCTTGTGCCATCGGACATCAGTGTACTTATTTTCAAAAGAAACTTTTCTCAGAGGGATAATGGTCTGCAAAGAAATTGTTGGTAGGTAAATTAAAAACAGACTATAGATGCTCATGCTCCTGAATTTTTAGTGTCTATAAATATATGAAAAGGATCAATTAAATGCAGAGTCATAGTATTTATGAAAAGTCACATTTCATCTCCTTTGTAAAACTCTCTCCCAGTGGCTTCACTAACATACTGGTGAAGTATTTTTTCCTCACCTCCAGCCTTCTTACAAACCATGGAGGCCAAACCTCTAAACAGAGGAAGCTACCTATAGTGATTCATAATTCCCAGAAGGAAGTTGGAGGGAGTTCGGAACCTTTAAAAGGAAATATTTCCGTTAGGTGAAGTTAAACTTTCAGAGAGGCCCCGCGTACTTCCGGCCAGGCTGTGGCCCCCCTAGTGGCCCTGCTGTGTGTTCATTTTACTCACTTGCATGCTTCGCTGTGTTCCTTCTCTTCATGGGTGTATGCTGTCGTTCCAGTACATCAGAACTTCTTGGGACACAAAATCGGATCACCTGTTGCATTTAATGTTGAAAGAGTGGAATATGGAACTGCCAAAGCTTGTGATCTCTGTCCATGGGGGTATCCAGAACTTCAAGCTGTCCTCTAACCTTAAAGAAACCTTCAGCCAGGGTCTGGTCAAAGCTGCAGAGACCACAGGAGCGTGGATTATTACAGAAGGCATAAACTCAGGTAACGCTCATGCCTGACTGCCCCTCTCATCACTCCTTCCCCCATCTAACCATGAGTCGAATAGCCTGCTATCAAGTCCCTGCTCTGTAGCACTCACAGGAGCTGTGGTGATGTTAGGGACAAAGACAAACCAAGACAAACCAAGCCAAACCAAACCAAACCAAGCCAAACCAAACCAAACCAAACCAAACCAAACCAAAAAACCCATCCCCCATACTGTGGTCTCTGAACTTTCTGCCTTTACATCAGAGTTATTCTGCAGGGTATTTTACTGGTCCATTGGAGAACACTAGAATGCTCATGATGTCAAGCAGTCCATGAAACATTCTAGCTAGGCAAATGTAATGACTGTGTTAGAAATTGGTCAAGGAAGGGGAGAATTATTCAGACCCCGGTCTAGAGGTAAGAGGAAGGGAGGTTGAGATAGGAAATAGACAGTCAAGAAGTTGGTATCCTGTTCCACTATGCCAGGAGCCTACCTTGAGATCATCTATTTGTCTGTGAGAGTCATTATTTAGCTTGATCTTGGAGCTGCAATTTGACTTCTACTCTGGTTGTTTCATAGGAGTGTCCAAGCATGTCGGGGATGCCTTAAAAGCTCATTCCTCTAAGTCTTTGAGGAAAATCTGGACAGTTGGAATCCCTCCTTGGGGTGTGATTGAGAACCAGAGAGAACTGATTGGAAGAGATGTGAGTAGACACTCCTTTCACAGCAGAGGAAAATGAAATTTATCTGAATTGCCTTCTCTAGAATGTACCCAAATATCTGGTGATATTTATTTTCAAATGTGATAAATCCCAAACCAACATTGCCTTCCTATTACATCTGTCACCCTATCTCATAAAATGCCAGTTCTGTCTTGCAACTGCCTAAGCCCAAACCCCTGGATTAAGTTTAGAGTGACCCCCTTTGTGTTATGCCTCAAACATGACCTGCCAGTAAACTCTCAGTTCCATCTTCAGAACATAACCAGAGTCTGACTTCTTTTTCTCTCCCCCATCATTGAGGCAGATCCAAATGGCCACGCTCTGACACCCACATGCTTGGCAGAGTATTCCTTTCTCCCACTCTTGTATTCCGTTGTATCCCTCAATGCACTAACGGGATAATTCTTATAAACTGAACCATGCTATTCTTTTTGTCAAATTCTTCAGTGGGTCTATCCTTCAGCCAATTGGTCCACCCCACAGCCAATGTATAGAGCCTTGCGGTTTTTTATGCAGAGTACAAATCACACTGTAAAGTTGGCCTTTCTATTTGTTTTGTTTGAGCTTTTTCTCTGCTTTGTTTCATTCATTCCTGTGTTGATTCTTTGTGTGTGTGAGTGTAAGAATATGTGTGTGCAAGAATGTGTGCATGTAAGAATGCATATGTTGTAAGAATGTGTGTGTGTGTGTGTGTGTGTGTGTGTGTGTGTGTGTGTGTATAGTGTGTGGTGTGTGCAGACAGGTGCACATGTAATTTATGTATGTAGACTTGTGTGGAGCCAGAACACATCTTTGGCATTGTTTCTCAGTGCAGTACATTCTCCGCTGCCTTTCTTTTGAGCCAGGGTCTCTCACTGGCCTGTAGGCTAGGCTGGCCAGTCAGTGAACCCCAGGAATCTGCAAATTCTGTCTTCCTAGTGCTGGAGATGCAAACATATACATATATACCACAATGCTTGGTTTTTGTCCCACCTCCCCCAGCCCTATCTTTTTAAAAATGTGCTTTTTGGGTAATGAATTCAGGTCCTTACTGGCTCTTTGCCATCTGAACCATCTCCCCAGACCCGTGTCTGTTTTTATCTTTGTCTTTTGAAAGGGAATAGACTGTCTAGACTTATTTGGTCACATATTTTCATATATGCCAAGCAGAGCCTTTCTGTATCCTGAGTATTTAAACAAAATTTTATCTGCTCTCACAACTTTTTTTTTTTGCTTTTAAAAATGATTGTATATGATTTTTTTCTCTTGCTAGAGAAATATCTTGTTTCTTTTAGTGAGATTTCAATCTGTGAGCTATGACTTTTCATGGCTAATAGTATTCTGTTGTTAGTTATCATTGTGATTGTCTAGTTAGGTGCTTTCCTGTTTCTCAAAATTTCAGCCAATAATATTAATATTGTAATAAGATATACATCTTTGGTACTAGATTGTTTGTTTCCCTAGGAATCACTGGGGCCAGTTGCTGTATACATTGACACACTGTCTTCTAGAGAGTGGGAAAATTTTATATTTTTTTTTACCAACTATGTGCAATAGAGCTCATTTTTATGTACTCCTCCATCACCATTTTGACAGACAGTGAACAATAGCTAATTGTTCTGATTTACATACATCTGATTGTTTATGAGGTTTAGTATCTGTGCATATTTTTATGCACTACAATAATTCAGATCCGTAACATTATTGTCAGTATATAGCATTTCTCCCAGTTTTTATTTTGTATTATTTATCATCACTTTCTACAAATATAAAACATGCAGTAAACCTACCAGTGACTTTGTCTTCAGTTTCTGACCTTAGCATTATGCTTCGGAGTTGTAAAGTTACCATTAAAGTCCAATGTCTGTTATTTCTTTGAAGTGTCACACAAACCCTATCATTGGACTTATCATTATCCTTCTTATACACGAGGAAAAGGGAGACAGAAATTACTCAGAGTTAAAATTAGCCTGAGATCACAGTTGGAAATAAGAAGTGGAGCAGCTTCAGGGAGAGTCCACAAATGTAAAAAAGACCCCAAAGCCACATTGCTGTCTGTTATCTTTTATTTCATTTGGAATATGTGAAAAAATAGTGACAAAATGTTTTTCTAAAGAGTACTAGAATCATTTTTTGGATCATGGTGTAGTCTATAGACTGATGCCCATCCTTGAACAGTTTTTAATGATCAGAAACGAGGTAAATAACCAAACTGAGAAATTAGTATTTAGAACCATTTCAGTAATGTGACTACCATGACATTTAAGCCCATGGTCTGGTGCTTATCCTGTTGAACACAGTAGGGTATGTGTGGGTATTGTTCAACTTATCTTTTTAACATACTGTAAGGTTCCTACTGATGCAGAACCATATTACCTATAAGATATGGGAAACAGAAAAAAGGTAAGCTTTCTGAGAAATACGGCCCTGAGTAGTAAGTAATACTTTTAATCTAGATATACGCTCCGTTAGTATGTGGGGACAGGGTTTAGAATCACTGAAGTCTGGGGAAGGACTTTGAGCCCTGATGCCCTCTTGTCCTTGCTGTTTCTCAGGTGGTGTGCATGTACCAGACTCTGAATAATAACCCCCTCAGCAAGCTCACCACACTCAACTGTATGCACTCTCACTTCATCCTGTGTGATGATGGGACTGTGGGCAAGTATGGAAACGAAGTGAAGCTCAGGCGGAACCTGGAGAAGCATCTCTCCATGCAGAAGATACACAGCTGTGAGTGCCATCAGGTTCGACAGGTTGCCAGGGGCTTCCTAGTGAACAAGGTGCCTCCTTGTCATCAGCTCAGGGTGGACAGACCTAAGTGGGTCCCCGCCTTAGAGCAGCCAGAGTGTCAGATTAACACATGGGAGCCAAAAGTTGAAAGAAAGCAGGATGTCTGTTGATACGGCATTGTTGATGGCAATAGCACCAAGGAAGAAATCTTCAGGGGATGGGGTAGACAGAGGAGCTTTCACCCTGAATGAAACTTTAACAAGGCCTCCAAGAGAATGTAGGAGCAGACAGAGAGTGAGAGGGAAGCTTCTGTGTGTGAGTGGGGATAGCTAAAGAGAAATCCAGAGATGAACTTGAGAGGAATATGCATCTAAACTCTGATTGTCAAGGAAGACCCAAGTTTCATGTGTGGACCCAGTGACTTTCAGTAGGGAAGGGGTTAAAACCAGAACTAAGGGTACAGGTTAAAGCCTGTGGAAATAAGGGTACGGGAGTCAGTAAGGCTGTGCTGTGCTCACACTAGTACCATAAGCATGTCATTTTTGGTTGGAGAGTACATGCAGCAGATTGTGGGTAATCCCATTATAGTTGTGTGGTAGGGTGCTTGTCTAGCATGTGCGAGGCTCTGTCCCAACCCAGCACTCCAAAGAGCCATCCTCACTCTGCGTCAGCAGCAGCAACAGTAAATGGCTCTTTGGTGTTATTTGTGGAACAGGAGTACTAGGCAGACTGTCTAGACAACTGTTACAGAAAGAGGAGGGCCAAGTGCTTTCTGGAGGAATGGAGGCCTTTTACTCCGGCATCTCCAAGTGGGCCCTGAGATGTACTGAGCCAATTCTTCCAAAAGATATCTGTACCTTTCAAGGAACTCATGTTTGCATCCTTTGAGTGGTGGCTGGAAAAGTAAGTCCCTTTTGTTTTTGTTTTCGTTCTTGTTCCTTTGAGGCGGGAGAAAGTATGGGGTTAGAGACAACTCTGTCTTTGCTGTCTGTGAGCTTGGGCAATAGGGTCAATACTTGCTAAGATTTTAAACTTTTTAAGTGTAAGGATTTGTCTAGCCCTATCTTTTGCTGCAAAAACTGAGAAAAAGAACTATGTCCAATATTGCCTTTTGTTCTCCCCTCCTCTTCTGTGATGAAATACTCTGACAACAGCAACTTCAGGAGGGTAGAGCTTGTTCTGACTCTCAGTTCAAGAGTATGGTCCATCATGGTGGGCAACAGGAGCTTGATGAAACTGGTTACATCACATCTATAATCAGGAACCATACAGAAAGGAATGCATGTTAGTGCTCAGCTTGCTTTCTTCATTTATATAGTTCAGTATGCTCTTCCTAGAGAATAGTCCTATTCATATTCAAGATGGGTTTTCCCACATAAATAAATGCAACCAAGATAATCTTCCACAGGCATTCCTAGAGGGCTGTTTCCCAGGGGGTTCCAGACTCTTTCTAGTTGACAACTAGCACTGACCATCGTAGATGTGGTTAAAAGTGTTGGGTGCAATGTTTCTTTAATAAATGTCTTGCTTTCTTCCTTTCTCCTTTTTGGTATGATTCTGTGGAAGTTCTTGTGTATTGATGCCTGATTGTCATACCTGATGTGTCCATGGGGGATCACATATTCATATTTATCATTCATAGAGCTACTTTGACAGAATGAAACTATGTAACTGCTGATTATTTATTTCTAAAAAATTAACCAGAGCATCTTTGAAGCAGCTGGTTGGCCTTTCATGTTAGCAAAAAGGACTTATAAAAATAAAATAAAATAATAAATGAAATATGGCTCCTATTAGAGTTGCTAAAGGAATCTGGGTCTCAGTAATTGGCCATTGAAAGGGGCCAATGGCAGTTGTTTTGTCAGCTATTGTCCTGTCAGGATAGGAAGCATAGGTCCCAAGGCCCCTCTTTCTCCTGGTAATTTTAGTGTAGTCTCCACAGAAGAGAGTATTGTTTCCCAAGGTGACTGTTTCAGGAACCATTAACCTTGAGAACTATGGTCTTCTTGACCCTTACTGGTAGGCAGCAGCCTGTAGTTCTCTAATGAGGCTTCTCTGCATTAGACTTTTTAATTCTTAACAAAAATATTTATTATTTCTTTGAATTGATACATAAGAGAAACATCGTATATATCACCAGGGTGCCATGAATGCATTATATTCTGCTCAAATCATTCTAAACATTGCTCTTGCTTTTTATGAGGAAAATATTCAAACATCCTCTTAGAACTGGGCAGTGGTGGTGCTCACCTTTAATCTCAACATGAGCTGCAAAGGCAGGCAAATCTTTGTAATTCAAGGCCAGCCTGATCTATAGAGTGAGTTCCAGGACAGCCTACGCTATACAAAGAAACCCTGTCTCATAAAACCAAAACAACAACAACAACAACAACAACAACAACAACCTTAAATACTCACCTTAACATTTGTGGATTCTGGGACAAGGATACTAGATGTCTGTACTCTATTATCTAATATTTTAAAGCCTGAAATCAAACGGACACACTAATGCTCTATTCATTGACCTTGACATATATAAGCCAGGCTAGTTTATGTTTATTCTTGGGTTTTCAGTGGGGCAGAGGTGTGTGGGGGGGTCCTCAACCCATTCACTTTCTGATTTTATCTGTCTCTAGTTCAATCCTGGGATTCTAGATAGGCTATACCTTGACATTCCCTGGACACCTCCATTGGGACCAAATATCTCCCTATCACTTCTTTACTTCCCAAATCTATCTCTTGCTTTGCAGAGGATATACTTGGGGCAGAGGCTCAAGTGTCCCGCAGAAGCCAAGATCTCAGAGTCTCATGAGCTTCAGGAAGTGGGATGTGAGCAGAGGCTTCTCTTGGCAGTCCACCCTGTGCAGACTTCTGTCCTACTTAGGGCTACCATTGGTGTGAAGAGACACCATGACCATGGCAACTCTTATAAAGGAAAACATTCAATTGGGGCTGACCTATAATTTCAGTACTTTAGTCCATTATTATCATGGCAGGAATCATGGTGGCATGCAGGCAGACATGGTGCCCAAGAGGTAACTGAGAGTTCTACGTCCAGATCAGCAAAAAGCAGGAAAAGAATGCCACGGTCGGCTTGGCTTGGGACCTCAAAGCCCAACAGTGACACACTTTCTCCAAAAAGACCACACCTCCTAATAGTGCCCTATGGGCCTATGGGAGGAAATTTTTATTCAAACTACCATCTTGAGGGTAGGGGATGACCAGAGCAAGGCCACAGCTTGGCCCTGAAAACAATTTACCTAAGGTGAAGTTCTTTGTTGCTCAAGGATGAATATAAAATATTGTTCACCAGTTTTCCTTCCTTTGAAATGTAAAATCAAATCTATGGTTTATAAGCAACACATTGAAATTCAAATCAATAAGATGATTAAAGTCATGCTGAGCATGGCAGTTCATACTTGCAATGTAGCACTCAATTGGTTAAAACAAATGGCTTGTGAGTTTAAGGCCAACCTCAGCTATATAGTTACAACTTGTTTCAAATGCTAGAAATGCTTTGATGTTAATGGTTTATTGTATATTCTTTCAGAGATTTTCATTGACTTATTAAAAAAGTACACATACATATATACATATAAATGCATAATTATAACAGGGCTTTGAAAATACAAATAGGATGTATTATACATGTTGCTTTATAACTTTTTCATTTAGTAGCTTTTAGAAAAGAATGGCTCAATAGTTGATGCTGCTGTTTTTTTTGACTCCTTGCTTTAAGATAATATATAATCATGATAAGAAATTCAAACAGTGAAAGATGTCCTATACTGAAATACAAAAGACATTTAAGCTTTCCCTTCCCACCATTAAAAGTTTATTCAACTGACAAAGCCTGGCTGTTTTTAATGAGTGACCGGGACACTGGTATCTATTGTATGGATCTGCTTACTTTTAAATTCTTTAGAATTTTTAATCATGAAATGTTAACAAGTTTTAGCCCCCCTTCTACCTCCTTGTAAGTGACTGAAAGCTTTTACTGATCTTTTAACTGGCAAAAGCTTAGAGATGGCACCCCCCCCCCCATATTCTTTCAAGTCCAAGTTTCTGATTGGTCTGGATTTGATCAAGCAGGAAGGTAAAGGTGGTAGTTAAAGGATTTAAATGTAGAAATCAAGGTGGCTGACTGGCCAAGACTGGACAGCTTTGTGACAGTGTGCTACTGTTTGTGACCTGAAACAGGCTCAAGACAAGGTGTGCCTGTGGTGGGCCTGGTGGTGGAAGGAGGCCCCAATGTCATCCTCACGGTGTGGGAGACTGTCAAGAACAACGAGCCTGTGGTGGTGTGTGAGGGCACAGGCAGAGCTGCTGATCTCTTGGCCTTCACCTACAAACATTTGGAGGATGGAGGGTGAGTTGCTGACTCCTCCAGTTTGAAAACTTAGTGGCTCTTCATTCTTCCACTTTGGACATTCAAGCTGTGCATTTTCGTGGACCAAACATGCTTCGACAGTCACTCCTCTTTCAGTGACTGGACTTGTGCATCAGATCCCCAACATGTAACTGGGAGAGTTGCTATTGTCTTAGCCGAGCCTACCATTTTAGGGGGTCGTACCATTTGAGAATATTATGCCCAGACTGTGAAAACTCACTGCCTTCTGGAACCCCATCAGCTTTAGGATGTATTGTTTCAGGGGACCTTGTAGATGAATACTCTTTGCATTAAAATTCATCCTTCTCTGCATCCCCTCTCCCCCTGCTCTGTATTTGCTTCTTGCTCATGGGCTCTCTTGAGGGCAGCCTTCTCAGTAGGTACCCACACGGAGTACCCTACTCACACCAGTGCTACTGGCCTGGTCTCTTCTCTGGGTTGCTTCAAGTTATGCCCATTTATTTCTCTGCCAGGATGCTGCGCCCTCAGGTGAAAGAAGAGATCTTCTGTTTGATTCAGAGCATGTTCAACTTCAGCCTTAGGCAGTCGAAGCACCTGTTCCAAACTCTAATGGAGTGCATGGCACACAAGGACTCTGTGAGTATGATGAGTTGATGACTTAAAAAAATGCCACCTCCCAGAACTCAAAATTTATTTTCACATTTAAAAAAAGTATGCAGAATAGCTATTTTGAACTTTGATAGATATCACTGCAAAATTTGACCCTTCAGTTGTGTAAACCTGGATTCCTACTCCTCTACCTCTACACTTACCCATCATGTTCTACATTTCAGAGTCTCTCTGGGACAAAGTACTTAGAAAAACAGTATTTCGCAGAAGTCACCAAACATAACCACTTGCAAAGGTTGAAAGGGCAGTTCCAGGAGTGCAGTGGACTTAAGTCTGCTGTTACATGACCACATCACAGCATTGTGAGTGAGACCCGCAGCAGGTCCTCATGTGTGCAATGGACAAGGACAAATTCGAGATTAAACCATGCAATAGGAAACATAGTTCAGCTGAGTGTGGTGGCATATACCTTTAACTCCGGCACCCAGGAGGCAGGGGCAGGGGCATGGGCAAGGGCACGGGCATGGGCAGGGGCACAGGCAGGGGCACGGGCACGGGCACAGGTACAGGCACAGGCACAGACACTGGCACAGGCACAGGCAGTTGATCTTTGTGAGCTCAAGGCCAGCCTAGTTTACATGATGAGTTCCAGGCTAGCCATAGCTATACAGTGAGACCCTGCCTCAAGCAAATCAAAGCAACAAACAAACAAACAAACAAAACAGGGCAATGAGTATAATGCAGATTCAGGAAAACTGTTTGTGTTTTAGGGAACTATTTCCAAAATTTTTATTGATGACTACTTAGATGATATGAAGTAGAAAACTGGAGTAAATATGCAGATAAGTTGCCATTTACAGTGATCTTTCCAGAACTGGGGAGCTTAATGAAGTCATGAAGGGATTATGTTGGTACTAAAGCATCTAACCTTACAAAACCAATAGAACAGGTTCAAGAACCCACATGAAAAACCCTACGGCATCTTCAGTGATCACAGCCGTGTTTATAAGTGGCCATGTGCTTTTAATGCTCTTTCATCTGAAATAACCCTAAGAATGAGTTCAAGATGACAATAATTGCTCAATTCCATTTTGGAAATTATGCAGCTGAAGGCTAGAAAATTTAAATGATTTGTCCAGTCATCCAGTTAAGCAATGGCAGGCCTGATCTGAGCTCAGAGGTGCTACCCTGCCATGCTCTGCATAATTAGAAGAAAAGGCCACATGAAAGAGACTGCTGTAGTGCTTGCTTCTTTCTGTCATTAAGTAGTATAATTACTGAGCAGTGATGGAAAGATGAAGAAAGGCAAAGGAAGCAAACTTCAGTGCTCACATCACAGCCATTGGGCTCTGTGTAGCCGGTGGTTGAGGCTGATTTGTGTGTGTGTGTGTGTGTGTGTGTGTGTGTGTGTACACAGTAGCCATGTTAGGCAAAAGGGCCCAACATGTGCAGATGCATTAGCATAGTCTTAAAATAGGATGGACCTTGGGCATTTCCCAGATTCTTACTTATTTTGTGGATATGTAACTTACATTCAGTGGCTTTAAGATATGTTCCTAAGTTGGGCTAGTTAGAGTCTTACTTGGGACTAGCTCTCGCCATTCCTGGCTTTTTCTATTAATATAACTTGGAAAGGTGTAGTATATGTATAAACAGATATAAATGTGGGTAAAATCTAAAATTCTAGAAAGGAGAATAACAAAGGGTAACACCAGATGGTGAAGAAGGGTAGGGGCATGTGCGTTTGGGCCACAGGATACATGGGGCATCAAAGAGGAAAAGAATCTGTTGGGGGGTGGGGGGAACACAAGAGTAGCAAGGGATAGGGACATAGAGAAAACAAAAACCACAAAATATCATACTTTGTTAAAAAGCATCAAAATGGTATCAAACACATTATATGCTGATTTTTTTTTTAAAGTCAGTCACACACTAGGAAACTCTGAGCACTTTGATGTTATGAAAACTGCAGATCTTGTACTATCCAGGGTCATTGGCTTACTAAGTTTATGATGAACATTTGAGGTGTAACCTCACATTAGGAAGCAAAGGTCTTAGTTTTGAAGTTTAAATGAGCAGAGGATCGCAGAGGGCTCTCACGTTTTCCATTCCAAAGAGGGGTGGGGGGGGGTGAATTGATTTGCACTGGGAGTTGACAATGGGCTCTTTTTCTGAGAATGGTACATAGTAAGCTCCATTACATGTGAGACTTTTAAAGTGCACTTTCCCAAGTGTCTCACATTATTTGAAACAGTTTTTAATTTACAAAATCAGGGACATTTCCTTCAGAAGCTAAAATATTCATCTTATTATTGGCACAATTTGGAGACATCTCTGGGGTAGTTTCTAAACCGTGTGACTTTTTGATTTTTCACCCTCCACAGATTACCATATTTGATGCTGAGTCTGAGGAGCATCAAGACCTTGATTTGGCAATCCTCACGGCTTTGCTGAAGGGTGAGTGACTAGCCAGATTCCTCCCCACTTTTGGTTTTTTGCATTCGAGAGGATTCTGTGTTTTCACCTAGATATTTTTGAATAGAATATTAGATTATTCCTTTATTTCTCCCTAGGCACAAACTTATCAATATCAGAACAATTAAATCTGTCAATGGCTTGGGACAGAATGGACATTGCCAAGAAACATATTCTAATTTATGGACAACATTGGAAGGTAGGATGAAAATGAGGTTGTTTGAAAAAAGTATTTTACATACTGATTTGTTAGAGGGTGAAAAGAGGAAATTGGAGAAGACATGGGTACCACTCTGATGGCTAGGTACCCAGGGAAGCAAAGGTATGTCTCTTCCTTGGTTTGCCTCCCTGAAAACAAAATTTTTCTAGTTTCATGGAAGATGAAATAGGAAGTCAAAAGACCTAAAGAATGGACAGGAAGATTTTAAATTTATTTTGAATGAGTTTGATTTTGTTTTTTATTGTTTAGAACTTAAATATTATCTTAGTGTTTTGTTTAGTTTTATATTAAAATGTGACATTTATAGTGAAACATGTAGAGACTACCACAAGAAGACTATGAGCTCTTAACCTCTGAACCCAGTGAAGATGCAGCGTGTGTTTTCTTCTGCCTCTGCGCTGTCCTTCCTTACACTCTGTCATCAGCTTTGCTGTAGGGTACCAGATTAGATCACAAGCTTGAGATGCCTGCAGGAGATTCTTGTGACTAAACCAAGATAAAAACTACTGTGTTCTAAAATGATCATACAAATAAAAGGCAAGCAAAGATGAAGAGAGTAATTATCACCAAGAAAAAACCTCATTCCACAAGTTGTCCTCAGAAAGCCTTGTCACCTCAGAGGCCAGTATCCCATCAGAGTGAATCTCAGTCTACATCAGGCCACACTTCTGATGTGTGGGCTATGATCACAATTGTCTGGGGTACTTTCCAGACACTTAAAAATGCTTGGGAACTTATAGTTATCTGATAGATGACTAAAGTGAGACAGGACCTGGTATCTTCATCTTCAAATCATCTATCCCTTTGCCGCTCAGTCTTGAATCATACTCTTCTCTGCATGGAGGCACGCTGATCATTTGAAAAATGTTTTGTTTAAAGACTAGGAAGGGTTATCTTGACCACTGCTAGCTGGAGTGGGTCTGTGTTTCTTCTACTTTTGCAGTTTCTTCAACTCAAACACTTAAAGTCCTTCATCCCTGTAAAGAGGCCAAGACATTTGTGCCAGATGAGGACATGACCTTTTATTGTTAGTCTACCAAGTACAAGACCAAGGTTCTTGTGCCTAAGAAGAATGTTGTTTGAAACTGTGCCCATGGCTAATGGACAATCACCAAATCTTAAGCCGACAGCCTTTTGCTGAAGTGAGCAGCTGGTCTCCTTTGGCTTGGTCTCATCTCTACTGTAACCATACCACATGTTCCTATCCTCTGCTATCAATGACAGAAATCAATGAAAAAGCAGGAGAACATATTCAATATTCAATATTGTAATGGTGATAATCATCATTAATAGTTCACTAAAATTTTAAGTTGTGACTATATCCCAGTTGTATTTCATTCGAACACATGCATGTGATTTAAAACATCAAATAAGGTTACAAGATTATGAAAATGATGATTTTCTACTGCAATGAACCTTCTACATTTGACACTTTTGACTCTTCTATTTGTAACTTTCTAGATTCTAAATTAGGTCACACAGATCTTTTCCAGCTCATCAGTCTTAGAAACTTCTTGGCCTTTCTGACCTCTGAGGCTCACTCTGTGCTGTTGGAGGTTCCCTCTGGTTTTGGAGCTTGGATGCCATTCTGGGATCTCCATCACTAGTGTGGGATCTTCTTGTCCCTCTGCTATGTTTCCTGTGGCTCAAGACTCATTTTCTAGTTCTCTTCTTCCATAATGATAGCAAGAATTAGTAACTTCCTAAGAAAAAACACGGGAGCTAAATATTCAGAGGACCTGATATATGGCTGCATTTTAATTCATGATTAGAAATATTTTTTAAAGTTTTGTTATTATTATCTTGTTGTTGTTGTTGTCGTTGGTATGTGGTGGGGGCTGGGGACACACATGCCATGACATGCAAGTGGAGACTAGAGGACAGCTTTGTGGGGTCAATTCTGTCCTTACAACTTAGTGTAGGTTCTATGACTCCCTCTCAGGTTGCTATGATTTCAGGACTATTTTTTAGTCCTGCTATGCTATTTTTTACCTGATGAGCCATCCTGCTTACCCTAGAACTACATTTTTTTCCATCATAATTTTGACTGTCTAACATTGACATTGACATATGAACACTCTTCCATCTTTAGGTCCTTGTGACCATGTCTTTTCTTTTTCCCTGGAATTTTTAAAATATTTTATTTTTCCAAGGTTCTGTGCTTTCACAATGGTGTATGTTAGGTCTTGTCTTACTTCTCTATTGCTGTGATAAAACATCATGACCAAGGAAACTTATAAAAGAAAACATTTAATTTGGCTCATGGTTTTAGAGGGCCAGAGTTCATGATGGTGGAGTGGAGCCCTGGTGGCAGCAACAGCTGAAAGCTCACATGTGAAAACCACAAGCACATTGTTCCATCAGCGAGAGCATTCAGATAGATGACTCTCTCCGGGCTAGTCTCATTCAAAACAGCCCAGGTGTAAAGATTCATTATTCACATAATTTCAAACTTGAACTCACAGTTCCATTCTATCCCCGTTGTTTTCTCTGCTCTTTCTTTTTAGACTCCTGTTTCCTGAGTGTTTACTCTGTTGCTGATAATTGTTTCCATTGCTTTTCTTGTGTTTGTGTTTGGTAGGGTTTCTCAACTTCTCAGCCTCAGTGAAACCTTGCTTTACTGGTAGCAGAGGGTTAGTCTGCCAATTCCCAGGAGCACATCTATTTGCTGAATGGATTTCTTTCCTCTGTGTTCAGTGGTACCTGGAATAGCTCTTATCTGCCTGAAACTATGAATAATAGCCTTTTAGAGCTTTCCTCCTGAATTATTTTGTTCCTCCAAGCTTTTTAATCCATTTGTGTTGAATTTTTTTTATTCAAGGGTTTGAACTTCAGCAAAGGTCATCTGATGCCATTTGCTGGGGACTCTCCTCAGTGTCAACACACTCATGTTTTCTCTTGCATTGATGATAGTGCCAGAAAAGAAATGTCTGTACCAGCTGGGAGGTGTAAGCGTTACCTCTCATAGTAAAAGGTCAAGTGGAGACAATGCCTTCTAAGTCCTAACATTAGACTTAACACATGTACATTGACTTCACTGTGGCCTTGCTGTTACATGGCATCAATCTCTGTGATCCATGATACTTTTCACTAAAATTGTTTGATTTTGGGTGGACTGGAGCCAACTACCCCTTGACCAACTGCTTTTCACAATCCACACTTCTGTTCTCATTCTTCCTCCACACATCCTGTACTTATGAATTAATTTGTTTAAATAAATTCTTCTGATGTAGTTTTATGGATTTTTTGGTAGGGGAAAATTAGATACAACATGCCATTTATTCACGCAAAGTTTAAATGGCAGAATGATGGTACCAAAACCAACTAAAACCAAAATTTAAAAAGATCCATCAGTCAAATGAATGAGTAAATATTTACCTCCATCCTCAAATTAAAAACAAACCCAGAAACTCTTGTATCTTCATTAGAATTACCTTTATGACTCAGCATCAGTTTGGGGGAACTTTGAGGTTGTTGCAATGCTTAGTTTTCTCACACAAGAACATGAATCATTCTTGACTATGTTTTCAGTTAGGCCCTGGTTTCTTAAGAAAATTGTACTTTATAATGATGGTATATATGTAGTGTTACTTGTGATTCTTACTTCTCTCATGTTAATTATCTTTATAACTCTTCTTTATTTGTACCTCCTGAAGCCCGGTGCTCTAGAACAAGCAATGTTAGATGCATTAGTGATGGATCGGGTGGATTTTGTGAAACTCTTGATAGAGAATGGGGTGAACCTCCATCGTTTCCTCACTATTCCCCGGCTGGAAGATCTTTATAATACAGTGAGTATCATGTCATCTTGTTCAAGATTTGTTTGCTAGTTAGCTTCAGGTTTGTCTCTCTCCTCGAATGCTCATGTGCCAACATAGGTTTCAGAATGTAGACTTACTTTCCAACTTAAGTCACACCCTTACCATGGAATCATTTTATCTTAAGATGGAGACAACAGTGTGAAGAAGAACAAACTGATTTTCATTTCGTTATTTGGAGTATCTTGACCTAAAGCCACTAATAGTTAATATGATGCTCTTGGGCCAGTGAGATGGCTCATTGGGTAAAGACACTTGTGGCCAAGGCTGATGAGCAAGTTCGATCCCTAAGACCTGCTTATCCATTGTGAAAATGTCCATTGCTCATGCCAGGCATCTTCTGGATTTTTCCTTCATGTTCCTTTCAATACTGTCCTCTCTTCAAACATCATTAAATTCTGTCCTCATCATTGCTCCAGTTACTTAACAGTGTTCTCTTTCTAGAATTTGAAGCACTTCCAGCTTCTTTTTAGCACACACATCTTCACACTGTTGGCTGCTTCTTAGGATATGTACTACCCTTCATTTCCCATCATTGTGAAGACTCCCTTGAACCCCAGGAAGCTGAACATTGTTAAGGATTCAACAAAGTTCCAACCTATAGAATGCACTTGTGTGCAGAGATTTGATGGCATTTACTTATCATAAAGGACAGTCATAAATGCTTAAATTTTGTGCTTCTTACTACATAAAACTAACTAACATCCTTACTATCTCTCTATATACATGATTTGAAAACTACTCTGAATGTACATGGTTTCTCCTGGGAAACTCCTTCTTTAAGATTAACCAGCTTAAGTTTCATTACGAAAGATGCTGAAGAAGATTTCCAGTGTTCCAGGTTGCACATATAATTTGAAATACCTGTGTAATTCTGAAATAAGGCACCTCCAGCACACAATAGTTAAAGGACATTATTCTTTTTCTTCTTTTTTTTAAATCACAGAAACAAGGACCAACTAATACGTTTTTACGTCACCTTGTCCAAGATGTAAAACAGGTAACCAAAGTATGAAAGTTGAAAATACTCTTTGCCTATTACCTTAGATTTGAGATAATTGAATGAAAATTTATAAAATGTAGGTTTGGATTTTGTTGGGAATTACTTACTCTTTAATCACCAAATTTTACTCTTCTAGGTTCTCCCACTTTGTTTCTGTTTTTAAAGTTTGGTTCATTAGCCAAGTGACATTAATTATGAAAACCACACATCAGAAGGCTGACATTCAGTGACACAGTGCTCTATGGAAGACCTTGAGTCAGTTGTCAGCACCACACAAACAAATAACCAAAAACAGAACAAACAGGCCAGATTGCGGGGTTCATGCTTATAATTCTATCATCCAGGAGGCTGAGACATGAGTATTCAGGTTTTAAGGGCATCCTGGGCTATGTATTAGACTCTGCCTCAAAAGGAACAACCAAAATATATGAAGAAACAAAAGTAATGGACCAGCACCCCAACGGAGTCTACCTATCACACAGCCAGTGAGGACATCAGTAGCACAGGCCTTTTGGGGATGTCTAGTGTGTGATTTCTGATGTCTCCTGTTATCATTGTTTTGATTACCAGTGGCAACTTAGGGATGCAAGCATGCTTTTGTGTGTCTGAGCCCTGTTGCAGGGACTTAGGATGGTTCAACATCATTTGGTCATGTTTTTCTCTTCAGTGTTCTTGAAAATGTAAAGGTCTTTTATTTGTCACTGTGGTGAAAGGCCACCCAGGGTATATTTTAAGAGTTCTTCCATTATTTGAAGCTTGGCATCTCACTGTGTAGCCTATGGCCTTTCTGTTCCTGTTGACTTATTTGGAGAATTGGATAAAAGAAAGATATTTACTTGGCAAATTGACAGTAAAGCAAAATTTTCTAAGCTGATATAGATTTAAGTTACATTGATTCGAGCTATAGCAAAAATGACTTGCCTAAATTAAATTATTCCCTAAATCTTTGTCACAATATGCTGCAGAGAAAGGGATGGATAAATTAAGTGTGTTGCCTTTTGAGAGCATAGAAAAAGAGATACAGAAGACAAAGCTGTGACTCCTTGCTCTTCGTTGTAGCATACCCTTCTCTCAAGCTACAGAATAACACTCATCGATATTGGGCTGGTAATAGAGTACCTCATTGGTGGAGCCTATAGAAGCAGCTACACTAGGAAAAGTTTCAGAGTTCTCTACAACAACCTCTACAGAAAGCAACACAAGGTAATATCATTGAAAAGTACTCCAGTGCAAAGAAGGGGAATTGCAAAGTTTGGTTTTAAGAAAATGGCCAACGGAATCCCAGGAGTAGTAGATTTGGTGATGGGCCTCTCATCTGAGGACATGTCACCTGCTGTATGTAGAGTGCTGTGCAAAGGGTTTGTGTATTGGCATGAGACCGATAGAAAGAAACCTCTTTAAAGAAATAGATTGATGGGTAAATTACCCACAATGTAAAGCGGGATGTTGTGCTCTATGGACATAGAAGTGATATGTGATGCATCTGGTTAGAGAAAAGCTGCTTCTTCTTTTCTTCCTTTTGAAAACAAAGAGGCCAAAGGTCAAACTCTGAATAGATTTATTTCTATAAACTAACAATGATCTATACAGTCCAGAAACTGCATTTTGGGCTAAGTATGTGAGGATTGTACTGGAAGATGAAAACAGAGTGAGCTTAAAAAGAGAGAAGGTTTTACAGATGAGTACATATTTTCTGTTGTAGTTTTGGAAGACCAAAATTATAAAGGGAGAGTTGCCATTATTGATCCATAGTTAGAGGAAGGAGATTAGTTCTTAGAGATACAAACACCAGAAAAGGAATACTGGGCACTGACATAGAGAGGAAAATGGACACAGAAGAACAATGGTCAGACCTCAGGGCAGGGTTCTGCAATGACACTGAGACCTTTGCCGTGGGTGGACAGGGATGAGACTGGAACATGGCCTGGAGGAGATTCCACAAAAAACCTGGAATATCCAGCTGCTTGAGATCTTTATAAAGAATTGGGAGAAGTGGTAAGTTTAGGAAATGAGCAAAGCAACCCCCACAAAAGCATCCACAATATGGAAAGCCACATCTCACCTAGGATATAATCTCTGCTGAGCTTTCTGAGGCCACAAGACATGCAGAATCAGCTACTGCCTTTGAAAGGAGCAACACTTCAGTGTGGTGGTGAGGACAGGGTCACTGTGTGGCCTTGGTGCAGCTGGCTTGCAGCTTACTAGAAGGCTCCATTCCTGCTCCTTCTGGAAACGGCCCATTAGTATGACATGTCCCATTTCACAGGCTGTTTTTTTCCTGAGTGTAGGTCATGGTGTTTCAGCTTAGCTGCAGCCAGACTACAGTGCCTAGTCTGATGTCAGAGTGGTTTGACATCAAATCCCATTTGTCTCTTTACTTGGTATATGAAACATAATCTGTGTTCTTACTCTCCCATCTATGAATTGGGCATATTAATGTCCTGTTCACAAACTTGTGAGAATACCAAAGCCCCTCTATGTCCTTATTACAGAGCAAGCTTTGAGTGACTTAATAACAATACTCATGATTATTATCATGTTGATATTATTAATTCTCTATTATAATAATGATGACACTAACTTGGTTATTGTCACTGAGCAGTCTTAACTTCATTTTTTCTATGTTTATTTTTTTTTATCCATAGAACACAAACTGAAGGAGAGTAGAGTTTTCAAAACCTGGAGTTTGTATCCTAGGCTCTTATGTCAGTCTCCAGATATTTGCGTTTCTCCTTGCTGACACTTCATTTGATGCCCTTGCAGTGGAGATATCATATGGTACCTGGAAAAATTCCAGAACTTTCTAACTTCACCGAAACTTTAAAGTTCTTTGTGAATAGAAACTTTTTTCTTATCAAAACTGTAACATTTTATTGCCTGTTTTGAACTTGCTCCGAGGCTAGAACATCCATTGATTATAAAGGAATTTCCACATAGGAAAGGAATTTAGGTGAGCAATAAGGAACAAAAGAATATGTTCTCTAAAATGTCAGGCAATAGTAGTGTTCACCGGAAGAAGACTGGGGAGTGATGGATCTCCAGAGTCATTACTTATTTATCTTGGATGAGGGACAGAAGTGTTGGGTATTTGAAGGGACACATATTTAGCTTTCATTATTGTCTGGAAAGAATATGTGGTCATTACTCTAATCTTTAAAAAAATTTTCTCCCTTTTGTTTTCTTTTTAAAACAAAATAACAACATACATCAGAGTGTGAGCAGCTTTTCTCAGAGCCTTTCCCAGCACCCTCTTCACCAGAGACATTCCTTGGGAAGTAGACATGAGTCATCGGAAAGCACACTGCATTCCCAGTTCTTTAGGACTGCCCAGCCCTACAAATCCAAGGTACACTCCTTTGTTTGTAGAGTTGAAAATGAAGTTGGTTTTCAGGCTGGGATGCCTCCTTCATTTGACACTGGAGAAAGGGAGGGACCGATGAAGAATTATCCCCCAAAACCATAAACAGATGGTGCAATTCACAAGCATCTTTGCTGACACAGCTATTCTTCAACAACCCCGACAACCCAGTGATTGTCTTGGCCTTGTCCCTTGAGTTCTCTTCCTTGTTCCCACCTCTGCCTTGTGCATGCCATGGAATTCGACATTCACAATCATTAGCCTAACACTGTACTATTAACTTGCTTACTCAAGCCTGGTTGGGTATGAAAACCACGCCCTTTGTAACTTTCAGTTTCTGGAGGTATGCTCTCTTGCATCTTCTTTTCCCCAACTAAGTCTTTCTTGATGTTAGTTTTAGCCTAATTTTGCAATATAGCAAAGAAAATGAATGTGTGTCTTTAGCCTGCTTTTCTCTGGGGAAGAATGCTTGTGCTTAGGTATTTCCATGGAAATCATATACTATTGTCTGTAAGATATTTGTTTTTCCATAACTGTTGGCATAGCCCTTTGCCACCATTAATGAATAAATCCTTTTTTTCCATAGAAAGAGAATAAAAATCTTCAAATAGCTTCTGCTATGACGCTTCTGCATTTTGCTGAGTACTTGGTTGAACTGGGGAGATGAGCAGGTAGAGGTAGATAAAATGATGACTGAGAAACTGTTCCACTTACCTTAAGGCAAATAACATCATTCAGGGCACTGAATCAGAGATGGGAAGCCACATCCACACAAAAGCACACAGGGAGTTTGAGTGCCATGTTAGTTGAGCTGCAAAGGGTCAGTTTGGGGGTGGGAGTAATGCTTATTGTCTCCAGAATAAAATAAAGCAAAGCGATCTATTTGAATGTATACTGGGAGCACTAGCGACACTCTTCAAAGGAACAAGGACAAATCAACTTGTTAAGACAGAAGTAGAGAATATTTAAAATAAAATTTTTACCCAAATAGATTGCCATCAAAGTGCAAATTGTGCTTGCTGGTTTATCTTAATGATATTCTGCGTGTTTTTGAGACAAGGTCTCTCTGTGGACTGTGTTTGAACTCAGTCCTCCTGCCAATCAATCTATGTCCTTCGTTGTAGTTTGATAAAGCATGCATTTTTTTAATAGTTCGGAGAATTAAACAGAGCTACATCCCCAATTGATTGCTTTTGTTTGCCTTATACAGGGGGCATCAGTTTACTGGATAGTTTGTACTAACAGTTCTACTATGGTGGGTGTCTGAGCTTTTGTTTGTTTTGCTTTTTTTCTTCAGTGCCAGGATCTAACATAGGTAGCAATTATTTTTAAAAGTATCTCTAGGATACTTGCTGTGCTATATTTAGCTAAGCATTATATATTGGAGTCCTTAGGCCTTTCTTCTCATTTGCAATAGGACAAGCCTGGAGACTCTCATAAGTCAAAGAAGAAGTCAAAGGAAATAAACAGCCTAGCAGAGGACCCCGAGTCTGCCGGTTTTGTTTACCCATACAACGACCTGCTGGTGTGGGCCGTGTTGATGAAGAGGCAGAAGATGGCCATGTTCTTCTGGCAGCATGGAGAGGAGACCACAGTCAAGGCAGTCATTGCTAGCATTCTCTATAGAGCCATGGCCCGGGAAGCTAAAGAGAGCAACATGGTGGATGATACCTCAGAGGAACTGAAAAATTACTCAGAGTAAGTCTTCTGCCTTCACATTACACAGCGACACTTTTTAGAAAGTGTAGACACTTCTTTCTCCCTCACTTTACCATAGGATAAATAGATTCACGTAGAATTGTGTGTTTCAGTCAAGCATCCCCTAAGGAACAGAGTCAGCAGGGTGTATAGATAGTTATATGAGAGGGGATTTGATGACTAAGTGATTCCGGTAGCTGAAAAGAATTTGTGGAGCCTGGAGACACAGAGATACCAGAAACATGACTAAGTCCATGTCCAGAGGCCCCAGAACCAGAAAATCTGTGGTAGGACCCTCAGTTTAAGGCCTTTGAACTGGGGAAGAGTGTAACTGCTATAAGCCATAGAATCTTCAGGTTACAGAGCCTGGACTGCTGATGTCCCGGGCACATGACAGGTAGCTCACTTTCTGTACTTGTTCTATTTGGGCCCCTGGAGGACCAGGTGGTGACTATCTAGCTAGAAAAGGTATCTTCTTTATGTAGTCCACTCAGACTCACATGAAAAGCCCTAAAAACATGATCACAGACACAGTGTATTATTGATTTCTAGTTATTTCCTGATCCTGTTCATTCAGCAACTAACACTGACTATCACACTGCATCTTTCATGCCCTCTTGTAGTAAAGGGCCCATAAGGATTAGAAGGGACTCTGTGGAATATAGGGGAGAGGTGATTTTCCAGTGAGGGGTGCTGTATAGGCAACTATTTTTGAACTGTGTCAACCAACTAGATTTTAGCCTCTAGTTCCTTAAGAGCAGAGAAAGATTTTTGAAAGGAATGACATATGAAGTCTTTTGAGACCCCAAGTCTTCCATGTTGTTAAGATGGCTGCTTACTTTAGGTGTCTTTTAAGCTGCGGAAGCAAGCACACACGTTGTAGTAAAGAATCAGAAAGTAACTGGTGGGAATGAGGAAGAGGAGAGATTAATCTGATTACTAAAGTGTGGTAGTCCTGTGGATGAGGAAGCTAATCTATACCTTGATGTACAGACCTACAGTATTTCCAGTAAAGCTTCCTGGGAAATTTCCTGAGGGGATCTGGATCTAGATTGTTAAGTACTTAAGGGATATATATATATATATATATATATATATATATATATATATATGTTATCATGAAACATGATATATATCATGATAACATCATGTTTCTTGGACACAAGTGTCCAAGGACACAGTGTTTTCTGTCAGAATTTCTCTATTAGCACTTATCATGTAGACCCATCCACACCAGGATGAATATAGCACATCACACAGTATGAAATGGCTTCTGACACAAACATTAAATTCTACTTTGGGATACCAGGAAATTAGGACAACTTATCTACCTTCTGAGAGGCTGCTGTAGCTTCTGATGACTGAGATTAAATTGCTGTTTATTACACAGCCTAATTATTTTTGGATCATACAGCCCAGTTACCCGGTGCCATAATCAATCTCAGGAGACATTTCTGGGGCTCTGACTGGCTTTTTGTGTTCTTTACTCACCACTGTGTCATCAGGCAGTTTGGCCAGCTTGCCCTGGATGTATTGGAGAAGGCCTTCAAGCAGAACGAGCCGATGGCCATGAAACTGCTGACCTATGAACTCAAGAATTGGAGCAATGCCACCTGCCTGAAACTGGCCGTGTCTGGAGGACTACGTCCTTTTGTGTCCCACTCTTGTACCCAAATGCTGCTGACAGACATGTGGATGGGGCGTCTGAAAATGAGGAAAAACTCCTGGCTGAAGGTACATTCTTTTTTCCACACGTCACATTGTCAGCGTAGCGTGAAGGTCAGCGCTCTTGAGTTCCAGGTGGGCCCCTCTGGCAAACAACACCTTCCTGCAGGTGCACAGCTCATCCGTCCTTCAGAAATCTCTAAACTACTTTCCCATAGTGACTTTTCAGAGCTTGATGGCTGTACCTGCTCCCCAGCCACCACAGAGCCATTGTCATGTGAGGGCAATGAGAGTTAAAAGCAAACAAAAGCGACACGTCACTGTGCCAAATGGCAGTGCTTCTGAGAATTCCAACTGAGACAAAGCTTGAGAATACAGATGGGGGTGGGTGCAGACCTCACTTGCAGAATGCTTGAACAGCACATACAGTGCTGCGTTTGGTCCCCAGTGCCACAAAAACAAGTATTAATAGACAAGAAACTGAATAGAACTAGAAATTTTTATTGCTCTCCTCTTCCAGGATGTTGCTTCCGGGACTGCATGGTTGTCTCATAAGGCTCTCCTCCAGCAACTGCGCATACCATTCGTCATATCTAAATTCTTAGTCCCCTCAGTTATCTAAAGTCAAGCGCACCCAAATTCAGTCCCAAGATTTGTAATGTTCACCGTGGAGCCGGAGCACAAAGCCTTCAACCTGGTTAATGCCAAAGTGCACCTATTTGTGAAATCCATGGAAGCCAATGAGGTTCAATGCTAAAAGCTACCCGAAACTGTATTTTGTATTTTAATTATGTTCTTCCTATAATTATTAAAATTATAATATGTCTTAAACAGAATGGCACTTTATAAAAATATGAATATTTTTATGTAGATAAACTATAGAAAACACAACAAAACAAATACAAGATAGGAAAGGCCGTGTGTGTTTTACTTTAGAGAAATAAGAAAAATGTCCACCCAAAATTATCTCCTATAACTTCACAAAATACTGGAGGAAAAAAACCATAATTTCCCAAAGTTCCCCTTTGATCCATTTTGACTTCAGGTTTGGAAGAGCAAAACAGAGTGGGGTTGGGGTCTCCGCTTACCCAGCTCTGAAGTAACTGCTTACAGATTCTTGGCCATGAGAAGGCTGCAGCTGAGAGCGTGAGGGAGCATTTGCCCTCTACAGTACACACATCAACTCCCAGAATGCTGTCACTGAGAACTTAACGGACATTTATCTTTCATATTCTTCATACTGTGAGAGGAGTGTGTGCTTGTGTGTGTGTGTGTGTGTGTGTGTGTGTGTGTGTGTGTGTGTGTGGAGAGAGAGAGAGAGAGAGAGAGAGAGACAGAGAGAGAGAGAGAATGAGAGAGTGAGAAAGAGAGGAAGAGAGAGAGATGGATTGATTGATCTAAGTAAGCAAACCTCAATGTTTTCCTCCCAAAATTCCTACACTGATTACAAGGCTGAGGCAGCTTGCTGTATGAAGTCCCCAAACTCCTTAACCATTAGTCCCAGGGGTCGACAGTAAAGTTATCCATGTTGACTGGTGAGTTTCTGAAGCACATTTGCAAATCAGTTTGGGATGTCCTTGTCAGAACACTCCCAAGTGGATGAGATTGTAGGAGCACCATGGAGAGCTATTTGGATGGGAAAACTGACCGAAACCATTCAGAATGTCAGGCTCCAACCTCTCCTTGTTATTTGTAGCCCTGCTGTGATGGGATACTGCTTCTCCAGGGCTGTGGGATTGGAGGCCTTGCCAGAAGCCGAACTAATGATGCCATGACTGTATCTGACTGTGGAATTTTTACACTTCACACATATTTGGGACAGAAATGACAATCATGTTAGAACTAAAGCCTAGAGAGTCTTCACAGATCACAGCTTAAGACAAAACTTAGAAGGTCATTTCTTCATGGGAAAGAAAGCAAGGTTGGCAAGCCTTTGACTCCACCCACTAAGTCAGGAAGGGGGGCTGACAGGTTAATCTAATTTTTGGTCAGTGACCTCCAGGATACTGAGACATGACTTTAGTTGGAAGAAAGACAGAGCATCCACTAAGTTGGCTTTCACAAATGTAGTAAATATATTAAGCTGTTTATCTTGAAAGGCTATAAAAAGCAAACATAAAAATTCTCCTCAAAAGACTGATAATGTGCAAAGTATGGTGGTCTACTGAAGAATGCCTCAGGCAATGGTTTGTACAATTTGGGCGATGGCTCTTTTACGTTCTAAAGTTTGTGATATCAAATTCAATATGTTTACATGGTAATTTCTATTGAATGATTTTAAATTATTAAAATAATGTAGTCATCACAAAAATAATACATCTAACTTCCTACTCAAGTACAGGTTTTCCCAGGGGAAACAAGTGTGATGTATGTGTTTTGAAACTTTCGAGTCGGAGCTGGAGAGATTGTAAGGTGATTAAGAACATTGGCTGCCCGTCTTTCCAGACAACTCAGGTTTCATTTTTCAGCACTGACAAGACTACTCATGGCAGTCTGTAACTCTAGTTCCAAGGGGTCTGACACCCTCTTCTGGTCTCTGTGGGCAGTGCATATACTGCACACCATATATAGTGCCCAGACATACATGCAGGCAAACACTCATACACATAAAGAAATTAAAAGAACTTCTAAACATATATATTTAAAAATTTTAATTCTATTCTTTCTAAAAGTTATATTTGTTTTATCTGTTTTTAAAACTAGACTTACTTATGTATGTGAGTGTTTGCATGTGTGTGTACCACATGCATGCTTCCTGCCAACAGAGGCTAGAATATAGCATCAAATTTTCTGGAACTAGACCTCTATACTCTTGGGAGCTGACATGTAGGGAACTTAACCCAGGTCCTGTGAAAGAGCAGCCAGAGCTTTGAACCATTGAGCCATTTCCTAGTCCTTACATTTTCCTTTTTTTAACGTTAATATGGTATTCCACTGTTAGGTTCTTCTGTATTGTCTGTCCTTGTATAGCTGAACCTTTAGATTTTTACTTTTTAGATTATTTCCTCTTTCGCCTTTGCAAACAAGGGTGCACCAATACCTCTCTGTCTACCTTTGCACAGAGCTGAGGGACACATTTGTAGAACTGAAATAGTTGAGTTAAAATATATGTACACTCAGGACGGAAATTGAGCCGGACTATCTACATGCACTTATTCCTACATCTGTTGTTAAGATCGTGCATGTGTCCTTTGTCTTCTGCTCACCCTTTACCTTGTTTCCTTTACAGATAATCATCAGCATCCTTCTACCACCCATGATTTTGACATTGGAATTTAAAAGCAAAGCTGAGATGTCACATGTCCCACAATCCCAGGATTTCCAGTTTACATGGAATTACGGTGACCAGGGCCTCAATAACACCAAAGAAAGTGCTTATGAGGTTAGCACACCTCCGTGGTAAATTGAGTTTCCATGGCATAACTGTGTGCAGAGATGCACAAGCATGGAACTTATCTGTAATACGCATCTGTTAAACAAAGTGTTTGGCTTTTTACTGTTAACAGGGTATTTATTAACCCCACCCCCTGTACACACCTGTGTGTGTTGTTGTCTTGCTATGTTTCCCAGAATGGTTTTGAATTTCTGGCCAATGTTTCAGTCCAGTGAAGTTACAAATTACCCTGGGGCTACATGTTACTCTAAAAGCCCAGGGCTGATTCATCAAACAAGCATTTAGTTCTCTCTGCGTAACTCCATCTCATTATATACGAGTTAGGTGGAGCATGTAAGCAAAGTATCCCCTTTCTGCTTGAAAGACAAAGTCATTGTGTCCAACAGCTGATTCAGCATTGCTCTGAGAGTGGCAGAACAGATCAGCTTACCACTTCAAGCCTCCATTAACACTACCATATACCCCTATGGTTCTCTGTAAAATCACATTTAGAATTTGTGTTGATGGGCCCAAGAGAATGCACAGTGGGTGAAGGTATTTGCTACAGAGCCTGGCAACCTGAGTTCTATACCTGACCTCGAAGAACTGATTCCAACAGGTTGTCCTCTGACCTCCACACACATGCTGCCACACGCATGTACCTCCCAAGCACATGTGACAAAAGAGTTTTGTTGATCCTTCCACATATCTCATCCTTCATGTCCAGTGACTGTGGATGGGTTCTGGATGTGTGCTCTTCCATGGGCTGGGAGCCACTTCTTCAGAAGCTGACTGTCACAGCCAGGTGTCCAGGATGCTGTGAATGCTCTCTCTCTCTCTCTCTCTCTCTCTCTCTCTCTCTCTCTCTCTCTCTCTCTCTCTCTCTCTCTCTCTCTCTCTCTCTCTCTGCTCCTACTCTGATGACCATGACTCCTAAAGCTGTCTTTTGCCCAAAGGTGTGGTAAACATCTTCTCTGGCACTTACATGGGATGAAGTACCTTTGACATCTTATCTGATGTGCTTTAGCATGTATGATGTATTTATTTAAACAGTCCTTGTTCTCCAAACACTAAATGAGGATTAACTGTGATTAGTGTTTTGTGGCTAACAGTTGTTGGTGACTGGTTAAACATCTGCATTCGGATACCCCAGAGATCTGCCTTCTCCCTGTCAGTGAGGACTTTAGTTATTGTTCCTACTTAGGTGTGTGTATACCCCCCTTTATCCCTCCCTTCCTTCTTCCTAGTTCTAGCTCGAATCCTTAGAAACCAGGAAACCAGGTACCAGCTACTGTCTGTAGGATGCATGATGAATCTTTTGAAAGTTTGGACTAGTCATGTGATTACATTTGTGCTAGTCCCAGGTCCTAACACAGCAAAGGGAAGTAGTCAAGGGATGACCCCACCCCTAGAGACATCACACAGAGCTGGTGCAGGGGTACTCTCCTTGGCATGTTTGATTGTGCATGCCAATTTTAGTTTGCTAGTTGAAGCTGAACAAAGAAGAAAGTTGTACATCACCCACCTACTTAAAATATACACTCAAATCTCACAGGACATAGGTGATTGTTTGCCAGTGGTGTGACACAATTCCACTTTCGGCTCTCACAGACTATGTAGAATGATGGATTCATGAACACTTGAAGGTTTTGTGGGAACTGGTGCATTACTCTCGGAACTGTTCTCAAAGGAGACACAGTTCCTTTACAGAATGGCACTTAAGTGTGTGCCCTTAACATTAAAAAAATATAGCAAGTGTTTATAACCCCCTGACTTGTGTCCTGCTATAGCAGTTGTCTGTCTAGGTGGTTTAGATGTGGTCATATGAATTGATTAATTCAGGCAATATTTAGACAAAGGCAGATGTGACCTCTTCCACAATAGACTTATTATCAGAAAAATATCCATGAAACCTTAGCATTGTTCAATTTGAAACATTTAGTGAAAGAGTTGTTCAAGTGAATTCTATTATGAATGGCTTGTGATCATAAAACGGATTTTGTATTTCTCTTTGTACTCATTTTAATAAAAAATTATTGAGTACACTTATTTAACCGTTCCTACTCCCCCAAAATTACCATTATTTTTGCCTGGCAGAATTGGTAGGCTATATGAGTTTATAATGCTCCTTAAGTAAATGCAATTGATTAGCAGAGGAAAATGGTTTACATTGTGCACTGTGGAAGAAAGCTGGAGGCAGCAATTAGAACAGATGTGTCTTTGTGGTAGCAAGTTTACAGCAGGGAAGGGTCTTCTTGTTCCCACAGGGAGCTGAAGCTGTACTGAACCAACCCCTCCATCCCTCTGTCTCTGCCTTTCTCTTCCTCATGTTTGAGTGTTGCACTGTCCTGCTATATTTCCTAGGATGGCCTTGAATTTCTGGACATAAGTAATTTTCCCATCTTCACTTCCTGAGGAACTAGGACAGCATGGCTACACTTACATGCTAAGTCAGAATTAGTTTTGTAAGTTTCCACAACAAAATAATTTTGTTAAGAGAAATTTAAGTTGCTCAGCTGCTAAGTGTGACCTATGTGGCCTAAACTAGCCCAGGAAGGCGCTGTATGAAGATGATGGAATGGAGAACCCTGGGAGGAAGAGGAATGGCTGTTTACAGTAGGCCAGTGGGTGAAGATTAGAGATTGACAGCAACTTCATGCAACTGTAACTAGGGCACAGAGGCAGGAAGTAATGTGGCAGAGGGAAATAAGCATGGCAAGTGGGGCAGTTTGGCTGGACTGGTGGTTATGGAGGGTACTGGATGAGCAGGTGGACTTTGCAGGCATGGCTGGAAACATAGAAAGCAGGGTGTGAGACTCTTGCATGTCTTGTAAGAGAGCATCATTCTGGGTTACTCACCAAAGAAAGAGTGAAGGTCAATGACCAGAGTAGTGAGACAAGATGCTGTAGGAAAGTCACTGCCTTAATTGCACAAGATAGCTTCATAAGAAGACAGTCTAGAATCAAGGGGAACATAGACCAGCATGGCCACAAGACCAGAAGGGATAAAGGTGCCAGCTAGGATCAGTAGAAAACAATTCAGAAAGGGAAAGAGGGATTTTAAAATGAATAGTTAGTTGAGCAGGAGGTATGGACACGAGAGAGACAGCAAACTTGACTGAAATTAATGATGTGTGGCAAGATCAGCTATATTTCTTATACAACCCAGGTCTACCTGCCCAGGGATGGTACTGCTCACCATGGGCTGAGCCTGTCTACATAGATCAAGAAAGTACCCCACAGACATTCCCACAGGCCAATCTGATGAGGCAATTCTTTACTTGAGAGTTCCTTTTCTAAGATATGTCAAGTTGGGAACTAAGATTAGCTGTCTTAGAAAGAAATAATGATGGCAGACAGTGGTGATACTTTTCTTTAATCCCAGTACTGGACACAGGGGCAGGCAGATCTCTGTGAGTTCCAGCCCAGCTATATAGTAAGACCTTATCTCAAAAAATGAGGAGGGGGGGTAAGGGAGTGGATATATATGCATTGTTGTTTATTATTATTAGTAGTGACAGAGAATCTGGGAATTGACTCAGGATTTTACACAAATAACACATGAGCTCTACCACTTTGTTACATCATTTAATTCACAATTTTGTTGCTTATTTTTCAGAAAAACTATGATTTAGAAAGAGGCCCTGATGAGAAACTGGATGAAAATCTGAACTTTGACTTAAGAAATGGGCCCCAGAGCCTCCCCTGGACAAGGAGAGTCTATGAGTTCTACAGTGCTCCCTTCGTCAAGTTTTGGTTTTACACGGTTGGTCTCATTACAATAGTGTAAATGATAATTATTTAATTAGCTCATGCTAATGTTACTAATGGTATGTCCCATTTGCTAACCTGAGATAAAAATGTAGGAATTTCATTTTTTAAAAAAGGAGAGAGTGGGGTAACAAAGTAGGCAGGTGGGAGGGTTGGAAGAAGAGAAGAGAAGAAAAGAGAAAAAGAGAGAGAGAGAGAGAGAGAGAGAGAGAGAGAGAGAGAGAGAGAGAGAGAGAGAGAGAGAGTGTCTAGACTTGATTTTAAGTTCCTGAATGTGCATCTTTTTCTCACTTCCCATGCTATCTTGGATTGTTTCCTTCTTCCTCTTGTGTTTAATTTGGCATAGACTTTCACCATCTGCCCTTGGCAGCCTGGGAGCTCACTAGGTAGATATAGTTTAGGTTGGTCTTGAACTTCAAGTAGTCCTCTCATCTCTGTTCCCGAGTGCTGGGTTACAGGTGGGAGACCATTCTCAGAGTGTTTTTCTCTTGGAGTGCTTAGACTCAACACAAGATTGAGCATTTGGAATGTTTAGGTTCAATGAACTTAACTGCCCTGAATGTAGAGATGAATGGTAGCTGGTGGGTTCTTTTCCTTTCTCAGGCAAAATAAATAAGTAATAAATAAAAAATAATCAGTGAATCAATTGTTTTCTAAGAGTAATGTTTTTTTTTATTTTGGTCTTCAATAACATATGCTTTGAATGTAAGAGGACTATTGAGAACATGGGTTTTGGGATCAAACTTCGATCTGCTGTGGATAGTGGCCATTCAGAGAAAGCATACATGTATTGAACATTTCTCACATTTATTTGGTAGCATGTATTTTTCTAATGCCTATCTATATATATAGATTGATAACAGCCTATGTTTTATATTCCAAAATCATTTGAAGTATGACTATAACAGATTGTCTATCTAAATATATATAATGTTAGCATCTCAGAATATTGACTTTGCAGCCACATACTTGTTACAAGTACTTAATAAATATGGGTGACAGTTATACATTTCTAAATATCAAGTCTGAACTGGGGTGATTGCTCAGTAGATAAAGTACCTGCAGCACAAGCATGAAGACCCATGTTCAGGTCCCAAGCACCCATGTTCAAGGCAAGTTAGAGACAAGCAGATCCCTCCAGCTCACTGGCTAGTCAGTCCAGCTATATCAGTGAGTTCCAGGTTCAGTCAATGTCTATGACTCAAAAAATAAAGTGAGGTGGTTCAAAAAGATGACTCCAAGGCAAGGACACTTGCTGCCAACCTTGACAACCTGAGTTTGACCTCAGACTCTACGAGGTGGAAGGAAAGGACTGTCATCTGATGTCAACATTCATGCTGTAGTCTGTGTGCACATGTGCTCAACACTTTGCCTAATACACAGTAGACTATGTTATTATTGTATATTGTACCCATATTAGTATTCTTTTCATGCGTATATATGGGGTGTGTGTGTGTACAACTGTGCATACATGTATGTGAAGTTCAGAGGTTGACATCGGGTGCTGTCCTTGATTGCTTTTCATGTGTGTTTGTACATGTAGGTATTCTTAGAATCCAGAAGACAGTTCCAGATACCCTGCAACTTGAGTTATAGGCAGTTGTGAGTTGGGCTAGGAACTGAATTCAGTTGCTCAAGTAAAAGCAGCATGTAATCTTAACTGATGAGCCATCTCTCCATCTCCCAAGCCAGAATAAACATTTTAATCATCATAAAATAGCACTCTAGCTTACTGTGAAGATCAGCATCCACTAACACTGTTCATCTGGCTATCTTGGCATGTGTATTTTCCAAACTGAAGCTGGAGGGAAGGCATGAGAGTCTTTTCTGGCCTGTTACTAGCTTGCCAGTGTGCATGCTGCAGTGGTTAGTACTAACAGGATAGCATCTCCTTCCTTTACTGGCAAATGGTGATTTTCATTCCTAGACTGTAGATACTTATGTTTTCCTTGACATTGAGTCATCTGTGATCACAAGTTGGCTCCAGTTATATTTTTGTGTTGTCATGTAGAAGTATGCTTCTTCTGGGCTCTGTCTGCAGAGCTCTGCTTGTCATCCTTCATGGTCATTTGAGCTCACATCCAGGGAATGTGTGTCCCTCACAGATGGCTTATTTGGCATTCCTCATGCTGTTCACTTACACAGTGTTGGTGGAGATGCAGCCCGAACCCAGCGTGCAAGAGTGGCTTGTCAGCATTTACATCTTCACCAATGCCATTGAGAAGGTCAGGGAGGTGAGTGCTCCCGTGTCTTCTGCACAACCCTGAAAGAGGTATTCTAGGCCCTAGGGGTAAAAATGAACTCATGTTAAGTGTGTGAAGGACAGAGTGCTTACTGGTTCCAATTTTGCTATAAGAAGCTTGCTCAGGGAAAAGTTTCTGGTTTCATTCCTTTATCCTTATCAAATACTTTCTGCTGAACTGTGAAAACAGCCACTTTGAAGCACACTCTTGTGTCTATTATTCAGAGCAATAGGCAATGCCCTCTATTTGCTACTGAACTCTCCAACTGTTTGCTTCCCATTTTGTAGCTGTCTTTGTGACATGGGTTTTTTTAATCAACTAGCTTTACCTACACATTGCCAGTTTTACCCAATAGAGTGACACATGAGTGGCTAAAGTTGCACAATATGTAAAGAAATCACCCACGGCATGAGGAAGTTCCTAGTAAACACCCTTGAAAACTGAAGCCTAATATCCTTGCCGGAGAAGTATTCCAAGAGTCTAAAACAAAATTCGACATTTTCATTTCTACTTTGCCACTGGCCACTTAAAAGTTAGCATTCTTAATGCAATTGTAAATATAATTCCAAATAGTTATGACTTTGACTGTCCTAGCTATGTGTGCATCATGTCTCCAGATGTCTATACAGTTGTCTCTCCAGTGGTAATTTAGCCAACATTTTATGATAAGTAATCATCTTCTTAGGCATTATACTGCATCATCTGCTAGTGAAATTTGTAACAGAGAAACACTATCTGAATTCTACCATAACTTTATATTTTAGGGAAAACAAGCTTACTGTTTGCATTGCGGTGTGTCTGCTATAGTATTACAAGGCATGTCTCTTATACTAGCAAGTCCTAACATCATGTTCTTAGTGGTATGCCAAGAGCTCACTCAGCAGCAGCAGAAACAGCTCACAGAACTGCTGGGTTTCCAGTCAGTATGCTTTGCCCTCAGCTCATGGAGTGGAATCACAGGCAGGGCCATTCCCTTCAGTGCTGAGCTCGGTAACGTCCTGATGTTGATGTAAAATTTGGTAGGAATTGCTTTACTCTTTAATGGGTTAATGAATTTAAAAAAGATGCTGTTGATGAAATTCCCCTCTGGCTATGGTTTTTGGGACTTGAACCTAGGGCCTTGTGTGTTGCAGGCAAGTTCTCTACCACTCTACTCCATCCCCAATCCTATACCCTTCCTTTTTCTCCCTTTAGATATGCATTTCAGAACCAAGCAAGTTTACCCAAAAGGTGAAGATGTGGCTGAGTGAATACTGGAACCTGATGGAAACTGTGGCTATTGGCCTCTTTTCAGTTGGTTTTGGCTTACGGTGGGGACACCCCCCTTTGCACACTGCAGGAAGGCTCATCTACTGCTTAGACATCATATTCTGGTTCTCCCGGCTCATGGATTTCTTTGCTGTGAATCAACATGCTGGTCCATATGTGACCATGATTGCAAAAATGGTATGTAAGTCTCATTTTCTTTTGTTACATAAACTCCCCATTTGGCTCTATTGTCATATTTCATATCTCAAACTTCAACTTTCTTTCTTGTGATCTATGCATGTGTACAAATATTTGTTTGTGGGTGCCCTCACCCATGTTTGCCTATGTAGAGGGCAGGAATCAATGTTGGTTCCCCTTCACTATTGCACTTGTCTTAGTTTTCTATTGCTGTGAAGAGACAATATGACCAAGATAACTTATCAAAGAAAGACTTTAATTTGCAGATTCATAGTTCCACAGTATTAGAGTCCTTGACCATCATGGTGGAGAGCATGGTAACAGGCAGGCAGGCAGGCAGGCAGGCGGGCAGGCATGTTGTTGAAGCAATAGCTGAGAGCTTACATCTGATCCCCAAGCACCAGGCAGACACAAAGTTAACTATGGTATGGGCTTTGAAACTCCAACCTCCAAATGGCACACCTCCTCAAACAAGGCCACATCTCCTAATCCTTCCAAAACAGTTCTACAAACTGGGGTCTAAACATTCAAATAAGTGAGGCTACACAGGCCATTCTCATTCAAACCAACATAGCTCTCTACCTTATTTTTTGAAATAGGTGCTAGTTATTAGACTTGAAGCTCTGCTTTATCTAGACTGGCTGGCTAGTGAATTCCCAGGAGCCATCTGCCTTCCCATAGTGTGGCTGGCTTTTATATCCTCTCTAGGAATTCATTCTCAGGTCCATCAAGCATTTTAACACAGAGGCATCTTCCTAGTACACTAGTTAAATGTTTGAACTGTTTCTAGAGGCCTAATGACTCATTTTTGGCTAACCATAAACTTGTATGTAAAATGGGCCTAGACAGCACATTGGACACTTAATAGGAACACTTAGTTTAGCCTTTTGTGAGGCCTGGCTATATGAGATCAAGTCACATTTGTCTTTGATTTGTATAAGGCTACCACCAAGAATGTTTCTCTGAAAGTACTAATTCATTTTTTAATATCTCGCTTCTCTTACTCTTAAACAGTACTCACTGTGCACCACGCATCATACTAGGTGTTTTGTATCTATTAAACCATGATGTCTGTAGCAACTTTATTAAATAACTAGTATTATCTACTTTTGTATACAAGGAAATGGAAATTTAGTAAATCCCTCATGAGCATATGTGGGGGATCCATGCTTCTACAGTGGGTGGCCTGGCTCTACTTTATGCCCTGAGCTCGCTGGACATTGTTCCAGGTTTTGGCATGTGGAATTTCAAAAGTACCCAAAGATCTACCCTCCCTATGCACAACATTAATATTGCATTAGCATTTGCTTCTATAATACAAGGCAAGGCAATGTTCTGGAGGGTCAGGGGTAGTTTAGAAATAAAGGACTCAAAGAGCCTCAAGATGGACTTTGCTGCTTCTGCTTCCATCTCTCCCTCTTCTTCCTCCTCTTTCTCTCATCCTCTTTCTCCTTCTGGCAGGACTGGGGATCAAACCTAGGGCCTCATGCATGAGAGGTAAACACTACTGCGAGCCCCAGCTCAGCCCTCAGAGTTTCTTTTCCTTTACCACGTTTCTCTATGACCATAAACACATCGTCTGGTTTTGGTAAGGTTGCATTTATTAGAGGAGCTATGTGAGATAACTCGTACATCTCAGTGATTTGGCACAAGGTATACCTGAAGCCAGGTATGATGGATTTTCCCCGCTGACTCCAGGATGCAGATTTCTCCTTTGTGTGGCATAGCCCTGCCACTTCCATCCTTCAAGGGCTCCTTTGGCAGCAATAAGAGTGATGGTTAGAGTTCATCACTGTTTAGAAGTTTGGGCAAAGTCACAGTTGTCACTCTCAAGATGATTGGCTACTGGGATCTTGTAGTTAACCACTTAATAAGATAAGAAAATGGAAACATTGGTGGCTTCTGAGTCTGCCACACTGAACAAGTGGGTTGAGTTGATGTCTTTTACAAGATGGCGGGAAACTGGTATAATCAATTCCCTAGATACTACATGACTCTGGGAGCTCTCGTTGGAATAATTTGAACATATCTTATCTCTAACCAAATCTTTGATTTAATTGGTCATAAGATGGCTGCTTCTAGAAAGAGTATTTGCAATTCTCCCACATCATGTGACTCCGTAGATGTCACTGACATACTATATAGGAAAAAGAAAAAGGCTTATCCAGAGACAACTCAGATGTTTCGGATACAGGCATTTTAGCCACTGACTAGACTGTTTGCTCTTTCTAGTGTATAGTGACGACTGCTAGGGCCTGATATGTGGTAAATTCTGGTTGTGCTGTGCTGTTTTGCAGGCAGCAAACATGTTCTACATTGTGATCATGATGGCCATTGTCCTGCTGAGCTTTGGCGTGGCGCGCAAAGCCATCCTCTCACCAAACGAGCCTCCTTCATGGCGCCTGGCTCGAGATATTGTATTCGAGCCATATTGGATGATGTATGGAGAAGTCTATGCTTCAGAGATAGATGGTACATATGGGGTTTGCCCTCATGCAGAAACAGCACCCCTGTAGAGGCTCAGAGCAAAAGCAGATCGGGAAAGAATTCACGAGAATATTTTAAGCATGTAAAGTGTGTGGCGTGCTGTGAGTTATGGGGCCAAGTATTTGCAGAGGGCCCCAGGGCTGTGACTTCTCTTACCCCACTCTGGAACTCTTTGTAGTTTGTTCAGGTGAAGCATCCTGCCCCCCGGGTTCTTTCCTGACTCCATTCCTGCAAGCCGTCTACCTGTTTGTCCAGTACATCATCATGGTGAACCTGCTGATCGCCTGCTTCAAGTAGGTAACTTTCATTAACTGTGGCCGTTTTGCTTATCAAAATATGGGAGTAGCTATATTGAATATACTCCTATGTGTGTTGAGTATATGACCTTTGTTTACATGTGGCCCATGCTATGTCACCGAGGCTTTAAAGCAAAGACATGAAATTATTGGTAGGAAAGAAGTCGAATTCTTAGACCATAATAGGATAGCGAAAGTTGTTATCAAAGTGAGGAAGACCTGAGCTGTCACTGTGTAGTCGGAGTCTTGCCAAATGACGATCAGAGCTGACAGCTCACAAAGAGCTTATATGTGCTTTCCTCACGTGGGCCCTCTCTGTCTTCCTTCCCTTCCCCTCTCACACTGTTAGCTCTTTTTTCCAGCCTCCCTTTCTGGCTCATTTCCATTTCACACCAAAAAGTTCCAGGGTCTAGACCTTGGGCCTTTCCCTTTCTCTGTTATATGTTTTCCTGTTGATGTTCAGTTTCTTGTGTGTCTGAAGTCCCACTTCTATATCCAGCTCCGCTGACACTCCAGGCTTATCAATCCACTGACCACCCACCCCCAAGACAAACGCCCGAATGCCCCTCTTTCCCAACATAGACTGGTTCCATTTCCAGTCTTTCCAAAATCTACAGGGAAGAAGAGGGGCTTCTGTGGGAAGTTCAACCCTCAGTCATTTCCTCCTTCCCCTCCTCTTCCTTCTTTCCCCCTCCTTCATTCCCTTTCTTTTCCCCCTACTTCCCCCACTCTCAGTGAACAACAACACTCTGGGGAACAAGCAAACACGGGGGGCCCAGATCTGGTCTGGGGGAACCCCTTAAGACAGAGTTCTTTCCATAGACGCTGAACTACTTTGTGAATGTAATCAGTGTAGTTGGGACTAGCCTTGAGGGCTTGCAGATCTGCACACCAATGCCCCCCCTCACAGTTTCCCATCCATAGCGTTGAGAAAGAGGCCAAGCAGGTGCATGATCTCATGTGTCCAGGCGATGCTGAGGCCAACAATGACCAATTGGGCTTGTGTCCAGCCCAAGGACATCCATGTGCCTGTGTATTCAGGTGATGCTGACACTATGAGCTCAGTGATCACACTGAGAAGCAGGGTTCTAACCCAGTCCTGTGTCAATCATCCAGTTCAAGGGCCCTAGGACACATCCTTCCCAGTCTTATCCTGACCTGGTTCTATCAAGGTTAGTCTTGGCTTCTGATGATTGGTCAAGTTTTGGTTACCAGTGATTTTATTGGCTGAATTTGGCTCACATTCTATCTACTCTGCCATTTTTTTTTTCTTCAGAAAAAACAAGCTTTTAAAAAAATCTAAGCAGAACTTTATAATGTTTATTTCATTGGGCCTGCTACCTACGGTGTATTAAATACATAAACAGAACTCTACTCCCTGCTAAAATTTCCATTCAAAATCCAGAGTGACCACCAATAGAGATTGCTATCCCTATAATGTTAATGTGAATTATTTATCAAGTTCCCTTGTATTGTCTTGTTTAAGGAGAAATCAATTCTTTTCTCCTATGTCTTCTTAATTCTCATGATTCTGTTGCGATGTTTAGCTAGCATTATCCTTGAAGTTCTTGCTTCTGGCCTGTGAAGGATGTGTTTATAAAGCCAACAGCACAGAAGACATCACCCTTGTTTGCAATGAAGCATGAGTCAAGTTCTGGAAAAGAGCTTCATATACAACAAGCAAAGGTGCCTCACAGGCAGTGCCAAGTGACATGGGGCAGTTTCTGTTCCCTGCCTAAAATGCTGTCATTTTTCTAATCTCTGATTTCAGTGTCTGCCTTTTGTTCACTGTTCCAGTGAACACACTTAGTTGTAAAAAGTACTTTATTTTATTTGATAAAAGAAACATTGTTAAGTGGCTAAGAGTTACTGGCTGACTGCTGGTGACTGTTAACCAATCAGAAGAGTTGGAAGGTAGATTCTGTCACATGTCAGGGTCCCATATTAAAATGTTGTCTCTCCCCTTCTCAACCTGCAGCAACATCTACTTAGATATAAAATCCATCTCGAATAAGCTCTGGAAATACAATCGCTATCGCTACATCATGACCTACCACCAGAAGCCCTGGCTACCCCCGCCATTCATTCTGTTGAATCACCTGTGCCTGCTTCTCCGAGGTCTCTGCTGCCGCCCTGCGCCACAGGACCAGGAAGAGGGTGATGTAGGGCTAAGTAAGTTTCTCTGGTGGAACAGAAGGAAGGAAGGAAGGGAATAAAGGGCAGAGACACAGGGAGTAAAGGGGGGAGGGAGATAAAGGCTGGAGACAAAGGAGCCTGGTAATTCCCAGGGAGGGCACAGCATGAAGGCTCTCAGAGGATACTGGCTCCAGACCTCACCCTTGTCTGCGGTCTCATGATTATTTTTTTTTGCCTTTGTTAAATGGTACATTGAAGGATAGAAACAGGAGATTGAATTCGAGAGGGCTTTAGACCTTTTAAAAAAATCTGGCTTTGCCGGGTGGTGGTGGCACATGCCTTTAATCCCAGCACTCGGGAGGCAGAGGCAGGAGGATCTGTGAGTTCGAGACCAGCCTCCAAAGCCATACAGAAAAACTATCTTGAAAAACAAACAAACAAACAAACAAACAAAAACTCAAAACAAACAACAACAACAACCATAACAACAAAAACAAAAAACAAACAAACAAAAAAAAAAAAAAAACAAAAAAAGAAAGAAAGAAAGAAAAAAGAAAACCTGGTTTTTCTGTGCTGACCTGGGGGAAACTCCTCTGAATAGCTTAGAGTAGCCATGTGACCCACATTTATTGCCCTGTTGTATAGAAAAAAAGGTGACTCAAAAGGCCTGCATCCAGGGAAACAGAGAAGCAAGCTCTGCCTGAATCACAGGTCTGGTTCGTCATCCTAAGACTGAAGAGGGTCTGGAAAAGATGTTTCTTATTATTTTCAAAACATCAACATGAAGTACAGAGACATGGAAATGTGTGTTCTCATTTTTTCCCAGGTGTGACCCTGGGCATGTACATCTATAAAAGAGGTGCATACTATAACAAATAACAAATATAACTTATTTGAAAACAATCCTGGGGGGGTGGGTGTGGAGATGACTCAATGGTTAAGAGAACTGGCCGTTCTCAGAGGACTTGAGTGTGATTTCTAATGCCCATATGGCATCTTACAACCACCTGTAACTCCAGTTCTCAGGGATCTACCTCTCCCTCCTGGCACCTTTAGGTACTGCATGCATGTGATATACAAGCAAAATACCCAACATATTAAAATTAAAAAAAAATATCCTTGGGTTTCAGTTTATTAGAGACAAAGCTAATTTACAAAACAACCAGGTATATGTGCTTTTTTACATAAAGAATTTGATGTTTACTATTTGATTCTTAATGGTCTAGAGTGTCTTCAGAGTTCATGGATATTTGATTTTGTAATTGTCAGGGCTAAAAATCACTTTCCCTAAATACGTGGTACAAAAGGCAAAAGTATATTGAGAGCCACATTATCCCACGCCAAAATTCATTTAATGACTCTTTTGAAGCTCAAGTCAGCAACTTAGCAGACTTTAAAATCACACAATACACTTCAAGGAGTTATTATTTTAGTATTTTTTTTTCTGCTGGGGAAAACATTACTATTGTTTGCTGTTTTGATAATTAAACAGCTATGTTTGTGTATGAGCAGACAACTTTGTTCTTACATTATAGTTCACCATGTCCCACACGTGCACTTGTGTGTGGAATTGGAGCTGGGGTGTTCACTAGGACTGTCGGGTGTGGTGGCAGAGGCTGTCAAGTGTTTGAGTGAACTGCAGTGAAGCCCCATGTTATAACACACACACCTGATGACACACACAGTGCAGTGAAATCTGCCACACACTGGATTCATGAGCTTGGCTTTGAGCTGGGTGCTAGTCATTGCAGATTCACAAACCTTTCGTTCTTGTTAGATTTTTTTTTCCACCCTCACGCTCAGTTGTGTGACCCCATGTGAGCTGTGACCCAGTTGAGGACTGTGCAGTCCAGATCACAAGCCTGCATGTTTTGACACTGACATTCTCCCAGTTCATCTTGACAGTGTGGTCTGACCGCCACACTGTCACAGGAAGGACTTCACTTAACTGTTTTCACAAGTTGTTTATAGCTTCTAGCAGGCAATATCACGATAGGCACCAGGCCTTTTTCTAGGTCATTCCTATATATTCAGGAATTTACTTTATCCCAAGTATTTAACTAGAAGTGCCCCTGAGGGGCTTGGCTCTGAGCCTGGCAATTGGAGTTCTGCCCTTGGAACTCACATGGCGGAAAGAGAGAATCGGCTTCTGCTACTTGCCTTTAGACCTCCACACATGTACAACGGCATTCATGTAAGTACACATGCGTACACACATGCGAACTGACAGCACTTTAATCCTTCCGAGCCAGGATAGGACTCGTTTGGCCAGAAGTCACTCAGACACAGCTGCTGGGGCAGAAAGCCCCTTACTTTTTCACCCCGTACAGTACGACTATCCAAGTAACTAGTGTCCTAGTTACATGGTCTTAAGGGTCCCGTTACCCCTGCCATGTGCTGTCATGGGAGTGGAAGGATAGTGTTTGCTTACCCACACGGCCCTCCGAAAGGTTTTTCTCTCTCTTTGAAGAGTTATGTTGCTCGTTATTTCTTCTCAAGTGATTTGGCTGTTAGAAGGACACAAAGAGCAGGCCACCAGCCATGTGTCATTCCAGCAGGGGACGGAGAAGTTGAGCCATGAGGGTCTTGAATCTTGGCAGGCCTGGACTACATAGTAAGACACTGTCTCAAAAAAACCCCAAAATACAAACAAACAAACAAACACAGAGACACAACCGGAGTTAATGTGGAGGCACATGCTGAAAAATTTCCATTTCTGGTAGAGAGCAGAACCTGGCTATCACTGGAGAACTATGGTGACCCCAGTACACTGTGCAACCCCAGGAAAGATCCTGGGCTAATTAGGACTGGCCAGTCCCTGTGGAGGAGCCGTTCTTGGGTTTATAGGTTGTTTTCCACAGCAAACTCTCTTTTTCTAAATCATTTGTTCATTTACACGTTATGTGTATAGGTGTTTTGACTGTATGTATGTATGTGCAACGCTTGAGTGCCTGACTCAAAGTTTTCTCCTGGCCTCTTTCCACCGCTTAATAAAGTTTTAAAGATCGAGCTGAGCACATATGGGCCTGCAGTTCCACCTGGTGGATAATCTCAGGAACTGCAGTCTCCAAATTTGGGGTGGGGGGATTGGCAGGTGTGTGTGTGGGGGGGGGTGGGGGAGGTGGGGTGGGGTGGGGGATTTGCTGCTGTTGTATAGCCTGGGCCTGAAAAGCTTCATGCTTATAGGACATCAGAGATGGGGACGGTGGGAAATTATGTGGTGTGGAAGAGTCAGTCTAAAAGAGAATTACAGCTCTTGTCATTAATCCCAGTCCTAGAGCGGTTTGTAAAAATGAGCAAACAAATTTAAAACAAAAAGAGAAGGAAACAAAAACTCTCAAATAGCAGTTCTATAGCATAGAAATTTGAGCAAAATTAAGAAAGAAGGGGGCTAGATGGATAGTTCAGTCTGTTAAGTACTTGCCATGCAGACACGAGGTTCTGGCTTTGAGTCTTAGAACCCACATGCAATGGCTTCTGTGGTGCTGCTTCCCTCTAATCCTAGCACTGAGAAGGCAGAGACGGGCACATCCCTGGGACTCTCTTGCCGTCCCACCCAGACAAATTGATATGTGCTATGTTTTTTTTCCCACAGAGCTCTACCTCACTGAGGAGGACCTGAAAAAGCTTCATGACTTTGAGGAGCAGTGTGTGGAAAGATATTTCCATGAGAAGATGAAAGGTCTGAATTGTAGTTTTGAGGAACAAATCCGAGTGACATCAGAAAGGTAAAGTCTTTCTCTTTTTATTTCCAAAACTGCTACCAAACTATGACTGTTCTGGGAATTTCAAAAGGATAGAAAGGCTCACTTTCAAACCCCAGAGGTCTGAGCATTGCACAATTTGAAGAATGCATTGCAATATGATTTATGTAGTCCGTGTCTATTTATTGGACATGACTGTGTTCTGGGCAGTCTTCCATTTCCAAGGGTGGAGACAGGAGACAGGAGGAAAGTCTGACGAACTTTCATTCCAGTGTTTGCACATGGAGGGGTTAAGGGAAACGGAAGAGTAGGAAACACAAGATAATCAAGGAAGCAGACCAAGAAACATGCAATTAGTGCCGGCCAGTAACAAAAGCTATGAAGAGATGGGCATCATGGCACACACCTTTAATCCTAGCACTTGGGTAGGCAGAGGCAGGCAGATCTCTGTGAGTATGAGGCCAGGCTGGTCTACATAGTGAGTTCCAGGAGAGCCAGGGCTACAGAGGGAGACCTCATCTTAGGAAAAAAACAAAAAACAAAAACAAAAACAAAAATCAACAAAATAAAAGTCTGTGAAGAAAATGGAGTAGACTAAGGATAAAAGGATGATGGAGAAGAGAGAACTTGCCGCATGTGGTTTGTGTTGTCCCACTTCACATGGCTTGGTCCAGTAATGTTGCTCTGAGGAGTTTGAAGAGGAGAGGTCTCAAGGAGGTAGCCAGCAGGGCTACGTGGTGGAGTGATGTACTCAGAGAAGCGACACCCACAGTCACTGCAGGTCCCGTGCTGGCCTAGCAGTAGCTACAGAACCCAGGAGAGGGAGGACAGTGGCTGGTTAAGGGGGGTGGACTTCTGTAGCAGGCTCTGTCATCATTTGCTGGTGGTGTGGTTGGAGACAACTTCATTGCCAAAGAGTGAGAACGGGAGAGGTCAAGTCAGCAAGCATGACAGCCTAGGTGAGCAGGTTGACTGAACAGAAGGAAAGATGGGGGAAATGAGAAAATAAATTGTCAAGGTTCTGTATATGAGCTGCCTTGATTTTAGTACAAGAGGCCAGGTTGGCATATGGGTGGTGGACAAGCCTGCGGGGGAAATTCAGTGAGCACACTGGTGCTTCAGGCAAAGTTGTGGCTCAGGGGAGCTTGTGGTTCCTGAACTTTCTGGAAGGGGGTAGAGTAGGAAGGCCATTCAGAGGCTTGAGCAATGAAGACAGATGTGTTAGAGAAAGAGAATGCATTAGGAAACCTAGTGGATGTGTGACTGTAATAATTGCATATGTGAGGTATTGTGTTAAAGTGTGGAAGTGTGCACATGATTTTACGGACTTTTAGAAACAGAATTGTTCTTGCCAGTAGAAGCAAATTGACACAAGTTAAATATATCCCTCACTTTTGAATATACATGAGACTGACTATAGAATGTTTAATCTAATTATATGTGTTTTTGTCTGATGCCCCCAAATCACAGAGATAGATGTGACTTCTTAAACACAACTTCACTTAAAATAGACTTACACTAGGAACTTTCTAAATGGCTTACAGTAGGCATGTTTTATGTATATAATCCCATACTTTTTTGTTTATAACACATTTATGTAGCTGGTTGAATGTCAAATCAAATTTAATATTGAGAAAATGTTGACTATCAAATGATGATTGTGGACCCATGAAGTTGTAATTTACCTCAATAATCCCTTTAGACTATCATCATTTGAACTTTCTCCTCCTGCATTCTCTCTCTCTCTCTCACTCTCGGTTTTTTGAGACAAGGTTTCTCTGTATTGTTTTGGAGCCTGTCCTGGCAATCGCTCTGTACACCAGAGGGACTTAGAGAGTGGTGTTTGCAGGGGGTGTAGTATTAGAAGTCAAGGCAATACTGAGTGCAAATACTGACTACCAGGGATTATAGCAAGCACTTCAGTGGTGATAGTCCTAAGACCTTCAGTCCTCTAAGCCTGGTGCACCATCTTTCTCTTGAACTTGAGAACCTAAGAACTCAGGGGATTAGAAGCAAATACTTCAGCAGTGATATTCATAATGTGTTCAGTATTCTGACCCTCATATGACACTTCGTTTCTCTTGGACTTGAGGGGACAATAGATGTTAAGTGATTGATGACTCCTGAAAAATAGATACTTCTAAGGGATTTTGAACTTGGCTCTGAATTTCTAGTAGAATTTCTTCCAAAGTTTCCTTCCTAGAATGATCCCCAGTGGCAATGATTTTATATTTCCATCCTTGCTGAGGCCACTTTTGGAGAGCTCACAAATGAGGGGTGCTATGGAAAGAAGTGAGCAATGGTTGTAAGAGATAAGGAGATCTTAGAAGCCATTGCATGTTTGTCTACCTCCAAAGGAAAGTGAAATAACTTTGGGCTGTGGACAGAGGCAAGTGCTAAGGCCTTTAAGTACTGAGCAGGAACATCGGCCAGTGCTGTCATCTCAGTGTTGTTTGCCAGATTTCCTTTCTCCCTGGTCTGTGGAGAAGGATGCCTGTGGTACCTCGTCCCTTTTAGCACATTCAGTATTGTATCTGGGAAGTGCCATGGTTTCTGTGATTTGTGGAAGCTTCAGCACAATGTGCACCCTCTTTCCACCGTGTAGCTTTAAATTCACCTCTGATTGAGGCTTTATCGAGCAACATCTGTGAGCATCTCCAGGGGCTTGTCCTTCATATAGGATTCCCCAGAAAAACGTGCTTTGATCACAGATGATTTGCTAAGGGAGCTGGCTGGCTGTGGTGGTGGGTCAGGTGTCGACTTGCTGGCTTGATGCCCAGCCATGTGACATTGGATACGTGAGCTAACCCCTTTTCTGTGAAGGGAATGGTAGCCATGCCCACCTCACAGAGCTGTGATGTGGTGAAAGAAGACTGACAGCAGAACCTCCGTGGGATGCTTTGCTCATAGCGAGCACTGCATGACGGGACTTTCAGGCGATTATCATTGTGTTTCTTATTATCTCATTTTGAAGAATCTTGGCTAATGGCCCCACAGTTAAAACAGTCACTGGGCCTGTCTTTCCTCCACTCAGACCTTGCACAGAGGAAACCACAATAGCAAGAATTTGTTTTATGTGTTAGAATGACTGAAAAGGTACATTGAATTAATGCAGCCGAGTGGTCTAGGAATATAATTAAAATATGCTTCACAGGGCACCGTGTTTTAGAAAATGAGTTCCTGTAAAAAGCAAGAGGGCCCATTTCAGGTGACCAGGTTATTTGTCTAACAGGGTTCTATTGTAGCATGCTACCTGTTGCAGTGAATAGTAGCTGGATCCTATTGTATCCATTCGATGTGTCTGCAGCTAATGGAACTTAATGAGTCTCCATTATGGCTGCTCAGGCAGTACTGTTTTTGAATTAGATGAAACAGGGCACTGGATGGAGACGTTCCAATTAAGCATATTTGGAAGGAAATATACATATACTTTGTGCTCTTTCCTTGCCAGTCTGAGCGTTTTAGGTTTCTAAAGGTCAGCAAGCATATTTTAAGCCACTGGTGAGTTACAGGAGTTGGATTTTATACAAAATTAGCCAGAAAGCGTTCTGCTCCTATAGGATACAACAAAACAAAACAAAACAAAAAAAAACACCACCTGCTTTATTTGTTAAGTTCTTATCTATAATGCCCTGAGAAAGAAGGGGTGGGAGGTCACATGTGTCCTGTGCTTTTAGATGTGTGCTCAAGGTAGGAAAGTGAGCACTAGTTTGAGTAATGTTTGCTAAAGCTGAGTGCCCTCCTCTCTGTGGAGCCAGCCTCCTCCCAGCCTCAAGATAGAATGGGACTGTTTTTAAAGACTGCTATGAAATCACTGCTCAGGCTTCCTCCCTTGTTGGTTTTTAGTTTCATCTTATTATCAAAGATTGTCATTTTATGCACATAAATGTTCTGTCAGCATGTATTTATGTATCGCTCATGTATGCCTGGTGTCTGAGGAGGTCAGGAGAGAGGGCATTGGTTCACCTGGAGCTGGAGTTACAGTTGTAAGTTATCATTCAGGTGCTGGGAACTGAACCTGGGTCCTCTGCAAGAACACTCAGTGCTCTTTACCTGTTGATTTGTTTCTCTGGTTGCAGAAATATTATTTTAAAGAAGTATTTGTTCTGACTCTATGTGCATTTATAAGTGAGCCTGCAGAGGACAGAAGAGAGGGAGTCAGATCCCCAGGAACTAGAGTTACAGTGGTTGTGAGCTGCCCTGTGGGTGCAGGGGTGGGGTTGGGGGGGATTAAGCACAGATCCCCTCTGGAAGAGCAGCCAGTGCTCTTAAGCACTGAGCCATCTCTCCAGCTCTTCATGAATTATTCTTTATTTAATATTTTAGTTTTTAATTTCTTTACTTAGAAAAGTATATGCCAATTTTTTTAAACATGTGAGACAGAACATAAGACATCCACAGCTTTGTCCCCACCAGTAGAAATAGCCAAAGAACGTAATTATCAACAATATAATTATCACTTTTAATGATTCTATCTCCTCTTGTAAGGAACATTTGTCATTTTAACATAATGAAATTGCAGCTTCCTTGTATGTTGCAAATAGCTTTACAAATGTTAGAGTATAGAGAAAACATTATCATCTCACTTTCATTTCTTATTGCCAAATGAGCTTTCTTATTTTACCATTTTCCCTTACCTTTTGAATTTTGTATTTAGGGAATAACCTCCTCATTTCATTTATTCCTTAATGATTTACAAAAGTGTTTTGGTTTATTGAGGGATATAAATTTTAGAATACTAATTTCCCAATTTTTATTAATAGAAGGGTTTATTGGGGTCTTGGAGTTTCAAAGGGTAAGACCATATTCATCATGGCAGGGAGCATGGTGGTAGGCAACCACGCATTATGCTAGAGCAGTAGCCAAGAACCTGAATCCTTATCCACCAGAGAGAGAGAGAGAGAGAGAGAGAGAGGGAGGGAGAGAGAGAAAGAGAGAGAGAGAGAGAGAGAGAGAGAGAGAGAGAGAGAGAGAGAGGGAGAGACAGAGAGAGACAGAGAGAGAGAGAGAGAGGGAGGGAGAGACAGAGAGAGAGACAGACAGACAGAGAGAGAGAGAGAGAGAGAGAGAGAGAGAGAGAGAGAGAGAGAGAGAGAGAATGAGAACAAACTGGAAAATGACACAGGCTTTTGAAACCTCCAACAAGATCACACCCCCTAATCCTTCCCAAACAGTTCCACCAACTAGGAGCCAAGTATTGAAATATAGGAGTCTTTGGAAATCATTTTTAAGTTGTACTCTCTGGCCCTCACAGGCTTGCAGCAATATTATACTGCAAAATGCATTCTTCCAAAGTCTCCACAGCCCTTCACAGTTTCAGCACAGTTTAAAAGTGCAAAATTTCTTCTCATACTCAGGTAATCTCTTAACTATTACCTCCTGTAAAGTCAAAAGCAAAATTATATACTTCAAACATACAATGGCTTGGACAATACATAACCCTTCCAAAAGGGAGGAACGGGGGTATAGTAAGGAAATACTGTACCAAAGCAACATCAACATTCAAAGGGAAAACTCCAAATGCTGTAATTCCATGTCTGATAGCAGAGCTTAGATGGGTCTTCCAGTTTGGCTGACTATAACATACTTTCCTCTCTTCAGCGGGATCCATTCCCTGTCTATAGCTCTGCTTGGTAGATATTCCGTAGGTCCAGCATCTCCAGTGTCTTGGAGTCTCCAACACAATCCAGGCTTTACTTTCATAGTTTCATGCAATGACCTGTCTGGGCCTCCATGCCGGGACTCCCTAGCACTTGCCTGACCTCAGCACCTTCTCTTAATTGTGGAAGAAGAGTCTACAATCCTTTTACTCATGTATTCTTCAGGACTTCAAAGCCAGGACCATGTGACCTATGCTGCCAAGTACTGTTGCATGCTTGGGATGGAATGTCTCCCTCCTTGGATAATACTTACATAAGCTTTGATTTATTGATACTTTCCTTTGTTTCACAAACATTCCTTTCTACCTGTTGAAAGCTTGGCTGGGTGTAATTTTTCTATGAGGACACCACAGCTTTTATTCCTTGCCTCATCAGGCCTGTCATCTCTTTCCAGAGGGCTGGATATATAGATTGGACAGAGATGTTTTCTGCCCAATGAGAAGGATCTTTACATCTATACTTTGAAGGCAATCAAAAGGAATTTAAAATCTTGAGCTTGTGATTACAATGTAGCCAGTACTATCTTATCATAACTCCATTGATCAATGTTAAAACTCCAAAACCTTTGATATCTTAGCATAACAATAGCATAAAGGGAAAAAAATCTGAAGCACTTCTCACTTTTCACATACCTTAAATAACTTCCTTAGACTTTTATAACTTGCATTTACACATCTTAAAATGCCTTTTATAGACCCTCACAACTTACATAAACTTCAAACCTTTTTATTTCCAACTAATCATTTACCACGAGGCACAAGTAGTTAGTTATTGAGAGAAGTCATTGCAAAACACGTATTTTTTTTCTTTTTATTAAAAACGAGGAACAGTAAAAAGTTATACCTGAAACGTTTTTATCCTTTTACTATGAAGCCTATTAGCAAGGCAAACCTGTCTGCTTTTCTCAGCAGGAGAACTAGAAGCTCTAGAAAAATGGAGGTTTGAGTTTTATATATAAAATGAATTGAGGTAGCTTTGGCCTTGGGAAAGGAGCTGGTTGTCTGCTGCTGCCAAACTGACAAGCTACAGTTAGCCATCAATTTATCTGAGAAGGATAAATTCTAGCAGAAAGTATAAAACAAATGGTCTTTGTAGTGGCTAAAATACCAGAGATGTACCAGCTGCCTGGTGGTGGTCCCTATGACTTCATTGGGAGGCAGAGGTTGTATGTAGATCTTTGGCATTATATTATATTTGGTATGTAGATTATAGCATTGCATCTTCAGCTGCTACACAGGACAGCACAGGCCTTTGGCTGCCAGACTCAGAAGGTCTGAGAGATTTTCCTGCGGATGAAGAACTTGGAAAATGGTCCTACCTTGACTTATATAGTAGCACAGTCAATCCAGCAGTGTTCACAGTTTGTGCAGGGCACCAGCAGCTAGTGAGGCATGATGAAGTTGTTCCCAGTGATTAACGTCACCACAATTCAGGTCTATGCACAATTTGGTTTTGTTTTCTTTGGAAAACTTAGGGTTGTTTCTAGGATCTGGCCCATTTGTCTGTCATAGAAAGCTTTTTTCATTAAATATTTAAATTAGTATATACAGCAGATCTCTGAAAATGTTTGCGTGTCATCTATTAAGTGTACTTGATGTCTTAAGCACAGTAATTTAAGCTTAAAACATAACTGCAGCCATTATAAAAGAGAGAGGAGAGCCAATACTTTTTAAATGATTTATTCGTTTTTATTTTATGTGCATTGATATTGCCTGCATGTATGTCTGTGTGAGGGTGTCAGATCTCCTGGAACTGGAGTTAACGACAGTTGTGAGCTGCCATGTGAGTGCTGGGAATTGAACCCAGGTCCTCTAGAAGACTAGCCGGTGCTGCTTGTCTTCAAGTAGAGTTTAGCAAATGACATAATTTTAATGTGATTACTTGTGTAAAGAATCAAATAAGGGCCTTGTGTTAAGATGTCAACATACATTTTTTGAAGGAAACAAAGCATCCCCCCTGGAGATATTTACAGTGATATATACAGATAAACATTTGCTAAGACCGTGTTCTTCCTTTTCTGTGAAGAGAATTGTTATCTCAATCAAACTTATTTGCAGTTTACTCCTAAATGAGTCTACTGAAGAATGTGCCATGTTGTTTTTACATAAATCAATGGCTACATGACATTACTTTGGGTTCATGTATTCAAAATAATTAAAAATATTTGTCTTATATCTTTTCTGAATATAGATCTTCTAAATGGGTTTTATTTGGAGTGTGAGAAGTATATTTGAAATATAGGACTGCAGGTATTTTCTGTCTCAATCATCTTGATCTTGTCTTAGATCTCCTCCCATTAGAAGGAGGAGATTTTTCAATAGAAGAATTGTCCAATAGAAGATTTTTCAATGTTGGTCATGCAAAAGAATGAATACATTAGTGAATAGCAATGGGCTGAGCCATCAGACAATTGCAGTGGTAATCTGCAGGCAGCTGGAAAGTTGGTCCTGAGATATTAGAAATACATGAAGGCTGGGAATATAGATTTACAATATTCTTCCGTGGAGTTTTAGTGGGAAGGTAGGGGAAGACAAGATCATCGAGGATTAGAATACATACCGTGTTTGAGAGAGAAGAACAAAGGAGGCAGGCTTACCTTTGGGAAGCAGGTAAAATATAGCTGTCATTTATGGACAGAAACAAACTAAGAAGAGAGCAAATCAATTAAAAAAATTAACGGGGTTATTGGTTTTCTTCCTTTCTTCACCATTAGGGTTTCAGAGATGTTCTTCCAATTGAAAGAAATGAATGACAAAGTATCTTTCATAAAGGATTCCCTATTATCCTTGGATAGCCAGGTGGGACACCTCCAGGATCTCTCTGCCCTGACTGTGGACACCCTAAAGGTCCTTTCAGCTGTTGACACGTTGCAAGAAGATGAGGTTCATCTGGCAAACAGAAAGCCTTCTGCTTGTAGAAAGCGTCCCCACAGCTGGACCAACGTCATCTGTGCAAATGTTCTAAGCAGCATGGAGAGCTGTGGAAAGAAGAAAGTTCAGTACTATAGCATGCCCCCTTCTTTGCTGCGGAGTCTTGCTAGGAGCCAGCTTCCCCCCAGAGTACAGACCGGTGCCCTCTTAGAGATTGCACACAATAAGAGAGAAGCCACACATGTGAGAGAAGACCAGGAGGAACAAGAAATGCGGTCAAGGACAATTGCTTCTGGGATGTCCCATGTCAGGCAAGCGCACTCTAAGTACGGCCAGTTTCTCCTGGTCCCGTCTTCTGAAATGCAACCTCCTTTCTCTTTTGAAAAACCCCCACCTCTTTTCAGATCATCAGAGGAGGCTGATACAGATGGCCTGACACTGGAACATGTATGCCAACACGACATCACCATCCATCTGCCTGTGCAGACCCCTGTTGCCTCCCGCCAGGCATTGGTAGCAGAACACCAGGAGGAAGAACATGAGGGAGTCGCACAGATATCAGGCAAACATGACAAGGCAGAAGAGCCACTCGCGCTTAGTGGCGTACCTGCCTCTGTGTCAATGACCTCTCTCCCTTCCTCAACCACCAGCATGCAAGCTGAAGGTGGCTACGTGAACTGGGCCTTTTCAGAAAGTGATGAAACCGATGTGTTTAGTTTTAAAAAAAAGTGGAAAACTTGTTTGCCCCACACTTGCAACAGTGACTCCTTTCCAGGTAGAGAATGCTCCCTGGGGATTGGAAGCAGGTCAGGACAGAATAACTCAAGAAGACTGGCCCAGAGTAGTGAAAGCCCAGTGCTGGCAGGATCATGGATACAGCCAAGAAGATCTCTTTGGATCAATCCTCTCTGCAGAGACAGACCTCTCATTAGGAGTCATAGTTTTGGATTCCACAAGGAGGAGAAACTGAGGAAGATCTGGAAGAACAATGGTAAGGAACAAAAGCCTAAAATTTATTTTTATATTTTCCCCACTCACATGACTTCTTATTTTTTATTTTTAAAACTTTTTATGCAACTTATTTTGGTGGTATTCTCTTTCATCTCCCAACTCCTCCAAGACCTTCCTCTACCCCCACAACTTCACATTCTCTCTAAAAACCCAAACCAAAACCAAACCTGAAGCAAAACACCAAAAAATCATGGAGTTGTGTGTGTTGGCCAATGCTCCTGACCATGGGGCTTGCCCTGACTGGGGTTTGGTTGATTTAGCTAGTTTCACTCCATTGGGGAAAAGCGATTTTTTCCACCCATCTCTCAGCAGCTATCAATTGCAATAGTTCCTTGGTTAGGGGCGGAACTTAGTGTTTACTTCCCCTTCTTACTGGTGTTTTTATCTTGCATGAACTTGTTGAGGTCTTGTGCATGCTATCACAGTCCCTGTGAGTTCTTATGTGCATTAAGACTGCTTTGTCTGGAGAGTACTCCTTCCTTGGAATCATCTATCATCTCTTGTCGTTCTTTCCATCCCCCCCCCTTTTTTTTTTTCCTGCATTGATTCCTAAAACTTGAGGGGTGAGGTGTGATAAAGACATCCATTTATGGCTGGGCAAGGAGCAAACATTTTAAAAAGTATGGTCATTTGCACTGCCAATGAAAATGTCTGTGATTATTTAATATCATTCTTCTTGTTATTCCAGTCCCCTCTATAATACAAAACTGTCTCCATATACAGCCATCACATTCATAGGCATGCCATTTCCATTCCAGGCCATTCAAGATCCTCAGAGACAGGATCAACATGGATCAAAGCAAAACTCCTAACCAAGAATAGGAGCCTGTCAAAGAAGAAGAGGAAGACCCATGGACTCCAGGTGCCCGTAAGTACTCCTCCCCTCTTCCTGTTTTCCTTTAGGGTTTAAGCAACTGAGTCAGTGGCATTTCCCCTTGGCTCCTGTTGCAGACACACAGTGACATTGTACCAGGAGTGAAGGCACACATTTTGTCCTGTTTATCTGCACACAAGCTGAAAACAGTTTTCATTGTTTCCGGTTTGGGCTAGTCCAAGAGAGCCTGAGTGAGCACCTGTGTACAAGCCCTCCCACAAACATTTGTTTTACTTTCCCTTTGGCAAGTACTTGGGAAAGGGCGAGGAATGCCAGAATCCTATGGTGCATAATTGCTAATGATGCCAGCACATGGCTTTCTGTGCCCACCTACGGCTTGCGAGTATATCACTTTTCTGCTTCCATATCTGTCTGCATGATACTCAGTCTCACTGGTGGCCCAGGTGGCCCTGTAGTGTGCATCGTGGTGAGTTTAGTGAGTATCGACTCAAGGTCTCAGGAGATCTTCCATGTGTTCATCTGGACTCATCTGTCTGGGTCTTTTATAGAATGCAGAAATTTGATGTGTTTGCTTAGTATGAAGTTGTAAACTCTTGCTGTGTGTTCTAGTCTTTGGTTGGGTGTTTTTGCAAACCTCCTTTCCCAATGGCATGGTACCCCTTCACTGACATAACTATTGTCAGAAGTACATTTAGTTTTAAAATTTTGATCAAATATTTGACTTTTCTTTCTGTAGCTAAAGGTTTGCTTTCCCCACTTGAACCCAAGATATCACTAAGGTGTTGTTTCTTGTTTTCTGAAAAGATTTCTATACTTTTAGTTTCTACATTAGCTCTAGAGCCTATTTTAAGGTAAATGGGGGATAAGAAAGAATTGTTTTTATATCAAAAAAATTCTATAATTTTTTGGTTAAAAGTGTGACTTTTTTTTTTCTGTTGAATTACCTTAACAGTTGTCAAAAGCTAATTGACTATACAGACCCACAGTATGTGTGGCTAAACTTCTATCTCCATGCCAATACTAAATCTATCTCAACTACCGAAACTTTATAAGTTGTGAAATCATGCATAAAAGAAATCCTTCGTTTTTCAAGAAATGATTTGGCTATTTTATGTTCTTTGCATTTATATATAAATTTAGTCTCAGATCTCAGTTTTTACACCGAAGCCTTCTGGGATTTGGAACAGAACTGCTCTGAATCTGCATACCAGTTGTGGGAAAATTGACATCTTATCTACAACTAGGTGTCTGATCTATTGGAAGGGATGTATGTCTAGCTAGCAGGTGTTTTTTAAACCCTTTCTTGGTAGTTTGTGGTTTTTACCATCCAGGTCTTGAGTATGTCTTGTTGCATGTGTAGCTAAGTACTAAAAACACATATCAAAGTTTTAAAATTTATTGTAATTGTAGTTACTTTAATCATCCTCTGTGTGCATGTGTGTGTGTGTGTGTGTGTGTGTAAAGCCTTGATCTTGTATTTCACAATTTTGCTAAACTCACTTTTGCTTTTGAGAGCATTTTGATAATATTTTATGTAAGTGGTGATATTAATGGTATAGTTTTAATTCTTCATTTTCAAACTGGATATGTTTATTAGCTTTTCGCTTTCCATTTTTTTTTCTTTTGAACTATATTAGAGGCAGAACCCAGGGCCTTTGGTTTTTCTTTTATTGCTCCTGGTGGAAAGTGCTTTGTCTTTCTTCAGTAAATATGATATTTGTCAATATCGTTGTGCACCAACTTAGATGGTTTTCTTGTTTACCTTGTGAATTGATTTTATAATGTCAGAATTAATATTTTGAACATTAAACTGACATTGCTGGGATAAATGCCATTTGCCCACCTTTGTGTGTTTACATGTGATACTGGTTTTGCTAGTCTTCTTGCACATGTGTCCCTGGGGCATTGTCTTTAGTTCCCTTACTGTCATATCTTTGGTTTGGATATCAGAATTATCCCAGGGTCATTGATTGCTCTGGGTATATGTCTTCAGTTTTTCTATGTGAGCTTATAAGAAGTTGTTAATCTGTCAACATTACATCTTCAGCTGAGTTACCCAATAAAACCATCCTTGTAGGAAAGTTTTTAACTACATATTAAGTATCTGTAATAGTCAAATTAGATTGTCAAATTCTTAAGTTGGTTTTGACTGTTTTTGTATTTAAAGATTTTATCCATTTTGTTTAATGTTTCCTATTCACCTCTGATCCTGGTAATTTGGCTCATCTCTTTCTTTCTTTTGGTTAGTTGGGCCAAGGGACTGTGAACCTTATTAATTGGCATATTGTTATCTATGATAGCCCCTCCTCCCCTCCTCACTGTCTCCAGCTCTGTCTTGAGACAGGGAATCACTATGTAGCCCTGGCTGGCCTGAAACACATGCTCCTCTCACCTCTGTGCCCCAGAGTGATGCCAGGTATGTGCCTCATTGTAATAGTCTCTTGTTACTTTTTTCCTGGTGCATGAAGGATCTATTGAATTTTATACTTTCTTTCTTTCATGAGCAGCCTGACTGTAGTTTTTGTTTTTGTTTTTTTTTCAATGTGTATTGTTAAGCTTTTTTTTTTGAAAAAAAAAAAAACAAACCAAAAAACAAAACACTCAATTTTATTGATTTTTTTTCTCCCAGAATTCAATTCTGTTTCCTTTGTTCAATTTTTGGGTTTGACTTGATTTCCTCTTTCTAGTTTAAATGATAAAACTTGGTTGATGATTTGGGAATTTCTAGCATTTAGAAAGAATACTTTAACTTGTTCACTGACAATTTAAAAAATGTAAACATTTTATCATTTATTTTTGAATGCAGGCATTCAAGCATGCATAGATAGGTCCCACAAACTCTGGTGTTTTCATGTTGGTCCAGTGAAATTTTTAAATATATTGCCAGAATGACTCTTAACTCATTTTGCAAGAGTTCACCTCTCATGGTCTTCATGTGTTTTATTGTCTTTTTCATTTACATGTATTTTTTTCCAAGTAAACTGAAAACAAAAAACAAAAACAAAACAAAACCCATTCAGATTTTTTTATTACAATAATAAGAAGCAGCAGAAATTTTTTTAATCTCCTTATTTGTTATGGGTCTGTTTAAGTTGCTGGTCATTTATTATTGACTTAACATTAGTGGTTTGCATAAATCTAGAAATTTGTCTGTATTTTCTAGTTAATAGTGTATAGGGTTTTAGAGTATTCTTTTATAACACTCTGAATTTCTTTGGTGTCTGTTGTAATTTTTCCCCATTCATTGTTGTTTCTGTTAATTTGGATCCTCTCTTTCTTTTGGTTAGTTGGGCCAGGGCCTGTCCATCTTGTTTACTTTCTCAAAGAACCAGCTCTTAGACTCATTGATTCTTTGTATTATTTTGTTTCTTTTTCATTAATTCTTGGTCTGATTTTTATTATTTCTTCCCATCTACTGTGTTTGGTTTGCTCTTTCATTTTTTCAAATTCTTAAGTTGTATCATTAAGTCATTTATATGTGTTTTTAAATTTTTTCTAATGTAAGTGCTTGGAGCTATAAATTTTCCTGTTAGGACAGCTTTTACTGTGTCCCAGAGGTTTTCCTTGTGTTTTGTTTTCATTTTCATGTAGTACCAGGAACCTTTTAATTTCTTTTTTATTTCTTCTTGGACCCATTTATCATTCACTAATGTGTTGTTTAATCTTCACAAGTTTGTGTAATTACTGGGGATTCATTTGGTGTCGATTTTAAGCTTTATTGCATTGTGGCCAGAAAGAATAAATGGAATAATTTCAATTTTCTGAATATGTTTTGATTTGTTTTGATCTCATTATGTGGTCTATTTTAGAGATGAGTCCATGGGATGTTGAGTAGAATGTATATTCTTTGGTCTTTGGGTAGAATATTCTATAAATATCTGTTAAGTCCATTTGTTGTTCATTGTCATTTAATTCTGATGTTTCTCCCTTTATTTTATTTTATTTTCCAAATGACCTATTTACTGGATGAAGTAAGGTACTGAAATTACCCACTACAATTGAGCTGGAGTTTATTTGCATTGTTTCAACCAGTAGCATGCTTTTTATGAAACTGAGCTCACCAGTTTGGGGCATGTATGTCTAAGATGTCATTATCTTTTTGGTTAATTGCTCCCTTGACTAGAACTTCTCTTCTGAAGAGTTTTAGTTTGATTTTGATTTTCTTAGATAATAGGATAGTAACAACTGCTTTTTTTCTGATCTCATTTGCTTGGAATACTTTTTTTCTTTTTCTCTTTCTTCTTTTCTTTTCTTTTTTTTTTGATTTTTTTTATTCATTGGAGTGTATATTCTCTGGGTAGAAGGAGATGTAGCTATAATTCACATTATAATATAAAAAATATACAAGATGCATTTTATCTAGGAGATGAATGTACAAAAGAATAAAGCAAAGACAGAGTGAAGTAAAGAGGAGTTGAAGTAAGGGATGAGTGCTGCTTGTCATTTAAGGCTTGCTGGCCATGGATTTCTGAGATGGAAATACTTGAAGGAAGACTTGAAGGAAGTAAACACTATGGTCTGAATGTGCATGCCAAGCCCCAAATTCATGCTGAGATTTCAACTTCCAAGGCGCAGGGACACTAGAGAGCAGGGTCTCTGTGGTCTCTTGGAGTGCAGACACCTGTCCAGCACCTTCTGCTACTACTCTCCATTGGTGTAATTCTAATAGGCTTTCCTTCATGTGTTACTTGGTCCCTTTCCCTTGTAGCTTTTAATTTAGTTTCTTTGTTCTGTCATGTGGTAGGGCCAATCTCTTTGGAGTTCTATAAACTTCTTGTACCTTTATAGGCATTTCCTTCTATACTTTAGGGCATTTTTCTTAAGAGATTTTGTTAAAATATTTGCTCTGCCATTTTTTTTATCCCTATTATCCTTAGGTTTGACATTTTTGTAATGGTCTAGATTTCCTTGGTGTTGTGTGTCAGGGATTTTTCTTTTAGATTTATCATTTTCTTTGACAGATGTATCAATTTCTTCTGTTATATCTTCTATGCTTCAGATTCTCTTCTACCCCATGCTCTATTGTTGATGCTTGTGCCTGCAGTTCCTGCTCATGTTCCTAGATTTTCCATCTCCAGTAGTCCCTACATTTGTTTTTTAATTTATTGTTTCTATTTCTATTTCAAGTATTGAAGTTTGATTATTCATTTCCTTCACACACCCCCAGCTTTCTTTAAGGGATTTATTCATTTCCTCCAATTGTTTGCTTGTGTTTTTCTAGATTTATTCATTTTCTCTTTAAGCAGCTCTATCATCTTCACAAAGTTAGTTTTCAGGTAGTTTTTTTATGCTTCATCTATGCCGGGATATTCAGGGGTTGTTGTAGTAGGATAGCTGGGTCCTGTTGATGCCTTATTGTCCTGGCTTCTGTTGATTGTGTTCTTATGCTGAAGGCTGGGATTTGGATGAACAGAGGTATAGGTGCCAATTTTATCTTTCTCAACCTTATAAACTTTACATCTCTTGTGTAAGTTAAAAAAGTGATAACAAGGAAAACTGTAAAACTATAACTATCTCGCCTTTGACTTTATCAAAAACCCAAGAAGAATGTAATATTATCTGAGTACAAGGTAAATGGTTTCCAAAACTATAGAAACGACAGAGACAGCTGGCTGCCTAGACAGTTACTCCAGGGTCCTCTGCAATGTTGGGAAATCTATCTTCTTCCTACAGGCCTAGAATATCTGGCAGGCTTTACTGTGAAGCAGGAATTTTGAAGGACTGTCGTACTTGGTCATGGCAAAGTTCTGCACTCACATTTTTTGTGTGTCCTCTTTGCCCAGTTTGGATAGTATACTGCCAACAATCCATGCAAGGGCAGTTTTTGTGCCTAGTGACTAGCTTTTCCACATTGTAAGCAAAACTCCATATGGATGTTCTTTGATTTCCATTATACTTTTTGGAAGTAAGTTGGTGCTGCCAGGAGCAGATGTGTCTCACTGTTGTGAAACACCTTTGGTTATTAAAACAACTATATGCCATATTCTGTGGATCTTTGAAGTGTTTGAAGGCCATCATCTAAAATATATCTCTGCTTGAACTTGAAAACATACCTAATATGACTACAAGTTTGATTTTTACAGATTACTAACTCCTAATCTGTGTTTCTTTTTTTCTTTTCTAGTTTTTTATTAATAATATAATTTAAAATTTTTACATGTTGATCCCAGTTTCCTCTCCCTTCTTCCCTTCCTCTCTCCTTCCCTCCCTCCCCCCCTTTTACCCACTTTCCCTTGTGACATGCACCCTGGCCACCCTCCCCTCCCATCCCTCCACCCCCCATTCCACTTGTAGGGCTATGCTATCCAGGTTGGGTCATGTAAATCTGTCAAGTCATTTGAAGTAGGGACTAGGACTTCTCTCCTGTCTCTAGGTTAAGGGGGGTATCCCTCCATGGGGGATGTGTCTGCAGGGTCCTTTTTGTACTGTCTGAGGTCCCCCAGACTGCTCAGTACTTCTAGCTGAGACCCATATTCAGGGGGTCTGACTCAGTCCCATGCTGGATTCCCAGCTATCAGTCTGGGGGGCCCATTAACTCCTCCTTGTTCAGGTCAGCTGTCTTTGTGAGTTTCTGCAACCTGGTCTTGTCTCCTCTCTCTGCATCTGGATTCTAGTTCGACTCAGTGTTTAGTTATGGGTGTTTGCTTCTGTTTCCAACAGGTACTAGATGAGGGCTCCATGATGGTGGATAATTTAGTTGATGATCTCACTATCAGGGAAGGGCATTTATGGTAGCCTTTCCATGGTTGCTCGAATTGTTAGTTGGAGGCAGTCTTGTAGGTCTCTAGACCTTTCTTTAGGTTCAGTTTTCTCTTCAAACCAATAATAGCTCCCTCTTTTATGCCCCCTCTCTCCTTTTTCTGTCTTCTATTCCTACCCTGACTCAATCTACCTAGTTGCACGTGCTTTCCTCTCCTCCCCTTCTTTTTCTCCTAGTTCTCTCTCCATTCACTGTCTCCCCCATTTTCCATGTGCTCTGAGGGACTTGTCCCTTCCCCCTTTTGTGGGGGACCATATATGAATCTCTTAGAATACACCTTGTATCCCAGTTCATCTGGTGGTGTGAATTATAGCCTGGTGATTCTTTGCTATAGGTCTAAAATCCATATATGAGTACATCATACTCTGCTCCTCTTTTTGTGACTCGGTTACCTCATTCAGGATGGTTTCTTCAAGTTTGTTTTTAAAATAACAAATTTATTATTTTACCTTATTTTACATATTGATCCCAGTTCAAGGTTTCTTTGTGTAGCTTTGGAGCCTATCTTGAAACTGGCTTTGTAGATCAGGCTGATCTCAAAATCACAGATATCCACTTGTCTCTGCCTCCTGAGTGCTGGGATTAAAGGCATGCACCAGTACCACCCTGTGGAATACTTCTTTTCATCTTTTGACTTTTAGATGATACCTATTTTAAAGGTAAACCGAGTTCCTTGTGGAAAACAGAAAGATAAATTTTGTTTCTTAATCCATTCCACTAACTTTAGGTGAATGGGGAGTTGAAGCCATTGATATTTATATTTATTATTGAAAGGTTGATTGATGTAATTTCTTATTGTTATTATTGCTATTTTACTATTTGTGTTGTTAGCCCTATTTTGTGTTTTAGTAATTATAGCTCTTTCTTTCTTTCTTTCTTTCTTTCTTTCTTTCTTTCTTTTTTTTCCTTTCTTTCTTCCTTTTTTTCTATACTCTCTTGTATACTTATTCCTGTCTTCAGCTGGCTTCCAGATTTCTCTGTAGAGCTGGCTTGGTGGCCACGAATTCTTTTAGTATGTTTGTATCTTGGAAAGTTTTTCTTTCTCCAACTATGGCAGATAGTTTTGCTAGTGCAGTGTTCTATATTGACATCTGTGACCTTTTAGAACTTGAAGTACATTATTCCTCACTTCTCAGCAAAGAAGGTTTTTCTTTTCTTTCTTTTTTTTAATGAAGTAGACTGAAAGCAGAGAATCCTATAACTGGAAAAATTGCAGAGAAAAACTGATTATGGGTTTCCCAGCCCCTTCTAATAGACATGTCAACAACACAACTCCAACACCTAAGGCTCAGGGAATATTTTGGAAGAGGGGGCAGAAAGGTTGCAAGAACCAGAGGACCAAGCTCTCTGCTGTTAGATAGTATCTTCTATATATTGCATCCATGAAATATTGTTGCCTAAATAAGACCTACATAATGACATCAGTTGATAGGCCAGTGTGGATGGAATGTATCTCACAAGGCCTAATACCTGGATGGAGAGGTTCAGGCAAATAATGCCTATGAAGAGAGGTAGAATCAGTCTTCCTAGGGGCAAGCCCTCAATAAGTAATCCAAATGGTCAACCCTTAACAGATGCATATACAAGCAATACTACATGGTCTCATCATGTTGTATGTATACATATGTGTATGCACACATATGTAACAATAATTAAAGAAGTCATGAGTCTGAGAGGAGTTGGGGGCATGGGAGGAGTTGGAAGTTGGAAATGATGGAAATATAATACATATATGTAAACACACCCCCAAATTAAGTTAGAAAAGAAGCAGAAGCAACGTGACAAGATAGAGATAATTTTGTAAAATCACCTGTTAGGAGAGAGAGTTAGCTTGATAAGGAAGGCTACTATTTCAGAAAATGCCTGTTGGAATACCATGGGGTAAACATTTAAGGAGATTTATTTTGAATATTTCAAATGGTCTCAGTTAAACTAGGAATTCCACCTGACCTCAAGTACTCAACATTTCATTTGCGTGTGGTTTTGAAGTTTGTCAATTTGCCTGTGGCCTCTCTGTAGGAAAGATATAAGACAGTCATGATATACCAGTTCTCTATTAATTTAATGTTGGAGACAATGAAGAATGGAAATAGTAAACTATTTCCTATGTTTACACATACTCTGATGGGGCAGAATTAAAATGCAAGTACTTTGAACTGAAATCTTTTCCCTTCTTTATATTAGTAAATTTTGAACTACGATATCCAATCAGCAGTACGAGCTTCCCCCTGGGAACACATTAGATACCCAAGTCTCACCTTTCCCCTAGACTTTTTGAATAGAAATCCAGAGGGTGCAGGCCAGTGACTGGTCCTGAGCCCTAAATGATTCTGATGCTTATTCAGGTCCCACAGCATCCACTGGTTCTTAATCATGACCACAAAGAGAATACACACACAGATGTCTGTATCCTGCTAGCCTGAGTGGTGGGGTTTGTGAGTGTCCCAGGTAATTCAAAGTGTGACCAAGGCTAACCACCGTCTTCCACTGTGCACTTCTATTAGTGTAATGCAAAACATTGTTAGATTAATGTCATGGTGTTCTTACAAGTGACTTTCTCTCCAGGTGATAACGGTCAATGCCTGCTATCAAAGTGACCAACTGAGTTCGGAGTCAGGAGAAGCAAACGCCACTGAGAAGTACAATAAGAACTGGCTTTCTGTGTCCAGCTTCAGTCAGATAAGTATGTGATTTTGTAGCCTTGGACCCCAACAACTGCCCTCTAGGGCAGCCAAGGTAGGGGTTCTCAACCCATGGGTCCCTACCCTTTTTGGGGGGGTTGAACAACCCTTTTATAGGGGTCACATATCAGATATCCTGTATATCAGATATTTACATTATGATTCACAACAGTAGCACAATTACAGTTATGAAAAAGCAACAAAAATAATTTTATGGTTGGTAGTCACCACAACATAAGGTACTGTGTTAAAGGGTCACGGCATTAGGAAGATGGAGAAGCAGTGGTAGTTTCTGATCCTTTTACATTTAGAGATGAGGTAAGGAGATGGCAGAATACTCTAAAGGGAGTTCTTTGCTACTTAGAAATGCTTCTAGAAGGGACAAAATTTCACTGCTTAAAGGAATTGCTATCAGGATACAGAAAAGAAATATTAAAATTTAGATGATCTTTTATAGTCAAAGGTGCTTCCCCTAAATTGGGGTCCTTCAGTTTGCTTAATTTTCAGAACCCTTAAAGCTCATGCAATACTGGTAAGGTTCAATAGGTCAGCCATTGTTGGTCATTTATTGTGGCCCACATGGAGTATTTATATGTGGACTCATGTCCTTTAAGCTTAATGAAATTTATGAAGGAGGCTGACTCAAGAATGTTGTGTCTTCCAGGCTAGTCTGGGTGAATAATGAGAACTTTCATCATAGTAAAAAACAAAAGCAAGCCAAGTAAACAAGCAAAGAAAACAAAAACCTCTGACATAAGTCTAGGATGGAACATAGTTGTATATTATGCATTTATAAGTACCGTACTGTCATTGAAACTATATTATAATTTTATCATGCTAGTAGCTTTTTTGTACTTATATACATTTTATGGCACAAAATCACATAGAAAATATAATTATTGTCTCTTACATTTGTTGCAGCTCTTAGCTCTCTATGTGCCAGGTGTAAACATAATGAAATAATATCTTTTATTATCACTTCTAAGAACAGCATAAAAATTAAACCTGATAGATAGCCTTCATTTTTTTTTCTGTCTGTTGTTATTGTTCTTTTGTGTTTGGTGCCCTTATGAAGGAAGGATTGCTAATTTACAACTAAAATTTCATATATTTTAAAGTACAGGTAATCAAGTGCAGGAGATGGTGAATGTAGAAAAAACAAAAACAAAAACCGAACTACTGAATGTGTTTTATAGAAAGCCATTATAGATTATTTAACTCTTGACTTCGATGGAGAAGTAAAAGTTAGCGTAGGTGTGATGGTTTAATGGCTGAGATGCTCACTGAGCAAGCCTAAAGACATGAGTTCAATCCCCAGCATCTATGCAAAAGTAGGAGAGAAATGACTCTACAAAGTTATTTTCTAACCTCTTTGTGCCAATGCCACATGTGCATGCCTTGCAACAATAGTAAATACATTTAACAAGGAGAAGTGAAGTTATTATAAATGGGAATACAGCTATAGAAGAATAGGAATAGAACATGCAGTTTTCAATCACAAGGGAAAAAGCAGAAAAATGAAACTTGGAGAAACTTTCTAAAAATAGAGAAAACTATATCTAAGTTTAAATAAACGTACTGTGTCCAGATTTTTCTATTTGAGAAATGTGATTTGAATGTAACACATTTTAGCCCATTTTCTAATTTTTCTTCTTCTTTTAAAAACAAGGTTTAGAGCCTTATATATATCAGAAAATGAAAATGAAGGAAATTGAACAACATACGACACAAGCCAGTGACTACCTAAAGCAAGTTCAAGAGGTAAAAATATTTTGATAGTGTTTGTAAGAATTTATGCATGTAACACTTCATTTGGCTCTACAGACTTGATTGCTACAGCCCATAAATGGCCTCTGTTTTTACTGGCCTTGGATTGAAATCCTCAGGGACTACATGCTTAAGTCAATCCTGGCCTTAGTTTTCTAACCTCTCCACATCACCCTTTGTCCTCTTTCCTTGTTCAGTTTGCTTATTCTGGGGATGCCCGGAACTCACCTTCTCAGATATCTCAGTGTTCAGATATGTGAACACTGTTATATGGAAGAGAAACAGGTTCTCTCCAACATGCTTTTCAGGGGCAGATCTAGGACAATCATGGAGCAATTACTGTAAGACAGATCACAGCTGATCTGAGAAGAGACTTTTATCAGTTCGAGCCTTTCAATGATAGAATGACTGATTCTGGAGACAGTGAATTTCCAGTGTGATTGGTTGTCTAGCATAGGCTGTGGGAATGTATTCAGACATGGGGAGGGGACTAAAACATGGCAGAGTGAAGGCCCCTCTCTGTTCTTCTAATACCCAGATGTCTAGCTTTGCATTCTGTTTTTCTACCACCTACAAATATGTGCCTTGTTTTAGTGCCATCTTCACATGAGGCATGTGACAGAGTAACTGAAGGAAACTCATTTTGGTCTTGGCTTGAATAACTAATCTTGGGCACTGTAAACACTACCCTGTGTAAATGACCTTGTTTTCTTGTAGAAATGGCATCTAAAAGAATTTGAAAGTGCTCACTTGAGGATAATTGTAAGGAGAACCTGAGTTGAAATTCCAAATCTCTCATTTCCATCTCTCCCTGATAAGGATGTATGTGTAGGTTAACCTGGGATTATCATTAACCATCATTGCAAAATGCTATCTTTTTAAGATTATTGGTAGTATCCAACCAAGATACCTCACAGGAAGATGTCTAGTACCGTGCTTGAAGCACACTGTGTCTCAAGGAGTATGACTTGGATAAACAGGAAATAGAATGAGGTAAATCCAGCTCTTTTAGACTTCCCACCCCATCGCTGGGAGCAGTTGTACACTTATGACAGGGATGTTATGATATGATGACTGATGTTACCAAATTCCTAGCAAAAAGAGACTCACGGGGCCAAAGGCTATTTTGATGGAAAGTTTGAGCATATAGTCAATCATGGGCCTGAAAGGCACAGTGGAAGGTGGGAGAAGCAGAGAGTTAGGATGCTTGTTTACAAGTTTGTAGACCAAGGAGCTGAAAGGGGATTCTGGCATTCAGCAGGCTTTCTCTTCTCTCTGTTTTTAATCCCATGGGGCCCTAGGCCATGGGAAAGTGCCCCTTTTCTTCAGAATGTGTCTTCCCACCTCAGTTAATCCTCTCCGGAAATGTCCTCACAGACATGGCCAGAGGTGTACCTCATCGTCTTAGTTAGGTTTCTGTTGTTGTGAAGAGATGTCATGACCTCAGTAACTCTTCCAAAGAAAATATTTAGTTGAGGTGGCTTGCTTACAGTTTCAGAGGTTCAGTCCATTATCATCATGATGGGAAGCATGGTGGTGTGGAGGTGGTGTTGGAGCTGAGAGTGCTATGTCTTGACCAGAAGGCAGCAGGAAGTCAACTGACTCACTGGGCAGTATTCTGAGCATTAGAAACCTCAAAGCCTCTCCCCACAATGACACACTTCCTCCAACAAGGCCATACATACTCCAACAAAGCCACATCTCCTAATAGTGCCACTCTCTATGAGATTATGGGGGCCAATTATATTCAAACGACCACATTTCACACCCTGCTCCCGCATAAGCTTTTAACAATATCATAATGCAACATGCATTTTGTTCAACTTCAAAAGTCTCCATAGTCTACCACAGTCTCAACAATGTTTTAATGTCCAAAGTTCAAAGTCTCGTCTGAGATTTAGGCAATCTCTTAACTGTAATCACTTGTAAAAATCCAAATAAAATGAGCAGATCTTATGCTTCCAATATATAATGGCACAGGATATATATATATATACATATATATATATATTCATTCCAAAATGTATGTATGTATATATATATATATACATTCCAAAATGTAGTGTATGTATATATATATATTCATTCCAAAATGTAGGGATGGAAGCATAGCAGGGAAATACTGGACCAAAGCAAGGCTGAAACCAGGTGGACAAACTCCAAATTTTGCATCTCCATGTTAAGGTGCAACACACTTCTTCCTCTTGAGCTGGTTCCATTCTCTGTTGGCAGCTCTCCTCAGCAGATGTCCCACAACTTTGGCATCTCTATCATCTTCGGTTTTCCCAGGCAATCCAGGCTTCAACTTCACAGCTTCACACAATGGCCTCTCTATTAGGCCTCCATTCAGTGACACCCCTGACCCTGGCCTCAGCAGCTTTATTCTATAATTCCTTTCTTTTATCCTTAACTCTAAACCCAGAATCATGTGGCTGAAGCTGCCAAGTTCTGTTGCTTGCTGGGGCTGGAACATAGTCCCCTCATCTAATTACATCTTCACCAGCTTTCTGTCTTTTACTGCCTAAGCCTGGCTGTCCTGAAACTTGCTTTGTAGACCAGGCTGCTGTCAAACTCTGTCTTTAGCGTGCTGGGATTAAAGGCGTGCCCCACCACACCCAGCCCTAAACTTTTCTTTAGTTCCTTTTCATAAATTGGAAATTTAGCTGGGTGGGATCTTGCCCTGAGATCATCACTCCCTTTATTGCATTTCTTAGTCAGTTTATCTCCTTGAACACAGAATTTAGTTCTATTCTGCTTCCTAGTGTTCATTTTCTCCTCAAAATCTTCATTTTGTAATTTTCCCTGCTCAGCTTGCTCCTTTTCATTATAAATCTTCATTAGAGTCACCACTAAAAATCATGTGACAGTCTACATGAAGGTGTTAGAGCTGAGAGTGCTCACCAGAAGGCAGCAGGAAGTCAGCTGACTTACTAGGCAGTATTCTGAGCACAGGAGACCTCAAAGTGTCTCCCCACAATGGTAACACTTCCTTCAGCAAGGCCATACTCACTCTTACAAAGCCATACCTCCTAGTAATGCCACCCCCTATGAGATTATGGTGGTCAATTACATTCAAGCTACCAAACTCATTAATGCTCTATATGTTTCTTAATATATTGACTTAACAATAAAATTATCCATTGTGTCTGCCAAGTTGGACCTCCATTCCTTCTTTCAGACCATTAACTGGTTAATCTCTATTTCTGTAAAAAAATTTCATGTGTTGCATTTTCCTTTTATTGTCTCCGTAAAAGTAATTTCATTCGGTTAAAACCATCACCTATGGAAATATCCTGCTTACATGCTGCCATTATACATCTTTCTAGCTTGTGCTTCCATTGCTGATTTGAAGAGAGGTACTGAGCCTATCAGAGCCTAAAGAGTGTGCTTTGCTGATGAGATGGGGTGGGTATGCTGTGTGCACTCCTAATGTCCATTCCCCTCTGCTCAGGATGCAGATGAAAACCCTTTGTGGAGTTCCAGGAGTAGCAACCTCAACAGGAGCTTCATGTGAGTATTTCTGTGTGGCTCTCATCAAGAGCTCCTGGGTTCTGTCCTCCAAGATGATTAGCAACAAAAGTTTAGTTTGGTCAGAATAATAAGAAAAAAAATGCATATCAGGTGACTTTTTTTAATGTTAGCATGAATGAAAAAACTATTCTACAAGTTTTCCAGTTTCTGGTAATAGTTCCTCATCCAAGTCCCTTAAAGAATATTGTGATAAATCATATACTTTGACAGCTGATGAACAATTCCTTTGTAGTATCAAAAAACCCACATATGGATTGATCATTATGTCTTTTCAGATAGTAAGATTGTGAAAGTGGTTTACAGTGTAAAATAAATGTATTTTATCTTAAAAAAAAACCGCAAAGACTCGATTGAATTTATTCTCTATATTTAGAAATATGGATTTGTTTTTATGTGTTTTCCCTGCATATATTTATGTATAAAAGTGTGTGCAGTGTTCATAGAGGCCAGAAGGGATCCTTTGGATCTGGAGTTATGGACAGTTATGGTAGATACCTGGAATTGAACCCCAGACTTCTGCAAGAGCAGTAAGTGCTCTTAGTCACCAAGCTGACATTGCAGACTGTGTTTGCCAGATTTCAAAAGCCATTCCTGCCAGTGTGTTCCTTTTACAGAATGAGGTTGATCTTTATTTCCTGCTTTTCAGTGGCATTTTAGTTGTCAAGGATTGACAACTAAGGATTAGTTGACAAGGATTAAGACAGAGAGGGAGGGAAGATGGGAAGGAGAGAATCTGGTTGTAGAGTTGAGGATATTCCTGAATTTTCTTTATTCGGAGAAATACAATTTGAAACCCACCCAAGTAAAGATGATTCCATTTTATTTTAATTTTTTTTTCAAGAGACATGGTCTCATTATGGTGCTCAGGTTGGCCCTGAACTTCTGGGCTCAAGGAATCACCCTGTGACAGTATCCAAAGTAGCTAGTGCTGCAGGTATTTGGCACTGTTCTGGTGTGATGCTTCCCCTTCCCCTATAGGAGATGTGTGTGTGTGTGTGTGTGTGTGTGTGTGTGTGTGTGTGTGTGTGTTTACTTTTCTAGTTACAACATCAAATCATCTACAAAGTCATGGGGTAGAGAAAGCCCCCTCACCCCCCCCATGGCAGGGTGATACAAAGAAAGCATAAGTTGTTTCAGTTATGGTCCTCAGCTCTGTTGACATGATCTTTCTTGGGAATTGTCACCACAGCCCCATGGAAGCCTGCCTCTAGACCTAAAGGACACATGACTTTCTTCTCCCAAAGGTTCAGTAGTTTGTGCTCACGCAGAGTGGTGGGTTATTGCAGCATGAAATTAAACAATAATTGTAATTGTCCTTTCTTCCCCAAGGACCTTAAGTACTGGAGATATTCTTTGAATGCATTTAGTCAGACTTGCCCGTGGCCACTTGTGCACTTGAGCAGGGCAAGTAACAATTTAAAGAGAGCTAATTTCAGCCTGTGAACATTTAGGGGCCACGTGGGCTAATGAAACTGATTTGTGGACTTGTCCAGAGACATTCTCAGACTCATTTGTAGGCATCTGCTTTGCATAGTTCAGGCACCCTTTAGTTTAATTGATCCTGAACAACACAAACACAGTTAAATCTTATATATGTTGTGTGATCACACAGCTAATTAAAACCACTAACACCACCATTTCTCAATTAGCTTGGGGCATAGATAATAAGTGATTTACATGCCTTACTGGCATTAATTTTTCTGTGAAAATAATTGTATGACTACAGACTTCTCTATTTGTAAAATAAGTTAAGATGGAGCAGAGACTTTCATATTCATATGTAATATATATTATATAAATATAATAGAGTATATACTATATTGCTGTTTCAGGTAATTTTTCAGTGTTTTCGAAATTAAAAGTTTTAAAATAGTGTCTTCTAAATCATTTCATTTCTCCCCTAAACAGAACAAGAAGCCTAAGTGAAGCTGACAGTAAGTTTTTATATTTAAACACTTCTTTTTAATTTTTTTTATCTTATTGATAATGGAGTTTATTGTCTTGTTACAACTTTTGTAGTTCTTGACTTTGTATCCTTTTTGTTGTTGTTGTTGTTGTTTTTGAGATACATACAAAGTAGAAAATTCAGTAGAAACATAGAGCTATCCCAGGACTGATAGCTGTTTTCTGTTTTTGTTTTGTTGTATTTTTGTGATGTTGGGGATTTGACCCAGGGTGTGAGTACTCTAGGCATGCATTTTACACGCTGGGCTATATTATATCCCCAGCTTGAAGTTCTTTGAGTAACCTGTTTGACTGTAATTTTCCTATTGTTTCTCTGAACGAGAGCAGAGATATGGAACTCATTTTTGACTCTGCAACAATTGACAGTATCGTGTTTTACAGACACTAGCAGCCAATCACATGTTTCTCTTATGTGGTTTTCTGGACACTGTGCCCCAAGTGTCTGAATAGGGCCTGGTCATGTAGCCTGCTCTCTGTGTGTTCTTGTTCTTTCTCTGACATAGAGTACTACTGTGCTGTTTGGCATGTAGTCCATAAGTACTTCGCTAATACATCAGATAATTACCACTAAAGTCTTGAAGCTCCTTAGATGGTGAAGTCACTATCAGATAACCATGATGTTCTGTCTAGGTAGCATTAGGGAAATCCAAAAACCTCGGTATTCCATGGTTTTATATCAATTAACAAATAGTTGTGTTTACGGTTGCATGTGTTTTTCTCTAGTACACTTCATTTATTTTTCTGAAGGGTGAGCACCTTGCCCTGTTCACTTCTCATGCCTAGTGTGACCCACGGTGGGAGCTGAAAGTCTACATTACTGACTGAGTTCAGAAATGGAAGTCTTTTCTTCTGACCGTCCTTCTCAGCCCACCCCTCCCAAAGGATACTTGCTCCCTTCTTTATCTTGCAGTAGGAGCATGCTCTAAATCTGGGCTCATTGGGCTATTGACTCTAGTAGGTGTAAAGCAGTTGCTGCCATGAGACTGAAGTTTCTCTGGTTTAATTTTGATTTTCATGGAACAGCAAAATCATTTCAAAGGATTTCTCTAGAGCCTTATGATTTAGGGCTGGAACAGACAGAAGAGTGAGGGTTAACACTTGAGGGGCTGTTCCCAACACAGGGTCCTGGTTTAGCTCAGCAAATCCACCTGCTCTCATGTGTCTGGCATATACTTAATGTTTTGTCATTAGTTTCAGTCGGTGAGATGATGTGCTAATAAGTTGCCATCAATATTGTCTTTGCATGGATAGGTGTGTCTTGGCAAGGAACTTAAAGGATCATGCTTCTGGGATGGCACGATGGGCAGCTGTGTGCCTTCTGTAACCCAGAGGTGTAATTGGTTCAGAAGAAATACATCTTAGAGGCTAATATTACCTGTCTTTCTTCAATTCCCTATATAAATATGCTTGGAGATATTACGCTGATGATTGGAAGCTGTCAGGATACCATGCACAATAATGAGTTAAAGGATATTGGGCAAGCTTTTCTGACTAGTGAGAAGCTGTTCTGATGAAGCATTTAATAGTAACTTTGAAGGCAATGTACAAACATGTATCTATCTGCAGCCAAGTAATTAAAATGTCAATCATTTCTATGATTTCAGAGATCTCAGCCTCCTTAAAAAGCCCCCAAGAGCCTCACCACCATTATTCAGGTAAGAAGCATGTGCGTGCAGAGATGGGTCAGCTGAGCTCACCGTGTGTGATTCTGCACTTGGAAACATGAACATCCGTCAGCTCCATGTTGTCAATTCAGCTTTGATTCAGAAAATTGTTCACTATAATGGTTAGAATAATTAGATTTCCCAACCATGGCACTGACTCAGAAAAACAAATTGTTGGGGTAAGAAAGTTCACATTGAAAAAAAAAAGTGTGTGTGTGTGTGTGTGTGTGTGTGTGTGTGTGTGTGTGTGTGTGTTTGGTACATTCAAGTTTTGAAGGAGATGATGCCCTTGGTGTCTAAAATGTCCTCACAAGTTCAGTGCTAGCCAAAATCCAAATATCTTTGTGTTTTGATCAACTTTCTTTGTACTGTTTCCTTTTTACTTTTTATTTCCATGCTGGGGCTTGAACCCACAGCCTTGCTGGACAAGTGTTCTATCACTGAGGCATATCCCAGTCTGATCCTAATGTTTTTGATGGCGAAAAGGGCAGACTTGAGAGTCCTCGGTGAACTTGAAAGTTCCCTCAGTGAACATAAGCTCTGAATAGATGCCACCCCTCACAGAATGAGCCCCCCTCCCCGCCGCCAAATATGCCTTGCAAAGATGCCATTAAACAGACATGTCAAGGGGCAGACTTTGTAATTCAGCAATGCCTCCTGGCACTTCGGCTGTTGGTTTTTCAGAGTGGGGGTGGTTGTCCTTGCCCTTTCTTAGGGACAGTCTGCCAAAGGGCTAGTGGAGAATTAAGAGGCAAATACTTTTGAGATGCAAAGCAACGTAGACCGGCTGGACTTGTGCCATGTTGTGGTCCCTCGATGGTCACTGCTGTCAGTGGGTGAGATAACCAAAGCAAAGACAAGGCTTTTACAGAGTCTAGCAGTCAGTGTGAACAAGACCTTGCTGGCACTTTAATTACCAGTCTTATTATATGAAGGTCGTGTCTTTAGGGTCCCATAATAGACTGTCCTCTCCCAAATTCTCCTCTGTGGTGAATAATGGTCCTGTGGATTTCAGCAGCCTCATTCGAGGTTCCTATGACTGGGTCCTACAGCTCAGCAGTAATCTGTTATTTTGACTCTAACTGCCAGCGGTAGAGAAGTCTCTGGCGAGGAATACTGTAACTCATACAGACTCCGACTTGTTAGGCTATGGCTCTTGGCAGGAAAATGCAGATCACTTGCCTCTAATTAAAATTAGTGTTCCATTCTCTCTGGGAAAAAGAAGGCTAACTGCAAAACCAACAGTAGATGTCCCCACAGACCACTGTGCGCTGGGTTTGCTTTGGAAAAAGGAAACCAGAGAATATGGAACATAGATTAAAATTCATTTAAAAGAAAGACCCACATATTATTTGAGTCGGTGTCTAATTTGTTATTTGTGAGAGCTAGGACATAGCCCCATCTTAGATCATGTTATAATCTCATGTGAAAGCCTTCCCAGACTATGGCAGCATTAATGTTTAAGGTGTATTTTATATTTAAAACTATTACTTATAATAATTTTGCTAATGGAGAAAATAAAGCATGTTTGAAGAGAAGTATTCTGAAATTTATGTGTATTTTGGTATGTGGGGCTTTTTCTAAGTTTAATTGGTGCAGACCTAAAGTAGTCAATCTGTTTTTGTTTGTAGCCATTGAAAGGAATAATTTAATGAGGCTTTCTCAGACCATACCGTTTACACCAATCCAGCTGTTCGGTGAGTAACATCTCCCTTTTCTTGAGGCTAGGCGAGGGCAGAGTGAATGTTGGTATACAACACAAACAAACCCCAAACAAAAAAAGTATGTTGTTCACTTGACTCATAAATTTTATTATGGCCACGTGGTACATGAAGGAGATTCATGTGGCCAGCATTTAGGGTCAGACGCTCATACCATGGGGATGGGACCTACAGGGGTCAGCAGTTGGGAAGTAAGCGTGATGCTGCACCTGCCATTCAGTGATTCTAGGCTGGACATGCACAGGGAAGAAAAGAACAAGCCAACCTTATATAATGAACACAGAAGAAAGCATTGCATGGCAGTATGCTGCAAGCTGATAGGCATGTGCAGAGAAACCCTTTGTTGTTTTATATTTGTTTGCTTTGTTTAATGTCCGTGGATTGCTCTTCCTTCAGACGGCAACTGTAGCTTTTAAAAGCTGGAGCAGTAAAGGAAAACAAGTTGATGTTAGCCAAGGGTAGCTGAGTTTTTCCGCCCAGCAGGATAAAGCACAAGCAGTTGTCAGCATAACAAAGGTCCCTACACTGCCCTGCATCTTCATTCGCCTCACACTGTTCCAATGGGGAGAGGCCAGGTTGGCTTCTGATTGTTTATGCAGATGCCTCCTTCTTCCACTTGGCTCCATGGTTCATTTTGCAAATCAATAGCTCTTCTCTAAAGCCTCTAGGAATTAGGACTCCAAAGAGCTCTCCAGTGGCATCCACTTGGGCATCAAGAATAAACATGTGAGAATACACCGCACATTCTCCAAATACGATTATTGATGAGGGATTAGAAACAAGGGTGAGGGGATAGATAGATGGCTTCCTCTCTGGTAACTTAACACAGTGTTCACAGAGAATAATCAAACAAACAAACAGCAGCAGCAGCAGCAGCAACAACAACAATAACAACAAATAAGGAATATTTGAAGCAAAGGTATAAAGAAACAATGACTTACAACCTTGAGAGGAACTCTGTGACTCATTGCTCCGTTTATGCAGCTATAATACTGTATCGGCGAAGTCTGACTCCAGCAATAATCCCCTCCTGCTCTCTAAACTCAGAGTGGGAGCTGTGTAGCTGTTGAGCAGTGTGTTGTGTCTATAAAGTCCTTTTAAGTGGGGCCTAGTCTGTATCTGAGATCCTGGTTTGCTGTAACCTTGATAACATATGTGATCTGTGCAACAAACCACTGGGGGGATAGTGTTATTTTTCCCTTTTACCAAAAGGAAATAGAGGTTTTCAGTAACTTGGTAATGGGCACAAAAGAAACAGTAGAGGCTCAGAAATTGACATTAGTATGGAGTGATACCCATTGGGTAAAACTATGCATTTTTGGTGAGCTAAAATTACGCTGTATGGAGCAATAGAAACAAGCAAAACCACACCCAGAAAACAAAATCCAGCATGTTGCTCATGTATAAAGCAAAGGTACACATATAGCTCATGAATAGTACAGAGCATAGTTAAAATTATATGCAGGGCAGTTATAAAAATGCTTGCTCCTTAGGGGCTGGTAATGGCTAACTCTAGGTTAATCTGTCTCTAAGGTTATCGTTGCCTTCAGCCAAGAGTCATAGCATACAACTACAATCTCATCACTCATGAGGCTACAGCAGGAGGATCAGAAATTCGGAGCTATGTAGTGATTGCTAAGTCAGCCTTAGTTATAAACCGTGTCTCCAATAAAAAGTCTAACAGTAGCATCATATTTGTACTGCCTTAATATTGCTTTTGTCTAATTAGTTTATAAGTAAGAAGAACTTAATTCTTCTATGCCATTTGATGCTTTGTTCTTCCTCCCTCTCCCCACTTCATCCAAGGACAAGTCGGGCTGATTTGTGCCCTGCCAGTGCTCTTGCTCCTGCTAGTGACATCCTCCTCCGATCACAGGGACAGTGTTGAGTGACAGAGTTGATCTTCAGGGCACCAATCACACTCCAGACCAGCTGTCTTATTGAAATGTCTTTCACTTCTTATTGTAGCCGGAGAAGAAGTGACTATCTACAAGCTTGAAGAGAGTTCCCCTCTGACTCTGGATAAGAGCATGTCCTCTTGGTCCCAGCATGGGAGAGCTGCCATGATTCAGGTGCTGTCCCAAGAGGAAATGGATGGGGGCCTCCGTAAAGCCATGCGAGTCATCAGTACTTGGTCTGAGGATGAAGTTCTCAAGCCTGGGCAGGTTTTCATTGTGAAGTCCTTTCTCCCTGAGGTGGTACAGACATGGTATAAAATCTTCCAGGAGAACACCGTGCTTCATCTTTGCCTTAGGGTAAGTCTGAAACGGAGTGACCCAGAGCCTAGATGGACAAAATAAAGATGTAGAGGTCTGGCTACATCCTTACCTAAGATGGTTTTTCTTCGACCAAGGGGAGTTTGTTAGCTTTTGAAGGTGGTGGAGGAATTTTATTATTTTTGGTGTGTAGGACATTTGCTTTTGGGGTATAGAGTACTAGAAGTTAAATGATATAAATGTTGGGCAGTTAAACTGTTTGATCTTTGATCATTAAGAATCTTTGATCTTTAAGTAAGAATACGTAAGTGAGCCAATGAACCAATAGCCATGTTTTTGGGAATTTCATTAGTGCTGCATTTACATTTGCATCACTGTCTGCCTCTAACACCTCCCATACCCCCCATTCTCTCCCAAATTCATTTCCTCTTTTTGTACAATTATTATGGATAATTGATATTTATATTATCACACACACATGCACACACACACACAAATACACAGAAGGATCAGGAAAAACAGGCTGAATAGATGTTTATTCAGGGAGAAATAACTTACAACAAAGACAGATAAATACTAGTAGGTTCCTGGCCCCAAGGATGCCCCTAGATGCTCTCTGTTCCTGTCCAGCAAGCAAGAGAGCACTCCCCAGACCTGATTCCTCCAGGTCATGTCCTCCCCTGTCCCCACTCCCAATGGGTGTAGTCAGTGTAACAGGTGCAGACACAGTGAGTATCTCACTACAATTCCCCTTTTAGTCTAAAGAAAAGATTTAGGCTTGATACAAAACTATGTACAAAACAGTGAATAACAAGTATGCTCTAAGAAAAGGAAAATCGAGAACATACAAACTTAAAACCTACATATCTAGTCCTAGGATGAAGGCATAACAGAGTTTACAATAGAGTTGTCCTAAGCTGGAAAGCTTAAGTCTAGTACCTAATATATCTAACTAGGAAGAGAGAATAATAATTGTGATAGTCTAATCTTCAACCTCATCAAAGACCTGAGAAGGAACAAAACTAGGGTAGGCAGGAAGTGAGGATGGGCAACTTCCAAACAGTGCAGTGAGAACAGAAATAGCCGGCTACCTGGACAGTCTCCCAAAGTCTCACAGCAATGTTGGTGCAACCAGTTTTGGCTAAGGCCTAGAGTATCTGACAGACCACTACAGAAGCAGAGGGGTAGAAAGGCTGGCTGTCTTAGCTTGACCTGGCAAGATTTAGCAGTCTTCTATGTTTGTCTCCTGCAAGCACATAGGATAGCACACACATCCTATAGAGTCCATTTAATGTTGCTCCTACACATGTGTTTAGGGTTGAGTGATTGTGAAATAAAACCTATCAGGAAGCTTGTCCCTAAAGATACATACATATATACATACATGCATACACACACACACACACTATATATATACACTATATATATGTACATATATATATATATATATATATATATGTAGTGTGTGTGTGTGTGTGTGTGTAATCAATTTTTCTTTCTTTCTTTTTAAAGGAAATTCAACAGCAAAGAGCTGCCCAAAAACTCATCTATACCTTCAACCAAGTCAAACCACAAACCATTCCCTACACGCCGAGGTGGGTAAGCCTGGCACTGTGGCCCTTCATTATAAGAATTCCATTTAACCTCTTCTCAGCCCATTAGACATGAGAAATATCAGACCCAAGGGAAAGTACTCCATGACCCTTTTCAGGGTTCTTCCTTTCATAGTTATACACACTGGTATAAAGATAATTAGATGTTCCAGATATGCCTGGGCTTAAGTTCCGAACTTATGTGAGCAGAAAAACCTTCAGATAGATGGATGACCAACATTTCAGTTACATGAGACAGGCAGATGTTGGGTGTAGTTACTAACACCCCAGGGTATTTTGGTCCCCAAACATGTCTATTTAAAGCTTAGTTGCTTACCTAGCGTCCTACACCAATTAGGAAGTTTGCAATCATGAACTCTCATGTTTTCCCCTTGGGTGCCTTGATATGCTTGTATTCACTTATCAAGGCAAATCATAAGTTGGGGCTGAGGAATTAAAATGAAGCTCTTTCTCCCATTTTACAAGAAATTTTATAGAGCCCAGAATGAAAAGTTGGATCCGGTACTCATAAAAAAGTTGGCAAGTTTTCTCAAAGAAAAGGGAGGCAAGTAAGCTTGGGAACAAACCTAGTTGTGGTGTTCCCTCTTTCCATAGAAAGGCCAAGGGTGGATGACTTGTGTGGCAGAGGACTCTGTATGGTAACTGCTATGCTTGCTGTCTTCTGTTGGATCATTGGCTTTTTATTTTTCATCACAGGTTTCTAGAAGTTTTCTTGATCTACTGCCATTCAGCCAACCAATGGTTAACCATTGAGAAGTACATGACAGGAGAGTTCCGGAAATACAATAACAACAATGGTGATGAAATTGCCCCCACCAACACCTTGGAAGAGCTGATGTTAGCTTTCTCTCACTGGACATATGAGTATACCCGGGGAGAACTGCTGGTTTTAGATTTGCAAGGTAATTAACTGAAGATGCAGGAGGCAAAGTTTCTAGAAATCATACAAGGACTCGTGTGGGTGCATGGAGCTGTTTTACCTATCTTGGTAGAGAGATAGAGGTATTTAGTTCAGAGATAATGCAAAATGATGAGCATGAGTGCCCACTCTACTGTTTTCTGCTTAGATAGAGGGATAAATATAGGTAGACAGCTAATTATTTAAACCTTAAACACTTAACTACATGGGGAATAATTTTTGTACCATTTGTTTTTAGTGTTATCACTTTGCCTTGTCTTATGTTTACCAGAAAAATTAAAAACATACCTACATACATGGAAAAGCTTAAATTCTGGATACTTTTCATTATTTTGAGGTTATTGCCTGGGCTATTTATGATTTTGTTTGCTTCTTTAATGTATTCCTTTATATGGCAGTTCAAGGAAGTCCTTGACTCCAAAAGAGGGCTGCAGTACAGCCTAATTTCATGGAAACCTTTCATCAGAGTATCTCCCATGATCACCACCTCTTGCTGGATGTCTAATCCCACACACTCAGCACACCTTCTGCAGGCTAAGGAGGGCACAGAATTTGTGTTATGGCCAAATTTTAGTCTGGGCTCATGTACTGGAGCTGTGGATGCAAATAAGGTATTTGGTCAAGAAACTGTTATAAAAGTTATTTCACAGCACTCAGGAGGCAGAGGCAGGTGGATCTCTGTGAGTTCGAGGCTAACCTGGTCTACAGAGTGAGTTCCAGGGCAGGCTCCAAAGCAATACAGAGAAACCCTGTCTCCAAAAACAAAAACAAAAAACAAAAAACTCAAACAAACAAACAAAAAGTTACCTCATTTAATCCTAGAAGTAGCACCTTGAAGCATATATTATTGGGAATTTAGGACCAGAAGGTTTAAATAAGTTGCATTGGGTTGCACAGCTCTTAAAGGGGAAGCAGGAAGCAGACTTAAGTAGTGTGACCCTACAAATCCTTTTCTCCTTCCTGCACTCCTGGATTTCTTTAAGAGTGTCATTCTGAGGGGAAATGACCATCTTACAGTATATTTAAACAACCTGAACTTTCTTCTTTTCCTTTCTGATTTTCCTACCTTTCCAATTCTTGGCAAAAACCAAGTTTGGAGGCTGGGGAATGCTGAAATGGACAGTCACAGGGCATCAGGAGTGATGTCCAGAACTCTGTAAAGTCACTTTGAAATCTGTCATATGCTCAGTGACCCATCTACACTTAAAGCACATATTACTAAGTACGTCTGCCTTTTGATATTCCTGGTGTTCTCAAGGCTGAATTACATTTCTAAAGCTCAGACACAATTTTCAGGAAGGAATATAAACTGAATTAGTGTGTCCAAGAGAATTCATCTTTTTATACCAGCAAGTACTTGATGACTCCACGCCCCGAGTGGGGGTGACAGAAGCATCTGTTTTATAGTTCTGGTTGGACAGACGTTGATTGTTTTCATCTCTGCTCCACTGTTTGTGTTTTGGCTTTGAATTTTGGGTGGAGTTGTTTAAAAAGCAAAAACAGAAACAACAATAACAACAAACAACCAAAGAAAAACTTTAAGGAATTAATGATGACTCTTCCGTGGGTTTTGTATTTCACTTGAAGAGGGTTTTGTTTAATGATGTTTATGTTTGGGGATTTTTATGTCTCTTAGTAATCCAAAGTGACATTAAACAGAACAAATGCTGCGATTATAGTCTTGGAGGGAAAAGGGAATTAACTTTATTCTTTTCCTGAGTAATTATGTGAATTGCCGAAAAAGGCCACTGCAAGTCAACTATGTCAAAACATTGACCTTCAAAGACGGCCAGAGCAGACATCACAGAACCACAGAATAGGTGTCATGAAATGCATGAAACTTATCAGAGAGCTAGATAATTGTTGGGCTGAATTCGTGGAAAAACATGAGTCTATAACAATAATTATAAAGTTATAATGCTGTCACTAGTTAACTCTAAACAAGTCTGGAAAGAAAAATTGTGTTTCAGATATTTTTTTTCTTGTTCACTTTTATAATGTTGTTTACTAGCATGTCTAGTGTCTGGAAAGATGATGTCTTTTACCAGTTGCTACTGTGAGGTAGCTGTATGCCCTGAGGACCAACCACCTGAGCCCCACCTCCCTTACTTGTAAATGGGAAAAATAATATTATGCTTTGAAGTCATTTTGTTATTAAATTATTAAAGAGCTCAAGTAAGGCAAGTTCTCTACATGTATCGAGGCCTCGGTAAATGTTTCCTGCTATTGTCAGTAGTAATCCTTGAATGGTCCTTTAAAGTGGAACTTGAGCATCAGGTATGAGGATGCTATCCTTAGCTGTGTGGCTCCAGGGTTACCACAAGGAGACCCCTCTCTATTTCAGACTCTATTTGTTTTGAGAGGAGGAAAAATGAAGAAATACTAGGGCAGTTGATTTTTTTTCTTCCCTTCCTCTTCTTTTAGTCTTCCAAGAAGGTGCAACTTGTTAACTCGGAAACAGCCATAGCATTCCAGGAAGCTGAACTTTGAGGAGAGGTGTGGCCTATTTCCCATCATTTATAACTATAATGAAGTTTTCTGGTCTTTTTCCACTTAAAAAAAAAATCTTACATGGGAGGGTCTGAATCATCATCATTACATTTGAAGTCCAACAGTTAATTCCCAGCAATGAAAATTAAAAGACAATTGTATTTCAAATTAGAGTGATGTTTAGTTTAGTATTTTTTTTTTTTTTGGTTGTTGTTGTTTTAATTCCATTCTTCAGTGGACTTTTGGAGATACAGTATTTTATTTAAGAAAGCAATATCTAGTAAAAAGTTAGCACTCACATCACCTTGAATGATGTCAGTTCAAAGAGGTAACTTGTTTACATGGATGGAATAGAAGGTCATTGATGGTGCCAAGTTGGATAAAGTTCCATGAACATTTCTGAGCTTTCTCTGGGTATGAGTATTTACTCACAATGACATCAGTAAAGAGAGATCATCAAGATGTTTATTTATCGAATAAGCTTACTTGTTCTATATTTTCCAAATATCAGGAGAGTCTGAGTCCAAATGGACTGGGTTGGGTGTTCTTGTGTGGTTAGAAGAGCCTGGTGACTTAGCCTGGCTAAGTGATGTGGATAGCATTGAATGGTTTACCTTTCGGGCCTTCTCTCTCTCTTCACAGGTCATAAAGCCCTTCTTCCATTAGAACATCTCAAAATATGTATTAAAGTTAAGTCTACTTAGACATGGGCCTAAAACTTTGGAGTCATTGCTGTGAACTCCAGGCTTAAAGTTCAGTCCATGTTTAATTAAATTATAAAGACTGCAAGCAGGGTGATGGGGTACATATTTGCCTGTTTTTCTGTTTGTTCACTACATGGTTGTAGAGAAGCAGGGGTTCCCGCAGATGCCCCTTCTTGTCTATATTACAAGAAAAGTACAAAGAGCACCTTCTTGTGGCTTTGAAAGTGTGAGGGCTCAGTGAGGTCTGCTTTACCCATTTTCCTTATGTTTGTGTTTCAGTCCAACTTTTTCTTATGCTACTCAAAATCAATGTGAAAGCTTGCCACACTAGGGGCTGTTAAAGGGTGCACTCAAAAAGTTTGTAAACTTTGATGAGAAGCCTTATTGCCATTAACCCATAACTGGAATAGATCATCTTCCATTATTCTAGAACACAACCTACAGTGACATCATCATCATGATTATCAGCAGATATTAACATAGCAACTTGCAATGCAGGCAGATTTCAAAGCACTGTTTGTAATTATCACTTGTTACATTATTATTGTGGAGAACAGACTCATGGTAGAGTCTGTTATTGTATGTGCTAATAAAGAATCTCATATATGTATTGTAATGTAGCAGTCAAATGTTTTGATATATCTTTTCCAGGATCATAGATTTTCTTTGTTATATATTTAAATCACACATGCTAAAATGATTTTTAGAGCCTCTTAGCTTCACCAGGTTGACAGAGTCATGAAACAGTCTCCTCCCCCAAATGGTGAACCACTTGCTATTAGTTAACTGATATGGGAGTTCTTTCCTGGAAAAGTCTAATGGTTTCTCTTTCTCCCTCTCTCTCAGCAGGTCCCCCCCCCTAATTTTCTGTGAGTCTTTGACTAGAGGTGGGGTAGGGTCCCTTGAAATTTTCCCTTTCCACTTTAACAAATATGAACTTTTTCCAGCAATTAGCAATATTCTAAATATCACATACCTTTTGAATAATCACCCTACAAAGTTAGTGTTTTTCAAGCAGAGAACATAAGCCCTGGTTAGGGAATGATCTCAGAAGTTGTTGGGTATGCCTAGGTGGCTCATCACTGTCTAACTGGCATCCCTGAACTATCGTGACTGCTGGAAACTAACCTCCTCACTGCCTGCATGCCATCACAGAGGTTGGGTGTCGAACCCAGTTCTGATTAAGTTCAACCTTAAATTGCACCTCTGTTGTCTTTGTAGGCTTTGCTCTTTTCTTTCAAAACTAAATTTTATTGAAGATACATTCCAAAAAGTGAGCAGAGCATAAGCATCCACCTCAAAGAGTTTCCTCAACTGAACACACAGGTGGAGCCAGCTCTCAGATCAAGAGTTTGGTGCCTTTTTATTCTACTGTTTATAAGTGCTGTATATAGACAGAGCATTTGATGTGTCTCTTTGATGCATAGAGGCTGTATTTGCAAAACCTCCCAGGGCCTTGCCCTTGCTGAGCACTGATGGAGGCCATCTAAGGAGACCATGAACTAGTGGGAGGAACACAGGCGTTACCCCAGCTTTAATCCTGTTATGGCCACTTAAGGGATAAGCCATTTTGGCAAGTTCCTCAATCTCTTTGAACATCAATGTACTCATTGATGTAAATGAGGATAAAATGTAAATTGAGGATATGAGGATAATATTTTTCTTTCATGAGAATTAGGGAAAATAAAATTGGATGCCTTAGTGCATACAACTGGTAAATGAATGGCTGATACATAGATCTACTGATAGATGCCACTATCAGCAAGTCTTATGACACTAATTTGTGTCCAGATGTTCATTAATTCAGAGGGGGCTGTTGTAGGAGATATTGTACTCAATAATTTTCCTAACTTTCCTAAACAATTTCTTCATTATTATTCTGCTTTTTAAACTTACTTACTATGGAGTGAATGACACAGGGTCTCACACTGTAGATCAGGCTGGCCTAGAAATCACTATATAGCTCAGAGTGGCCATGAACTGTGGCAACCCTCCCACATTAGTTGGAATTACCTGGGGTGAGTCACCACATCTGACTTGAATGTAACCTTCAAAATAAGGAAATAGAATTTGGTTATTATTTTTCTGCATTTCTTAGAAAACAAACCCTCATTTGCTTAATGAATTTTGTTTCTTCTTTTGAGGTGTTGGAGAAAATTTGACAGACCCGTCTGTTATAAAACCTGAAGACAAACAGTGAGTTGACTTATGTGCTATAATTTAGAAGATTGCAATCTGTTTGTTCATGTTTTTAACCTTTTTTTATCATTGCATAAAAATAGTAAAATTATACTTATTAATGTGTATCATGTAATATTGTGTTATTTGCAAAGATTATATAATGTTTAATGGTTCTTTTTCATAGCTTAGAAATTGATTTATTATTATGCCCACATGTATGTTTATGTTTCATGTGAGTGCCTGGTTCCTACAGAGGCCAGGGGAGGACATCAGATCCCCTGGAACTGGAGTTATAGTTGGTTCTGAGTTGCCATGTGAGTGCTGGGTATTGAACTGTGAGTCCTCTGGAAAAGCACCCAGTGCTGTTAACCACTGACCCTCTCCCCTCCCCCCCAGTACTTTTTCATTGTTTTCAAGATCAAAATAAGACAGTGGAATTGACCAGGATATTGTGAGCAGAGGTCTGTCTTGAGTTTCTTGGAGAAATTTTAAACACATGTGTGTCTTTTAGATCCCAGAGCAGTTTTCCAAAACTTATTGCACATAGATATAAAACAATATTTTTAGACTTAAATGAAGACTCTTATACTTAAAACAATTTTTAAAGCCATTTCAAACTAGGAAATGAGTAAAAAGAAACAATGAGAATGAAATAAGTTTAATTCTAGAGGTGGGTTAGTAAGTACTAGCAGACATTGTAAGGGACAGTGCAGACTTCCGTTCCAAATTTGACTCTTTCTACTGGTTCAAATGTAAGGGGAAAATGTGTAAGTTTAGCTTGAAGTAAAAATGATGCTGTAGCAGAAGCAACTTCCTTTGTTGCCTTCACTGTGGAACCGTGACCTTGAACCCAGGTAGTCTCTTCATGGCCAAACCAGGTGAGAGCAGAGAATGCAAAGTGCTCTTCTTTCTATAACAGCCTCCCGATGAGGGCTCAAAGCCACAGTGCTTAAATATGAGGCTTCATCAGATTGCCTAACTTAATCTGGAGCCAAGTAATATAGAGGACGGCATCATTCACCCATCTTTTGAATTCCAAGGACATCTTGTGATTTTGGCACTAAGGTCCTTGGGTGTTCTGTTCAAGGTGGAATGCAAAGAGGTGATGGTGCTGATTGGCTAGGGACTGATTAACATCAGTGGTTGTTGTGATGAATATGGAGAACAACAATGCTTACTTGTGAGCTGCCATCATGTTCCCCAGGAGAACTTACTGAAATAGATGGTTGTATTTGGCCTCCAGAGTTTCTGATCTAGTTGTTGTTTTGAGGTGGGGCCAAATGAGCTGCATTTCTAATGAATTACAGGAGAGGTTGATGCCACAGGCCTGCAGGCACTTTGAGAACCATGAGTCGAATAACACCTGTGATTCTTAAAGAATTTCTCTTGTAATTGTGATGATGTCACATTGCTGTATAGCTCCTGGGTGGCCTTGAGCTCTGGATCCTGGAGCCCCTGCCTCCTTAGTGCTGAGACTATATTATCCATGCTGGGTTGATATTTTTATTTTTACTTTTTAGTCACACTGAGAGCCCATGCTTGGTTGCCAGGTCATAGAAAACATGTAGGACTCAATAAGCTGAGATTCCTGACACAGTAAAATGTAAAAGTTTTGCTTTTTCTTCTCCTGATTCTCATCAAATAATCACTATTTTACCTCCCTGTTCTTTCACTGAGTGATTTTTATAAGTGTGAATATGGCCCATCTGCATGGTTCCCTAGGATGCTCATCTACTAAAAGTCTATTAGCTATTATTGGCTTGGGTAGGTTAAGGAAGAGACAGAAGACCCATAGGGTTCCTATGCAGCATCCAATTCCTATGATAGTTATTTGATTATAGAGTCCATGTTGGACTTGAGAGTATAATGGACTATTTTATTTTTTCGTTTTAGCAGAGCTGAAGTGTTTTCTGCTAAGCATATTATTTCTTCAGCAGCCTGTATGCTCAAGGGCTTGTATTAGGAAGTTTTTTCAACTGAGAACTTTCTTTACATTTTTTTCAGACTTTTTGCAAATGTAATGAACTCAGTTTATGTGTACTCTGTCTACTGTTCATTAAATTTTGTCCTTGGCATATAACACTTAATATGACCTGAATATTCCATCTTTTTAAAATCTAAGATTATATTATCCTATATGACAGTTAGGTATTTAATTGCATTCTATAGGAAGTGGGTTTCAATTTCTATTAAAGTCACCTGGGGAATTAGAAAACACATGCTTGGCATTCTAGTGCAGTGACTGAATAGGGCCCTGGCCTCTGTAATATTTTTTCTCTCTCATACATTGCAACCTGATTGCAGTTTCTTTTCCCCCCTCCACTCTACCCAGGCCTCCTTGACACCTTGTCTCTCCCCCAGATCCACTCCTCCATTTTTCTTAAAAAGAGGACATCAACTGAACACAACATAACGTATTACAATAAAACTAGGCACAAACCCTCATATTAAGTCTGGGTAAGGCAACCCAGTAGGAGGAAAAGGGTCTTAAGATTAGGAAAAAGTCAGAGACACTCCCACTGCTAGGAGTCTACAAGAACACCCAGCTACACACCCATAAAACATATGCAGATGGCTTAGCTCAGACCCATACAGGGTTTATGATTGTTGCTTCAGTCTCTGTGAGCCCTGCTTAGTTGATTCTGTGGGCCATATTCTTGTGATATCCTTGGCCCCTCTGGTTCCTGCATCCTCCACCCCCTTATCAGGGGGTTCCCCTGGCTCTGCCTAGTATTTGGTTGTGGGAATCTGTATCTTCTCCCATCCTTTGCTGGATCACTCCTCTCTGATGACAATTGGACTAGCTACCAATCTATGAGTATAGCAGGATATCATTAGTAATTACTTCATTGAATATTTTCCCAGTCTTATTTGGTTACATCATGAGTTTCTAGACTTTCCAGCCTATGGTTCCTGGGGATCTAGGCAGTGTCACTGGTGGTGTGAGCCTCAAGTCAGCCCAGTCTTTGGTTGTTGGCCACTCCCACAAGTTCTGAGCTACCATTACCCCAGCATATCCTGGAGTCAGGGCAGACTGTATGTAGGCTAAAGGTTTTGTGGCTGGGTTAGGGGTCCCAGTCCTGCTGCTGGAAACCTTGCCTGATTATAGAATATGGCCAGTTCAGGCTCCATATCCCCCATTACTAGATGTCTTCTATAGGGTCAATCTTGAAGATTTCAGGGAGTTTCTACTGCACTAGGTTTTCACCCCCCCCCATTCCAGTCATCTTTCCCAGTACTGTCTCCCCTGTATTTTTTTTTTTAAGTTGCTCAATGCAATCCTGTGGAATTATCACGGCAACTTGAGGATAGTGTCTCCTGAAATGGGTAGAATGTTTCATTGGGGAAACACCCAATCCAGTGTATTTGATTTTCACAGTGACCTTAAGTTGTATTTTCTCTCTGCTGATTAGTTCCATTAGAACTGCATCTAACTAATCAATGAACCTTGTGAGTGTAAAATCTATTAAACAAAGTGTGAACCATAGGTCAATACCACCATCAGGGACATTGCTGGAAATGCATGGTCTCTGGATTTCTCTGTACCTAGGGAGTTAGAATCTGAACTTTTATAAAATCTTCTGGTGAAACGGTATAAATTCAAGTCTGAGATGCACAGAGTTTAGCAACTGCGTTTACCCATGCAAGAACTCTGCGTGTTAGTTTAACCCCAGTTCACAAACAGAAAGTTGAGACTTCACTCAAAGTTCCAGCTTCCCTACAAGGTGAGAGAGTCAATGTAAGGAAAGAGTTGTTATAATGGCTTTGTAGAATGAGTCCAGTATCCTTTCTCATGCCTCCTCCCACTATCTCGAACTCTCCCCAATGTGCCTCATTTATTGGTAGTTTGGGACTGCACCGTTTTAGCCTACTGCCTGATGGTTTTGAGCATTTGACAAGTAAGAAATGGTGATGAGATGTTCTTTAGTGACTATGTATAGATGGTACTAATTAGTGTTTCCTTGTACGTAGACCCAAGCTACCACCTGCTTTTCCTGTGTTGTTAAAAAAAAAAGAAAAAGAAAAGAAAAGAAAAGAAAGAAAGAAATCTGGAAAACAGCTAGTTGTGTTTTCTTGGAAAACTTAGTTATCTGAAACTGCAAAGCTTAGAGCATGCTATGGGGCATACATGTAAAGGAATGTCCCTGCATCTCCTTCACTCTACGCCCTGGGAGCCCTAATGACCCTGACATATACATTTCATTATGATTTTGATTATTTTGTTTAATTTTCATGAAGCTCTCAGAGACAAATAGCTTCCAGATAGTACTTGAAAATATTATATCTTAGTTGGGTGTCTTTATGCCTTCCTGGAAGGACAGAAATAGCTGGTACAGGATGCAAACAAGGGAAATTTTCCAGTGAGGTCATAGAGAAACTCCAAAGGGAGTCTTCCATGTTAATGACCGAACAAATACCTTCATCTCTCACTTTATCAGATCAGAGAGTTCTGGTCTAAATACAGAGTGATCCTGCTATTTTTTTTCTTTTCTTTTCTTTTCTTTTTTTTTTTTTTTTTTTTTTGTCACCTTCAGTTTCACCTGACTGAAGTAGTGTCTTACCAGCTGGAATGAAATCGAGACAGAGTTAACAAGAGGCAGCTTATGCTACTGGGTAAATACCACCAGAGCTGTGCATTGTGAGAGCCATTGAGTGACCAGGAAAGTTAATCCCTAGTGTCTTTCCACTCTGTGTCCCCAAGAGGTTTTCTCCACCTACCCGGCACAGAGCGGGAGGCAATCTGAGATCAAATTGACATCAGCCCTCATTCTGAGCTTGGCACATCTTCAGAGAGCCACTGTTCTTCTGCCAAAAGGAAGTGGAAATTGAGATAAATGTTTCAATCCTCGGATGGAAAAAAAAGTCCATTTTTACACCATGTCCCTTTTGAGAAACCACATTCCTCAGAAGCAAAGTTTATTGTTTCCCTTTGTGATAGTCGGCTGGGCTTTTTTTCTCCGTTTTCTTAAGACGTGGTATTTAAGAGCAGTAATTGAGTTCAGATTTTAAAATGCGCTGTTTCCACTGTGCATGTAATTAAAATAAAATATTAGCTTTCATACACTTTTTTTGGAGGCGTTCCTAGTGTGCTCTGTCCTGTGTTGTGTGGAGAGTCAAAATCTACAGAATAATGTTTGTGTGAAAAGCGAGCCTAGAATCTGTAGAGAATCTTTATATTAATTAGAACATTCAAAACGTGACTCAGAGATACTGACAATACCTGTGATGAATTCTGTTACGTACTCTGGGCATCTGCAATCTACTTCCACAAACCTTTTGGCTAATAGCTGTCTTGACTTCCCAGGAAGAGTCAAAAGTGCCAGGCTTTCAAAAAGCCAGGAATGCTGGCTCTGACGGCTAGGGAGGTGTTTGGTTAGGGGAGAACAATTTTCGGAAAAGTATTTGTGTGTGCATACTGCACATAATTTTAGAAGGTGCATTCCATAGCAAAGTTACTCTGTCCTTTACCTTTGGGGTGTTTCAGTGGAGCATATGGTGATGAATGTCATTCTCTCACCCCATATGCATTCAAAAAGGTTTCACTGTATTCTGTTTTAATGTAGCACATCGAACATTCACTCTTTTATCAGATTAGTGTTGGAATGAGTTTCACAGTAGGTCTTGGAGTTGGGTACAAAGATTTAAGTGAATTTGAATTTTAAATTTGCAAACCTAACATTGTTACTTCCCCAAAGTGTTCTGTTCTTTGTTGGCTCCTTTAAGTGGCTAGGTTACTACGGGATACTGTTCGCAATCTCAGAGAATCCTAGTTGGACCCCTTTTCCTCAGCTGTGATCTAATTGATATTCTGATATTTCTCTAGATCAAGAGGGATGGTGTTTGGACCGGCCAATTTAGGGGAAGATGCAATTAGAAACTTCATTGCAAAACATCGCTGCAACTCCTGCTGTGGGAAGCTCAGGCTGCCTGGTAAGTCTTGGAGACTCCGTTTCTTCGGAAAAACTCTCATAGAATAACAGCTATTATAACTCGGGATCGAGCGAAAATCTTAACCACATTTTTATCTCATTCACAGCCATTCACAAGCTTGACTTTCTGACTGAAACATTTCAAGTCTCAGGAGGGATTTAAAGGACAGGGATTTGCTTGAGGTTCTGCCAAAATGTGATAAAACAACCCTGGGCCCAATGCTTGTCACAGTCGCTCTAGGAAAAAAATTCCACCTACTTAAAGGGAGTGAAACAGGATGGAAGGCCCCACTCCTCCCTTCCAAGGTCCCATTTGCTTGCAGACAGCATGCCTGTAGCATTTTTATTCGGTTCCACTTTGCTCATTGGGCACTGGAGAGGGTGTGGCCCAGAAGGAAAGAAAGGCTGTCAGTTAAAGCATTCCTTTACCCTGTAACAACTGACCCTTTATTTGCTCGTTTGTTTGTTTGTTTCACAGCAGTGGGTTTAGAATCCAGGACCCAGTCATGCTAGGCTAGCTAGCACTCTACCACTGAGCTACACTCCCAGCCCTCATACATTCAATTTTGATGAGGTGTGTGTGTGTGTGTGTGTGTGTGTGTGTGTGTGTGTGTGTGTGTGTGTGTGTGTACTTAAGCACTACTGTGCTTGCACAGAGGTCAGAAGACAACTTGTGGGGATGTGGTTTCCTCCTTCCAATGTGTCAATTCTGATGATCAGATTCTGGTCAACAGGCTTGTGGGGAGCCACCTTTTACTAACTTAGACACTAGTCCCAGGTCCTGCCACTATAAACAATAGTATTACCTCTTTAAGCAATATTTTAAAAAACCGAACCATTAACTGGGTTTAGTAGCATATGCCTTTAATCTCAGCATTCAGGAAGTAGAAGCAGGTGGATCTCTATGAGTTTGAGGCCAACCAGGTCTACAAAGTGAGTTCTAGGTCAGCCAAGGCTACACAGAAGAGAGGGACCTTGTCTCAAAAACATAACAAAACAAAACAAGCAAACAAACAAACAAACAATATCCCCACATTTGCAGACTGGAATCCACTCAGGAACTGTTGTCTTTAGGCATTGTAATCTGCTCAGTCTGACTCACTCTAGCCTGGACAGGACAGCTTCTACTCTTCAAGACCTGAGACTATATCTCATCAGCCAGGGACCAGGGAGACTCAGGCCGTTACTCGTTGCTTCCAATCTTTGTGCCCAATTAGTTGCTAAGTATGATTAAGGGTTCATGTGTACATGTAAGCTGTAGGCTGCAAGCCAGTTATCTATTTTCTCCCTCCACCATGTGGGTTCTGGGGATTGAACTCTTGTTGTGAGACTTGGCCACAAGCACCTTTATCTGCTGAGCTATCCCACCACTCAGTTTTTGTTTTTCTTTTAGTGAAAAGTAAGTTTGTTTCTTTTAACATTCTCTCATCTGTACTCATTCAAACTTTTTATGTTCTTTACTTTGAATAATTTACAAACTGCAAGAATTTCTAGAGCGCTCACTCAGATCTCTCTCTCTCTCTCTCTCTCTCTCTCTCTCTCTCTCTCTCTCTCTCTCTCTCTCTGAAACTCTGGTTTTAAAATTTAATATTGAAGTGGAAATAAATACTATCATTTCATATCATTGGTAACTGAATAAAAATGTTTGGTTTGGGGAGTAGAACTAGAAGTATGTTTTAGTTTTTACATTTCATTTATTTTTAAGGCAGAGGCAGATTAAGACAATGCATAAGAATCTAGATCCAGGCAGGCAGGCAGGCAGGCAGGCAGGCAGGCAGGCAGGCAGGCAGGCAGGCAGGCAGGCAGGCAGGGCTAATATATCCAAGTTCTGCTTTCTACTGTTTGTAAGGCTTTGGCCTTCAACATCTTCATCTGCAAGCAAGAGACAATTGTACTTGTCTCACAAAGTTGGTGTGAAGATTGATTTTAAGAAATGTCAGTTATATTATTAAATATATATTACATATGCATATATATACATATATATACACACACACACACGTTAGAGTTTTTGTCTAGAAGAATCACCATTTAGCATTAAAAATTCAAACAAAAACCATGGGTTTTTCCTCTTGGTACCAGAGGTTGAGTTCAGGGCTTCACACTCTATTTGCACAGTCGACCCCTGAGTAACAATCTTGGTCCCCTACACCCATCACCCACAGCTCCCAGTCCTTGAGCCCACAGGCTAACTGATCGATGGCAGGAAGAGCAAGGCTATCCTCTCATAACTGCCCGTGATGTGAGCTCACAGTGGATGGGAAAAGAAGTTGATGTACAGCAGTGTGTCTGCACTGGTCACCAGGAAGCCAGGAAGGGGTTGGGGCTGGGCTGAGTCACATCAGAGTTCTAAATGAAGGGGGCGGGAGCTGATAAATATCCGAATCACCCCACAGCTGCAGGCTGGAATGCACTCATGAATCACAGCACAAAAAGATGTATGTGACATTTAGTGCCCCTGCTTTATAGGTTCCTTCCAAAGGTTACTCTTTGTATGTTTTCTTTACATTTCCTTTTTAAATGGAAGAGAAGTGTTTAAGAAACAGAAACATCTCATGTGATCTTTGATTAATTTTTTTTTTTTTCCTGAGACAGGGTTCCTCTGTAGCTTTGAGCCTATCCTGGCACTCACTCTGTAGACCAGGCTGGCCTTGAACTCACAGAGATTCTCCTGCCTCTGCCATTCGAGTGCTGGGATTAAAGGTGTGTGTCACCTCTGCCCAGCTTGATGAAACTTTTATAGGTGGCCAAAGAGATGCAGGCAGTTTTCTTGTTGAAAGATGAGCCTTGGAATCTAAAGTCAACATTTTGGCCCATCCCTCAAATCTTTCCTAAGGTTCCCATGTGTTGTAATTAAAAAAAAAAAACAAAAGGTGGCTTGAGAGAGAAAGATGCCATGTGATAGAGTTCAAGCAGAGGGTTTTTTTTTTTTTTTTTTTTTAATTAGGGGAAAATGATCATAAAAAGGGAAGGTAAGGGGGGACAGGAGCAGTGGGAGAGAAGAGAAGAGAGAGAGAGAGAGAGAGAGAGAGTGAAAGAGAGTGAAAGAGAGAGAGAGGGGGGATGGGAGGTGGGCAGGCCCTCTTTAAAAGGGAATGCAGTGAATAGGCACAGGTGGTGCTCTTAGTGGCTGCAGCTGAGCTCCCCTAGGGCAAGCCAGTATAAATGCCTAAATAATAACACCATGTCTTGTTGGACCTCATTTAATTTTGGTCAGACACATTTCACTCCACTAGGTGGTGGCCAGTGCCTTTCACAGTGACAGCATATGTAGTAAGAATTTTATGTAGTCATGGGGAAGGGAGAAGACATGGATTGAGAGTTTGGAATCTGGATACACAAGGTCTGGGGCAGCACAGACTTCCTGATCACTTCAACTGAGCCTGAAGTCCAGTCTATCTGCATGATTTAATGTGTTCTAAGACATCTACTAAGACTATCTTGTTCTCTTTGTAGATTTAAAAAGAAATGATTATTCCCTTTCAAGGGCACATTACAACTCAGGACTTGAGAAAAATGTTGAACCAGCTGAGGGGCTTCCAGCAAGAGACAGGAATAGAAATTCCCTGGAAGATCACACACGCCTATAGAAAGGGTGACGAGGAAGAAGAGGGTCCCTTATCATAGCTCCTTTTGCCTTGAACTCTATGGTGATGTACACTGATTGACATGACCCTGACTGTGTCAGAATCTCTGTCTGGATGTCTTTATAATGTGGACTGTCTGGAAGTGTCCCCTGAGCCTCATCTAATGGAGGGGTCCTCCCGGGTATTGACCTCTGAGCAGAATGTTTGGCAAACGTTCTCATCTCCTGGTTCTGCATGAAGACACTAGATGAGCCCACTGGGAATGCTCTCCTTTATACCTCATTGCTTCAGCTGGCCACTTGGAACTGTTGCAGAAGAAGGCTGTGCACTGAAGAACTGGGGGATGAATTAATTTATTTTCTCACTGTGTTTGCAGACTGTATCCCTACTGCTGTTCATCATTTCATCCAAGGGTTGTACATATACCTATGCATACATTGAGAATATATGTGACTTCTTCCCTCTACAGCAGCACATAGCACCAATATGGAAGACACTGGGACAAATGTCTGTTAGCCCAGACTGGAGCATAAATAGCCATAAAAAGTCCAAGTCCTGGTAAACTCTAGATGCTTTGAATTATGCCACCAAATCACATGATGCCTGGGTTCTTTCAGTTCCTCTGAACAAAGGAAAACTACAAATCTAAATTAATTTTCCTTACATCCCTTTGGTTTATTTTTAAATTTGAAAATGGGGATATGTAATCCTGCAAACTATTAAGAAAGGTTTCGCTTTATTAAGCTCAGGACACTAAGGTAGAGACCATCACCAGCCTGTTTGTTCTCTCCCTCTTGGTACTGTATCATATCACATTTACACTCTCCTTTGTGGGGAAAGATGCATCTCAGGTTGAAATATTTTGCATGCATTTTTCCCCCTTCCATTGAGGCTTTCTGATGGATTGAACACTTCATCAGTTTCTGGAGCTTGAAGTGAGGTGTCCCTGGAAGCAATCCTGCACTGGGGACAGCTCCCTGTTGCATGTTGGGTAGGGTTGCCCTGCCTCAGAACAAGCATGACTTTTTACTAGCAATAGAAAAGACTGTGACCGAGAGATTGATCCCCTCCACCCCCGAGCCCCTTTCTTAGCATTCCCACTTGCCAGTAGCAAACCTCCTCGGCCTAAATACTTTCAGCTTATTTTTGTCATTAGTTCTTCCATTCATTGACTTGCTTCTAAGTCTACTTTAGAAATCTGGACTTCTGCTTCCTTACACAGCACTTCAGGGGAAGTATTGCATGATGGGGTGGAAAGCAATTGTACCTGGTTCATGTGACTTTGAAGGTTCATGTGTATTCCATTTTCTTTGGTTGGTAAGCAGTGGGAAACTTGGACAATGGATATCTCTCTTCCATCTCTCCCTTTATCCTTCCCTCTTCCCTCACTGCCCTCTGTATATCACAGACTGCCTCCAAACTCCCAATCCTCCTGTCTCAGCGCCTCAAGTATGTGCTTGCATTAAACGGTGATTGGCAGTGAGGATGAAATATTAATAATGTTGTTGGGGGTGGTGATTAGCAGTATTGTTCAGTCTCTAAATCAGTAAGAGACTTGTTGGTCTCACTTCAGTGCTGTGCTCAACTCTGTGCTTACCTATGCAAGGGCCAAACCAAAAGCACCAACTTACTGACCAAAATACCTGTAAATTGGAGTGAAACTTGAAAGCAAATAAAAACACTTGATTGCAAACATTTGTGGTGTGCTTTTTGTATTTTTTAAAGCAAATACTAAGAAAAACAACTACAGAAT